>CM060931.1:962075606-962700606 GCA_030765085.1 Allium cepa
AATATCTACATCAAAATTTATACAGGGGATTTTAGGTGGAGCCTTCGAACTTCATTTCACAAGTATCGAGGAAGGCGTTTATGAGTCAGTTGTCACGCTGTTGGGCTCATTGGGATGACATCACACCCCATATTAAGAATGCTATATTGGTTGATGTACTGGTAAGTATAAGTTTATATTTCAGTTGAAAATTAATATAATGTACATAATTCAAACTAATTTAAATATGCTGGCCGCTGTACGTGTAGACCTACAGGATATGGATGCTTTTACCAATCACTGGAAAAAGAGGATGCGAAAAATTTATAGAGACACTCTGTCAAAGGCGAAGAATGCAGGAAATAAAACCAATTGGATAGGCGCTGATGTGTAGGCTGAGTATCTCCGGCTCTGGAAAACTCCTAAAGTGAAAGAAAGTTATATACTTTTGCATTGTTATTATAATTTTTTTAATTTCGTATGTTATTTGCAGTAATCTAGTTAATCGTGTATCTAAATTAATATGAATTATCTGCCTGGAACCATGCAAATAGGAATAAAAATCCTGCTTTGCACTATGGCGGCTGCAAATCCATCCAAGAACACAGGAGAGAGTTGGTAAATTTATAAATTGTGTTCATAAATATCAAAAATGTTGTTTAATCGTATTTGTAATACTGTTTATTTATATGTATATTTTCAGGTTGCGAGGTACAAACGCGAGCCTACAATGGCTGAGGTGTTCACGGCCACACATGCTGTTGAGCAGACAAATGATGAAGGCAACATTTCATATGATTGGACGGATAATAAATCTTGATCCGCAACGGTAAATTTGCTTATCCGTAATGACAATGTTTCATATTCCTTTATTCCATAGTTCATAAACTTTAAATTGAATATTTATCATGTCAAACTATTGTTCGTAACTGTAGGAGAGATATGAAGCGGAGCGGGCATGAGTAGCGCAGTCCACCGGATGAGCAGAATTAACATTTGAGGAGTCAAACCGTATATGAGATGCTATTATTGATCCGCCTTCGCGAAATAGGCGGTACAGTTACGGAAATCAGAAGGTAAAATTCTTCATTTACTAATATATAAATTTATCCATACAACTACATTTACCCAGTTGATTGCTTGACGGTTTTAAAATTGCAAATGTGGTAACAAGGAAATAACTGATGTTCATTAATAATTGACTATTTTCAATATTACCAATTAAATATTCTTTTTGGAAAGTTCATTATTAGGTTAGTAAATATAAGAACAACTTCGATATTTAAAGTGTGATTGGTAAATGAATTTAATTGAGAATCGTGAGATCCCAACAATTCTGGTACTTTTGAAACTGGTTTGCAATAATTTTGAAAATAATACTAGTATTAATTGAAAGTATTTTGAAACAAACTAGAAACTATTGAATATGTATAATACTCAATTTAATATGATAAATTTGTATACTCAAAGCATTCTATAGAAAAAGAAATTCTATTTGAGCAAATGAATATAAACTTAAGTGAACAAATTATAAATTGAATAGCAAAATAATGTTTGAAAGTAAATTGTACATTTTGAGAATACTTTAACTTAAATAAAGTGGTATAATTGAAAATGAATATGAACTATGTTGTAATGAAATTTAAGTCAAATTGATGACTTATTGATTTGGGCTGAAATGAATTCTAAATTGGTTAAAAGCGATGTAAAAGAAGATTGAAATGAGTTATGGAATTTAATTTAATCAAGTAAAGTTATGAAACATTAAGTTAAGTTAATAAAATGAATTAATGGAATTAGTTAAATAACATTCCATTGAATTGAATTAAATAAATAAGGCAAGTTAATGAAATTCCGTTGAATAAATGAAATGAATTGATTATAAATGATATGGTTGTTAACCAATGTGGTTGAAATAAATAAATAAATTGAAAACAAATGAATTGAATGTAAATTAATTAGAAATGAATAAGAAACCTGAATAGTTGAAATAAAAAAAGTTGGAGCCAGTGTGTAACATTTAATTATAAATATTAGTCGCTTAAGTAGTCCACATCAACGGATAATTGTTTTTGTTCATACTGTTTATAATGTTCATAAATTATCACTACATATTAACCATTTTACATGCGATAATGTCCTAGAGGGCTTATAGGAGATTTCAAGCCGAGGATGAGATAGCTCAACTGAAAAAACAGCTGAAGGAGATCAACGATTGGAGGAAGAGTGCATTGGTGTAGCAGCTAGATTCGCATATTACAGCATACTTGGCACAACATGAGACGATGCTTGGAGAAGATGGGTCTGGCGATGAGGATGGATCGGGAGATGACAATGAGTATGTATGTTTGTGTTCCTGTCGGATTTTCATCATCTTGTTTTGCAGTTATGTGATATTTGTGTATATATTTGATACTTGTTCGTTGGTTGTGGTGTTTGATGGATTAGTGGTCGTTTTGTTTGATGGATAGTATTTGTACGTATTGTTAAGTTGTTTGGTGGATTTGAAATGCTCTGTCTGATTGATATGGTATATTTATATGTTGATGATGAAATGTTTATGTAAATTTATATGTTGCATTATATATATGATTATTTGTGATATGTGTGAGATTATATGATAGATGGAGTGGTATTAATTGTGAAAATGAATGTATATGTAGTGGAAAGGCATGAAATTGGCTGCGTGGTTGGATGGATTAAAAAGAAGAAATTGTTCAGCTTAAATGTTTCAGGTTAGCGCTGGCTAGCGAAGGCTTATTGGTCCAAGTTAGCGATGGCTAGCGACAGTCATTTGCTTTTAGGTTTGTAACGGGGCACGTCGCCTTGAGGCAGCAGCCCGATGTGCAATACGTTCCCACGTATTCAGCCTGGCGCTGCCAGTCGTTCCTATATTGATGACGAAGTTGTCGCTAAAGCTGTCACTTTACTGTATGGCGGCGGGTTATTTAGCGACGGCTTTTAATGACGGCTAGCATCGGCCGACGACGACGTTTTGCCATCGCTAAAGCAACCGTGTTTTATAGTGGGCATGGTCTTAACTTTATCATGAACTCAGAAATTAGCTAACAACTCGATTATGTCGAATCCCTGACGTGAATTCTGTTAAATCCAATGTTTAATCTTTATTAATCTATACATTGTAAAAATATTTTATGTACGTTTTTTTTCATCATCACTATATCTTTATGGTATCTATCGTCTGGTCAATGGTCAAAAACTATAATAATATACTTAGTTAATTGCGTAGACAACTTTAAAGTCCTTGGTTAAATCCGATAACATTTTTTGATCAACCATTTTACTCTGGTTAGAGCTTTTTACAATAAGTTGACTGTTATGACGATACCGACCTTCTACAAAAAGGAGATGAAACCTTTTTGGAGTAGTGTTTCACTTTAAACAGTTATGGCTCTAACATGATTATGATGTCATGTGATAGACCATAATTAAAGTACAGTGTAGTTGATGAAGTTCAACGGTACTTTCAAGTTCGAAGACTACTGCATGTAGTTACATGAGATCTTCTAATTTTACTTGGTTATATCAACATATAGATGACTATCATTGAGTTTTTCTATATAGACTACTCGGCTACCGTCTTGAATTTTCCTTGCAAGTGCTCGTAGGAATCCTCATTGGAAAAATCATTTTTCTTATTGGCTGTCGATAGTAAACTATTTTAAGTACAGTATAAATGACGACGATGGTTATCACAAGCATCACCATTGTATTTATCCACAAACTTAAAAGAGAAAAAACTGGTTATAGAATGTAAACCTGCAATTATGGATGTTGAAAAAGTTCTGCACTTGAAAGAAGTTCTGGGAGAGACAAGTTATGCTCAAAATTCTTCTCTTCGGGTACTATTTTTACATGGATTTAACAGTTGTATAAGTGAAAT
Organism: Allium cepa; assembly: GCA_030765085.1. Classification (NCBI taxonomy): domain Eukaryota; kingdom Viridiplantae; phylum Streptophyta; class Magnoliopsida; order Asparagales; family Amaryllidaceae; genus Allium; species Allium cepa. The sequence goes on from CM060931.1 coordinate 962,079,490, forward strand.
TTACTTGATAATGAGGCATATAATAAGGGGATTGTAGGTCACTGACAACCTAATTGAGCAAACGGATCACATGATTCCCACATAGCATAGAAAAGGTCGTTGAAAACTATTGTTTATTCCTTAAAAATTGTTCTTTTAGAACCAGTCAGTCTAACTGTTATGGTTAAAACTATTTGAACTGCATAAAGCAAAACCCTACTTGAGTTGTGGTCTTTACCTATAATAAATATATTTAATCTACCATTCACTGCATGCTTATTTTGATAGGGGTAGAAGTATAATATTTTTTTGAACAGATGATGTTGATGATAAGCATACCATATATTAGGAATACAAAAAGGACGGATGCAAATTTCCCCTCACATATACATATATACATATAAATGCACATCCACATATGTAATTTGTAGATTAAGTTTGAAAACAATATATTCAGTAATGTGGGCTAGACTCTGTACAACTTGCTCTAACTAGAACATGCTCAAGTGGGAGTCTTGGGCACCGGTTAGATGGTTATGATGATTCGGTCAACAATTGCTTCGAGAACAAATAATTGTCTTCTCTTGCTGTCATTAATATTATTGGTATCAAAAGCTTTTACTTACTATTTGTAGTCTCTTCATACAGCTATCCAAGGTTCTGATAGTTCACGTATAGAGGTGCAAATTTGCGCACAGGTAATAGAGTTAAAGTTTGAAACTTTCTTATCTGAACTAGAATTCAGTCACGGTACTTTATCATAATATTCATTATATATAGCAGATGCATGGATATGTTAAGTTTGGACTTGCTGCTGACTTGCTGTACAAAGATGATGCAGCTCAGGGGATAAGTCGTATGCGATCTAAAGAGGAAGATCGTTCTCGAGTTAAGGAAGCTTCGTTTTTAGGTCTTAAGTCGTTCACGAGTCAAGCAACTATGAGTCGTGAACGACCTAACTGGTCGAGTGAAGGGGAGGTACGACTTAACGAAGGAGGGGCACGAGATAACAAACACTTGAGTCGTATACGGGTTAATGGAACAGGGCTGCGACTCAACGGGAACTTGGGGTGTTCGAGGCTGATGAGTCGTACACGACTCAACGACCCATACATAAGTCGTTTACGACTTAACACGAAGAAGGGGAAGGTTTCAGCAAGTAAGGTCCTTGAGTCGGAGGCAGAACACGACCTAGCTAAGTCGTTCGAAGAGGCATGCCGCAAAGAACTTGGAAGCTTGAGTCGTGTGGGTCTTGAGTCGGTCCTTAGTTGAGTCGTGAGTCGTTCACGACCTATGTTGAGTCGTATATGTTGTATTACGAGCTGGTATGTAAACACTGGTGTTGAGTCGGTTGAGTCGTGGCATTTTTAAGTCGTTAGTGTTGTACTGTTTGTATTTTCTCCTAAGTCATGTATTGAGTCGTATGTGGTTGGGTCGTCTACTGCTAATGAGTCGCTACCGACTCAAGATGAGTCGTGAGTCGTAGGGGATGAGTCATATACGACTTAAGGCTCAGGTCGAGGAAACACTATAAATAGGGGGTGTGTTGTACATTGTTTCAGGTTGATTTTTGGAAATAAAATTTCTTGTTAATTGCTTTGTGCTTTCTTCTCTAATTGGTAGTTGAGTGTAATCTCCTATCTCCACTTACGTCATTCGAGTGCGCTCGAATCCACGTTTGTTGAAGCCGATTCACGGAATCTAGTGCGCTAGATCAACGTACGAAGAATCGTAGATCTTTGAACACGGTATAGTGCGCTATCAACGTGTTTGAGATAGCTAGAATTCGGTATCTTCGGATCAACGAATTTGGGCAATTCGGTATCTTCATTCCATCGATCGCTACTTTCACCGATTGAAGTTTATTTTGATTAATCTGCTGCGTCATTATTGGTATCAGAGCCATACTTAGCCAATCATAGCTAAGTTATTTCTTAGAGCCAAGTATTTGAAGTTGAAGTTTGAGGTTATGTTCGTTGTGTTCATCTTGAAGTTGCAACAAGTTCGAAGATTTTGATCCATCTCATTTTGGATCTAGATTTGGAGAAGTGTTTGAATTTGAAATTAGGCCGTGTATACTTGGGAAGTAGCCGAACCTAGTGAAGGGTCTTGAAACTTGGAGCCGTGACTTATTGTTGTTTGTGAAGTGTTGTGTTGATTCAATCATGCCACCAAGGAGAGCTAACCGCCATCAAAATGTTGAAGCTTTGTATCGGAGAGAAGAAGCCGATCAAATGGAACAACGTATGCATGAGAAGATTGATGAAGGCATTGGTAGGTTGGAGAAGCTTATGATTGATATGAATCAAAGTAGAAGAAGAAATTCACCTGAATCCATTCGTGAAGGAAGTAGAGTTTCACATCATTCAGATCGGGAGAGGAGAGAGAGTCAGGATCAACGGAGTGTTGATAATCGAAGTAGGAGGAATGATGATGGTCGTGATCGAAGAGATATGGGTAGTAGGAGTGGTGGTAGAGATGTTGGAGGGCGTGAAAGACAACGATATGCATCAGACTTTGATGAGGAGTTTGACGGTGATAGGGGAAGTGTTCATTTCAGAGACCGAGATCAGGGACAACGTCAGTATCGGGTTATTGATGATGATCGACGTTGGGAATCGGGTATGAAGATGGAGATTCCGGAGTTTAAAGGAGGGATGGTAGCTGAAGAATTTCTTGATTGGGTGTCAAATGTTGAAGAGATCTTTGATTTCAAGGAGGTTCCTGAGCATAGGAGAGTAAAGTTGGTTGCTACTAGGTTGAGGGGGAGAGCTTTGGCGTAGTGGCAGCAAACTAAACTTACCAGGGAGAGAATGGGGAAGTGTGACGACCGCCCATGACTCCCGCACCCAATCAAGGAAATAATGCGCTAAAAGGTGTGCCAGGCAGCCATGGACGATAGTCAGGGTAAAACAAAACAGAAGAATCTCTATCGCATAACTCACAGCGCATGGATAAAATACAATAGAGAAATATAATATAGTGAAGCTCCATAGAACAGAACATCATCATATAAGCATCACAGTAGTTTCATACAATCATCTACTCAAATCCATACATGAAAGCCTCACTACAAATCACTCAACCAAATACAGCAGCGGATACCCAGTACATATAGTAAGAAAACTAATATGCAAAGCCTCCTGCTCGTCTTCGTCATCTTTAGCGTAGAACTCCTAGCACAGCACCTGTCACCTGCTACCTAGTCTGCCCATCCCAACATGGATGAACAGCCCAAGGTAATAAGAGGAGACATAAAACCTTGAGTCAGACAAAGTCTTAGTGAGCAGTAAATTAACTATCAAACATACCAAAAGAGCATAAAGGATAAAGGAATAGGAACCAAACCATCCCACTCCACCTCTTTCTACAGTGATAGCCCCAGACATACACTAAGGAGAAGCAAGCATAACAACATAGACAATTAAGGTAAAGCAAATACCACTCGAGTCAAGGACGATGTTTTCCAAATACAAACCCCCAAGGCCTAAACCAAGATCAGATAAGCACCCAGAAAACACCGCTCTTGAAGCCGAATGATAATACAACCAAACATCCATGACTCTGGCTATCACTGTTATCCTTGCCTCGATTTCACCGTTAGTTGAATGACCATCTGTCAAGGGCTAATGGTAACCCCGGTTCTAACCATAACTCCGCACACTGCCTTGTGCCTAGGACTTATCTACTTTGCCCAGAGTACTCAACTACCTACCTGTAGTCTTTTGGGTGTCCCGACTACCTACCTGTAGTCGTTATGGGCGCCCCATGTACTCTTGCTTTTGAGCATGCTAGAACCTTCAACAACGACGAGATCCAAGCCTCCTAGTCATCCTCCTCGACGACTACTTCCTCATACAAGCTCAAGCTACCTCTTGAACAATCCATTATCAACCAACTTGAACTACCCTTCAAGTTATCAACATGCTTGGAATGATCCCTTCCTGGATTAAGCCAAGACTCACATCATACTTCACTTCATCACATCAAAGCAAAGTCTCAACTCAACAACATGGTTTGCCTCATCGCATCATGGCAAAGTTCCATCTCATCATCATCCAATCTATACATATGAGCTTCAACATCCGCTACATATGCCTTAAGCAGCTTTCACCATTCAAGAGCCTTCTTCCATAGCTTTTGAATCCTCTTCCATCCTCTTGTTCCAAATCAACTACTAGCTAACTTGGAAACAATCAAATCAATCATACATTCAAATATCAATCATTCAAACAAGATCTAACAAGCAATATAAGCAATATCAACTATAATGGCAATTTCGTAAATAAGTGAGCAAAAGTCCAACATATGTGAAACCATAGTTTTTAGCATAGATCTATCAATTATAAAACATGGGTTTTGTCTCTAATGCTTATTAAACAAACTTGCATAAGTAAACATCTTCAAAAACCATGGATCTAGACTTCGGTCTAAGAAAAATGCATGAAATCTCTAACTTTAACACCCAAACATGCCACCAATCCAATATACTCCTTTGGATCCGCGTGAGAGATAACTACCACTCACCAAATCACCAAAACAACCTAAAATCAATCAACTTCAGATCTGGACAGCAAAGATCAAGGCTTGATCCGGCAATATCTCGTCTCAATCGATGAAATCTAGCTCAAACGGATGAAGATCTTCAACTTTGGCACTTGAATCTTCAATCTAAATCTTCGATCTTGGATGGATGTTAGAACTAGATTGGAATAGAGAAAAGAAGGTGAAGAAATGTTGTAGTCGAGTCTTCAAAATGGCAGCACTTCGTCGCTTCAAAAACCGGTGCCAAAAAGTGAGCCAAACCCCTCTATTTATAGGCTGGATCAACCATGAGTCGTCGTCCCTATGAGTCGTCCACGACTCATCATGAGTCGTTGCCGACTTATCAGCCCTTACCGACTCAACATAACACTGCCTACTTACCATGAGTCGTTCACGACTCATTGCCATGACGACCTACCCCAGCCGACTCAACTGCACAGCCTTCCGACTCAAGCCAACGACTCAATACACCAAGGCACAAGGTCATACGACTCAAACCCAAACCGACTCAACACCTACCGACTCACGACTCAAGACCAGTGCCGACTCAACATAAGTCGGTCACGACCTAAAAGCCTCCGACCTAAGACACTGCCGCGTTTTCCCCAAGTCCTAAGTCGTACGACGACTCAACAATACACACTCACGACTCAACTATGATGCCGACTCACGACTCATCAGGCCCTACGACTCAAAACCCTGCCGACTCATTACCCACGACCTAAGCCTAAACCCCTTAAGTCGCTACACCCTTAACCCGTTAACTCCTTAACTCGGCAAACCCTATGAGTCGTAACTCGTTGACTCGGCCACACTTCTTATCTCGGCCCTCTATGAGTCGGTCATCCTATGAGTCGCCTAACTTCTTGAGTCGGTCCATCCTTATCTCGGCCAACACTTTAAACCGCTACCCCTCCTTGAGTCGGTCCCCTATGAGTCGGTCACGACTCATCACTTGTACCCGGGTTAACTTCTAAACGACTCAAGCTAGAAGCAACACAAACAACACTATCGACCTGTAAATTCTACGATTTATCGACTCGTAAAATACGGGTCGTTACATTCTCTCCCCCTTAGGAATTTCGCCCTCGAAATTCCAAGCAAACAACAGCAATCACAATTATTCCGCATGCCTACCATCCATAGCAATCAACAAACCATGCATCCAATTCTAACCTAGCATGCAGAATTCTATGACTTAGAACAAGCTACAAATTCATGAGATGTCACGACACTTTAGGGCCATACCTCGAAGAGTCCGGGATGAGCTGCCTTCATCCTCTCTTCCTCCTCCCATGTACAGTCGTTAACATCATCACTCCATTGTACCTTGAGCAACGTAATCGTCTTCCTCCTAAGCTGTTTCGTATCGGTTTCAACAATACGAAGCGGCTTACGAGGTCTCGAAACAACTGGATCAACCTCCAAGTCTTCACAGCTATCAGCAGAAACCACCGTAGTTGGGTCGTGCATATACTTCCGTAGATAAGATACATGAAAAACACTGTGCACACCCGCCATCTTTTCCGGTAACTCCAATCTATAAGCGAGCTTTCCAATACGCTCGATAATCGGGAATGGTCCAACAAATCTCGGAGTTAACTTTCCTTTCTTCCCGAATCTAATGACACTCTTCAGAGGAGAAATCTTCACAAAAACCATATCACCTACGTCGAATTCCAAATCCTTACGACGATTATCGGCATAACTTTTCTGACGATCTTGGGCTGCCTTCATTCGTTGCCGAATGATCTCTATACAATCTGAAGTCTGTCGAATCATCTCTGGCCCAAGTATCAGCTTTTCTCCAGTTTCCAACCAACATGTCGGGGAGTTACACGGTCTTCCATACAATGCCTCATATGGTGCCATACCAATACTCGACTGATAACTGTTGTTATAAGCAAACTCCACCAAATGAAGGTGATCTTCCCATGACCCTCCGAAGTCCAAAACACATGCTCTAAGAAGATCTTCCAAAACTCGGTTGACTCTCTCAGTCTGACCATCTGTTTGAGGGTGATAAGCTGTACTCAAACACAACTCGGTTCCCAAAACTTCCTGGAAGCTCTTCCAAAATCTACTAGTGAACAATGGATCTCGATCGCTCACTATACTCTTCGGAACACCATGGAAACGAACTATCCACTTCACATATAATTCAGCCAACTTCGATGCAGTCCTAGTCGATCGAACAGGAATGAACCTTGCACTCTTGGTCAAACGATCTACTATGACCCAAATCCCTTCATTCCCTGCTCTTGTCCTAGGTAGACCATCGATAAAGTCCATCGACACTTGCTCCCACTTCCATGTAGGAACCTCTAATGGCTGAAGCAATCCACTGGGCTTCTTCTGCTCAGCTTTCACCAACTGGCAATTCATACACTTGGAAATAAAATTTCCAACATCCTTCTTCATACCTTCCCAGTAGTAGGTTCTCTTCATATCCCGATACATCTTATTTCCACCTGGATGAATTGTCAACTTCGAGTGATGACTCTCCCTCAGAACTTCATCTCTCAATCCATCTACATCGGGAACAACTAGTCGCCCTTGCTTTCGAAGCCAACCCTCTCGATCGACCTCGAATCCCTTATCCTTCTCCGGGTCCAATCCAGATTCCAAATCACAGATAATCTTGACAAGCTTATCATCTCCCTTTTGGCTCTCGCCAACCCTTTCCACAAGAGTAGGCCTTATCGATAAGTTTGCCAACATCTTAGGTTCCAATTCACATCTAGGCCTGAAGTCAAATCCAGCCAAATACTCAAGACTCTTCCATTCCGAAAACATGGCTCCCAAACCTGCATGTCTTCGACTTAACGCATCTGCCACTACGTTACCTTTTCCTGGAGTATAGGCTATACCAAAATCATAAGATGCTAGGAACTCTAGCCATCGTTGCTGTCGAAGATTTAAATCCTTTTGGGAGAACAGATACTTCAACGACTTATGATCTGTAAACAACTCGAATCTAACTCCCAATAGATAATGTCTCCACATCTTCAAAGCAAACACAATTGCCGCTAACTCCAAATCATGAGTCGGATAGTTCCTCTCATGCGGCTTCAGTTGTCGACTTGCATATGCAACAACTTTATCCTTCTGCATTAGCACTGCTCCAAGTCCAGTACCACATGCATCGGTGTAAACCACCATCTCATCATTCCCACTTGGAATAGTCAAAACAGGAGCACTCGTCAGTCGCTCTTTCAGGATTATGAAAGCTTGTTCACACTTATCATTCCATCTGAACACTTGATTCTTCTTCGTCAATCCTGTCAACGGTGCAGCTATCTTGGAAAAGTCTTTGATAAACCGACGATAATATCCTGCTAATCCAAGAAAACTTCTCACATCAGATGCATTCTTAGGCCTAACCCAATCCTGGATCGCTGCCACCTTAGCGGGATCAACCGCTATGCCATTTCCAGAGATAACATGACCTAAGAACCTCACTTCATTCTTCCAGAAGTGACACTTCGAAAACTTAGCCTTCAGCTGATGTTTCCGTAAGATTCCTAAAACAATCCTCAAGTGCGTCTTGTGCTCTTCCTCAGTTCTGGAATAAACCAAAATATCATCCACGAACACAAGCACGAACTTATTCAACTGATCTCTGAACACTCTATTCATAAGATCCACAAAATATGCTGGCGCGTTAGTCAACCCAAACGGCATTACCAGCCACTCATAAAACCCGGATGGTGTCCTGAAAGCAGTCTTCGGCACACTATCCTTTGCCACTCTCAACTGGTGAAATCCCGTTGCCAAATCCATCTGAGAAAACACCTTAGCCTCGTGAAGCTGATCAAACAAGTCATCTATTCTCGGCAATGGATACTTGTTCTTCCTAGTCACCTTATTCAGCTCACGATAATCAACACACAACCTCAACGATCCATCCGCTTTGGTTGCGAACACAACGGGCGCACCCCATTCGGACACACTTCTCCGAATGAATCCTTTCCGCAAAAGGTCATCAACTTGCACCTTCAGCTCTTGCTGCTCCCTCGGTGCCATCCGCCTAAGAGGCATCACAACAGGTCTGGCTCCCTCAACTAGATCGATACGAAACTCGATCTCCCTATGCGGCGGCAACCCTTTGACTTCCTCAAAGACATTCTCAAACTCATTCACAATAGGCACCGATGACAGTCCATCCCGTGGAACAACTAGCGAATACATGAAGCTCATGAAGACGCCTTCTTCATGCTTACATCGTATCACAACCTTTCGCCCTTCCACATTCCCGACTGTCACCTCAAGCCTCTCACAATCAATCCTTGCCGCATACTTCCTAAGCCAGTCCATACCCAAAATAATTCCGAACCCCGCAAAGTTCAGAACAAAGCAATCACAAACAAACGAGCAATCATGACTCGACACAACTAGACCACGGCATATCATACACAAACATGACGAACCCCCCACTGGATTAGTCACAACCAATGGCCTATCAACAATATCCGGTTTCATACCTAACCGGCTTACCAAATCATCACAAACAAAAGAATGCGACGCTCCAGTATCAAACAACACTCTAACTGGAACACCACAAATAGAAAGAGTACCTTGAACAACCACACTCTTCCCCTTCTCTTCAGCAGTAGGAGCTTTCGAAGACGATGGAACAGCCCCCAAAGCATAGGCTTGCACAACCTGCCTATCTTTCCTCGGTTCTGGACAATCCTTCTTGATATGTCCCAGCTTATCACAGTTGTAACACTTTCCCGGCACTTTGGGATTCTTACAATCTTTGTAAAGATGGCCCTTCTGCTGGCAGTTATAGCAAGTCATTTCGCTCTTCGGCTTCTTCTGGCCATCCTTACCCTTCTGTTGCTGCTGCTTCCTCTTCCTGTTGCCACTCTGCTGTGGTTTAGATACTTCCCTGGTTACAGCAACAACAGAACTTTCCTTAGGGAACAAACTCTCATGCCTCAAAGCTTTCTCCACAAGCTTCTCAAATGGATCATCCAGATGATCCACTAACTGCCTTCCCAGATAAGCATCCAGACCAGTCACAAACTTCTCGTTCTTCTGGTAGGGAGAATCAATATACGATCTGGCATACTTAGACAAAGCTTCGAACTCAGAAATATACTCAAGAACAGGCCTCCCACCTTGCTTGAGCTCCACAAACCTCTTAAACAAGACCGATTTCTGAGCAGTAGAGATGAACTTAGCTTCAAATCTAACTTGGAATTGCTCCCAAGTAATCTCTTCTTCTGGGGTATCTATAGTGATAGAATTCCACCAATCAACAGCTCTTCCCTGAAGCTGTCTCGATGCAAGCTTCCTCTTAGTTGCATCCTCAATCCCTAAGTCACCAAAGATCCTTCGACAAGCATCAATCCATCTCTGCACTTCAATAGTCGACTCCGTCCCTAAGAAGACCTTCCCTCCAAGAGCAGTATAATCCTTACAGAGCTTGGCAAAATCCACTAGTCTTGGAGCTTGGACCTGAACTCCCACATCCACAGATGATCCTGAAGCTGGTATTCTCCTCATGATTGAAGTCATCATGGCCTCAAACATAGGAGCATAATCAACAGCTTCCCTAGCATCACGGCTACCCCTCGCAGCTTGTCTCTCACTTCGACTCATCCTTAGTATCTGTAAAAAGAATGATTAGAACACCTTAAGAAACAACTGCATAAGGAGTTCAAATCCTTCTAAGCTACTATATCATATATAGTAATCATTCATCAAAATACAATTACGCCTCTCATACGTAGTTACGTCAGCGAGCGTTGGCTAAAATCGACTAACCAAAGCTCCGATACCAAATGTGACGACCGCCCATGACTCCCGCACCCAATCAAGGAAATAATGCGCTAAAAGGTGTGCCAGGCAGCCATGGACGATAGTCAGGGTAAAACAAAACAGAAGAATCTCTATCGCATAACTCACAGCGCATGGATAAAATACAATAGAGAAATATAATATAGTGAAGCTCCATAGAACAGAACATCATCATATAAGCATCACAGTAGTTTCATACAATCATCTACTCAAATCCATACATGAAAGCCTCACTACAAATCACTCAACCAAATACAGCAGCGGATACCCAGTACATATAGTAAGAAAACTAATATGCAAAGCCTCCTGCTCGTCTTCGTCATCTTTAGCGTAGAACTCCTAGCACAGCACCTGTCACCTGCTACCTAGTCTGCCCATCCCAACATGGATGAACAGCCCAAGGTAATAAGAGGAGACATAAAACCTTGAGTCAGACAAAGTCTTAGTGAGCAGTAAATTAACTATCAAACATACCAAAAGAGCATAAAGGATAAAGGAATAGGAACCAAACCATCCCACTCCACCTCTTTCTACAGTGATAGCCCCAGACATACACTAAGGAGAAGCAAGCATAACAACATAGACAATTAAGGTAAAGCAAATACCACTCGAGTCAAGGACGATGTTTTCCAAATACAAACCCCCAAGGCCTAAACCAAGATCAGATAAGCACCCAGAAAACACCGCTCTTGAAGCCGAATGATAATACAACCAAACATCCATGACTCTGGCTATCACTGTTATCCTTGCCTCGATTTCACCGTTAGTTGAATGACCATCTGTCAAGGGCTAATGGTAACCCCGGTTCTAACCATAACTCCGCACACTGCCTTGTGCCTAGGACTTATCTACTTTGCCCAGAGTACTCAACTACCTACCTGTAGTCTTTTGGGTGTCCCGACTACCTACCTGTAGTCGTTATGGGCGCCCCATGTACTCTTGCTTTTGAGCATGCTAGAACCTTCAACAACGACGAGATCCAAGCCTCCTAGTCATCCTCCTCGACGACTACTTCCTCATACAAGCTCAAGCTACCTCTTGAACAATCCATTATCAACCAACTTGAACTACCCTTCAAGTTATCAACATGCTTGGAATGATCCCTTCCTGGATTAAGCCAAGACTCACATCATACTTCACTTCATCACATCAAAGCAAAGTCTCAACTCAACAACATGGTTTGCCTCATCGCATCATGGCAAAGTTCCATCTCATCATCATCCAATCTATACATATGAGCTTCAACATCCGCTACATATGCCTTAAGCAGCTTTCACCATTCAAGAGCCTTCTTCCATAGCTTTTGAATCCTCTTCCATCCTCTTGTTCCAAATCAACTACTAGCTAACTTGGAAACAATCAAATCAATCATACATTCAAATATCAATCATTCAAACAAGATCTAACAAGCAATATAAGCAATATCAACTATAATGGCAATTTCGTAAATAAGTGAGCAAAAGTCCAACATATGTGAAACCATAGTTTTTAGCATAGATCTATCAATTATAAAACATGGGTTTTGTCTCTAATGCTTATTAAACAAACTTGCATAAGTAAACATCTTCAAAAACCATGGATCTAGACTTCGGTCTAAGAAAAATGCATGAAATCTCTAACTTTAACACCCAAACATGCCACCAATCCAATATACTCCTTTGGATCCGCGTGAGAGATAACTACCACTCACCAAATCACCAAAACAACCTAAAATCAATCAACTTCAGATCTGGACAGCAAAGATCAAGGCTTGATCCGGCAATATCTCGTCTCAATCGATGAAATCTAGCTCAAACGGATGAAGATCTTCAACTTTGGCACTTGAATCTTCAATCTAAATCTTCGATCTTGGATGGATGTTAGAACTAGATTGGAATAGAGAAAAGAAGGTGAAGAAATGTTGTAGTCGAGTCTTCAAAATGGCAGCACTTCGTCGCTTCAAAAACCGGTGCCAAAAAGTGAGCCAAACCCCTCTATTTATAGGCTGGATCAACCATGAGTCGTCGTCCCTATGAGTCGTCCACGACTCATCATGAGTCGTTGCCGACTTATCAGCCCTTACCGACTCAACATAACACTGCCTACTTACCATGAGTCGTTCACGACTCATTGCCATGACGACCTACCCCAGCCGACTCAACTGCACAGCCTTCCGACTCAAGCCAACGACTCAATACACCAAGGCACAAGGTCATACGACTCAAACCCAAACCGACTCAACACCTACCGACTCACGACTCAAGACCAGTGCCGACTCAACATAAGTCGGTCACGACCTAAAAGCCTCCGACCTAAGACACTGCCGCGTTTTCCCCAAGTCCTAAGTCGTACGACGACTCAACAATACACACTCACGACTCAACTATGATGCCGACTCACGACTCATCAGGCCCTACGACTCAAAACCCTGCCGACTCATTACCCACGACCTAAGCCTAAACCCCTTAAGTCGCTACACCCTTAACCCGTTAACTCCTTAACTCGGCAAACCCTATGAGTCGTAACTCGTTGACTCGGCCACACTTCTTATCTCGGCCCTCTATGAGTCGGTCATCCTATGAGTCGCCTAACTTCTTGAGTCGGTCCATCCTTATCTCGGCCAACACTTTAAACCGCTACCCCTCCTTGAGTCGGTCCCCTATGAGTCGGTCACGACTCATCACTTGTACCCGGGTTAACTTCTAAACGACTCAAGCTAGAAGCAACACAAACAACACTATCGACCTGTAAATTCTACGATTTATCGACTCGTAAAATACGGGTCGTTACAGGAAGTCAAAGATAGAGTCTTGGGAGAAGATAAAGAAATTGCTGAGATCTACATTCTTACCATACAACTATCAATCACTTATGTACCAGAGGTTGCAGAATCTGAGGCAAGGGACGAAGTCTGTTAGTGATTATGCTGACGAATTTTACCAACTCATTGCCAGGAATGATATTACGGAAACGGAAGAACAACTAACTGCTAGATTCATTGGGGGATTGGGAATGCGGATCCAGGATATGGTTAATATGTTTGATCCTAGATCAGTGGCAGAGGCACATCAGAAAGCATTGGTTTGGGAGAAACAAGGAAGACGTGGAGGTGGTGTGTTTACTAATTCCAATAATCAAGCGAGGGGTGTTGGTGGAAGTTCTAATGTTCCTAAACCTGTTACAAAGCCAGTGGTGAAGGAGGCTAAAAAGGCGAAGGTTAACAGTGTTTTCAAATGTTATAATTGTCAGGAGTTGGGTCACAAAAGCAATGAATGTCCGAAGCCAAAGAAGATAGCAATGGTTGCAGAAGTTAAGGAGGATGATAATGAGGAGGCAGAATGTTCAAATGCACCTTATGTTGAGGAGGAAGAAGAATTATCTGGAGATGAAGGTTGTAATATTATGATGAGGAGGTCATGTCTTACACCAAAGCAAGAGGAGGATTGTAGTTGGTTGAGGAGTAACATATTTCAGTCGACATGCACTATTCTGGGAAAAGTTTGCAAGTTCGTTATTGATGCTGGAAGTTGCGATAATATTATTTCTACCGAGGCTGTGAAGAAGTTGAACTTGAAAACTGAGAAACATCCTAAACCGTACAAGTTAGCATGGTTAAGGAAGGGTGGTGAAGTGAAGGTGTGTCGAAGGGCTTGTGTGAATTTTTCTATTGGGAAGAAGTACAAAGATGAAATTTGGTGTGACGTTGTAGACATGGACGTGTGTCATCTGTTGTTGGGCAGACCATGGCAGTTTGATAGAGCAGTGCAACATGATGGTCGTGCTAATAGCTATAGTTTCATGTTCGAGGGTACTAAAATCACTTTGGTTCCCAAGAAGCAACAGCAGAAGGAGAGCCAGCTGGAGGAGATTGAGGAATTGAAAACTCTGTTGACTTTGAAAGAGTTTGTTAAAGAAGTTGAAGAGGAACCTGAAGTGTTTTTGTTGATTGGGAGAGAGAGCAGTGAAGAGGTTGAAATTCCTGAAGAAGCAAAGCCAGTTTTGAAAGAGTTTGAAGATGTATTTCCAGAGGAGTTGCCTAAGGAGTTACCACCATTGAGAGACATTCAACATCAAATTGATCTTGTTCCGGGAGCAGTATTACCACATCGACCACATTACCGAATGAGTCCGAAGGAACATGAAGAGTTACGAAGGCAGGTGGAAGAATTACTTGAGCAGGGACGTGTTCAGGAAAGCTTGAGTCCTTGTGCAGTACCAGCTTTGTTGGTGCCGAAGAAGGATGGAACATGGAGAATGTGTACAGATAGTCGAGCTTTGAACAAGATTACTGTTCGTTACAGATTTCCTATGCCGAGGTTGGATGATTTGTTAGACCAGTTGAGTGGGGCAACTATCTTTTCGAAGATTGATTTGAAAAGTGGTTATCACCAGATTCGAATTAGACCAGGTGACGAATGGAAGACAGCCTTCAAGACGAGAGAAGGGTTATACGAATGGTTGGTTATGCCATTTGGTTTGTCAAATGCACCTAGTACATTCATGCGGGTGATGAATCAAATCTTTAGACCATTCATTGGGAAGTTCGTGGTGGTTTATTTCGATGATATTCTGATATATAGCAGGAGTATGGAGGAGCATGTTCTACATTTAAGGGAAGTGTTGATTATTCTTCGTGAAGAACAATTTTATGCTGCTACGAAGAAATGTGTGTTTATGACAAGAAGTGTTTTATTTCTGGGTTATGTTGTTTCAGGAAAGGGAATTCAAGTAGACCAGAGTAAAGTGGAAGCAGTCAGAAATTGGCCACAGCCGAGAACTATCACTGAAGTTAGAAGTTTTCATGGATTGGCATCATTCTACCGTAGGTTCATTCCACACTTCAGTAGCGTGATGGCACCAGTTACCGATTGCATGAAAGGAAAACAGTTTGGATGGTCAGAGGAAGCGGGAGTTGCTTTTGAGAAGATCAAGGAACTATTGACGACAGCACCAATTCTTGTTTTACCGAATTTTCAGTTGCTGTTTGAATTGCACACTGATGCGTCGAAGGTGGGAATTGGAGGAGTCTTGAGTCAGAATGGGAAACCCGTTGCATATTTCAGTGAGAAGTTGTCAGGGGCAAAGATGAGATACAGTACATATGACGTTGAATCTATGCTGTTGTGCAAACGATTAAACATTGGAGACATTATCTATTTCAGAAGGAGTTTGTTCTGTACACTGATCATGAGGCGTTGAAGCATTTGCAGGGGCAGGACAAGATTTCAGCGAGACATGCGTCATGGATCGCGTATTTACAGCAGTTTACCTTTGTTGTTAAGCACAAATCGGGGGTGACGAACCGTGTGGCTGATGCTTTGAGTAGGCGGAGTCATTTGCTGACAACATTGAAAGTTGAAGTGACGGGGTTTGAAATGTTGCCAGAGATGATTGAAGAAGATCCTTATTTTGTGAAATTTGTTGAAAAGGTAAAGGAAGGAAGTGATGACGAGTTTTTATTGGTGGATGGCTTTCTGTTTAAAGGGAATCGTTTATGCATACCGGATTGTAGCTTGAGATTGAAAATTATCAAGGAGTTGCATGAGGAAGGGCATGTGGGCCGTGATCGTACTTTGCAATTGATTTCACAATCTTACTTTTGGCCGTCGATGAGGAAAGAAGTGGGGAGGTTTGTGGAGCGATGTCATATTTGCCAAGTGTCGAAAGGAACCGCGACCAATGCTGGGTTGTATATGTCGTTGCCTGTACCGGCTAGACCATGGGTTGATGTGAGTATGGACTTTGTATTGGGATTGCCGAGAACGCAGCGTGGTAATGATTCTATATATGTAGTGGTTGACAGATTTTCTAAAATGGCACATTTTATTGCTTGCAAGAAGACGACGGATGCTGTTCGTGTTGCTCAGATATTTTTCAAGGAGATCTATCGACTTCATGGATTGCCAGAGTCTATTGTGTCGGATAGAAATACTCGTTTTCTGAGTCACTTTTGGTTAAGTTTGTGGAAGATGGTGGGAACGAAGCTGAAATTTAGTAGTGCTTATCATCCGCAAACTGATGGACAGACAGAAGTTGTTAACAGGTCATTGGGAAATTTGTTGCGATGTCTTGTACAGGATAATTTGAGAAGTTGGGACATGAAGCTATGCCAAGCAGAGTTTGCTCATAATCATGCCATGAATCGTAGTACGGGTTACAGTCCATTTCAGATTGTGTATTCAAATTTACCTAGGGGACCGTTAGATTTGGCAGTAGTACCGCAGTCAAAGGGAAGAGCTAAACGGGCTGTTGATTTTGTTGAAGAATTAACCGAATGTCATAAGATCGTTCAAGAACGATTAGAAAAGTCAAATGAGAAGTATAAGCAGGCTGCTGATTTGAAACGACGGAGTGTTGAATTTAAGGAAGGTGATTTGGTTTATGCTGTATTGACGAAGGATCGTTTTCCGGTGGGTGCTTATAACAAGTTGAAGGCGCGGAAAATTGGTCCAATTGAAATTGTGAAGAAAATTAATGAAAATGCTTATAAGTTGAAGCTACCAAAAGATGTTTACACGTCTGACGTGTTCAATGTTAAGCATCTCGTACCATATTATAGAGACGAACAATCTGAGGCAGAAGAATTTACAAATTCGAGGACGAATTTTTCTCAACCAGGGGAGGATGATGCAGCTCAGGGGATAAGTCGTATGCGATCTAAAGAGGAAGATCGTTCTCGAGTTAAGGAAGCTTCGTTTTTAGGTCTTAAGTCGTTCACGAGTCAAGCAACTATGAGTCGTGAACGACCTAACTGGTCGAGTGAAGGGGAGGTACGACTTAACGAAGGAGGGGCACGAGATAACAAACACTTGAGTCGTATACGGGTTAATGGAACAGGGCTGCGACTCAACGGGAACTTGGGGTGTTCGAGGCTGATGAGTCGTACACGACTCAACGACCCATACATAAGTCGTTTACGACTTAACACGAAGAAGGGGAAGGTTTCAGCAAGTAAGGTCCTTGAGTCGGAGGCAGAACACGACCTAGCTAAGTCGTTCGAAGAGGCATGCCGCAAAGAACTTGGAAGCTTGAGTCGTGTGGGTCTTGAGTCGGTCCTTAGTTGAGTCGTGAGTCGTTCACGACCTATGTTGAGTCGTATATGTTGTATTACGAGCTGGTATGTAAACACTGGTGTTGAGTCGGTTGAGTCGTGGCATTTTTAAGTCGTTAGTGTTGTACTGTTTGTATTTTCTCCTAAGTCATGTATTGAGTCGTATGTGGTTGGGTCGTCTACTGCTAATGAGTCGCTACCGACTCAAGATGAGTCGTGAGTCGTAGGGGATGAGTCATATACGACTTAAGGCTCAGGTCGAGGAAACACTATAAATAGGGGGTGCGTTGTACATTGTTTCAGGTTGATTTTTGGAAATAAAATTTCTTGTTGATTGCTTTGTGCTTTCTTCTCTAATTGGTAGTTGAGTGTAATCTCCTATCTCCACTTACGTCATTCGAGTGCGCTCGAATCCACGTTTGTTGAAGCCGATTCATGGAATCTAGTGCGCTAGATCAACGTACGAAGAATCGTAGATCTTTGAACACGGTATAGTGCGCTATCAACGTGTTTGAGATAGCTAGAATTCGGTATCTTCGGATCAAGGAATTTGGGCAATTCGGTATCTTCATTCCATCGATCGCTACTTTCACCAATTGAAGTTTATTTTGATTAATCCGCTGCGTCAAAAGAAAATAATACGAAAATTAAAATCCCATTGAATGATTCTAAGGCACATCCACCTTCACCATCCTGCCATATGAACTGCATAGAATACAAGGATTTTATTCATGATCACTTGAAATATAGTTCCATAAAAGTTGGTTTCCCGTTCTTAGAGTAGAGAGGAGACAATTGCCTGCAGCAGTCGTTGTCAGGTTTGATAAATATAATATTTATCAACTTTTACACGCAATAATAAATATACTATCTTTTATGTTCTTTCACCTGTTTTCTTATCACAAAAATCCCAATATGCATTTGACTTAAGACTTTGAAAGAGTTTACTATCGTTACTGGAATTGATGTGCAATCTACTTAAAATGCTGGTAAAGGTGTCATATTGATCTTAAAATGATCTTATATGGATGAGCTATATCTGGTGGATTAGTCATCTTTTCATGTTTATGAAAAATAATATATCGAAGACAAAATAGGTAGAGATCAACATTACAAATAATTTAACATATTCGAGCAAATATGGCTGATTCGACACTGTTATTATATAATCAAGAGTTAGTTCTCATTGTTAACTATTGATATTGTTTAGCTATTAAGATTTTTGTACAAGTTCTCATTGTTGATTCGTTAAACTTGTCTACGAATAATCAAGCGTTTTCGAAGAAAAGAACAGCCACAACAAAGGAATGGTACACGATCATTTATGTCATAATATTTTGGTAGTAGTGTAAACTTGTGTTTATGAATATTCAAGGATTTTATGTGAACTTGCCTATTTTGTCTAAAGACTTCTGCATCGGAATTGTGTTGAACATCGTTTATACTATGTGAATAATGTGTTTTGTCAGTTGATTTAGTATATGATTATTTGATTGATATTTTTTTATACATCAAAATATGTTAATTACTACTGTATAATATATGTAATGGGAAAAATGAAGCGAAAAATGAACAAGCAACCAATAGGAAAAGGTAGTGTGTACAAAATGCAACGGAATAATCGACAAATTTAAAGCATTTACTAAACACTACAAAAATTATATATAACATTTAAAGACCCAACTTCAGTCTTTAGTAGCTTTTATTGGACGTTAGAAAAGAACTGTTCTGCTGCGCATAACAAAGGCTACAATATGTTGGTTTAACGGTAGCGTTTATGAAAACATAACAAAAAATTGGGGCTTTTAGTTGCACCTTCTATAACAACATTTACTAAAATGCAACCATAGGATTTGGTATCATTTTTTGGACGCTACCAAAGCCCTTTTCTAGTGTAGTGAGATACACGTAGGATCTATTACGCCTTAAAGCTAGAGTTGCCGACCACAAAAAATGAAGTTGAATACGAATCATTGATTGTGGGATCAAAGATAGCAAAGAAACTGCGAGTTAAGACATTACATATTATCAGCGACTCTTGGTTGATAGTCTGTCTAGTAAAAAAGGAATTTTAGGCTAAGGGAGCGAGATTGGCCTCTTACTTGACAAAAGTACTAGAATTTCTGAATTATATCGAACATTACATGATAATGCACATCCCAAGGAAAGAAATATGAAAGACGATTCACTGACAAAGCTGGCCAGCCTTGGGAATGCATAGCTTTTGGGTATCATTCTATTTGAGGGTTTGATGACTCCAAGCATAATAAAGATAGATATTGCTTGGATCTTGGATGTAGAGGAAGAGAGGAGTTGTGGATGACTCCGATTAAAAAATAATTGCTAAAGTGGACTCTCCCGAATGGAAAAATGAGTGATAGAAACTCTTATATAAAATACCTCGATTCTTTATGCAAGAAGCAGTGGTATATAGAAGAAGATTCTCGATACCCTTGCAGAGCTGTGTCACCGAAGACGAAACTAAGAAGATTCTTGTAGATGTGCATGAAGGCTGCTGTGGCGATCACATTGGGGGATAGACATTAGCAAAGAAGGTTCTACAATATGGATTCTTCTGGCCAATAGTCAATCGAGATGCGATTGACTATTCAAGAGATTTATGTAGATACCAAGTGCCCTATCCATAAGCTTATGACAATGGTTGGCCCGTGGCCGTATGTGGTGTGGGAAATTGATATTATCTATATACTACCGAGTCGAGAGGCAAAGTAAAATATGCTATGGTGGTTATGGATTAATTCATAAAGTGGGTCGAAGCTAAATCACTCACTTTGAAGAAGGTGATCAACTTCGTAGATAAAAACATTCTCTAGAGATATCAAGTTCCACATAAGATCATCACAGATGATGTAACTCGAGAGTGCAGAGTTCAAAGAATTTTGTGCTCAATACCGAATTGAGAAGAGCTTCTCATCAGTAGCATATCTGTAAGCCAATAGACAGGTAGTGGAGGTAAAAAATATCATCAAATTCATCAACAAGAAGTGACTGAAGAGGGCCAAGGGAAACTGGATTGATAAGCTACCACTTGCACTATGAGCATATAGGACGAACCACAAGTCCGCGACTGACTATACTCCATTCGCTTTAGCCTATGGAACTAAGGCTATGATACTCATCAAATCTGAAGTCCCTTATCACCACAGACTACACTATTATTCCAAGATGAATAAGGAAATCTTGCATGAGTCCCTCAACTTGGTTGAAGAGAAAAGAGAAGAGGGTGATTCAAGGTTAGCTACTCACCAGATAACAGTAGAAAAATAGTTTAATGCCAGCTCAGAAATCGTACCTTTTAAATATGTAACCTTGTATTGAAATGGGTCTTTCCTGGTACTGTGGTACTTGGCCCGAATTAGCAAGGTCCATATATGATTGAACAGAAGCTTCAAGATGAAACTTTCAAGCTATCAAATTTTGATGGGATCTCGATTCCATGGGCATGGAATATCAAACACTTATGATGTTGTTTCATTTGTATTTATCTTTTGAATATAATAACTCCTATAAATTAGGAGTTGATAAAATAAGGTAGAGTCTTTCATTTTTTTTCTTTTATAAATAAAGTTGGATTTTAGTATCAATGGGACCATATGCTTAAAAGTATGACTTAGTGCAACGTTCTCCTAGTCAAACCAAACATTCCATGTTTTAAAAAATTTGATGTTTAGGTAGCCTACGATAGCTAATGATGAACTCCTTCGGTTCATGATCGATTCACTGGACTATATTCGTATTGTGTTAATAGGACGATTGCCTTTATACATCTAATATTTGATCAATGACCAAAGATAGGCAAGGTCAAGGATGATGTCAGGAGACAAGCATCTAAGATATTGGATCCGAAAGATAGGAACTGATGTAGAAATGAATTTGTTTATAGGTGGAACCTTGTTTATGGAAAAATGCGACATGTTCGCTCGATGATAAAGAAGGTTGGTCGATGAAGTATCTTTGATTATTGCTTAAAGAAGGTGAGATCAAGGATAGATTCCTAGAGATAGGCGTCCTAGCCGCCGTTGCCCTTAGATAGGAATCGACATAGAATCGAACCCTTTGAAGGTACAACTCTGTTCATAGCAGAGCGAAGTACAGTCAGCCAAAGATAAATGGAGTTGGCCAATGAAATGTCGTTTTGTTTAGTCAAGTGAAAAAAGTTTTGGCCAATGATAAAAGAAACTAAGTAATGGAATAAAACTCAGTAATTACCAAATTTATTTATATGCACAAAGTTATTGTAAATAATGGCATTGTGCGGATCACAAACGCTGACAAGTATAATATAAAATGTAACTGAGTTACAGATGATTATTTGTACATGCTGGCAAGTGTGTAGACAAAGAACCAGAAAAGGAAAGAAGTAAGGCAAAGTTGAAAGAAAAAACTGCTTTGGTTACTTCAAAGTGTATCAATTACAAAAGCAGGGGACATACCCGCACATCAACGACATATGTACATATTCGAAAAACAACAAAAGTAACTATCCATAATGGTGCTCCCCCTCTTTCCTTCTTCTTGTTCTTCTTTTCCTTCTTTAAGGAAGAAGGTTACATTCTCTTAAAAGGTTCGACATGCTTCTGCAATGCAGCATGATCCTCGAGATTTTCATCCTAATTATAGTTAATCTCTGAGTCGGTATGAGATTTGGGAGTCTCAGCATATACTGATCAAAAGGAGAGTAGGGGTTGGAATAATGAAAGGGGGAACTAGGAGGGAAAAAGTGGGTACCGAACTGTCCTCCAAGCCTTTCTCTTTCTTGACATCTTTCGGTTTAGATGGGTCGATGGATTGCCTCTCCACAATGAATGGCTTAGCATCGGAATCCATAACATCAGTGATGATCACATCATCTCGCCCATTGAGCATTCTGGATCGTCCACACCTTTTGCTTTTAAGGTAGCAATTTTTCATCATCGGACCTTGGAGGGGACTCGATGGAAGAGGACGGAATGAATAGTGGTGTAGAGATAATGAGGGATTCCATGGTATAAGTTTAAGTTGGCATGGGAAATGATCAAAGCTCGAATAGGAGCTGTATGAGGTTGACCTGAAAGTTGACTTATGCAGCGCATCATGATAAGTCACAACCATCTTATGCAGCGCATCTTTTCAACCAACATATGTCGCCTACCTTAAGTCGCAACCAACATATGTCACATGCCTTAAGTCGCAACCAACATATGTCGCTTACCTTAAGTCGCAACCAACATATGTCGCTTACTTTAAGTCGCATGCCTTAAAAGATAACGGCTCAAGAAATCAAGCTGCATTTCTATAGGTCGTATGCCGCATTTCTATAGGTCGTTCAGCTATGTCGCATGGTTCTTCTTAACTCGTATGTCGCTTAAGTCGTTTCTGAAACTATGCTGTCTTCTTAAGTCATATGTGCTTATGTCGCATGAAGCTGTTCTATCTTCTTAAGTCATATGCTGATTTCTTATGTCGTATGTTGTTAAGTCATGTGATGTTGTAACTCGTATGTTGTTAAGTCGTGTGATTTTGTAACTCGTATGTAGTTAATCATGTGATGTTGTAACTCGTATGTGCCTAAGTCATGTGATGTTGTAACTCGTATGTGTTAGGTCGTGAGTCGTCTGATGTTAAGTCGTATGTGTTAGGTCGTGAGTCGTATGGTGTTAGGTCGTGAGTCGTATGTTGTTAAGTCGCATGTGTGTGTTGTAATTTCCTATAAATAAGGGTGTGTTGACATTTGTAAAGGAGGTTGATTTCGAAATAAAATTATGTGTGAGCTTTGGCCACCATTGTTGGAAGTTGAGTGTGATCTCCTTCTTCTTTCCATCTTCGGGTTATTCGTGAGAGAATCAACGAATTTGAAGCCAATTCTCGGTATCACTTGCGAGTGATCAACGATCGAATTGTAGATCTTTCAACACGGCATCTTGCGAGACCAACGGGTTGGAGATAGCTAGATTCCGGCATCATCACGATCAACGGAACTAAGCATTTATCATTCTATCGGTTTATTTGACACGAAATCATCATTTCGTGAGGAAGATCATGTATAGGTTGTGATAGTTTGGTATCTAAACTGCTCGAGCCTAGTCGAAGCTGCGTCAATTGGTATCAGAGCCAAATCAGAGACGGAAACGAGATTGTTTGATGATCATGCCTCCGAGACGTGCTAATCGCTATCATAATGTTGAAGATTTGTATAGAAGACAAGAAGCTGAGCAGATGGAGCAGCGTATCAATGAAAAGTTCAATGAGGGTATTGAAAAAATTGGAGAAGTTGATGAACGGCATGAATCAAAATCAAAGGAGAACATCACCAGTTTCGAACCAGGGTGGAAACAGGGTTTCACCATCGGTTTCGAAAGAAAGGAGGATGTCATCAAGTCTTATCGAGATAGGAGTGAATCATCAGTTTCAATGATGCGAGTCCACCATGGGTATCGAAATGAAGAGGGAAGAACTCAACATGGGTTCGAAAATGAACCATATCGTGATGCTGAAAGACAGGGTAGAAGGGACATGCGTAGTCGTAGGGACGTAGATGGTCAGGATCGATATCGAAATACATATGATTTCGAGGAAGATGGTGATGGAGGTAGTATTCATTATCGAAATAAAGGCCAAGTGCAAAATCAATATCTGGATTCAGAAAATGATCGTAAATGGGAGTCAGGTATGAGGATGGAAATTCCAGAATTCAAAGGTGGTATGCAAGCAAAAGAATTTCTTGACTGGTTGTCGAATGTTGAAGAAATGTTGAAATTAAAGGAGGTGCCTGAGAATCGCAGAGTCCAATTAGTTGCTACAAAACTAAGGGGAAGGGCTATAGCTTGGTAGCAACAAACTAAACTAACTCGGGAGAGAATGGGAAAATCAAAGGTTGTCACTTGGGAGAAGATGAGAAAGATGATGAAAGCGACTTTCTTGCCGTACAATTATCAATCTCTTATGTATCAACGTTTGCAGAATTTGAGACAAGGGACGAAGACAGTGAATGACTATGCAGACGAACAATTGATTGCAAGGAATGATATTATGGAAACCGAGGAACAGCTAACGGCTAGATATGTTGGAGGGTTACGAATGAAAATTCAAGACATGGTTAATATGTTTAATCCAATGTCTGTTGCTGAAGCACATCAGAAAGCTCTAGCTTGGGAGAAATAAGGGAGACGAGGAATTGGTGTGTTTGCGGGTTCTAACAACCAGAATAAGGGTGCTAGTAGCAGTGCTAATGTTTCCAAGGCAGTCAATAAACCAATCGTCAATGAAGCCGCTAAAGCAAAGGTCAATAACAGTATCAAGTACTATAATTGTCAGGAGTTTGGCAATAAAAGTAATGAATGTACAAAGCCAAAGAAGAGAGCATTAGTTGCAGAGGAATGTGAGTATGAGGATATGGAAGCTGGAATTGATTATTCTCAACCATCGAAGTTTAATGAAGATAAAGAAGTTGTGTCAGGAGACGAAGGGTGTAACTTGATGATAAGGAGGACTTGTTTAGTGCCAAAGCATGAGAATGATTCTAGTTGGCTGAGAAGCAATATCTTTCAGTCTACATGTACTATCTTGGGAAAAGTTTGTCGATTTGTTATTGATGCGGGAAGCTGCGATAACATTATTTCTGAAGAAGCCGTCAAGAAGTTTGGGTTGAAGACTGAAAAACACCCTAGACCTTATAAACTGGCATGGCTAAAGAAAGGTGGAGAAGTGACAGTGGGAAGACGAGCATTTTTTACATTTTCTATTGGGAAGAAGTACAAAGTTGATATATGGTGTGATGTTGTCGATATGGATGTGTGTCATCTACTATTGGGAAGACCATGGCAATATGATAGAGCTGTACAACATAATGGTCGCACCAACAACTACAGTTTCATGTTCGAAGGTACCCAAGTTACCTTAGTTCCTAAGAAGCGTGAACAAAGTGAAAGCAAGTCAGAGAAGAAAGTGGAATCAACTAGTCTATTATCTACGAGAGTATTTGTTAAAGAAGTGGAAGATAGTGCTGAATTGTTTATGTTGATTGGGTATGAAACAAGTGAAGATATTGAAATTCCTACGGAGGTTAGACCAGTGTTAAATGAATTTGAAGATGTCTTTCCTGTGGAATTACACAAGGAATTACCGCTACTAAGGGATATGCAACATCAAATTGATCTAGTTCCAGGTGTTGTTTTACCGCATAGGCCGCATTATCGTATGAGTCCATAAGAGCATAAAGATTGAGGAGACAGGTTGAGGAGTTGCTTAAGCAAGGCCGTGTTCGAGAGAGTCTCAGTCCTTGTGCTGTACCAGCTCTGTTGGTACCAAAGAAAGATGGTTCGTGGAGAATGTTTACAGACAGCAGGGCACTCAACAAAATAACTGTCAGATACAGGTTTCCTATGCCAAGACTTGATGATCTATTGGATCAACTCAGTGGGTCTGTAATCTTTTCTAAGATCGACCTTAAGAGTGGTTATCATCAGATTTGCATAAGACCGGGTGATGAATGGAAGACAGCATTCAAGATTCGGGAAGGATTATATGAATGGTCGGTCATGTCATTTGGCCTATCTAATGCACCAAGCACATTTATGAGGGTGATGAATCAAATTTTCAAACCTTACATCGGGAAGTTTGTTGTAGTCTACTTTGATGATATCTTGATATATAGTGCTTGCACAGAGGAGCACATTCAACACTTGCGAAAGGTGTTAACTATTCTTCGTCAAGAACAGTTCTATGCAGCGACGAAGAAATGCGTGTTCATGACGCCAAGTTTTTTATTTCTGGGTTATGTCGTGTCCAAGGAAGGGATACAAGAGGACCAGAGTAAAGTAGCCGCAATCAGAAATTGGCCACAGCCCAAAACTATAACATAAATCAGAAGTTTCCATGGGTTAACTTCATTTTATCGAAGATTTATATCGCACTTTAGTAGTGTAATGGCTCCTGTTACTGATTGTATGAAAGGAAAGCAGTTTTCATGGACGAAAGAGGCAGGATCTGCTTTTGAACAAATCAAGAAACTTTTAACCTCAGCACCGATTCTATTGTTGCCAGATTTTCAGTTACTATTTGAGTTACATACAGATGCGTCCAAAGTTGGAATCGGAGGAGTATTGAGTCAGAAGGGACGTCCAATTGCATATTTCAGTGAAAAACTTTCTGGAGCAAAAATGAGTTACAGCACTTATGATGTGGAGTTTTATGCTATTGTGCAGGCCATGAAGCATTGGAGACATTACTTGTTCCATAAAGATTTTGTTTTGTACACAGATCATGAAGCATTGAAACATTTACAAGGGCAAAATAAAATTGTAGCTAGGCACGCATCATGGTTAGCTTATTTGCAGCAATTTACATTCATCATAAAGCACAAGTCTGGAGTAACTAATCGCGTCACCGATGCATTGAGTCGGAGGAATAATTTACTAACAACCATGCGAGTAGAAGTGATGGGTTTTGACTCACTTCCAGAATTTCTTACTTCAGATTCATATTTTTTCGAAATTCTAGACAAAATCAAGCAGGGAAACATGGCTGAATATATGCTGGTTGAAGGTTTTCTATTCAAAGGAAATCAGTTGGGTATTCCAGATTGCAGTCTACGAATGAAAGTCATCAAAGAATTACATGAATAAGGACACGTGGGCCGCGACCGTACTATGCAGTTGATCTCAAAGTCTTATTTTTGGCAGTCAATGAGGAAGGAGGTTGAAAAGTTCGTTCAGAGGTGCCGTATTTGTCAAGTTTCAAAGGGGACCGCAACAAATGCAGGTTTATATATGCCGTTACCTATACCTACTAAACCATGGCTGGATGTTAGTATGGACTTTGTATTGGACTTGCCGAGGATGCAACATGGCAATGATTCTATCTACGTAGTGGTTGACCGGTTTTCAAAAATGGTACATTTTATCGCATGCAAGAAGACTGCATATGCAGTTAATGTCGCACAGTTATACTTCAGAGAGATCTATCGTCTTCACGGGTTGCCTGAATCTATTGTATCGGATAGAGATACTTGTTTTCTGAGTCATTTTTGGATGATTCTATGGAGAATGGTCGGGACAAAGCTGAAATTTAGTAGTGCTTATCATTCACATACGGATGGACAGACAGAAGTTGTGAATAGATCCCTAGGTAATCTATTGAGATGCCTCGTGAATGACAATTTGAAGAGTTGGGATTCCAAGCTATGTCAAGCTGAGTTTGCACACAACCATGCAGTTAATCGTAGCACTGGGTTCAGTCCATTTCAGATTGTTTACTCAACAATCCCTAAGGGACCATTAGATTTATCTATAGTACCACAACAGAAAGGAGTGATCAAACGAGCTAGTGATTTTGTGAATGAATTGCAAGAGTGCCACAAGGTTGTGCGGGAACGATTGCTTAAGGCGAATGAGAAATATAAGCAATCCGTAGATATTAAACGACGAAATGTTGAGTTTAAAGAAGGAGATTTTGTATATGTAGTATTGACTAAGGATCGATTTCCTATTGGTACTTACAACAAACTAGCTGCTAGAAAGATTGGCCTTTGGAAATCGTAAAAAAGATTAATGAGAATGCTTATCAGTTAAAATTGCCGGATCATATCCATACTGCTGACGTTTTCAACGTCAAACACTTGATTCCATATCATGAGAATAAATATGTTGAAGAAGAGGAAAGTACAAATTCGGGGTCGAATTCTTTTCAACCAGGGGAGGATGATGCAGCGCATCATGATAAGTTACAACCATTTTATGCAGCGCATCTTTTCAACCAACATATGTCGTCTGCCTTAAGTCGCAACCAACATATGTCGCTTACCTTAAGTCGCAACCAACATATGTCGCTTACCTTAAGTCGCATGCCTTAAAAGATAACGGCTCAAGAAATCAAGCCACATTTCTATAGGTCGTTCACTTATGCCGCATTTCTATAGGTCATTCAGCTATGTCGCATGGTTCTTCTTAACTCGTATGTCGCTTAAGTCGTTCACGAAGCTGTGCTATCTTCTTAAGTCGTACGTGCTTATGTCGTATGAAGCTTTGCTATCTTCTTAAGTCGTATGCTGATTTCTTATGTCGTATGTTGTTATGTCGTGTGATGTTGTAACTCGTATGTTGTTAAGTCATGTGATGTTGTAACTCGTATGTTATTAAGTCGTGTGATGTTATAACTCGTATGTGGCTAAGTCGTGTGATGTTGTAACTCGTATGTGTTAGGTCGTGAGTCGTCTGATGTTAAGTCGTATGTGTTAGGTCGTGAGTCGTATGGTGTTAAGTCGCATGTGTGTGCTGTAATTTCCTATAAATAGGGGTGTGTTGACATTTGTAAAGGAGGTTGATTTTGAAATAAAATTGTGTGTGAGCTTTGGCCACCATTATTGGAAGTAGAGTGTGATCTCCTTCTTATTTCCATCTTCGGGTTATCGTGAGTGAATCAACGAATTTGAAGCCAATTCTCGGTATCACTTGCAAGTGATCAACGATCGAATTGTATATCTTTCAACACGGCATCTTGCGAGATCAACGGGTTGGAGATAGCTAGATTCCGGCATCATCACGATCAACGGAACTAAGCATTTATCGTTCTATCGGTTTATTTGACACGAAATCATCATTTCGTGAGGAAGATCTTGGATAGGTTGTGACAGTTTGGTATCTAAACTGTTCGAGCCTAGTCGAAGCTGCGTCATTGACTAATAGAAAATATAATATTATAAATGCCTTCAAATGACATCTGAAGTCTCTTTATAACAGGAGAAATCAAAAATATATCTCTAGTAGTTTTTCGTTAGGATACGGGGAGAGTCTTCTGCTTGTCCCTCTTCTTGAATCAAGGACATGAATAGAAGGACAAGGGCGATTGGAGGAGATACATAGCTAGGATGTTCTGGATTATATCATTTCGAGAGTGTGGTAGCAGCAACACTAATGGGTTGAAGACATGGACTTAGGTATGTCCGCAGCCTTAGACCTAGCAGCCCCTGAAACAACCACGTCTACCTGAGACTTTGAAGTTATATGAGCAGTGTTTTTCACTTATTCCTTAAAGCTAGACTCATATTGACCCCTAGTGGGTTCTTATGAAATAAGTGGATTTTGCAGCTCATATAGCCTGATCCTCAAACAGGGCCCCAAATCAAACTTGTCAAATTGTACGAGGGATATGATTGAATCCTCGTTTACTTCCTATCATGTTTCCTACCTTTCCTATTTCATGATTTTTTTTTTCATAAACCTTTGCTAGGGTCTCAGGATATTCTTGCTCTAGCTATTGAAGGTTGCCAGACCTAATGACATTGACATAGAAGTGCAAGTTAGTGGAGTCGATCATGTATTCAAGGTTAGTCTTCTCCTTCTTAGCCTAGGCAAGTCCATCTTGAAGTTTTACAACCTTGTCTAAAAGCGTTGTTTTGTCCTGCCAAAGGTCGCCAATTTCTTTGCAATAAGATTGGGCCTCCTCGAAAGCCATTTTCTCCCTACTTTTTCACCCTTGAGGTCCATTTTTCCTTTTCGACCTCTGCACCCAGTATTTTTTACAGGGCATCATTATCTTTTATGGTTTCACTGGTCCTGATACGAGCTTTCTGGACTTGCTCGTCCAAGAACTTTGATTTGGCCTCCATAGCCCGGACCTTGGCCCTGAGCTTCTCTTCAGCATCATTGGTAGCTTTATCCTTAGCGACCATTTCTTTCTTTAAATTCTCAATTTTCTTGGAGAGGTTTCTTTTGATTCTACCATCTTTTTTATTCTCCTTCTTCCGGGTCATGATTATCAAGCAGTTCTTTTTGTTCAGAATGGGTGACTTATAGACAACTTCATCTACATGTTATATCGCTCCATTAGATCATTTTAAAGTAATAGATTGGTATCCAAGTCCTTAGGTGGAATTTTCTTTACATTTTACATGAACTCGAGACCTGTAAGTTCATGTCGAGATGCATACTTTATGCTCTATGAGAATTTTCAATGTTTGAAGCATCAAGAGTTGGAGTAGGAAGGCTAGCGGCAATTATGAAATGTTCATTTACAATTCATTGCATGGAAAGTGAAGGAGACGATTGTGTTGTCCTAGATTTGGATTGAGTATAGGCTAAAGCTTGAGTGTATGCATGGACCTAGGATCGTCATTTAAGTGGTTTGAGTTTGTCAAATATGGGTCTTGTTCCTTTGGAACTAGGGATCGTGCCTAGTGTGGCGAACCAGATCCTCTCTGGACTCAGAGTGGTCCTTTGACCTCTCGTTCTCAAAATAGTTCCTTATTTTCTTATCATCATCTCTCTCTATCTTCCTTGTCCCTTTTCTTTCTCTTGTTTGTTTTATATATAGATTCATAGTAGGGATCCCAAGGAAGATACGCATCAGTTCCATGGAGAGATGAATGATTGCTGGTCGACTTCTTATCTAGGTGTCATGTTCGGATTTCCCTATTGAACCTCAAAAGGAAAAGACTAGATTATATCTCGAAGATAGGAAGTAGTATATGTAAAGTCAGTGTGATGTGACCCTAGGAGTTGTGCAGCGTGCTAGTGTTTCCTAATGATTCTACAGATTATGCTCGTATAGTCAACTTATTGGTGTTACATCTCCTGTATAAGATCGGGCATATCAATCATTGTTCAGATTAGAGAATCGATGTCTAGGATAATGAAATTGGCAATGTCATATCCTATGGAGTTCGTTTGGATGCTACCAATATCGCTAAGAAAACCAAAGATATCGTTTATCATATAACAAGGAGTCACTTCTTCGATAGGAGTATGTTGTGGCTTAGGAGTAGGTCGAACTGATAGGATTCAAATTCTCGATTGGGAAGTGAGAGGTGAGGTTCTTTCATCTCCACATGTTCCTTGGTTGACTTATCCATGACCGAAATGGTCATCCTCTTCCTTACCTGCATTATTTTCGATGTCATCATCTTCATCTTCACTCCCATCCTTCCCTTTGCCAGTGGGAGGACTCTATGCCATATGTGGAATCTCTTAATATTCAGGAGTCGGAGGTTTGAATTCAACTTCTGGTGCAACCTATGTAGCTATATGTGTGGGAGGTATGATACCAAGGCTACAACCATTGTATAGTAGCTGGAAGTGTCACATGTGGGAGTTGGTGAGGAAAAGCTTCATTCTTCTTTCATTAATTGTGATATTTTTTAGGATTTGAAGTGTCTATGCTAAAGTGGCATTATTGGATCTTAAAGGAATGTCTATTAAATTCAAAGAATGGTGACAGTATAAAATTAAATTAAATGAATATCGGTGAGTTAAGAGGTAGAAGTGAAACGTACCTCCTGACAACCACTTCTAGGCGATACCAGCTAGTCAACGAATGAATAAAATGCTCATCCTTGAACCGGTTGAGTTTAACGTAATATCCGATAATGATTTGACAACCTTTGGAAGATTCCTAATAAGTCAGAGATGGATGATCACCTTGCTTCTTGAAGCTGAATTACTTCTTCTAAAGAAGGCACCCTTCTTGGTGTTTGACAAAGATCACATACATGCAATTCAGTATAGCATACACTTTTGTGGCGAGCTAGGCAGAAGTAGGCTTCATAAATTGGAGAACTGGGTGGATGAAATGGTTGAACGGGGGAATACCCCCAAAGAGGCATGTATAGTGATTGCATGTTGTCTAACACTCAAGAAGGTCATGTGCCCATAGGTAAGGTTTCGGTGTCAAAGTTGCATCGGTGAGAATTCTACAGCGGTCGCAAATTCTTTCAACAATTGCCATAGTTAGGTCAAAGTCGGAGAATCTGGGGGTTTATCGAGAATCATAACACCTTCTACATCGATATCGGGAGAAACTCCAATATAGAGTTTTCTGTTGTAGCTAAAGCAATAAGTTATAAAGATTGCCTAGGTGTATATTGAGATGCTTGGGGCTTGGAAAATGTCAAAGTGGATGCCAAGTAGAAGATGATCCTACCATAGGTGGAATGAATTCTAAAGTGGAAGGATCTGCACGAAAGGCAAAAATGCACTAGGAGCGTGTATGCTTTATTTTGATATACGAGCATGGTCTGGTATGTTCTATTTTGATGTTCTACTTTGATAAAAACCCATGCAGCCAATGTACAAAACCCAATGGATACCGATATGTGTTGACCTATTGGATTCTGCACATTGACTAAGATAGTGCAAAATGCCAATCTATGTACTGTATATCCAATGTCCATGGCACAGTTTACACAAACACTCTGTATTGATAGCCCACCCATGCAACGAACGAGCTACATCATGCTCTGGCAATATATGTCAGATTTTATGTGTTATTGTATAATATATGATAAAAAAATCATTGTCTGAAGCGATATTGAGCTTCTCTTTGCAAGATCATAGGATTGTGATGCTCGACTCAAAGTTTCAACATGTGATTTTGTTGGATGCCAAAGTGTGTTAGATGTGATTGTTTCTTGAAACCATCCCATCGAAACCGAGTCACTAATCCATATTCAAATGAAGTTCAACAAAAGAAATCACCCCCACCTATCACATATAAGCACACATCAAAAAAATGGACAATAAATGATCATGTTAAAAAACTTATGGCCAAAGCCTTGGAGATGAAAAGTGGATACCAAGCAACTGCTAAGGGGAGAAACTTGGGGTCAGAACCAAGAAAGCTTGAAGCCAACTTTGGGTAGCAAGAGGCACTTGAGTTTAGTTTTTTGAATTGGAAATTGTGGAATGGAAAGGAAAGGGGACGCATGAAATTAAAGTCAAATATAGATGTATGATCATGGCTTGACATCAAAAGTGATGCGATGGCTATGGCACCCAATTTAGTTTCTAAGATTGGAAAACAAGAGATAGCATGGAAGTCTGAATGGAAAACTAAGTGGTGCTCGAATAGTTTAGGGGTGTTTGTTCTATTAGATCGGTAGTGACTTTGAAATGGATTTGATGAACATCGAAGCTTGGTAGCAACGGTGGCGTCGATGGTGCATGGAAGAAGACAGATCATAGGAACTCTCAAATATAACGAAAGCCAAAAATTATAAGATGAACCGAGGATTAATCCTAGTAGAATCTTTAGTTCCATCTTGAATGTTAAACAATTACTTCTCAGCAGAGTAAAAAAAAATTGTTAAACCTGAGCCGTTGGCCGCTCAAACCCATCGTTCTGGTACATCGATCGATCGACTACTAGGTGGGAATCGATCGATCGCTACATGACGAACAACGAACCCCTAGGGTGTCGACCAGTAGAGTTGTTTATTTAAGGATTGTTTAATTTACTTATTTGCTTATTTAATTAATTTCGTTTTTAAGTTTTAAAATGTTTGTAACTTCTCCATAATAGCTCTGATTTTAAAGTATTATATATGAAAATATTCTAGAAAATTGCTACGAACGCATCGGTGTAAGTTTCATAGCTAAATTCGAATGTTGGCAAAAAATTTGGTTTTTCCTTTGTTATATTTTAAATTTTATTGTTTTATCTTATCCTCCATTAAATTTTTTGAGGTGTTACGTTCCCTTCTCTAAAAAGGATTTCATCCACAAAATTCCAAAGGTGGAAAAATGTAACTTGTGTGCGCAACGCTTAATAACTACAACCATATACTCATTTATCAACCATTAGTAATCATTGTCCTTATTTATAATTCTAATGTAGTATGTACATGCAAACATGAAATGCATATGAACCTTATACTAGTGCAATGAGTAGGCAGTTTCCTTATCTAATCAACCTCCTAAAATGCAAGTGCTTATGTCATATATCTAAATGCATGCAATATCCTAGGTGAATATACTTGTAATTATGCATGCATGCGCAACCATTCAATCTATATGCGACAACCATATGCATATACTCAATAAAACAAACAAAGGACGATGATGTGAGTGGATGTGCTAACTAGAAGATATACTTATCTAGGTGCAAAATCCAATTCAATAAATACATCCACTTGCATCCATCATCCAACACATGTCCCGATGGCACGTTCGCAACCAATCCTAACATCCAATGGTCTTTACCCATAGGGTATACAAATCTAGAACCTAGAAAAACACAAGTGACCTATACTTGATTATCTAAAATGAGAACACACCAGAAAAGAGCCTTGGACGGGAAGCTCGAATCCTCTTCTTAGGCTTCCATGTATTCTCCACTGGATTGTCTCCCTACATAACTTTAAAAAGCTTAAAAACTCTATTGCGAAGTCACTTTGTACCATGCTCAAGAATATAAGAGGGTGCACGGCACACAAGTGACTCCCTCCTTACTTCCACCTCCTCTAACCAACTCCGCTTAACTACGGTAGTTATATCACGTGAGCTCTTCCGTAGGTGCAACACATGAAAAACGTCATGTACTCCGCTCACTTCTCATGGAGCTCCACTCTATAAGCTAACTTCCCTATCCTACCAGTAATTGGGAGAGGCCCTACAAACCTCGGTGCTAGCTTTTCCGAACTACCAAATCTCATAACATGCCTAAGTGGTGAGACCTTCACAAAGACCACGTCGACCATTGCGAACTCCAACTTCGTACGTCTCCAATTAGCATAAGATTTCTACCTATCCTGTATGGTTTTCATAATCCTACATACCAAGTATACCTTCTTCGATGTCTCTCTCGCCATGTCTGGACTAAGAATAATCCTACCCATAGCGTCTCACCAACACGACGATGATCCACAGAGCCTTCCGTATAGCTCCTCAAATGGTGTCATAC
Source organism: Allium cepa (assembly GCA_030765085.1). Classification (NCBI taxonomy): domain Eukaryota; kingdom Viridiplantae; phylum Streptophyta; class Magnoliopsida; order Asparagales; family Amaryllidaceae; genus Allium; species Allium cepa. The sequence goes on from CM060931.1 coordinate 962,114,522, forward strand.
CAATACTCACCTGATAGCTATTATTATAGGTAGACTCTACTAGTGGTAAATAATCCTCCCAAGAGTCTTCAAAATCTAAGATATATGTAACACCTCGAAAATTTAAGTGGAAAATTTAATAAAGAATTAAATTAAATATAATAAGGCAAAAAGAAAATGTTCACAAACGTTCGAATTTCGCTATGAAAATTGTACCATTACATTCGTAGCGATTTTCAAGATGATTTTTATACATAACACTTTGAAATCGGAGTTAGTATGGAGAAGTTATAATCATTTTAAAATTTGAAAACAAAATAAATTAAAATATAAAACTTTTTCCAATTAAACAACTCAAGCGGTCGACTGGTAGCGGTAAACCGGTCCCTATTAGCAGTCATTGGGTTGACATTGTAGATTGGCAATTTTGAAGCAAGATAAAAGATCGTGATTGAACCAAATATATTACTTGCGCTAAAGTAAACGATGAGAGTATAGGATAGAGTTGAGCATTTTCTAGGGTTAATCTAATGGTCTGTAGTAACCTAAAACACTTATAATTATACATTTAACCTAAACCTTAATTCATTAGAAATTCATGTATGTACTGAAACTCTATCAAAATCTCTTCTCCTCCACTTATAAAGTTTCCTGAAAAATAAATAAAAATAGAATAAGAAGAATACAAGAAGATTGGACCAAGGAAGGGGCGAGCTATTGAATGTTGATCTCCGAATGGAGAATATCAATAAAGCCCGAATCCTAGGTGAGTGGTAACTTTTTTATTAAGTTGATTAATAGCAGTTAATTTTAGTTTACACATATGGTCTAGGATGTTAGTAATTAAACTATAACCTCTAATTGTTTATATCTGAGATTTGATGATAATTAAATTGATGCAAACCTGTTAAATAGGGATTAACCTAGATTAGACTTCTTTCTAAATCAAACAGAAATCCTAATAATTTACTATGTAACTTGATTATTGAATCAAACCTAGGTAAAACTAGTTACTATAAATCACATTAGGTAAGGGATGAAACAAAAACTATTAAAATCGTAAAATATGATATTACTACGATGTTAAAGTTAAACACTAATTAAAGCAAGTAATTAAACAGGCAATGAAATAATCAAAACCCTAAAATTTATACTGCGACTAGTCAACCGTTTAATCTGAGCGGTCAATATTAAGCGGACGACTGGCGGGGTATAACAGTCGACCTATCAACGACCTAGATGCGTAATTTGAACCCCAGTCTATGGCCCAGGTTGAAAATAAAAATATTAGTAGCATGTATAGTTTTATTATACACATATGTGGATGTTAGAGATAGTTGGGAAGCTTGTTCCATATGAGATGACACTAGGACATAGTGGGGATGGGTAAATGCTCTTTACCCAATCCTGGGTCGATTATTGGACTTGGAGCGATTCTATAGTAAATAGCACTCACATGAGGTTCTATAGTGGACAAGCAGTAAGATTGCTTCTTGATGAAGTGTGTGGGCCCAACACAATAGAAGTTCCTTCGTATGCACAGATACAGAAGCGATGTGATACTGTGTTGTTAATGGATCCCAACATGTGCAATAAGAGGCGTAGACTACCATTGGGAGGTGAACACTTATGTAGACAGTGAGACATACCGATGAGTCGGCATTTAAGGTCCTCCCTCATTGCGTAATTGGGGCATGTGTAGTTGTTGTTATGGGAAATATATTCCTATGTGGAAATAGTTGGAAAACATATGCAAGATAGTTACGCTTAGTCATAGTATGAGAGGTAGTCCTATACGAAAAAGTTGTACATTGTCGTATATTGAGTAGCTCTAGTAGCAGTGGCCGATCGTTAGATATTGAGGTTTGATCTGTAGTTTGATCCCTATAGGAGTCTACATTAGTAGTCTGTGAAGATGTGTATTATATAAAACCCTTAAGTGAAGGATCCTAGTAATACACCAACACTTGTAGACCCTAGGTCACACAACACTTGTAGACCCTAGGCCACATAAGGTAGAATTAAAGTCAACTGCACATGCTCACCATATATTAAACATTTACTCATTCACCAAACTTTTATCTGACCTACCTTTCTTTCTTTCTTTTTCCCACCACAGAAGGACTAGGAAGTAGGTGATTGGCCCGTTTTCAATATGTGTAGAGATGAACTCATAGCAGGAGGTGCTTATCCTTTTGTTTACTCTTCATGGAACTATCCATCTTACCGGTACTTAGTATTTTATCAGACTACAGGTTGTATTTCTTTGTACTTTGTATTTGACTAATACTGTTTTTCTAAGATTGTGTTTTGGGATATTTTCTGAAATGGCTATTTTTCTATATTTATATTTCGTTCCTTCCGCTATGAGTTCGGAAAATTTACTATATCTTAGACCATATCTGATTTTTGTCTCTGTAATGTTATAAAAACCTGATAGCTCATATTTTTTGGAACGGACAGTCTAAAAGTCACCCTAGGCTTCCGATCGATGTGTCGAGGGTTGGGGGTTGTCATGATACACATCCAAAGCAAGTCCTCTAACACTCGGATCACTCTCTCTGTTCGTCTGTCAGTCTATGGGTGATAAGTGGTACTCAAGCTCAACTTGGTGCCTAAAGCCTTCCGTAGACTCCTTTAAAACTCAATGGCGAAAAGAAGATCTCAATTACTAACGATGCTAAAAGGATCCCCATGTAACCTAATGATCTCCCTTACGTATAATGTTTCCAACGACGTTGCGGTCCTCATATTCCTTACTAAGATAAAATGAGTGCATTTGGTCAGTTGATCAACTATGATCCAAATACTATCATTCCTTATACTACTCCAAGGTAGTCCATCAATGAAGTCCATAGAAATACTCCTCCACTTCCATTACGGAATATCCAATGGCTGCAATAATCATCCTGACTTCTTCTGCTCCGCCTTTACCCTCTATCAAGTCATGCATCGGGCTACATGCTCCGCCACATGTATCTTCATACTAGGCCAATAAAGATTTTTTTTATGTCATGGTACATTTTGTCTCCGCCGGGATGAATGGTCATCCTAGTGCGATATGACTCTGCTAGCACCATGTCGATCAAATCCATAATGAGAGGAACATATAATCTACAATCCCTCAATAATCACCCTTTCGAGTCAATGGCATAATGCCTCAAATGACTCGACTTCTCTCCTCTACCATGCTTCTCAAAAATATCCACTAGCTTCTTACCTTGCTTCTGACTTGATCCAATATGGTCCATAAGTGTAGGCTGTACATCCGAAGCTACTAACAATCCTAGAGTGATGTCTGACAATGGTCAGAAGTCGAACGAAGAAATGAAATCCAAATGCTTTCACTCTAAGAACAAAGGATTCAACATCGCATGTTTCCTACTCAAGGGGTTTGCTACTACATTGCCCTTGTCTGTAGTATATGAGATATCAACATCGTATGATGCCAAAAACTTCGTCCACCTCTGGTGTCTTAGATTCAATTCCTTTTGGAAGAAAAAGTACTTCATAGACTTATGATCCGTATATTGCTCAAACCGCTCCCCTAAAAGATAATGCCTCCATGACTATAGTACAAAGACAATAGCTACCAACTCAAGATCATAGGTAAGGTAGTTTCTCTCGTGGACCTTCGATTATCAATTAGTGTAGCTCACTACACTTCCTTCTTGCATCAAGACCGTGCCTAACCCCGTACCACAAGTGTCGGTATATACTCCAAATGCCTTCGTACCATCGGGAAATACTAATAAAGGTGCACTAGTCAACGCCTCCTTCAGCTTAATAAAAGTGCCCTCACACTTCACGTCCCATGAGAAAACTTAATCCTTCTTAGTGAAGCGGGTCAGAGGGGCAAAGATCTTCGTGAAGTCCTTAATGAACTTCCTATAGTAGCCCGTCAAATCAAGGAAACTTTTCACCTCCGCGGTACTCTTCAGCACATACCAATCTTGAACTAAAGCAACTTTGCTAGGATCGACCGTCAGCCCACTTTCTGAGACAATGTGTCCCAAAAAACATACCTTATCACCCCAAAAGTGACACTTAAAGTTAGCTTATGCTAACGAAGTGTACTGAGCGCTCCCGACACACCGATCGAAAGCCTTTAGTGAATTTTGGACTCGTGTTGATGCCGAGAAATATGAGCTGTCGGGGTTTTTCAAAACATTCGGAGACTAAGATATACTACACTTTCAGAACCCACAACAGATGGCAACAAAATATAAACAAAGAAAATATGCATCTCAGAGAATATCTCAAAATATAGTCTCAGAAAACAATATGTAGTCATATCCAGAGGACACAGAAATAAGATACACATCTGATAAATTCTACGTAATGAATAAGATAGGTAGTTACATGGAGAATAAAATAAAATGACAAGAAACTCCAATATTAAACTCACCTCCCCATATACTAATCAAAGGGCATATCACTTGTTGCCTTGTCCTCCTGTGGAGGGGAAAAAGAAAGGAAAAAAGGTAGGTCGGACAAAAAACAGGTGAATGAGTACATCCTTTGTATATGGTGATCATATGTAATTGATTTTAATAATACTCTATGTGACTTAAGGTGTTCTACAAGTGTCCATGAATTACTAGCTTTCTTTACTTAAGTGGCTTAGCAAAATACATACCTACACTACTACTTTTGTAGGCTCATAACTATTCGTACCTCTAAACATATACTAATCGACAAATTCCTATTGGAGCTCTTCCACATAGCATCTCCTTACTATTTCCCACATTACGATTGCGTGTAACTATTTCAATACAGATTTTCCTACAATTTCTACCACAAGACTAAGTTTTCCAAAACTATGATTGTATGTACCCCTGTTACGCATTAAGGCAGAGCACATAAGAGCGACTCGCCAGAGTGCCTCATTGTCCGCATCCATGTCCACCTCTAAATGGAACGTAACGCCTTTTATTGCATGCGCCGGAATCCATCAACAACACGACCTCATGTTGCGTTAGTATCCGTAAATGCCAAGCAACTTCCATTGTGCTAAGCCCACACTTCATCAGGCATTAATCAGTAATGCGCGTCTAGTATAGAACCTCCTATGAGTGTCATTTGTGATAGAATTGCCTACAATCAAATATCGACGCCTGTTAGATAAATAGCATTTAACCAACTTCGCAACATCCTGGTGTCGTCTCATAGGGAGCAAGCTTCCCTACTTCCAACATCTATATATATATATATATATATAGTATAGATTCATTTACCCTTATCATAGCTTCATTTATAACGTGGGCCTCAGGCCGAGGTTTAGATTGTGCGTTTGGAACGTCGATCAGTCAACTGCTATATACTTGGGCAATCGACCACTCCAAGTAGTGCAATAAACCAATCGTAGTGAAAATTTTAGTTTATGGTTTTCTATTTACGTTAATTTCAAGTCATTATTGTTTAATAATGTTCGTTCTCTATTTTTAGCAATAGCTTCCAGTTTCACGTTTAACAATTCCCAGAATTCAAAGTGGTGTTTGTTCAATATCTAATCTGCTTAAATTTCACAGTAATCAATTTAATTTAGTGTTCAACATCAATATCATCAAATTATATTAATAGATTAAAAAAAATTCTGCTTGATTACAAAAGAGTTTTACCAAGATTAATCTCTAATATTAACAGGATTATACCAACACAATTTATAATGCAATTTCAGGTTTAAACAATATAGTTTCCTAATTTGATTTCTAACAACCTAGATTAGATAGTGCATATTAAAATTAACAACAAATAATCATCTTATTAAAAATGTGTCCACTCACCTCAAGTCTCAGCTTTCCTTCGAATTTCCATTTAGAAACCTTTCCCTGTTCGTTATTTGTTTGCCTAATTTGATCTTCTTAGATTCCTCTAATATATTCTTGTTTATTTTGAAGAATTTTATAAGTGGAGGAGAAGAGAATTAGGTGGAGTTTTGGTACATAGATAAGTTTTGGTACACAGAAGTTTATTTAAATCTAGGTCGTTGGCCGCTCAAACCCATCGTTCTGGAACATCGACTGGTCGACCACCACATATCGACCGACGACCCCTCAGGGTGTCGACCGATAGATCTATTTATTCAAGGATATTTTAATTTCCTTATTTGCTTATTTAATTAATTTCGTTTTCAAATTTTAAAATGTTTCTAACTTCTCCATGCTAGCTTCGATTTCAAAGTGTTGTGTATGAAAATTGTCAAAAAAATCGTTACAAACGCATCGATGCAAGTTTTATAGCCAAATTGGAACGTTTGAAAAAATTATATTTTTTCTCTTGTTACATTTTAAATTTAATTATTTTATTTATTTCCCTCTTAAATTTTTCAAGGTGTTACAACCTCTAGGATTACATCTGCAAGTCGTGCCATCTCTTTTGGTACCATAGTTTCATTTACTAGTATGGTACCCCTCTAATTGTCTCTAGCCAGACAAAACGATACATACAATCATAATACACACACACACATATATCGCATAAAATGCTTATCTATAATTGTGTCTATATATAATATCACTTGCAATAATTAGTGGCCTCAAATTAGGCATACCAAACAATATATAAATCACTTAAACCCCTTCCCCACACACACAAATACACACACACACACACACACTGGGGCACACCGAACTATTTATTGATCTCTTAAATCATGTATCAATAGACATGTATTTATAAATACAATATATTTCATGCGTCGAATGTAGTCCCAAATTAGGCATGTCAACGCTATAAATAAATCGCTTCGACTGCATATCAATAAGCATATACAAAGATGCACTTCCCTCACACCTTCCTTGCCTAGATTCATACATGACTTTCCACATCTTGCTTTCCTTATCTCTAAATGGTGGCACTTGTGGTTATTTCAAAATACTTACAGGACTGTCTTGCTTCTCCTAATCAAGTATACTTGGGCATTCCTCCCTTCTAGATTGTCATATGCTCAATGTTCACTTTTTTCATTATTGCTATGCAAAAATGGTCCGACCAATATATCAAACAAGCTGGTAGACTAACTTTAGTCAAGTCGATCAGCATGACAATAACCACATACTGGTGCAGATTTTCATTCTCCCTAAGCACCTGCTAGTCATGATTAACACAGCTCTCAATCACTACCTTTGGCATGGCTATCCCTACAGCAGGAAGCTTGTGCCTATGAAGTACTTAAAGCTTCTCTTCCCTCTAAAAAAGGGTGGTTTGGGAATCCTAGATATCAGAATTTAGAACAAGGCTTCCTATTCTACTCATTTCAGTAGCATTCTTAAAGGCAAGAAGAACCTTTGGTTCAAGAATAAAGAATTTTGGACCATGACTATCCCAAATGATTACAGTTTAATTTGGAGAAATGTCCTTAAATTAAGATCTCTTTTCCTACCTCTAATATGATATAATGCCCACTCCACCAGCCTTCACATCTTTTGGAACACTCCTTGGTCCAAGCCTGGAATAATCATGTCCTTTCTCCTGAACCATGACCGAAAAATGTAAACAGAACTCCCTATGAATTCCAAAGCTAGTTCATACTTAAATGCTTCTTGAATCACACTACCATACTCCAGCACTCTGACCAGCAGATCCATCTAGAATTCACTTTGATACTAAACTTCCTAAGCAAAGCAAAAACATCAACTGGTTGAAGTAGAAAGACTCTCATACCATTAAGCCAACTTTTGACTCCATAATAGAATTTGATCAAACATATATCTTCCCTTGGGCTGGTTGCATATGGGACAGTCAGATCAAGATGAAAGACGATTTGATGCTTTGGAAAGTTATGTCCAATGCTCTATATAAGCAGAACAAGCTTTTCTTCGTTGGAATTATAAACTACAACCAATACCCCTTCTGTGTTCGTGGAAATTGAATGGTAAACCATGTATCCTTCAGTTCCATATACATTGACGGACTATGGAGTAGATTACGTACTATCATAGGATATCTTCCCCCACTCAGAAATTCGATTCTTGAGCGGCACCGCATTTCAAAGCCACAAAGTGGCGAAATAAAAAACTCCTTTTTCCACCTAGCTACTCTCAAGAAATTTATGATTATTATATGGGAAGAGAGGAATCAAAAGGTATTCAAAAACCAAAAAAATGGAAGATTTCCTAGCCTACAAAATCTAAATGCAGCCCTGAGAAGAATGACGATGGTCAACACACAAGCTAGGCGAAATGAACTGGGAATGGAATATCAAAATATGTGGTATCTTGATTACTCCAATCCCGTTCCTATTTCTTGTTCTATTTTCCTATATTGTTTGACCTTATTGTATTTTTTTCTTTTTCAGTCCTTGTTAACTCTGTTTATGTTTCTAATAAAAATGGGAAGGGACCATCCAACCCTACTAGCCCTGTAAACAAATAAGTATATACAAATTTCATAAACTGTGTGTACGCAGATAATAATCGGTCCAACTATATGGAACACATACACATATTAGGCAAATATAACATATTCACCATCTTATTATCAATATATTTCCTCACATACAATCAGAAACATTTTAACCAATAATTAATAGAGGAATAAGTACATATGTCCAAATCATGTATTCGACATCTACTTAGGATCCCAAACAACTAGCCTATGTTGAATGGATCCATACCACACCAAACATTATTATATATACACTACGTGTGTGTGTGTGTGTGTGTGTGTGTATCATCGAGGTCTTATAATAAAACATATCTGAATACAATGATATATGCACATATACAGAATATAAAATATTAATCCAATTTACCTTAGAAATATTTTTTGATAGTCTAAACCTTAACAAAAGATATTACATATCGTAGAAAATCTCGATATGATCGCAATAGCAAAAACCACATCTTGATTGGACCTCATATGCAAAAGACATAAAGAATAAGTATTATATGTATAAATTAATTAACTAATTAACTTAGTTAATTAATAAATAAACTTAGTTACCTTCACTAACCACATTCTTCAAATATCGTATCTTCTTTCATGCCTATTACACCTCATTATTGTTGCGATAATGTTTTAGGGCGGCTCTAACCACAACCAACCTTCACTTGTTCGCGAGCTAAACCTGAAGATGCCCTCACCACACTGTTTGGCTTCCTTATCCAATTTCTAACCTATAGACCTACTCACTGTTGCAACCCACCTTCGACCATCACACGCATCACCACAGCCGCCATCCTCGAGTCTTAGTGCAAAATGTCCAATCACACACTCTGTTTTACCTAAATCAGCATGTGTTGCCTCACCTAGGTCAAACCCATATACTCTGCTCACCCATATCTCTTCTACACCTTGCCTAACCAGCATCACTAGCCTCCATCTAGTCTGCTCTGACAAACTCTCATAGTTTGATGATGGGAAAGAATGAAGAGAGGTGGAGGAGGAGATCTAATTTTTTTCTTTTGAGATGGACTTTGTCATCATAAATAATATATTTTACTTCATAAGAGAAGATATTTATCTACTATATTTTTTTTCATTTACTTAGTAATTCTTGAATACATTTCAAGCTCGTACGTATTGTAGGAGCGTCATATCATGGTGATTCTTCGATATCATGCTTCATTTAAGTTTATCTAATGCGTTGGTATATAACATGACACAATTTGTGATAAAGTCCTACGATGCTATATTCTTGCATTTCAAAGTCGTACTGGCCATCGTATCATCTGATTTTAGAAATTCTTTAACCTCATAATTTGCGTTGCTTTTCTCTTTCTAGAAACATGAACTATCCGTTTGGATTCCACTTGGCCCGACTGTGCGTACAATACATATAGCTATAAATATATCTCAAAAATAAACTAACATCAAACATATCGATATTCATACTCAAAACTATCCTGAATATATATTTCAGACTCAATAGAAGGGGTTTCCAATCCTAATTTGTTTATCCTCAATAGTTGGCTTTCTGGACATTCGGTTTAAATTAATGAATTATTAAATCTCTCAATAATAAAAATATGGGTTGTCACAACTAGTGGTGTCATCTAATTTATTTATTCTAGGTAGGGGAAAGTGTCTCTTGGACGGCTTTGTTCAAGTTGATAAAATCCAAAAATGTTCTTCACTTTCCATTAGGCTTCTTGACTAACATTGGGGTCACGATCCATTTTGGGCAGTATACCTCTTTGATGAAACCATTTATTTTATTTTTTAGATTCTTCATAAAAGGCATCATGTCATTCGTGATCCATATGTCGTCATTGTCGGACCGAGTGAGATTTCAAGTCGATATTAAGTGCATGAAAAATCATCGAGGAGTTAATTCCCTCCATGTTTGCATAATTTCACGCAAAAACATCCATATAGCACTACAAAAAATTGATTAACCGCGTGCACATCTCTATTACACCTAGAATATCCAAGAGTGAATAAGGTATGAAATCTCAAAAGTTGACAAATGCAAAGCTATCTCAAGTTGATAAGTCATCATAAGATGATTTATCGCAATTGAAGAGGAAAAGCTATACAAAGTTGAGGAAAATAATGTTATCACGAATCAAGATATAAAAGGTACCATAAGTAGAAATATGGAGTTGTTGCAAACTGAATTATAGAGCTATCTTAAGCTGAACTATAAGGCTATCACAAATTAAGGAAAAATTATACCGCATGTTGCGAAAATGGAGCTATTGCATATTGATTAGGATAGGCTATTACAAGTTAATGAAGCTGAAGATATTGCAAATTGATAAATCTTAAGCTATGACATGATAATGAAGTTGCAACTATCGCAAGTTGATGAGTTTAAGCTATTGAAAGTTAATGAAGCCGAAGCTATTGCAAGTTGATGAGTCTTAAGCTATCTATATCAATGAAGCTAAAACCACTACTAGTTAATAATGATAAGCTATCATAATTTAATAAAATCTACCGAATATTAAAAGAAGCAAAGTTATCGTATGTTGAAGAGGATGGTGCTATCGTAGGTTGAGAATGGTGCTATCATTAGTTGAGAATGATATTGTTGTATATTGAGGAAACTGCTTAAAATAAACATTCTTGTCGGCCACATTGAAGCCTCTTATGGTCCATCTAAGCCACATCATCATAGTGCTTTGGAAAGAAGCCATGTCGCATGTCACATGTCAAGTGGATAATGTGCCACATCAACAAATCTTAACCATCTATTTCTTTTATGTGCCATGTGTCAAAAACTAAGGGCTAAATTCTCTATAAATATGCATGTATTCACTATTAAGAGGAAAAGGATTCTTAATTGAACTTTTTTCTCATTTTCATTTTTCTTTTGTGTAGAAATAAAGCTTGACTTTGGGATGCTAATGGTCAATTAGGTCAAATTCAAATTGTGTCATGAATTAGCTCTTAAACAATTGCCTATTTGCATACTTAACTATTTTTAATCATAATAAATTAGCATTCTTCCCAAGAGCCTGAACACTTGCTCAATAATCCCTGAACTTCCTTGACTAAGCATATATGCCGAGATCAAATTCTAGCCTAACATTTTATGGTGCTTTCATGGAGAGTTGAACTGTAACGACCCAGAAATTTCGATCACGAAATTTCCAGGTAGTTAAGAAAAGAAGAAAAGAGAAAGAAGAAGAAAATAGAAACAAGTCACAGAAACCTCACATTCGCAGCGGATCAAAATATAATATCACATAAATAATAGTTATACAAAGGAAAACTGTACTTGTCAAATTACACTTTAATATATATATATCAGAGTTACAACATATTTACAAACACAGGACGGATAACTCAATCTGTTTCAGATACTATAATATAACACTGCAGAAACTCTCCATACGTTCCTGCTCTCCAGCTCGCCTCCTAAGCTCCAGAACGTCCTTACCTGCTGTAATACTCGGTCCAACCCGAGCATTACACCAAAGTAACACCCGGGTCAGGCTGGAAACCAGCGTGAGTAAACCCATCTAACATGGAATACAAAAGTATACAACTCATATAAACCCGGGGTACGTACATCAATTTAAATTTCCATAAGTTGCTATAGACATCACTTATTTCACAAACGATTAAGTGCCAGAACTTAGATAATATGGTGCAATTTACTTAAATCATTCCATTACAACCTATTGATTCCACGTATCAATTGGTAAAGAATCGAAGTGGTTTTCGGGTATTTACTACTACCCGACTCCGGTCTCTTCGAATTCAGTTCATCTTAACACATGTCATTCAAGTGAAATGCAGTTCATTTTAAAATAAAAGATGTCGCCCTTTCCACTTAGCAATTCATCATTGACAGATAACCACATTATCATTGCCCATCCAAAACACCATATCACGAACCATTTCATATCAGGGGTATCAATCAATTTAGGGCATTAGATCATCATTCAATCATACATACGCAGGATAAATCAATCACACCATCTCGAATAAATCTAATTAGCCATAATTGAATCAATCATCTTTAAATCCTGCTTATTAATTAATTTCAACCCAATTGATTTACCATCCCATAATCATTCATCTTAATTAATCTTTCATGATTAATTATTCTTTAATTCCATTAAGATTATCATCATTATCTAATTACTTTCATTAAGTAATTATACTTAACCAAACTTCATGAATTAATTGCATCCAGTAATCTACCCTAATTACACATAAACAATAATTACCCCTATGTAATTGCTTACACAAGTAATTACCCTTTAATTGCTATCCATGAAGTAATTCCTTTTAATTTATTACATCCTGTAATTGTGAATTACTTCACTAAATCTCATCAAGCATTTATTATTTAATTAATCTGCAAGAGATTACCTTTAATTAATTAACAAATTAATTTCAATCGGGTAATTATCCCTTAATTACCCTTAAACCCCAAATTAATAAATCTTAATTGCAGATTAATTATTCTTTAACCATTATTAATAAACCTTATTTATTAATTAGCATAATTTAATTAGAAATTAAGTATTCCTTAATTACCAGTTAATTAATCATTAGTCATTTGTGAATTAAATTACTTAATTACTTAACTACTAATCATTCGATAATTAACTTTAAGTAGTTAATTACAAATTTATTTATCAATTAATCATTAATTAATCCAAACTCTAATTATAATTATAATGTAATTATTCTTGATTACTTTCTAAAAATAATTAATTGATATTAATTATTCAACTTAACTAACATTTTCAAAGAAATCTCCTTTAAACTTTGAAAATTAATTTAATATTAACTACAAACTTTAAATGTTAATTAACTTAATACTTCATTGAAATTAATTACTTAATTAAAATATTAACTAAGTGTTAAAAACATTGTTAATGTATTAACTAAAATAATTAAGACTTGTATTAGATTCTTGACTAAACAATTAATCCCTTTATTATGTTATAGTGCTTAGAACTTGTACAAACAGGTTTTCTTAACTTCACCTTTATAATGAAACAGTGCAGTATTGAGAAACCTGAGACTTTCCTTGGTCTACTCAAGTTACACTTCGAGTCAAACACCATTTCCCCCGAGTCTTCCCAGTACACAACTTCTTCTCCCCTTTTTTTCGTGTAGTTAAGTTTTAACTAAGAAATTAGCATCAGGTATATATTCACACACACGAGCTAAAACCCCCAAGCTTCCACCATTTTTACTCGAGCACGACTCGAGTACACACCCACACGGCATTGACACCCATCACCGCTGCCGTGCACGTGCACGGCAGCGCGACCCAACTCCGATCGCCACCGTGACCTCAGACAAGTCACAACCCCCTCATCACGATCGACCTCCCAGAAAACCCAACTTCACTGTGAAATCAAATCATGCGATACGAACCCATCATCCTGAAACCCAACGTCAATCTTCTCGACTTCTTCCATCTCCGTTCATTGGAGACCACGGTCATTTGCCTGGACCACCGCCTACATCTTACGTTCCTATCCCCGCAACTCCAACTCAACTCGATTCGATGCCGAGAACACGTTTGCCCAGAAATCCATTACAATGAAAACTCCACCTTAAACCCTAGATCGACGTTTAGCCTTCGCCATGGTAGCTTAAAAATTCCATGACCATTTTTAATGGCTCCGCTTACCTCCAAGCTATCTTCCTTCCTGAACACAAGATCCCAAGGCCTTTCGATCAACAGAAATTACTCCAAACCCAAAACCCGTTCATCATGTCATATCTTTTGAAATTAAACCCTAAAAATCTTGATTATAATTTTAAAAATCCTTGTTATTGATGGCAAAACAGATTATACACCTGAATCAATCAATTATTGAAATCGAGATTTTTTTTGATAGTTTTTAAAATCTACTGATCTTCTTACTACTTTGTTAAAACCAGTTCCAGATTGATCTTGAAAATATTTTTAAAATTTATATCCTGATATAATTAACAAAATTTGGTATATAGATCATGTTCTAAGGAAGATTTAGAGAAGAAAAACAAATTTCTTTTTTTTCTTCAGATTTTATACACTGAACAAAAAAAACAGAACAAGAATCTTGCAAACAGGCATGCACACCCAATCAAATTCACATATATACTCATATGATCACATAAAGCAATCATGTAAACACTAATTACCAATTTTACTTCAAGATTTCTGCATGCAACAAGACTAAAAACAGATTAAGGGCTTGTTTACTCATAATATATGCAAAACATAGGTATGCTTTTAAACCTCAGACTGCTACTGATTTCAAACTATTTAAGAAAGTAAGATTTACTCACAGATTTTTTTCTTTTATTTTAAAAGGCAGAGACTGGAAGCTTGAATTGCTTTGGTTCCCCCCTTTGAATCTGGGAAGCCTTGAACACTGAATTTTCTAAACCCTTTTAGACCCCAAAACTCTTGATTTAAATTCTCAGGTTACTCCAGAAAATTTCCTACAGGTTTCAGATTTTGAAAAAAAAATGTTGCAAGGTTTGTGATTAGAGGAGTTTGCAGGCCTGGTTATTGATTTCTGGAAAGTGTTTTTGCTGAGGAATATTTTACAGGTTTTGAGGAATTTTAGATTTGAAAGTGAAGATTGCATTTGAACTTGAGGAGGTTTTACATGGTACTGATTTGAGGAACTTTTCAGGTTTTGGTCTGGTTTTCTTAGCTTTTGAGAAGAAGAAGATAAAAAGAAATTGAGAAGGAAGATTAGAAGTTTATATGAGTTAGTTTTTATTAAAAATGTAATATCCCGGAATTTTGGACAATATAAATGTAATAATCTGTGTTTAAATTTAAACTGAATTGATAATTTTTGTTAATAAATTTGATTTGATTCAATAATCTTCTTTATTTAAATATTTAATTTGTGAGTTTATTCTTAATAAACTTATAAATCTATTTTCTATTTAATAATGTATATGTACTTATATATATTTTAAATAGATAAGTTGTTTTAATTAAATTAATATAGCATAATTTTAATATTTTGAAATTAGGAATTGTGATTTATTTTTGGATTTAAGCTTTTCAAAAATATTTAATAAAATAACTAAATGATTTTAAATATATAAGATAAATGTTTTATTGGTTTAAAATTCATTTTAACTTAAGTTTGAATATTTAAAATAAGGTTCTAAAATGTTTGTGTTATTCTTTTTAAAATATTGATTGATAAAATGTGATTTGTAAATTTAATATGAAATTTAAAATACAATTTAAAATATGAAACATGTATTCAAGTAAGTTATAACCTCTTTTATAAATTTATTTTAATTGTTTAAAAGTATCTTTGACAAATGATTTATTTGTACATTGTTTTGTTTATAATAATACTTTGCTTTATGCTTTAGAAATTAATTACATACATAACTAGGTGTTAATGGAACTAATTAATTAAGTTTAATTTTCTTTAATACTTAATTAAAATAACAAAACATTTAAATAGACATGTGTAAGTAATTTAAGATATAAGTTCACATGTGTTAAGAGTTTAAGCATGAGAATTTACAAGTGTTCATACTAAAGACATGTGTCATTATTTTAATTTTCCTTTAATTTTAATTTAAATCAAAATATTGTTATTTAAACTTGCATGTTTTCTTTTCTCTTTCTTTTCTCATTTTTCATTTCATAAACTAAGAGAAATTTCCAACTAAAAACCTAATCAACTCTTCATCCTCTAACCTGCAAAATTATTTCCTGATCATCAATTCAAACTGCATTTCTCAAACCTGTAAAACAACTTGCATTCATTCTCCTCAAAATGGCAAACCTGTTCATAAAACTAAAGCCTGCATTCAATTCATCCAAATCTGGAAAATTTGCCATGCATGCCAACCTGGAATTAAAGAAAATTAAATCATAGCAACCTGCATGTTCTTGTTTACTGAAGCATGCCTGCAAGATTGTGGTTTAAGGAGCAAAGTCCGCATTCATGAATTTTCAAATCTGGAAGCATCTTTTAAAAACAAGTTTAAAGGCATCAAATTGGATGCAAGTTTCAAAAGTATCACAGGGGATTTCAAACTGTGCTCTGCATGTTCAAAATCTGGGCTCTGCATTTTTATTTCAGGTGAGTAACACCCAATTTAAAATAAATTAAGTAGGGATTACATGCTAGTTTATTTGACAAGTTAAATTTTGTATATGCTTTTGAAAATTGCCTGTGTATATATGGGTATGAGGCATGTTTGATTTCCCAAGGTTCTGACTGTTACAATTTAAGTTCAAAATTGATAAATAATTCTTTTCCCTTGATCTGGTTGCCATTATGTTTTATCATTGAATGAAAATTGTTTATTTCATGATAAAATAAATTTTAAAAGGTTTTTATAAGTTGTATAGTTTCTGTGTTGTCTGGGACATAAACAACACAACTAAATTCTGTAAAATTGGAAAAATTTAAGTATCATAAATCAATGGTCCAGGATTAGGAATCAAAACTACTTCCAACATTCTGATTTTAAAAAGAAGAATTTAAATTTTTAATACCTTATACTGAGAGCAGTTTAAACCTTTCTGTGTTTTATGATTTGAGTGAACTCTGTGGATTTTGATGATCATTTGGATTGAAATTTCTTTTAGTGATAGTGTAATGATCAGTGATATTAGGAAAAAAATTAGTTTGAATTGAAATTCAATTATGATGTTGAAATTTGGGATTTTCAATGTGAACCCTAGTTTTATTGGGTCACTGTGTTTGGTTCGAATGTGATCACCTCGGTTGATCGAGTTCAACCATGTTTTGCGTGTTGGTAGAGGGTGGTTTGGGGAAGTCTTCGCCGGAGTATGGAAGGTGATGGTGGTCGGAGATGGGAGGAATTGATGTTGACAGGTTGGGGATATTGTTTGCTTTCTGCAGTTCCAGGTTTGATGTTTAACTCAAATTCGAGTTCGAGTTGAATTCTGGGGGATTTAAGGTTTGAAGGGTGATGTGGGGTTGCTGGTCGATGGAGGATGTCCGTTGATGATGGCCAGTGATGGTTGGTGTTGGTGAGTGAGTGCACAGGGAGGAGTTGTGCATGTTGGTGTTGATTTTTGGGTTACAGGATTTTATTCCCGTGATAGTCTCGGGCAAATTGAAGGGTGACTCGAAGCAGGAAAGTATTTTACTCGAAGTAAAATATATGGTAGCTCGGGTTTGTGTAAGTGTCAGGTTCTATTAAACCAACTGAAACCTGTTTCCAGGTTTTTTTTTTAAAAAAAAAAATTGAAGTGAAAAGTAGAAATGCAAACTAAAAATTTGAAACTAGCTTGGAACCTGAATCTAGTTATAAATTCAAATAATTTAAATCTTGATACTCATAATTATTCAGTTTTTAAATTTTGGTTTGGGTTTTAAATCTAAAATCAGAAAACTGTGTCTGTTTTTCAAAATTTAAAAGTAAAATTTAAATTGTAAGTTGGAGTTCAACAAGAATTTTTAAACCTGAAATATAATTATGAATTCAATAATTTAAATCTTGGATTTTGAAACATTTTTGAATTCAAAAATGAAAGCTGTTTAAATTAAAACAGGAAACTGTTTTTCTGTTTTAAATTTAAAAGTAAATTTTATAATGCAACTGAAAATTTAAAACAAAGTTTAAATCTGGAAAACTGAAATTTTGAATAGATGAATCTGAGTTTGAATTTAAATCTGGGAATTTAAATTTACTTTTTAAACTTTTTAAAGTATAAAGGAAACTTGGTTTTGAATTTAAAACTATGAGTATTAAATTTTGAATAAGAATTTAAAATAAGTTTAAATTCAGTTTTTTAAAACCTGAAATTTTATTTTAATGTCTGTTTTTTTAAAATAAGTTTTTAAATTTAAATTTGCTTTAACTATTTTAGAAAATTTTAAATAATTTGAATTTAAAAATGAAGATGGAAATGTAAGTAAAGCTTTAAAGTTCTAAGTTTAAATTTGGAATAAAGATTTAACTGTAATTCAGTTTGAAATTTAAAAAGAAATTTTAAATTGAATTTGTTTGAAATGAATTTGTTTTATAATCTTTTAAACTTTTAGTTTATAGAAAGTATGTTTTTGAACATGTGAGGTAAAAAGGATTTTAAAATTGGTTTAAAAACCTTGTTTAAACGAATTGTTTCATTTTAAAATCTTAAAGTTTTGAATTGAAATTTTAAGTGAAGGTTAAAATAAATTTGGAATCATTTGTTTTAAAATACTTTATATAAGAAGAATGTTTCTTAATTTAGAACTTAAGAAATTGGTTTCATTTAAATTATTAAATTAATTTAAATGGAATATTAATTATTTAATTAATGAATAATGTGAATGTTTAATTAAGTAATTAGTAATTTTTAAGTTAATTAATCAAGATTTGAGATTAATTAATTAAGGTTAATTAAACTACAATTAGGGATGGTTAATTAAATTTTAATTAATGATTAAGATTTATTTAATCAAGTGGTTAAAGAAAATTAAGATTTTTAATTAACACTTAATTAATTAATAATTAGAGGTTAATTAAATTGTAATTAAATATTAATTAATTGATAATTAATAATGATTTGTATAAGATAACTCTTAATTAAGTAATTAAGAAATGTTAATAAAGGTTATTAACTTAAGATTATTTTAACAATTAATTAATGTGATTAATTTTTTAATAATTAATTAGATTAATTAATAATAATCAATTATTTAAGTTAATTACTTAATGAAAGTAATTAATGAATGAATTACCTGGTGTAATTAATTTGATTAATGTGATAGTTTAGATTAATTAAGTTAAATTAATTTAAACATTTGTGGATTGATTGATAATTACTTTATGTAATTAAATGAGTTTGTAATTACTTAAGGAAGTAATTAATTAATAATTATTGAATGTAACTAAAGATGTTTATTATAGAAGTAATTTGGATTTAAATTACTTTGAAAAATTAATCAAGTGATTAATGAAGATAATTAATTAAGAATAATTAATTTATTGGATGAGTAATTAAAGAAGTTAATTACTGAATGGTTATTAATCAAGGGTGATTAATATATGTGGTTTAAATTGAGATTAATTACTTAATGTAATTAATTTTGAATAAATTGAAATTAAAAATCATTAATTA
Source organism: Allium cepa (assembly GCA_030765085.1). NCBI lineage: Eukaryota > Viridiplantae > Streptophyta > Magnoliopsida > Asparagales > Amaryllidaceae > Allium > Allium cepa. The sequence goes on from CM060931.1 coordinate 962,133,975, forward strand.
ATAAAATTAATGATGTAATTTAGAATTGATTAATTAAGGAATAATCAATAAATGAAGTAATAAATTAATAAAGAAATAATGTAATTAACTTTAGTTAATTAATTAATTAAGTAATTACAAATTAATTATTTGCATAGAATTTAATATAATTAACTTATGTAATTAATATTAAAGGCTAATTACTTATTGTAATTAGGGAATTATTAATCAGTAATGATTAATTGAGATGAATATTGAGATGGTGATTATTTAATTGATTTGTGATCAACGAATGGTTAAGTTAAGCAGGATTTTAATGATGAAGTAATTAATTTAATTCATTTTAAATTAATTAGGGATTAAGTAATTAATTTAATTCATTTTAAATTAGTTATAGAAGGTGTGATCATTAGATCATTGCTTATGTTTGATGATTGGTATTGGTTGTCTGGTATGGTTTGTAATCTCAGCTATGAGATGGGAAATGTATGTGATATGGATGCATTGGTTTCTTTTGGATGATTATATGGATTATCTGATTATGATATGAATTATCTGTTGGTAATGATAAGGTTGATTATCTATTGTGTTGTGAATTATCTATCTGTATGTATATAGATAATAAATTGAATTGTTTTAAAACTTTAAAACAACTTGGCCTTAAAAGACACGTTTTGGATTTCGATGAGACCGGGATCGGGATTCCATATTTGGATATCCGAAAACCACATCGATCCAAATTAACGTTAGGTCGTGAATCCGAAGTGAAGATGAAGATTTAGAGTGCAAGGGTTATCGTCATTAACTTTGAGGGTAATTCCAATATGAGTGTCACGAGATAATGCCTTTGGTTTCGTTCGAACCCGGAACGAACTTATATGGATTGAATGCTTTCAGAACATCGTCAGGTGGACGATGAGCATTCTAAGTGTTATATCCTATAAAGGTAATCGTAGCCTCAAGCCTCATCAACCGGGAATGACTAAAACAGGGGAGGTGCAGCAAAGCTTCGTGGGTATCCCCCACTTGAGAGCGAGATTTACCCCTGTCTAGATGTCCCTTTATTTCGGCTTAGTGGTGCGGTTGCTGATCACAACTGCGGGGTTGTCTTCTTTGAAACTGTTCAGTAAGGGATGGTTCCGGCTTTGTGTTGCAGGGGAGCGGGCGTACTCCTCGGTACGGTGACCTAGGCCACGTACTGTGACGGGCAGTACCCCAGTAGCCCAGCCATTGCATGGAATCCAAAATCCAATAAGTGCCAACGGTTTTGATTGTATTACCCACTTTTGTGGCTAGTATCTGGAATTTAATCATGTAACAATTTCGGCTATTTCTTATTTACTTGAAAACCCTAGACACTATTAATATATCATCGGATTTCCTATTAAATGTTTTGGTTAGCGTAAGGTAAAAACTTTTCCATGTTTATATGTGGGAAGTCTTACATGATACCTTTTCTTTTCAAAGGTTTTTTAAAGTTAAGCAACTTTAACCTGTTACTCACACCAGACCCATGTCTGACCCGGAGTTATTTCTGATTTTCTTTAACTCTTGGGTACTCAAATTTTTATGAGTAGCTAAGGGAATTCAGGTTAGGATTCAGGTTAGCTTTGACGAATTATGGAGGAGCAAATGGAGCAGGAGGCTTCTGCGTATAGTTATATAGTTTTCCGTTGTGTTGGTATCTTTGAGTGTTTTCTGTAATGTATTGAGTTGTAATAACTAGACATATGTTTATAACTGTCTAGTATGTAATGTATTGTCTGTGTAACTCTGATATTTGTTGTATATTATGTAATACTTATTTTATTAATATAATTTATTCGTTCCGCTGTTGAGATTCTAGTGTTGTTTCTTCTTTCTCTTCTTTTTTTTCTCTTTTCTATCCCTTTCTTTCTTAAGGATGATATGACTTTTTGCGAAGAAAAAGTCGGGTCGTCTAAAAAAATTTAAAAGAAAATTCAAATAAGGGTGACACATGTCTTAAACTTACATTAATATGTTAACGTTTGTTATCTAAAAAGTTTATAACTTAACACATGTCCTATTTTAGTTTTTTATTATTCATAAATGATTTTTAAAGGCTTTTAAATTTAATTTCCTAATTAACTAATATGTTTCCTTAATTTATAAATGCTTTTCTAATTAAATTCCTAATAAACAAATACATTTATAAATTTATAAATGTTTTTCTAAATTTATATAAATACAATCTTTAAAAGAAATAAAATAAAAACCAATTATAATTTAAATAAAAATCATATATAATACTTTTAACTCATTTTTAAATGCTATTTCAAAAAGCTTATGTATTTATTCCTATTAAATAAATATTTTCCAAATTCCTATTAATAAATTCCCTTTTTTTAAAGAGAATAATATAAAACAAATCTTAATTTAAATAAAAAACTTATCCATATATTTTAAATCCAAACCACATTATTATTTCTATTTTAAGATATATATTCCTTTCAATTCAATTTTAAATTCCAGTTCAAATTCAATCCAACTTAAAATCAATTCAAATAAATATGTATATATTGATTTAAACCAACATATTATTAAATTTATGTTGAAGATAATAAGTTTTGCCCATTTTTAAATAATCATATTAGGAGATAATTATTTTTCCCAGATATAAATATAAATTTTTAAATTCATTTGTTTCATTATTAACAATCAGTATTTTCACAGTTAAAATTAGTATTCCTATTAATTAACCCAGTTACTTATCAATTTACAAATACTCAAAATTCGGGTTATCACATTCCTCCCCCCTTAGAATCTTTTCGTCCTCGAAAAGGAACGAAGCCAGATTTATTAAAATGTTTGTAATCAGATAAATTTCTCTTTGATTATTTTAAAACACTTTTAAAATCTACATAGTACTATCAAATTAGCTATATATATAAATACTTTTTTATAACTTGATGTCTCAACAGTCCATCCTTATGCACAGAAATTCGGTCATACGTCGATCGGGCGTAAGACTGAAAATCTACAAGTGCTTGGCAGACCCATTTTCAACATCCAGTGAAAATACTTTGAAAAAAAAATTATTGTAAATATAGAAAACTTTTTTGAAAATAGAGGAATATCTTTGGTGAGAATGCTCTGGAAATCATCACCCCCATCCATGATCGCAGTTACATTCCAGGATTACGTTGCCATCGCAGCAAAAGTCCATGTAACTGCAGGCTCTCCGCGGCCTCTCGATTACTCCATGGAACCACACGATAGATCTCAGTTACATTCCAGGGTTACGTTGCCATCACAGCAAAAGTCCATGTAACTGCAGGCTCTCAGCGGCCTCTAATTTTCGCTGTCAAAATGAAACTTCTCCACTCCTACATAGGTCGCAGTCTACCAATATAAAATCAAATGCAGACCGTTGGCTCTCAGCGGCACACACAACTTTCGCTATGGTATAGTCTACTCATAATCCCGGGAACTAGTTTTGTCCGGACTCCTCACAGGATCAACTTTAGAACCCCCCCTTGGGGCTCAAGGCAGCACCACCCGGTGGTACTCCTGAGAAGTTCATTTTAAGGGAGCGCCTTTTTCCCTAGAGCCATCATCAAAACATTTTATACAATACATATATAGTATCTTCAAATCATACATCTAGTATGATCTCATACAAAGCTCCTTTACACAAAATTGATTATTCCAAAATCGATAATTCTCAAACTAGGCTTTCCAAATTCTCATATTGATTTTACCCAAAAGTCAAAAGCTTTCCAAATCCAAAGGTTCCTAAAACCTTTTTCCAAAATCCTCATATGATCCTATATATATATATATATATATATATATATATATATATATATATATTCAGATATATATAATTTTTTTCAAAAACTTTGGATCATTTCAAACTTGTATAAAACTCCTTTTATACTTCAAAATCCTTTTCTTCTGGCAATAGATTCAACAAAGAGAGTTTCATTTTATAAAACAACGATATTTAACTTTGTTTACTCAAAATCAAATATTCAAATTTGATTACTCTTTTCAATATCATTTTCATTCAAATCCGTAGGATGTACACATATCATCTGTACGCTATACCAATCTGATCGCTCACTCACCACACAATTTCACTTCCGAACTAGTATCGTCTACCCGACTTCTTAGTGCGGACACAGATCTGGTTTCTTAATCCGAAACCGTCATTCTTCTTGCATAGTCATAACTATGATAGAGAATATCCAGAACCAATCAACAATCCATATCCAGGTTCGCCGTCGAAAATCGAGTGGAAAATCCCAACTCGGATTGATATAACTATCTCGAAATTCTGTGCTCGAATCTGGATCAAATCACTATGGGAATAGAATAATATACGTACATCCTACGTATTTATCTTCATTGATTATCAACTAAATCAATTTCTCTTATCTATTCACATTTCCTTTAATTTTCATTCACTTATTCACAACTGCTTCAATCCCATTTGGATTATCACCTCTATTCTTTATCTCGATTGGGTATTTAACCAATAACAGTTTGAACTCCGACCAGTTTATTTAGAAAATAGCTTGAAAAGTTTAAAAATAGATAAGTAGTTGGAGAATAATTACTAGTTTGTAAAATAGGTGTAAAATAGTTAGAAAATAGTTAAAATAATTATAGATTTTTTAGATAATTGCAAAATAATAGTAAGATAGTAATTAGTTTTGTAAAATAGTTGAAATATAGTAATTAGTTTATAAAACAGTTGAAAAATTGTTAAATAGTTTCAAAAATAATTGTAAAACAAGTATAAGATAGTTTGGATTTTAAAAGAAAGGTTGTATATATAATGAATAGCTTGGAAAAATAGGTTTATATTAAAAATAGTCCAGAGTCAAACTGCTCACTTCCCAACCTCCATTTTCATCAATTCAATTTAAATTTCCTCTTCCATTTAAATTGACCCAATTCCAATTTAAATAACTTCAATTTCCATTGAAATTTATTCAACCCCAATTCAAGTTGAATTAACCTCAGTTCTTTCCAACTCTAACTTTATTCAACCTTGATCTAAATTCTACTAATTCAAATAAATTTCAATTGAACTAGTTCCAATTTCAATTCATTTCAACTCCAGTTTGAATTAAATCCCAATTCAAGTTGAATTACCCTTGGTTCCTTCCAAATTCGAGTCAAATTCCATTTGAATTTAAAACTATTCAACTTAAATCACAAATCCAAATTATTTTAAATCAAATTTCAATTTGAACTAATTTCAAAATCGATCTTACTTTAAATCATCTCGAATTTTATAAATTCAAGTTAAATCCACTAAGGTTGGTTTAACCCTTTAAACCAAGTTAACCTTTATTAAAAGCTTTTAAACAATTTAATTTCTAAGCTTAAATTCTAGAATTTTCATTTTAAATTATCTTTACTTACTCATTTCAAAATTTACATAAGAGTTCAAAACAATTATATCTTAAAAATTCAACTCATCACCCAATTTTATCTTCAAGTTTGAAATCAATTCTTAAACAAGTTTAATTTACAAATTCAATCATTCAGATTTTCAATTCAAAATAGTCCATATCCTTAATCTCAAATTAAAGTTAGATTTTTCTTCTATCTTAATAAAGGATATATTACTACAGTCCATTTCTTCATTTATTTAAACAATTTCAATTTATAGTTTAAAGATTATTAATAACAACAAAATGGTATCTTTCAAATTATTTCAAAAATATCCATTCATTTTCAATTTCCAGATCTCAAACCCATTTTGAGATCACTCAAACTTCCTAATTCAAATCAACCATTTAACTTCCCAATTTAAATCTTTATTTCATCTTGAAATTTTCAGATCAGGTTGATCATTCCAACTTACTTAACCTTTCCAAAGTTAAACTCAATTCACTTAATCCAGTCGACCTTACCCAGTTTGAACTTCCATTTTAAATTTTGAACTTTTCATAAATAATCTTCCCACTTATTAAGTTCAAAAACTTATCACTTTGGGTATCACATCTCATTCCAGATTTAAAACTCAATATTTAGAGTTTATTTCAAACCACCATATATATACATTTTACTTCTTGGCCCACCAAGCAAAATTTTAACATTTAAACCACCCTTGGTTTTAATTCAAAACAAATTCCTTTAAATCTTTAAACAACTCTTGTTTGCATCAAACTCTCTCATTCAAATAAAATTATTTATTATTCCTTTTAATAATTTGAAAACAAATTTCAAATGTTTTTAAATCTTAAGATTCAAACTTCACAATTCAGATCAACTTCAATTTCAGTTTATATCCCATACTTATCTAAAGGGTTTACTTCCTTAAAACATTTCATTATTATCTTATTCTGAAATTCTCTCCCAAGTTCGCGAATTAAATTTTAGTTTGAATTTATTTCAAACATATCTTTATTCAATTTCAATTTCAGTTTGGTTGTGTTCTATTACTTCTCAATTTAATTCCAATAATTTTAACAACCAATTCCCTTAATATTTATTAGATAGAAATATTGCTTTATATATCAAAATATATTCTTATATAAAATCTTTTAAAATCTTTATATAAGAAAATAACAAGCATGCTCTCATATATATATATATATATATATATATACACACATACATACTCAACTCATTCTAGGGTACCACTTACCCTATTCTTAATGAGTAATCCCACCAGAGCCAAGGTTCTCGCTTAACCTGGCTCTGATACCAAATGTAACGACCCGGAAATTTCGATCATGAAATTTCCAGATAGTTAAGAAAAGAAGAAAAGAGAAAGAAGAAGAAAAGAGAAACAAGTCACAGAAACCTCACATTCGCAACGGATCAAAATATAATATCACATAAATAATAGTTATACAAAGGAAAACTGTACTTGTCAAATTACACTTTAATATATATATCAGAGTTACAAGTTATTTACAAACACAGGACAAATAACTCAATCTGTTTCGGATACTATAATATAACACTGTAGAAACTCTCCATACGTTCCTGCTCTCCAGCTCGCCTCCTGAGCTTCAGAACGTCCTTACCTGAAAATCTGTAATACTCAGTATGACCCGAGCATTACACCAAAGTAACACCCGGGACAGGCTGGAAACCAGCATGAGTAAACCCATCTAACATGGAATACAAAAGTACACAACTCATATAAAACCGAGGTACGTATGTCAATTTACATTTTCATAAGTTGATATAGACATCGCTTATTTCACAAACGATTAAGTGCCAGAACTTAGATAATATGGTCCAATTTACTTAAATCATTCCATTACAACCTATTGATTCCACGTATCAATTGGTAAAGAATCGAAGTGGTTTTCGGGTATTTACTACTACCCGACTCCGGTCTCTTCGAATTCAGTTCATCTTAACACATGTCATTCAAGTGAAATGCAGTTCATTTTAAAATAAAAGATGTCGCCCTTTCCACTTAGCAATTCATCATTGACAGATAACCACATTATCATTGCCCATCCAAAACACCATATCACGAACCATTTCATATCAGGGGTATCAATCAATTTAGGGCATTAGATCATCATTCAATCATACATAAGCAAGATAAATCAATCACACCATCTCGAATAAATCTAATTAGCCATAATTGAATCAATCATCTTTAAATCCTGCTTATTAATTAATTTCAACCCAATTGATTTACCATCCCATAATCATTCATCTTAGTTAATCTTTCATGATTAATTATTCTTTAATTCCATTAAGATTATCATCATTATCTAATTACTTTCATTAAGTAATTATACTTAACCAAACTTCACGAATTAATTGCATCCAGTAATCTACCCTAATTACGCATAAACAATAATTACCCCTATGTAATTGCTTACCTAAGTAATTACCCTTTAATTGCTACCCATGAAGTAATTCCTTTTAATTTATTACATCCTGTAATTGTGAATTACTTCACTAAATCTCATCAAGCATTTATTATTTAATTAATCCGCAAGAGATTACCTTTAATTAATTAACAAATTAATTTCAATCGGGTAATCTATCCCTTAATTACCCTTAAACCCCAAATTAATAAATCTTAATTGCAGATTAATTATTCTTTAACCATTATTAATAAACCTTATTTATTAATTAGCATAATTTAATTACAAATTAAGTATTCCTTAATTACCAGTTAATTAATCATTAGTCATTTGTGAATTAAATTACTTAATTACTTAACTACTAATCATTCGGTAATTAACTTTAAGTAGGTAATTACAAATTTATTTATCAATTAATCATTAATTAATCCAAACTCTAATTATAATTATAACGTAATTATTCTTAATTACTTTCTAAATATAATTAATTGATATTAATTATTCAACTTAACTAACATTTTCAAAGAAATCTCCTTTAAACTTTGAAAATCAATTTAATATTAACTACAAACTTTAAATGTTAATTAACTTTATACTTCATTGAAATTAATTACTTAATTAAAATATTAACTAAGTGTTAAAAACATTGTTAATGTATTAACTAAAATAATTAAGACTTGTATTAGATTCTAGACTAAACAATTAATCCCTTTACTAAGTTTAGTGCTTAGAACTTGTACAAACAGGTTTTCTTAACTTCACCTTTATAATGAAACAGTGCAGTATTGAGAAACCTGAGACTTTCCTTGGTCTACTCGAGTTACACTTCGAGTCAAACACTATTTCCCCCGAGTCTTCCCTATACACTACTTCTTCTCGCCTTTTTTTCCTGTAGTTAAGTTTTAACTAAGAAATTAGCATCAGGTATCTATTCACGCACACGAGCTAAAACCCCGAAGCTTCCACCATTTTTACTCGAGCACGACTCGAGTCACACACCCACACGGCACTGACACCCATCACCGCTGCCGTGCACGTGCACGGAAGCGCGACCCAACTCCGATCGCCACCGTGACCTCAGACAAGTCACCTACAACCACCTCATCACGATCGACCTCCCAGAAAACCCAACTTCACTGTGAAATCAAATCATGCGATACGAACCCATCATCCTGAAACACAACGTCAATCTTCTCGACTTCTTCCATCTCCGTTCATTGGAGACCACGGTCATTTGCCTGGACCACCGCCTACATCTTACGTTTCTATCCCCGCAACTCGAACTCAACTCGATTCGATGCCGAGAACACATTTGCCCAGAAACCCATTACAATGAAAACTCCACCTTAAACCCTAGATTGACATTTCGCCGTCGCCATGGTAGCTTAAAATTCCATGACTATTTTTAACGACTCCACCTACCTCCAGGCTATCTTCCTTCCTGAACACGAGATCCCAAGGCCTTTCGATCAATAGAAATTACTCCAAACCCAAAACCCGTTCATCATGTCATATCTCTTGAAATTAAACCCTAAAAATCTTGATTATAATTTTAAAAATCCTAGTTATTGATGGCAAAACAGATTATACACCTGAATCAATCAATTATTGAAATCGAGATTTTTGATAGGTTTTAAAATCTACTGATCTTCTTACTACTTTGTTAAAACTAGTTCCAGATTGATCTTGAAAATATTTTTAAAATTTATATCCTGATATAATTAACAAAATTTTGTATATAGATCATGTTCTAAGGAAGATTTAGAGAAGAAAAACAAATTTCTTTTTTTTTCTTCAGATTTTATACCCTGAACAAAAAAAAACAGAACAAGAATCTTGCAAACAGGCATGCACACCCAATCAAATTCACATATATACTCATATGATCACATAAAGCAATCATGTAAACACTAATTACCAATTTTACTTCAAGATTTCTGCATGCAACAAGACTGAAAACAGATTAAGGGCTTGTTTACTCACAATATGTGCAAAACAGAGGTATGCTTTTAAACCAGAGACTGCTACTGATTTCAAACTATTTAAGAAAGTAAGATTTACTCACAGATTTTTTATTTTATTTTAAAAAAGGCAGAGACTGGAAGCTAGAATTGCTTTGGTTCCCTCCTTTTGAATCTGGGAAGCCTTGAACACTGAATTTGCTAAACCCTTTTAGACCCCAAAACTCTTGATTTAAATTCTCAGGTTACTCCAGAAAATTTCCTGTAGGCTTCAGATTTTGGAAAAAAAATGTTGCAGGGTTTTTGATTAGAGGAGTTTGCAGGCCTGGTTATTGATTTCTGGAAAGTATTTTTGCTGAGGAATATTTTATAGGTTTTGAGGAATTTCAGATTTGAAAGTGAAGATTGCATTTGAACTTGAGGAGGTTTTACATGATATTGATTTGAGGAACATTTCAGGTTTTGGTCTGGTTTTCTTAGCTTTTGAGAAGAAGAAAATAAAAAGAAAATGGGAAGGAAGATTAGAAGTTTATACGAGTTAATTTAGTTTTTATTAAAAATTTAAAAGAAAATTCAAATAAGGGTGACACATGTCTTAAACTTACATTAATATGTTAACATTTGTTATCTAAAAGGTTTATAACTTAACACATTTCCTATTTTAGTTTTATATTATTCATAAATGATTTTTAAAGGCTTTTAAATTTAATTTCCTAATTAACTAATATGTTTCCTTAATTTATAAATGCTTTTCTAATTAAATTCCTAATAAACAAATACATTTATAAATTTATAAATGTTTTTCTAAATTTGTATAAATACAATCTTTAAAAGAAATAAAATAAAAACCAATTATAATTTAAATAAAAATCATATATAATACTTTTAACTCATTTTTAAATGTTATTCAAAAAGCTTATGTATTTATTCCTATTAAATAAATATTTTCCAAATTCCTATTAATAAATTCCCTTTTTATAAAGAGAATAATATAAAACAAATCTTAATTTAAATAAAAATCTTATCCATATATTTTAAATCCAAACCACGTTATTATTTCTATTTTAAGATATATATTCCTTTCAATTCAATTTTAAATTCCAGTTCAAATTCAATCCAACTTAAAATCAATTCAAATAAATATGTATATATTGATTTAAACCAACATATTATTAAATTTATGTTGAAGATAATAAGTTTTGCCCATTTTTAAATAATCATATTAGGAGATAATTATTTTTCCCAGATATAAACATAAATTTTTAAATTCATTTGTTTCATTATTAACAATCAGTATTTTAATAGTTAAAATTATTATTTCTATTAACTAACCTAGTTATCAATTTACAGATACTCAAAATTCGGGTTATCACATGAACCCAAGGAAAAACTACCTATTTGACTTTTTACTGTCAAAAAATTGGAAGGACAACAAAGAAAATAAATGAGCAAGAATAAGAGACCTTGCATCATACTAGCCTTGAGAAAAATGTAGTTCCTCAATTCAATATGGAGAACATTAAAACAAAGCAAGCATCCATCCATGCAAGCATCAATAGTTAGTCCCTGGACATTCGTGATATATGGAATCGACATTATTGGCGTGCTACAAATGGTGAAAGGAGGAGCCAAATGCACTATTGTTGTAGTTGATTACTTTATGAAATGGGCTGAAGTGGAATCGCTTGCCATGATCACTACTAAAAAAGTAATTAATGTTGTAATGAAAAGTATTATTTGCAGATTTGGAGTGCCTTAGAAGATTATCACGAATATAGGGACTCATTTTAAGACTTCGAGTTCAAATATTTCTAGGCTGATCCAAAAGGAGAAGAGATTCTCCATGATAGCGCATCCATAGGCAAACTGGAAAGTGAAAGTGGTGAACAAAATCATTAAATCCACCATAAAGAAACGATTGACTAGAGCTGAAAGAAATTGGGTTAATGAGCTTCCACCCGCACTATAGGCTTACATGACAACGCACAAATCTATGATCGGGCACGCGCCATTTGCCATGGCACATGGTTCAGAAGCTATGATCCCAGTGGAACTTGAAGTCCCTTCTCATCATAGAAGATACTTCAATCAGAGAGAAAACTAGCAGTTACTACTCGAGTTCCTTGATCAAATCGATGAGAAGAAGGAAAAAGCTGAACCGAGGGTTGGTACTCACCAGAAGAGAGGGTCACGACACTTCAATGCAAAAGTCCATAACCGCACCTTTGAAATAGAGGACCTCGTTCTGAAATGAGTTATCCTAGGTACAGGAGCGCTTGGCCCGAATTGGGAAGGACCCTATGAGATCAATTAGAAGCTTGGAAACGGAACATTCATGCTGGAAACCATCAATGGAATTCTGATTCCATATGCCTAGGAGTGTGACCTGTTGCGGCACCACTATGCATGATATCTTTGTTTCTTACTTTCGCAAATAAGCCACCAAAGGGCACCGAGGGAACTATAAATTGGCAAGACTTTCCATTTCTTTTATTCATCAATAAAATTAGCTTCTTGAACCAATAAGGCCGTGTTCTCGTAAGCCAAACCACCGGTCGATGATGAAAATTGACCTATGTCTTCTTAGAACCGGCGTTGCTCCAACAACGTTGAAAAGGCCCAAAATTGTTGGATCAACAGGGAAATTTGATCCTTACCTTTTGAGAACTAGTGTTTCTCTGACAACGTCGGAAAGACCCAAAACCGCCGGATCGATGTGGAAAATTGACCCTACCTTCTGAGAATTGTTGTTTTTCCGGCAATGTTTGGAAGGCCTAAAACTGTCGAATCAATGGGAAAAATCGATCTCTGCCTTCTGAGAACCGACGTTGCTCTGGCAACGTCGGGAAGGCCCAAAACCGACGGACACGTAGGGAAAATTGATCCCAACCTTCCGAAAACTAAGGTTGTCTCAACAACGTTGGGAAGGTCCAAACTACCAGGTTGATGGTGGAAATCAACCCCAACTTTCTGAGAGCCGACGTTGCCACGATAATGTCGGGAAGACTGAATTGGGTCGACGGCCAAATTAACCCATACCTTCTAAGTACCGATTTTGCCCCCACAAACATCAGAAAGGCATAGAATGTCGAGTCAATTGGAGAATCGAATACTTTCAAAGCTTGATGTTGCCCAAATATAGGCGGTAACAAAAGGAACCTGTTCTTTCCCAAAAATAGTTGACAATAGAAAGGAGAAATTTATTTCAAGTTGATTGGATTGGTTGATTTTAACTTGCAGTTGTAAACCGAAGTCCGGAGATAGGCAGCAACAAGGAGAAATCCACAAAGTTGAGCTACTCATGTATTAGTTTTCTATCATAGAAACTGGTACATGACTGGGATCTCAGCATTGAACGTGGATGAATTTGTTATAGTGAATGATGACGACGATGCATCTTTACAATACGTACATCCAGAATGACATTGGATGATGACGTCAACCTGGAAGAATTTGAGTGCAACCAAGGAATTGGAAGCACCAAAAATATAGTGTTTGGAATCAAGCAGTAGAGTCAGTAGTTCCCGAAGATAGGAACTATCATGTGAACCAGAATATGGGCAATCAAATAAGTTACCCAAGATATCCAATCTCTCATAAATGCCTAAATCTTAACACTTAGTCCCATGGATAGAGGCACATACACCAACACTTGGTAAAAAAGAACCGGATTGAGCCCGAGGAGGAATAGCTGCAGAGTTGGCTAAGAAATAGTTTTGCCGAATGAAGTATTTTGGCAAATATAATCAGTGCTAAGTAGCAGAATATGCTAAAGGTTAATAATGGATATGTTTTGTCAAACGAAGAATTTGGCGAATATAATCAGAGCTAAGCAGCAGAATATGCTAAATAAATTATAGGAGTATTATCTACATGCATTGGGTTGCATTAAATAACTATATCGAATAGAAACAGAAGTATATAATATGAAAATTTTAGTACAAGCAATCATATTGTACACACAGGTAGTCGTGCATAAATAGGCATAGTACATAAAATGCAAAGAAGTGTACAGAAAATAGATTAAAAAAGAAAAGCTGAACTTTTATTACTAATAATATTTTATGTAGAAATCAAACGGCGGGGGCCGAGCTACACAATCACGATCATTAGAAAACAAAAAAGACAAAATACAGACGCGATCACTGCTACAACACAAAACTAAACGCTCAATTAGCACGCACAAACTACTCTGTCTTCCCTCACTTACCACTCGAGCTACCTTTATCGATCTTATCTGGACGAGTCTTGAGCTTTTCCCTCCTTTTACTCTTCTTTTCAGGAGGAGTCTCACCTTCCAAGTGAGAAGATTCCCTGCTAGTCATAGTATATGTCTCTTGGACTAGCCTGCTGAAGTCTCAACGGGCTTTGTCTTAGGTAGTCAGATCTTCAATGGGGGAACATTTTGCTGGGGACTTATTAGTTCTAAACATGTAGGCTTGGTGGTCCTAGGCTCCTTCTTTATAGTCTTGAGCTTTATGGCTTCAGCCTTGAGCCTCTCCGCTATGGTAACTGGGTCAATAGGGTATTAGGGTTCGAAGTGCTAGTAATTTGAAGTTCTTCTTCCTGGGATGCGAACATGTCCTCTGACCCTTCTAGAGCACCGATCCTCTAAGCTCCAAAACCAGGCTTGAAACCGGAAGGTAGGATCGAAGCAGCAAATCCTGTGGAGATGAAAGTGGATGTGGTGAAGATAGCAGTAGTCCTTGACTCTTGAGTAGCCGAAGGCGGAGGTGGCAAACATGGTTGACCTACAAGTTGACATACATAATGGTAAAGGTTAATAATGGATTCTTGTGAGAACTAAAGCTTCTTGATAACTGGAGAAATAAGAGATATACTTGTTGTAGAATCCCGATGAGATACGATGAATTTACCATCTTCGATCCCAAGCTCCTGGGGCAGGATCATAATGGGAGGAATATATAGCTCATGAGATGTAGTTACTGCTAGAGTAGGAATCGCCTTAGTCATTACAGAGATAAACCCCGGGGACATAGGAATAATTGTTGCCGGCTCTTGGGATTTCAAAGTAGACATTTCACCCTGACTCGAAGAGTTGGGGCCAGCGAGAGCTTTAGCAGCATCAACAACAACATATCGGCAGTCTCTTTAGCTAGGAGAGCCTTTCCAATAGAAGGAGATTCATTATCCTCAACATTGAGGTATACGGCCATTAGCACCTCCTCAAAGTAATAGTCTCTAGCATGTACAAACCTACGCAACACTTCCTCCCAAGCACCAGAAAGCATTTCATGATAATCACCTTAGCCATCTTAGGTTCTTATGAATCACCATATTGGTATAAAAGAATATCATGTTGGCATCAAGCTCCTTGCTTGTCTTTCCATTCTCTTCCTGAAGCTCTTTGAGCTCTGGTGTAGGAATTGCAAGCTCAAGATCGTTGGCATCTTTTTCAATGGATAACTTCTCCAACTCATCGGCAATTTTCTTTTTCCCATGCTGAGTTTTTGATTCTCCTCCTCGAGCCTAACAAGTTTAGATGCTTATTTAGAAATAGTTTGATCCCAAGCCTGAATTATCTTATCTTTTTGAGAAAGCAACTGGGATCTCTCATCGGCTTGCGTTTTGAATTAGACGCTCTTAGCTAGAGCCATTTTCAACTCATTCCTCATCATAACTTCGATGGTTCCTTGAGCTTGCTTTAAGTCTTCCACCAAGCTATTAGTTTGGCCTTTTGCTTTTATGCAAGGTCTCTCTCTCTCTCTTTGTTGAACTTAACCAAATCATCCCCCCATTCCTTAATTATTCGCTCTAAGTCAACTTTCTCAGACTCGAAGGATTGGATGTTGGTGTAGTTAATTCGGTTCACATCAGAGAGTTCCTTGCGCGAACATTTCCATTTGTACCCAACCTCCGCATCTTCTTGAATAGCATAAATGTTTGTTAGGGTGACCTCCTTCGAGACGTCCTTGATGACTTTATCAAACTTAATGTCATGTAGGAAAGGATTAGGAAGTGCAGTTGATAAGACCAGTGGGGAGAGTGAACAAAGGAGCGGAGACTCCCTTAGAAGCAGGTGGGATGGTCGTGATCATAGCTTGGAAGACTGGAACTTGTTGGACCAAGGAATTTTGAGCTTGGGTATGTAGCAAAGCATCAACAGAACTCGATGCTCAGAGGAATCACTGTGATGTTTGGTGCATTTCGAGGAATCTTGGTCTCAGCCTCCCTTTTCCTTCTCTCCTTCTCTTTTACCCTATCCTTTGCCTTGTTGGCCTGGTGGGCTTTTCCGACTTCATGGTCTTTTCATCTTTGCATCTCATCCTTGGTTTTATAGCGATGAGCCAGGTAAGGTCTGGAGTCTGAGCTTGATAAGAACTGGCATGGCAAGAGAGCTTCTCATAATAACCGTGACCAATTAACCTCAGGAAAAAAGGAAACTGTAGTATAAGAATCATGACTTTAGAAAACATACGTGTATGTAAGATGCGTGTTCATAATCTTGGTGAAGTGTATAACATCGATGACTCCATAATTACTTTACGGACTGTGTTCGCATGGGTGTAAAAATTGGGTTTCTCCAACTTCGCTTACAAAACCTCCTGGCAGGAAGGTAAAGCTCGAGCGGGTTTCATTCAAAATGTCACGAATGGTGAAGTCTGTCTCGCTAATGTGACTTAAACTGACAAATATGTCACCGGAAGGGAGAGATCGAGGCAAAATATCTACCGATAGCAATATAGATTTATCTCTGGCTGTTTCAGAGGTTTCAACGGTGCTACATTCCTGATGGGGTGAGTTGGGGAGATCAAGACTCATCTCGGGTGACTCATCGAATGATTCGTCCCATCCTTCATTAGTGTGATTGTAACTATCGCCATCACCGTCACCCACTTCCTCTTCGACCATTGCCTCTTTCATTTCTCTCCTTTCGACTTCTCCACTTACCTTTAAATCAAGGGCATTCTGGCTTCTTTGTCCCCATCTATTAGACATCACCTTCTATTGTCTCTTTGTTTTCTCTTTTAAGGGTCTCCTTTGTGTGCACCTCAGTAGATGGGCCCATGACTTCTCCATAAAGATTCTCGCTAGAGCTATGAATCAAAGTAAAAATTGAGTATGGGCACTAGAGCTGCTCTACGCTAGAGACTATATGACGGCGTACCTGTCAGGGCAAAGCCAATCGCACTGTCATAGATTTTCATTTACAAGCATGAATGCATTGGTATGCTAACTTGATCCAACTTTTCCAAGGCATTGAGCGTTGTTTTTTGCTAATCACTCTCGTCTCGAGCTAGGATGCCAATAAGGAAACACATATCAAGTTATAAACTAAGAAATTCCATCACAGGAAAAGCAAGGGAAAAGTGGCATGCATTTTGATAACCAGAGCCGAATGAAACCTTGTGGGCATCGCGCAAACAATATTTGTTCTTGAAGTAAGAACGCTTGTTGTAGAGCTTCTCAATGACTTTGCATCCCTTATGGGCTTCATTATCATATAGGATAGGGAATCCCACCTTCTCTTGAATTGAAGTAGATGTGTAAGTTCATTGAACCTTAGCTGTCAGTTGAATCGATCCACGAACAGGACATGAAGCGAATTTAAAAGATAATACAAATTCGGATGGACTTGGAATGAAGCCATTCCAAGTTCTTGTAGCATCATCATGAGGAAAGGATTAGATGGAGAGATGACATAACCTAGGAACATGTACCAATTGCATGCAATAAATCCTTTTAGGGAGTTGTGTGCAGGCTCACCCCTCTCAGGGAGAAGAACGTCCTCTTTAAGAATCCCATGATAAAGGCAGATATTGTAAAGCATCACAGCCACTAGAATCATCGGCACTTGCTCTGACGGATCATTCAATATTCTTAGACCTATGAGCACATTCAATGAAGGTTGCTGATCCAACACTGGAACAACTAGCACCAACTAAACTTGTTATTCAGATAAAGTGGATTGGTCCAATCTAATGGGAACCATAGGTGAAGCCTGAGCTATAGAAGACCCAGATTTGGAGGAGTAGAGGTGCCCTCATTGGACTTTAATCGAGGCGATCGATGAGTCATTCTAAACAACAAAACTTGGCGTACAAAACAATCAGGCATGTTTTGTTTTGAATAGTTAACCCGTGTGACCAATCCCCATAATCCAAAAGATGTCGACGTGTGTTGTCAATCGGATTCTAAGCGTTGACCGAGGCAAGTGAAATGCGTTAATCTATGCAGTGTGAGTCCAATGTCACGTACACCATGAACGGACCATCCTTTGTAGATAGCTCGCTCTTGCTAGAAAACAAGTCGCGTTGTACTTTGAGATTATAGTTTGGAACTTACACATTATCTTTGAGTAATCGATAATGGAGCAACTGTTTGGAGAAACATGGAAGTTTTTCTTTTTAGGAACAGAAATGCGAAAACGAAAAAGAGATGCGATAGAATTATCCAGTACAATAAATCTTGGAATAAATCGTCATACTAGAACTTGAGCGACGATGAGAGTTTAGCCAAGTCTTGACAAGAGATGGCCAAAGTCATGGGGTTAGACTTATGTCTGGATTGGTGTGCGCATGAATAAGGTGAAACCCTAGATTGAGTGCAAACCAAACTTCAACCATCTCATCTCAATCGCAATTAGCCATACCCTCATCACCACCACTATCGCCATAACATTCACAGTCACCAACCTTAAATCGTCAAAGTCTGGACAGATGCTTGAGTTTTAGATCTCGTAGCCGAGTTCTCTAAGTAATGATTTGAGCGGCGGCGCCTTGTCCAAAATGGCATCAAAAGGTGGGGCGACGGCGATAGGTTAACAACAGTAGGTAGTGGCGTTGAAAGACTTGACAATGGAAGGAATTTGGGTCGGCGATTGGTAGACTCAGGTAAAAACCAAGAGGAATCGGGTGAAAATAAAGGTGAGATGAAAAATGACTCAAAATTTTTCTAAATATAAGATATAAATAGGACTTGGTGGGAAATAAAATGACTCAATACTGAGTTAAACAACTGGGTACCAAGTCGTTTTTCCTCTACTATAAAATTCAAAGAGCATGGTAGGGAGAAGTTTCGCTTGTTTAAGGCGCGAAGTGACCTTCGGAGCACATACCACGTCCTCACTGCAAAAGAATGGTATTACAACTACAGCTAAACCAAAAAGATAAAGAAAAATCTACCAAGAGAAAGCAATATTTCGAGATCGGATGATCAACCGAAGTCAACGAGGAAGTAGTCCAGGACTTGTCTTGATCCAAAGCACGTCTTTTTTTCAATGAAAGCATACTCTAGCGAGAAAGTTTTCACCGGGTTTTTAACCAAGTAGAAGTCAACGGAAGTTATAACATTAAGAAGAAGACGAAAAGATTTGAAAACTTGGAAGTACACTTAGACGAAGTAGAGAAACAACGGAGAGAAGTTCTAAAGGAATCAGAACTAAGGGAACAACTCTTTACCGAGTTATTTGGGTCGGTGCAGAGTCATTTTTCCTCCCCTTTTCGCCTCCAAAACTTCATACATCTCACATTCTACTCCATTTACTCATGATCAAGTGGTTTTTCTAGATTTTGGATGAAAAATTCTAAGGAATAATGAAAGAAGGCAAAAAAAAGTAGGATAATTCAAGTGTTAAAAGGAAGATCGCAAGAATCAACCAAAAGTCATGGAAAAGAGCTTGGAATGCATCAAGTAAAAAAGAGAACAGCAACACAAATGAAATAGTTCAGATTTCACGAAGAAGAAAAAAATCGATGTCGTTCCATTTAGGTAGGTAATGACGTTTAGTAGGCCTCCGTGCTACTTGTAGAACAGCAGGCTATCTTTTGGATTTAAATGCAAGCAAGCTCCTGACCCTGTACCTTTATTTCTCTATAAATACAAACCATGTCATAACTAGAAAGGGATCTAATTCTCTACTGGCATAAAATCTACCATTTTTTCATCTTCTACCTCCTTCACAATAGTCATCTAGCAGCTACTCTTGGCATTTCTAGTCTATAGAACCTATCAAGCCCTTGTAGTATTGACTTATACTCTCAAACTCTTTGTAAACAACAATCAATAAAAGCTATAAAGTGGACGTATGCCAGAGATTATTGAACCACTATAAATCTCTTGAGTCTCCATGTTCTGTTTTATTTTATTTTGAATATTATCTGTTAGATCTAGATCTCACGGGTTCCCTACAACCCACTCTTGGGTGTTGATTCATTCTTGATGTTAACACTAATAAAAGAAGTAAGCTAAAAGAAAGCAGTAAATAAAAGATTGCACTAGTGATTTTTATACTTCTCTGAACTCTCTATCCTATGTCCAGTCCTAGACTCCTTCTGGAATTCCATTATCTAACCCACACTTGACCCGAAGGAACAGGTACATATAACACTACCGAACAGCCGAACTGATTTCAACCTTTGCCTAAAGATCTCCAACAGGACTTCAACTATAAAATGAATAATTCCAACATTGACTTTGATGTGTTAGTTTACAATATGGATATGTCACTCTTTAGTACACCCTTCCTATAATATCTTTTGATGATTATGAATTGAACGTGTAGAAATATAGGAAGCAGAGAACAGTTAAAGTAGTTTTGATTTCACAAAGTGTATTAGAGATTTAGAGATTTTAGAAAGAAAAAGAGATGAAATCAACAAGTGAATCTAATCTTTATTTATAGTATTGAAAAGTTATGTTGAAGGAATATGATCATTCAAAGAACTGCATCCTTAATCAAAAGATATAACTTTCAAAAAAACAAACATCCATTCAAAATATAGTTGTTTATACATTCTCAGATGTCTGAATTGTATAGTTAAATGTCTGACTCTAGTATATAAAAAACATTTTAAAAGAAGGTCAGACATTTGAATAATAAGGTTAGACGTCTGAACACATTTTAGAAATGAAAACAATCATTTTTGGCCTATTTCAGACATCTAGCCCTATGGTTTAGACATTTGCCTTATGTTATAAAAAATTGGTTTGTATAAGTTCAGACGTCTGAATTTTTGACACGGACGTCTGTTTATTTTCTAAAAAAGAAAACATTTTAAAAAAGACATTATTTAGACATCTAAGAGTGGTTGCCAGGCATCTGAGCACTAGGTCAGACATTTGAGTAATGTTGCCAGATATTTGAGACCTTGGCAGCAAAAGCATTTGCAGTTCAGTTGGTAAAACATGCAAATTAGTGCTTCATGACCCAAGTTTAAATCCTGGTATTGCATTATATTTTTAAGTTGGTAAGACGTGCAAATTAGTGCTTCATGACATAGGTTTAAATCCTGGTGTTGCATAATATTTTTGAGTTGGCCAAATGTCTGAGTAATATTACTAGATGTCTAAGAATGTGGTAACAAATTATTTCTAACTCATTTGGTAATAAGTGGAATCGGTCCTTTATGACCCAAGTTCAAATCCTACCTTGAATTTTTTTTATTTTTTTTGTAAATTTCTAAGTTCAAAATCTATTTTTCTTAAATCAATTTGATAATATTTGTATGTGTGTATCATCAAAGGATATTGTACAAGTATTTTCTAGACTCACACACAATGTCATAATTGAAATATGGTCTTTATTTATCGAGCTTGATAAATATAGTTATTTTTCATACTTTGCTTATCAGCTGTAGTCATTTGCCTTAGTCTCCATAGTTTGAATTTACTTGAAATAATCAATTTATACAATATGCATCAAAATGTATAGTTGTCACTTTAAAAACCAAAAAGGAGGTTCTAAAATTTCCCACATTTTTGATGATGACATTTATACGTACATACATACATACATACATACATACATACATACATACATATTATTTTACTCCCCTTATTGATTTACTCTGTTTTTCTCTCCCTTTGTTATCAACAAAAAATAATATAGGAGAAAAGGCAAAATATAAAATAGTAATATTACACAAATCACACAAAAGCCTTTAAGAAATCATTTTGGAAAAAGTTATATTGATTATATTCCAAAAATAAAATCATTTATATATACATAATATTTGATCAATATTTTTTATCATTAAACAATTTAAAACCTTTTATCTACTGGAATATATTGGCAAAATAAATATAATTTCTTGTTCATAAAAAAATTTCGTAAGAAATTTTAAAGTGTAAACATATTCCCAACTGAATATGAATATTAATTTGATCAAAAAACATCCATCGGGTATAGTTTTAAGACATGATCCTTTTCTAGCACTTATACCGGTAAGTATAATTTTCTTTTAAAATAAATCTTTTTTTTTAACAAGTGCTGTATCATAATCTAAATTATCTCAATTTTTGTCAAAAAATCCAAATTATTTATATCTTTCCAAGTCATTTGTTAAAAATTAAGTAATAGCTTAAAAATAATAATTTTCTCATAAGCCATATTATATATTCAAAGATAAGTTTACGAAATTTTCTGACTTCCCTTAATTTTTAGCTCCACTTCCATTTTCATCATAAAATTTGGAATACATCTCCCCCTCAATATGTGGTGTACCTTCAAAAGGTAAGAAGAAATTTTGGTACCCACTTTCTACATTAGGTTTGAGGGTTAGATTTTCGGTAATCATACCCAATGGGTTTGATTGAACCTTTGAAAATGTAATTTGCACTTAAATGCACTTGAGGAATATAATTATTTATATATTTATTTGTAGTAAGTGTATTATTGGTTTTGGGAACCCAGACACTAAGGATCCATTTGGTTTCATTTTGAGCTTTGTATTTTGCGTTTCTAAAATTTATTACAAAATACGAAAAGAGCGGAGGAAAATATTTAAAATTTTAAGTTATTACAAAGATAATGAAGGGACGACGGAAGGGATGGAGAGATGGTGGAGGATAGTGAAAGGGATAGAGGGACAATAGAGGGATGAATCATTTTCCATTCTTTTGTTATTTTCCAAAACACGAAAAAAAATTAGTTGTTTCCATCGTGTATGTTAACTTCATTTTTCAAATTGATTGTTTTCGAAAAAATACATGCGTCGTGCATTTTTTTATTATGACGAACATCCAAAATTAGAAATGATAAACCAAAATGGGAACCAATGGTCTTAGTATTTTTTGATTTTAATTGACTTTAATTAACTTAGGGTTTTCTAAAATTTGTATAAAATGATGCATATTCCTTTTAAAAATCAGAATTACAAATTTAGGAGTTTTAAATCCCAAACCATTTTTATTAATGGCGTGTTTTGAAATATTTATCAAATTTGTTAAACTCTATTTGCTTTTTTAAAATTTTAAAAATTATTATGATAAATCTTTAATCTTTGATTCTAAAGCAATATCTTGATTTTTAGATTCATCAAGAGATGATAGCAAATCATAATTATCTTTTGGAAGTTCGACACTCTCAACTCGATAGATTTTTAAGTTCTTCTTGCAAAGCTTGAATTTGAGATGTTTAAATTTCCATTACGTTCTTGTGTTTTACATAATTCATCTTCAACAATCATTTTCTCACCTTTTAACATATCTACTTCTAATTCAGCTCTAACTGGTTTTGCATAAGCTTCTTTTCTCGGTTTCGTTTCACTATTCTTTTCTTATAAGATTCCTATATTAATTTTAAGCGTATCATCATAAGAGTAAGTTTGTCATACCTCATCATTAAGAAACATAAAGCGGACATTTACTTGTTCAGTATTACTTTCCTAATCAGATGAAGAATAATCGAAGCCGTCCCAAGTGGCTTGAAATGCCTTTTTCTTTGGTTTCGTCTCTTATTGAATTTTTGGACATTTTTTCATTTTTCAGTTTCGGGAAATACCATCTTTTATGACCCATTTTATCACATTTAAAACATGTCTGAGTTGATGGAATACTATTTTTGAAATTGGTTGAAGCCACCTTGGATTTTAAGTATTTTCTTAACACTTTAGCAAGATAGAACAAATCGTTGTTATCAATATATGAATCATCTTCGAGTTGAAATGCAATTGATCTCTTATCTTTTTACCATTGCCACCTGACCTGCAAATTCACTTCTTAGGCCATGAGATTACCTATTAACTCTTTAACCTTGAGTTTGGAAAGGTCGTTTTCTTCTTCAATGGCTAGTACTTTCATTTCCCACTCATTTGTTAAACAATTTGAATTTTTTGAAACAATATCAATCTCATATTGTAACGTCCCGCTATTTTAGACCATTCAAATCGACAATAAAACCATACATGTCCGACTTGAATAATTCAAAATACCGAATTGTTAATAAAATTTGGCAAAACTTATAATATACAGTAAATAAATCAATCATAGATCACTTACACAGAGTAATACAATGCAGCGGAATAGATAAAGAATAGTAGTTCATGAAGCTACTATATACCTCAGCGTTAGAAATAAAATACAACCGAATAGTTCAAATGCCATGAAGTCTCCAATGTAACAGATGACTTCTCTGAACTAATCAACTGGATGACTGAAGGGATAGATAGCTGGATCTTCAAGCAAAGCTCCAACTTCGAAGATGAGTCTCAAATGCTGTATCTCTCAGTCTGACCCGAGCGTAAAGCAAAACACAAAACACTCGAGTCAGGATTAACATTCTTATATCTATAAATCTAACTCAAGTGAAATATCAACTGAAATATAATTAACTTAGAGGATATTTGGGATAACCATCCTCTAAGGGTCCATGGAACTATCTAAAAGATAGAAATATACACTATAACACCGTAGTCTTTTCAACTTAATTTATACTTCAAAACAAAATATCATTTTCACTTCAAATATCTCTATACTTCCCAAATAGTATTTTTATATATTAAATAATTTGTACAGTAAAGAAATTTCAATTCCCTCAACTTGACAAATCGTTTAACATCAACCTGACCACCCCATTTAAATCTATTTCAATCTCAATTTATTAATTTAAATTCAACTCAATTTCTAAAATAACCACTTCAATTTTATCGATCTCAAATTCAGATTTGAAATCACAAAATACCCTTTATGTTCAATATATTTCAAAACTTTAAGTATTCAACGTTTCAACTAACTTTTTAATCAATTTAGTTTCTAAATACTAAATTCAACTATACTGATTTCAAATACATATCCGAATCTCAAAATAAACCATTTAAATCTCAATATAGTTCAAAGCTTTAATATTTAATTAAATGTTCAATTTAATAGTTCCATATAGATCTCGATTTAACCTCATTATTATCTAGTCTTAAATAATCCCTCATTAGATACAATATCATTTAAGTAACCTTAAATTACATTTTACTCAATATTTTCTTTAATTTATTTAAACGTGAAATATTCATTAAATCGCTTAAATAAAATCCAGTTACAAAATCATACCCTTAAATTTCTCATTCAAAAATTTCAAATTGATTTAATTGAATAAATCCTTATTTAAATACCATTTAGATAAACCCACATTTATCTCCCAATCTTAGTAGATTGCAGAATACTTTTGGAATAAAATTTACATAAATATTTAGCATAATTTATGTATTAAATCAAATTTGGACTAAATTAAATATTATTAAATCTATATATCATTACCCTTTATATATAAAAAAATTTAAGGATTAACATTTAATAAGACCATATATTTCTTTCCAAAACAATGAATTAAATTTCAAAATATTTATATATATGGACCAACGATGTCTGTATATATTTCTTATCATATGGTCAAGTGTTACGGATATTTATCATTTCAATCCGTACACTAAATGTATACGGGTGGATAGCATTTCAACCCGTAATCCCAATTCAATTAAATGAAATCGCTTGGGTTTATCATTTCAACCCATAACGATTTTCTCCTATTCTAAAGTCTGTTCGGGTATGTATCATTTCAACCCATAGTGATTTCTATACTAACAGGGAACTTGCAGAGTGATAACAGATATGTAAATATAATAACAACAGGCATATATCATCAAAATAAATATATAAACAATAGGATATGGTGTCATATCCCATAAGTGAATACTTACAGATAATAGCATATATAACAATTTAAATAACTACAGCCTCATATTTCAATTGTCATCCCAATTGAAATCAAATTTAGTAAATAAAAGTATGTAAATTGTGAGTGATTTCTCACCTTTCGAGGTTAGAGGATATAGACAACGAAGTTGAGTTACGAAATCCAAGCATGAATTACGAAGCAAAGCACGAAGGACATGGGTTTGTCGGACAAACTGATAAATAGGAGTTGACGAAGTCAAATCAGAACTGAATTGATAAGGATAGATGGTATAATTGAATAGATACACCGTATAAAGTTCATGTATGTTTATATACAAATCATATTCAAATTTTTAAACCCATATTGATGTAATATATATATTATTCTCTCTTCTTAAAAATCAATATGTTACTTTAAGAAAAATAAATATACAAAATAAAATCATCGGTTTAAATTTTTAAACCCATGATGCAGCTATACAAATAAACGTATAACAAGTAGATTCTATGTTAAATATATTTATGCTTATACTTTAACCAGACTTATACATAAAGAAACTGTCGATTATAACTTAATATAGTACGCGTGTAAACTCAGGTATTAAAACTGACACACTTACACAACTTAAAGTATATAGACTGACCTGTTACAAATATCCTATAATATAAAACTGATAACTTTATTTAATTACTACAGATCCCTTAACTTATATACAAACCAAACTTATATACGCGTAAATTATAAATTATATACAGCAGCTTATGTGTATACTAACTAACATCTTTAAACTAATATATGAATGTACCTAGCTTATAACTTTTATAAACCTTACATATAAATGTACTGTTTTTTTTTTTTAAACACATTTCAAATAAATCTATAAATATACTCACTTTAAAAATCAATGTTATTATAACATATTTAAAAACAAACTACAGACTAATATAAATTTATATAAAAACTATGACACGTATCATCAATCAAATCTACCTAAAAAAAAACTGTACCAAATTTATAACTTACTATATGTATACATAACAATTTACAAACTTATTTACTTATGTATGCTAACAGAATATATTAAACCTTTGGAACCGAATGCGAAATTTGAGAAGTATAAAACAACGGATACAAAGCTTGATATATATAACTAATTAATAGGGCATGTGCCTAAATTATTCATGCCGATTTTTATAGGCGAAAGAGGAAGGGTAGGCAAGGTAAAAATATATATGCAGTTATCACTTTATATACTTACCACATAATATCTTCCATTCAAAAATACAGAGGTGAAAGAGGGGATAGGAACAACTTCACGGCAAGAATGGAACGTTGGCTGGAAGAGCAGCATGCGGGAACTGAGGTGAGGTGATTTTGATGGGTTAAGGGATGAAGGAATTTTTTTTTTTTTTTTAATTTCACAAAGAAGTGGGTTGCCTTTTGTAGAAGATAGGAGAGATAAAAGAAGTAAGTATATATCAGTAAAGAGAGGAAACGTAAAGGAAGAAATAAAAGAAATGAATGGATGCGTAAAGAACGTATAGAATTTTATACGTTTCAAAATCAACGGTGTAATTAAAGCAATTTATATTATTTGTCAGGTTATACGTTTTATATTTATTTCTTTCCTAGATCTCAATTGATATCCGATTATAATATGCAGATTTATTATTATTATCAAACGTTCAAAAAAGTTATCACCCAAAATATAGAAATGGCATATCAACGTCTAGAAGCATAGATTTAGGAAAAAAATATTGAAACAATAAATTAAAGGAAATATAAAAAGATAGGTACCAATCAATAGTCAAACCCTGAATTCAGGGAATAAAAAGGTGAGCTACTATTTGGTCTTAACCGATAGAAAATTTGAATGGACATGTAAATAAAAGTAGTTGATACTGTGAAGTCCCCTGATTTCGGGAGAATTATTTAGCAATTAATTGTTTACCTTGGGTAGCACTTTCAAATTTGAAATTGAAGGAAGAATGAATAAGAAACGGCTACAGATCAATTAAAGAAGGAGAGGAGTGTGCGAATTTGTATTCCCAAAGCAAAATGGAAAAATATAAAGAGAGGCAGAAGAATAAATTGAAAAGGAACATTACGCATGATTTCAGAGAAATAAATAAAAGTAACGACTATTGGTATAAAATCAACGCGCAAATTGAATGGTTTAAAGGAAGGAATCAGTGGACTGAAGAAAGGAAAGGAAAGGTCAGCAATTAATAATTGTGACCCTAAAATTTGGAAAAGTATAAAAGCAACGACTATGATTTAGCTGAAAATAATTTATGCCAAGAATGGACAGCACGTTTGAATTTTGAAACGGAAGGAAGGGATAAAGGAGCAGACAGAGGCAAATAAAAGAAATGAACAGAGGAAAAAAAAACGAAGAAACATACCATATGAAATAAAGTGTAATGATGAGAATGGTAACGTCTGTCCATTGACATACTTATTAAAGCAATTAAAGTGAAATGAAAGGAACGGTGAAAAATTAGCCCGGAATTCAGGCAGAAATAAAACAAATTTTTATGTACTAGCAACGGTTACCCATTTATTTAGCTGACAAATATTAAGGCAATTGATTTATGCGCGTTTAAAATTTGAAACGCAAAAGAAATCAGATGGTCACGGATCTGGAGGAGGATATTTAGGAATGATATATGAAGAGATACTGAAATACATTTGTGTCCATAAATAACGTAGACAGTGGACTAATAAATGAAATATCAACGTTTGATACATTGATTCAGCAGAAAAATTAAAGCAAATTTGTTACCATAGTTTGGAGAGCAAAAAGGGGGAACAGATATTATTATAAAAATGAAGGATCTATGATTTAGAATTTTCTTATGTAAAATATTCAGGCTTAGAAATAAATTTTTTTTATCAGCAATATTTAACCGATATAGATTGAAATAGAATTATACAAAAAAAATAAACTCCCATATAATTAAGTGAAAATTCACTATTTGCTGTATCTTCATATACGTATTCTAAATATAAAATTTTTATTTCAAAATTCAATTATTTAAAATTTTCTCAAAATTGAATTAAATATGAAAATAAAACCATTCAAAACTATTAAAATATTATGGATCGTTACACTCTCCCCCACTCAAAACTTTTCGTCCCCGAAAAGGAAGGAGGTAGGAGAATAGAACAACTAGAAATAAAGGTAGATTGAAAGTCAAGGGTAATTTAAATTTTTAAACTATATAAATTTTACTTGAAATATTCATTTGCAATTCAGTTATCTTTAATACTTCAAAATTTTCAAAACTCATTAGAATTTAATATGTTTAACTAACATCTTTATACATATGTGAAAGCTATTTGAAAACAATTATTTGCATCATTAGTTATATTTACAAAGAAGCTATTGAAAACATTAAATCCATAATCCATAAATTTATAAATTTATCTCAAGATACTTTTCAAATATTATCAATAAATTAATAATCATTTTCTTTAAATATGTTTTATTTAATTAATAACTTCAAAGATATTTATACCACTAAAATTTTATATAAAACAATGCAGTATACAAATAAGCAATATTTAAAAGATTTATTCAAAAAGGAAAGGAAGGTAGATTCCGAAAACGGAATATAGGTGAAAAATGAAGCTGAGCAGATGAGGTAGATTCAAAAGAATAGAATCGGGCACGAATAATTTATTTCAAACCATAAGAATTTAAATTTCAAATATTAATACAAAATTTCTTTGTTGAAAATACTTTTATAATAAAATACCTTTATAAATAAAATATTTTTATATCGAGACCAATTTTTCTTTCGAAAATACTTTTATAACTCAATGTTTTAACAAGTTTATCCTCGTTCTTGCAGACTCTGGCCATGCGTTGATCAGGCGTAAAGCTAGAATTCTTCAAGTACTTAGTAGACTTGTTTCAACACCCAGTGAAAATACTTGAAAACCTTTAAAAACAGATATGGAAAGTACAATCCAAACAAAACAACCAAACCAAAACCTTTGTCCGATCATGGTTCGCAGATACACAATGGTTACGCCTGGGTCCCCCAGGAAACAATCCATATCCGTAAGCTTTCTCAGCCCTGCGAGTTACGCCATGATGACTAGTAGAGTGCAGGATACACAATGGTTACGCCTGGATCCCCCAGGAAACAATCCGTACCCCCAGGCAAGACTCAGCCAGGCACTTGCGCTACTATTCGCGACCTACACAGATTGCAGGATACACAATGGTTACGCCTGGATCCCCCAGGAAACAATCCGTACCCCTAGGCAAGACTCAGCCAGGCAATTGCGCTATGCATTCGCGAGAGAAAAAAAACCATGGGTTACGCCACGGTGGGAAAAACTCGAGTATTACATCCGGAAAACCGAAAATCAGAGAGAATAATATCGATAGAATGAATCCACGATGTGGCCACAAAGCGGATATCAAGCAGAAGGCACTTTCCATATCTTTACTTCGAAAATATATATCATATAGTACCTTTTCAAATCACTTTCAAATATCATACTTATATAAAGTCCATTATATATAGGATTCCCTTTTTCCCAAATCGAATACTTTCCAAATCAATAGTAGATCAAATCATACTTATATAGACTTCGATTATATAAAATCTCTTTCCAAATTGAGTACCTTTCAAATCAATAGATTTCAAATCAACTTCATACTTATACAATCCATTTTATATA
The DNA here is from genome assembly GCA_030765085.1 of Allium cepa. Lineage (NCBI taxonomy): Eukaryota > Viridiplantae > Streptophyta > Magnoliopsida > Asparagales > Amaryllidaceae > Allium > Allium cepa. The sequence continues at coordinate 962,164,343 of CM060931.1, forward strand.
GGTTCGACCACTCCCAAATCAAGTGCTTAATAATATAAGTTCTCAATTTCAAATCATTCAATATCCATTCAGTTTCCAACTCATATATGATTTCACCAAATTTTCTTTCAAATTAATTATCTAAATTTCAAAGTTCCCAAAATAATAGGTTTAGAAAATTATCCCAGTTTCTAAATTAAAATAATTCAAGTCAAACAAATTCATTTCCAAAATCACCATATAAGTACTGGTTTTTAATTCCAATTTAATTTCAAAACCACATATTTTCCCAAAATCAATTATACTCAAAATGGTTTCCAAATTTATAATTATCCCTTTAAAACTTTTAAACTATCTATTTTTAGTTGAAATATTCAATTTACCTTTCTGAAAACTATTATTCAAAACTATATATATATTTTTTCAAAACATTTCAAACTAAATTTATATTCTTTATCAAACATTTTATACTCTTCGAAATTTCTTCGTTTTAAAATTTTAATCTCGATTTGGAAGTGTTCGAACATTCAAAATAGTTAGGAAAATCAAATTTTAAATTCAAGAGTTGAAAATCAACAATAAATCAATTATTAAATCTGAAACTCGAGGACTGAACACCGGTCTCACTTCAAATTGTTTCGAATATATATATATATATATATATATATATATATATATATCTTTTGAAAATATCAAATTATACTTCGGAATTTGAAATCATAACGGTTTTACAAAATCACTCGCATAGCGAGCTATTAAAGTGGCCTCTCCCCCACTCTGAAACTCGAAAATCAATGTCGATGATGCGTGCACTCATCACCGAAATTATTTTCCAGCGACATAAGTGAGTTCTGGACTTCTATTTTCTTGAAAACTTCTTCGAAATTTCTTCAAAATTATTGGAATTCATTTGAACTCATTTGAAACCTTTCTGATTCGAAAAAATACTTTTAAATCGTATTATTTTTATATATTTTCCAAAATCTTAAAACCAATTTCAAAATACCGGAATTTAATTCTCGAATTTCAAATTTAACAATACAGTTATAAATCATTTTTATATAAATCACTTTCTTATAATTTTTCAAAATTTCAAATCCTTTCAAACCCTTTTATATAGAATAACATTTCTTATTTTATTTTTTATTATTATTATATATAGGTATATAATCCTTATCGAAAACAATTTCACTTTTATATATAGAATAAAATCATAGTTATCAAAATAATAATTTCGATATATAAACAATTTTAAAAATACCAACATGCCCGATTTTCAAAGAATGGGTTTCAAACAAAGATAGAGATTTAAATTAGCGGAACTCCAATCAATAGAATCCTGATTCGAAGATAGACTCGATCGAAGATGAGATAATTTAATTACAAAATAGAAGATGGATATACATCTATAAATCACAGGCGACCTTAACCGGGTCAACCGTGACTTCAGGAATATAATCGATGCGGAATTCCAAAACAAATCGACATTCGATCGTCAGAGATGGAATTCGGCATATCAAGATATATCAGCATCGTAAACCGAGGATACAAAAATCTTCGGTGAATCAATGCCAATTGCAAAGGAGTTTTCACCCCCTTTACAAAACATTCAGTGGAGTTGTGGGATACTCCAGGATCAAACGAATATAAATAGGGAGAGACAGAATGAATTTCGGAACCGAGGGACATTCCAAAATTCAAAGGAAATCGAGTCAAAAGGAAGAGATTCAACTCGAGCGAAAGTGATTCTGTAAACAAATTTACCGTATATGCTAAGTTTTGCCTAGAGCCAAAGCTCTGATACCAACTGTAACGTCCCGCTATTTTAGACCATTCAAATCGACAATAAAACCATACATGTCCGACTTGAATAATTCAAAATACCGAATTGTTAATAAAATTTGGCAAAACTTATAATATACAGTAAATAAATCAATCATAGATCACTTACACAGAGTAATACAATGCAGCGGAATAGATAAAGAATAGTAGTTCATGAAGCTACTATATACCTCAGCGTTAGAAATAAAATACAACCGAATAGTTCAAATGCCATGAAGTCTCCAATGTAACATATGACTTCTCTGAACTAATCAACTGGATGACTGAAGGGATAGATAGCTGGATCTTCAAGCAAAGCTCCAACTTCGAAGATGAGTCTCAAATGCTGTATCTCTCAGTCTGACCCGAGCGTAAAGCAAAACACAAAACACTCGAGTCAGGATTAACATTCTTATATCTATAAATCTAACTCAAGTGAAATATCAACTGAAATATAATTAACTTAGAGGATATTTGGGATAACCATCCTCTAAGGGTCCATGGAACTATCTAAAAGATAGAAATATACACTATAACACCGTAGTCTTTTCAACTTAATTTATACTTCAAAACAAAATATCATTTTCACTTCAAATATCTCTATACTTCCCAAATAGTATTTTTATATATTAAATAATTTGTACAGTAAAGAAATTTCAATTCCCTCAACTTGACAAATCGTTTAACATCAACCTGACCACCCCATTTAAATCTATTTCAATCTCAATTTATTAATTTAAATTCAACTCAATTTCTAAAATAACCACTTCAATTTTATCGATCTCAAATTCAGATTTGAAATCACAAAATACCCTTTATGTTCAATATATTTCAAAACTTTAAGTATTCAACGTTTCAACTAACTTTTTAATCAATTTAGTTTCTAAATACTAAATTCAACTATACTGATTTCAAATACATATCCGAATCTCAAAATAAACCATTTAAATCCCAATATAGTTCAAAGCTTTAATATTTAATTAAATGTTCAATTTAATAGTTCCATATAGATCTCGATTTAACCTCATTATTATCTAGTCTTAAATAATCCCTCATTAGATACAATATCATTTAAGTAACCTTAAATTACATTTTACTCAATATTTTCTTTAATTTATTTAAACGTGAAATATTCATTAAATCGCTTAAATAAAATCCAGTTACAAAATCATACCCTTAAATTTCTCATTCAAAAATTTCAAATTGATTTAATTGAATAAATCCTTATTTAAATACCATTTAGATAAACCCACATTTATCTCCCAATCTTAGTAGATTGCAGAATACTTTTGGAATAAAATTTACATAAATATTTAGCATAATTTATGTATTAAATCAAATTTGGACTAAATTAAATATTATTAAATCTATATATCATTACCCTTTATATATAAAAAAATTTAAGGATTAACATTTAATAAGACCATATATTTCTTTCCAAAACAATGAATTAAATTTCAAAATATTTATATATATGGACCAACGATGTCTGTATATATTTCTTATCATATGGTCAAGTGTTACGGATATTTATCATTTCAATCCGTACACTAAATGTATACGGGTGGATAGCATTTCAACCCGTAATCCCAATTCAATTAAATGAAATCGCTTGGGTTTATCATTTCAACCCATAACGATTTTCTCCTATTCTAAAGTCTGTTCGGGTATGTATCATTTCAACCCATAGTGATTTCTATACTAACAGGGAACTTGCAGAGTGATAACAGATATGTAAATATAATAACAACAGGCATATATCATCAAAATAAATATATAAACAATAGGATATGGTGTCATATCCCATAAGTGAATACTTACAGATAATAGCATATATAACAATTTAAATAACTACAGCCTCATATTTCAATTGTCATCCCAATTGAAATCAAATTTAGTAAATAAAAGTATGTAAATCGTGAGTGATTTCTCACCTTTCGAGGTTAGAGGATATAGACAACGAAGTTGAGTTACGAAATCCAAGCATGAATTACGAAGCAAAGCACGAAGGACATGGGTTTGTCGGACAAACTGATAAATAGGAGTTGACGAAGTCAAATCAGAACTGAATTGATAAGGATAGATGGTATAATTGAATAGATACACCGTATAAAGTTCATGTATGTTTATATACAAATCATATTCAAATTTTTAAACCCATATTGATGTAATATATATATTATTCTCTCTTCTTAAAAATCAATATGTTACTTTAAGAAAAATAAATATACAAAATAAAATCATCGGTTTAAATTTTTAAACCCATGATGCAGCTATACAAATAAACGTATAACAAGTAGATTCTATGTTAAATATATTTATGCTTATACTTTAACCAGACTTATACATAAAGAAACTGTCGATTATAACTTAATATAGTACGCGTGTAAACTCAGGTATTAAAACTGACACACTTACACAACTTAAAGTATATAGACTGACCTGTTACAAATATCCTATAATATAAAACTGATAACTTTATTTAATTACTACAGATCCCTTAACTTATATATAAACCAAACTTATATACGCGTAAATTATAAATTATATACAGCAGCTTATGTGTATACTAACTAACATCTTTAAACTAATATATGAATGTACCTAGCTTATAACTTTTATAAACCTTACATATAAATGTACTGTTTTTTTTTTTAAACACATTTCGAATAAATCTATAAATATACTCACTTTAAAAATCAATGTTATTATAACATATTTAAAAACAAACTACAGACTAATATAAATTTATATAAAAACTATGACACGTATCATCAATCAAATCTACCTAAAAAAAAACTGTACCAAATTTATAACTTACTATATGTATACATAACAATTTACAAACTTATTTACTTATGTATGCTAACAGAATATATTAAACCTTTGGAACCGAATGCGAAATTTGAGAAGTATAAAACAACGGATACAAAGCTTGATATATATAACTAATTAATAGGGCATGTGCCTAAATTATTCATGCCGATTTTTATAGGCGAAAGAGGAAGGGTAGGCAAGGTAAAAATATATATGCAGTTATCACTTTATATACTTACCACATAATATCTTCCATTCAAAAATACAGAGGTGAAAGAGGGGATAGGAACAACTTCACGGCAAGAATGGAACGTTGGCTGGAAGAGCAGCATGCGGGAACTGAGGTGAGGTGATTTTGATGGGTTAAGGGATGAAGGAATTTTTTTTTTTTTTAATTTCACAAAGAAGTGGGTTGCCTTTTGTAGAAGATAGGAGAGATAAAAGAAGTAAGTATATATCAGTAAAGAGAGGAAACGTAAAGGAAGAAATAAAAGAAATGAATGGATGCGTAAAGAACGTATAGAATTTTATACGTTTCAAAATCAACGGTGTAATTAAAGCAATTTATATTATTTGTCAGGTTATACGTTTTATATTTATTTCTTTCCTAGATCTCAATTGATATCCGATTATAATATGCAGATTTATTATTATTATCAAACGTTCAAAAAAGTTATCACCCAAAATATAGAAATGGCATATCAACGTCTAGAAGCATAGATTTAGGAAAAAAATATTGAAACAATAAATTAAAGGAAATATAAAAAGATAGGTACCAATCAATAGTCAAACCCTGAATTCAGGGAATAAAAAGGTGAGCTACTATTTGGTCTTAACCGATAGAAAATTTGAATGGACATGTAAATAAAAGTAGTTGATACTGTGAAGTCCCCTGATTTCGGGAGAATTATTTAGCAATTAATTGTTTACCTTGGGTAGCACTTTCAAATTTGAAATTGAAGGAAGAATGAATAAGAAACGGCTACAGATCAATTAAAGAAGGAGAGGAGTGTGCGAATTTGTATTCCCAAAGCAAAATGGAAAAATATAAAGAGAGGCAGAAGAATAAATTGAAAAGGAACATTACGCATGATTTCAGAGAAATAAATAAAAGTAACGACTATTGGTATAAAATCAACGCGCAAATTGAATGGTTTAAAGGAAGGAATCAGTGGACTGAAGAAAGGAAAGGAAAGGTCAGCAATTAATAATTGTGACCCTAAAATTTGGAAAAGTATAAAAGCAACGACTATGATTTAGCTGAAAATAATTTATGCCAAGAATGGACAGCACGTTTGAATTTTGAAACGGAAGGAAGGGATAAAGGAGCAGACAGAGGCAAATAAAAGAAATGAACAGAGGAAAAAAAAACGAAGAAACATACCATATGAAATAAAGTGTAATGATGAGAATGGTAACGTCTGTCCATTGACATACTTATTAAAGCAATTAAAGTGAAATGAAAGGAACGGTGAAAAATTAGCCCGGAATTCAGGCAGAAATAAAACAAATTTTTATGTACTAGCAACGGTTACCCATTTATTTAGCTGACAAATATTAAGGCAATTGATTTATGCGCGTTTAAAATTTGAAACGCAAAAGAAATCAGATGGTCACGGATCTGGAGGAGGATATTTAGGAATGATATATGAAGAGATACTGAAATACATTTGTGTCCATAAATAACGTAGACAGTGGACTAATAAATGAAATATCAACGTTTGATACATTGATTCAGCAGAAAAATTAAAGCAAATTTGTTACCATAGTTTGGAGAGCAAAAAGGGGGAACAGATATTATTATAAAAATGAAGGATCTATGATTTAGAATTTTCTTATGTAAAATATTCAGGCTTAGAAATAAAAAAAATTTATCAGCAATATTTAACCGATATAGATTGAAATAGAATTATACAAAAAAAATAAACTCCCATATAATTAAGTGAAAATTCACTATTTGCTGTATCTTCATATACGTATTCTAAATATAAAATTTTTATTTCAAAATTCAATTATTTAAAATTTTCTCAAAATTGAATTAAATATGAAAATAAAACCATTCAAAACTATTAAAATATTATGGATCGTTACACATATATTTTTTTCTCCTAATTTCATAAGAGCATGTGCAATATCTTATAAATGTGAGTGCATATCAGAAATTGGCTCATTATCCTTCATTTTAAAATGTTACAATTGATTTTTCAACATGAAAATCTAGGTTTTTTAAACTTTGTTTGTGCCTTCAAGTGTAATTTGCAGCATTTTCTATATTTAAAATGTAGATTTACATATAAAAACTCTATTAAATTCATTCCTATCCAATAAAAAAATAAAATATTCATGGTCTTAGAGTTGTTTTTTACTAAGGTAACTTGTTGAGTTGTCCATGTACTAAAATCAGTAGTGGGTGCTTCATACGCTATTCGATTCATGTTCTAAATCGCATAACTGTTCGATTACATATATATTCTCATTATAGCAAACCAAGAGGCATAATTATTGTTAGTAAAAAGTGGGGGTCGTGTGGTCTATTATCCTTCTTGCAAAATAAATTTTTTTGATGCCATATTGTTTTCAAAAATTGTTTTAAGATTTTTGAAATGCCTCATTCTGATACCAAATGAAATTCCACTACATAATGTGGCATATATGCTAAATATGGGCTGATCTAAAAAATATAACTTGTGCTAATAATATACGCAAGCTAGAAGAAAGCAGCAAATAAAAGATTGTACTAGCGATTTTTATACTAGTTCAGACTCCCCATCCAACGTCCAGTTCCAAACTCCTTCTGAAATTTCCCAACCATCCCCTACTTGACCTAGAGGAACAGTTACCTACAACACTACCTGAAAAACCAAAAAGGACTTCAATCTTTGTTTGAAGATCTCCAACGGACTTCGACTATAAAAGGAATAATTCTAACTTTCATTTGTTGCGTTCTTTTACAACACAGATAAATCAATCTTTAGTACATCCTTCCTATAATATCCTTTGATGCTTGTGAATTGACTATGTAGAAATATAAAAAGTAGAAAATAGTTTAAAGCATTTTTATGTGCATTAGAGATTTAGAGATTTAGAAAGCAAGAGAGAGAGAGAGAGAGATGAAATCAACAAGTGAGTCTACTCTTTATTTACAGTATTGAAAAGACATATTGAAGGAATACGATCATTCAAGTAATTAAATCTTTAATCAAAAGATATAACCTTTTTCAAACAAATGACCATTAAAAATATAGCCATTTATACGTTCTCAAACGTTTGAGTTGCATGATCGTACGTCTGACTCTAATATATAAAAAATCTTTTAAAACAAGGTCAGACTTCTGTATAATGGGTCAGACATCTAAAAACATAATAGAAAAGTATACATTCATTTTTTACCTTTTTAGATATTTGGTCTTATGATTTAGCCATCTGACTTCTGTTATAATAATCTGGTTTGTACAAGGTCGGACATTTTGACTTTTTGGCCTGGACATCTGGCCATTTTATGAAAAAGAAAACGTTTAAAAAAGACATGATTTAGACGTCTAAAAGATGTTGCTAGACATCTGGGCACTAGGTCAGACGTCTAAGTAACGCTACTGGACATTTGAGACCTTAGTAGCAAAAGCATTTTTAGTTCAGTTGGTAAGACATGGAAATTAGTGCTTCATGACCTAGGTTCGAATCCTAGTGTTATAATTTTTCAAGATGGATTCGAACCTAGGTCATAAAGGATTGATTTTGTTCTCTTAGCGAATAAGCTACAAACACTTTGGTACCAGGTTCTCAGATGTCTAGTAACATTACTCAGATGTCAGACCAACTTGGAAATATTATGCAACACCAAGATTCGAACTAGGTCATGAAGCTGTAATTTGCATGTCTGACCAACTTAACTATAAATGCTTTTGCTACTAAGGTCTTTAAATGTCGGGCAACATTACTAAGACATCTAACCTAGTGCTCAGATGTCTAGCAACCTCTTTAGATGTCGGAATCATGTCTTTTTTAAACATTATATTTTTTGGAAAATGGTCAGACGCCTAAGCGAAAAAGCCAGACGTATGACCTTGTACAAACCAGTTTTCTATAAAAAAATGAATATCTGAATCATAGGGTTGGACATTTGGAATAAGTCAAAATGAACATTTTCTTTTCTGGAATGTGTTCGAATGTCTGACCCATTATTCAGATGTTTGATCTTATTTTAAAATGTTTTTCATATACTAGAGTCAAATATCTGACCATACAACTCGAACATTTGAGAATGTTTAAAGGGCTATATTTTGAACGAACATTCGTTTTATGAAAAGTTCTATCTTTTAATTAAAGTTATGATTCTTTGAGTGATCACAGTCCTTCAACGTAAATTTTCAATGCTATAAATGAAGACCAGATTCACTTGTTGATTTCATCTCTCTTTCTTTCAAAATCTCTAATATACTTTGTGAAATCAAAAATGCTTTAAGCAATTCTCTTCCTATATTTCCACACGTTCAATTCACAATTATCAAAGGATATTATAGGAAGGGTGTACTGAGGAGTGACTTATCAGTGCTGTAAAATAACAACTCAAAGACAAAATTAGAATTATTCCTTTTATAGTTGAAGTCCTGTTGGAGATCAATAAGCCAAGGTTAAAGTACTGTTTGGTTGTTGTTGCGACTTTTATATTGATTAGAAAAGCACAAATTTTAATAAATTCTGCAAGTGCACAGGCGTGTAGTATGCAGGTCGAACACAGGGAATTGTATTTTAAAACAATTAAAATCCATAGTTAAATCTTAGGCGTGTTAAACGAATTCGACGGTGAATTTTGAACAGAAAATAAAAACAATAATATACTCCGAATCGTTTTCGAAACTAATCGAAATTGCAACCAAAATATAGAATTGTAAAAAAATCAGAACAGAAATTGAAACTGCGGAAAAGAAGATAACGGAGCAAACAACTGAAATAATTATTAACTAACTGAAAAGAGTGTAGAAAATAACTAAGAACAAGAATAAATAAATTGCTAAATCTAATCAACAATCCTACGTATTCTTGTTCGAAAATAAAAACAGTGCTGAATTTAAATCTAAACTTGAAGAAAAGTGATGAGGTAAGAGATGATTTTCCATTTGCATTCCTCTCTCTATTTAAAGACTTCAGCCTCCACAAATAACCCTATTATTTAGATCCATGTGCTTGATATTAGGAGAAAAATAAGGCCACCTCACTTTGAATTGGTCTTTGCTTTGTTATTTGATTAACAATTGGCCTTGCTTTGAGAGATTTTCAGGTCAAACTTTGAATGTGTATTTTCAATATTTGCAAATGATTTCTTGCATGAATAGTACACATGTTGGTGACGTGAGATGCATTTCTTCATGAACGATATGTACTTTCTCTTCGACGGTATTCAAAATGTTGCACTTTGGAATCTATAATCTGCAAAACCACAAAAAATACCCGTATAATACCACTTTATTAAAATAAAAATATATGAAACAAACGGTTTAAAATGCAGAAAAATATGTTCATCAGTTGTTCAAGCAGTGTTGTAGATACTTGTTCCTCTGGATCAAATGAGGGTTAGTTAATTAATTTCCATAATGAGTCAGGGACTGGACGTAGGACGAGGAGCCCAAACTAGTATAAAAGTGCAATCTTTTATTTATTCTGTCGGTAGGTTTTTTACATTATTAGTTTAAGTTATATTTTTTCATATTATATATCATTCCGCATATAAGCCATATCACATAGCAACATTCACAAAACACAATAGACTGGGTTCTCAAAAAAGAAACAATCATGAAAAAGCACATAAAGTAGTCAGAATATTTAAGTGCGAAAGCCAATATGTTAATAACTAGATGACACATATGGTCGAATACATAAAAAAGGAACTATGACAAAAAAATAAGAATGGGTCAGGGGAACTAAGGTATCGGGCACCTTTCTATACCACGATTGATGATATATTATATAAAAGGGGCATTCATTGCCCCTTTTGAGGTGTATAACACCATAAAACATAATGAAGATATTAAAAGAATCTCGTGTTGGATTATATGGAGACCACTCTAATAGAATAAAATTAGGAAAGAAAGTAATAAGACAGTGCTATTGGCCATATATGACTGAAGATGCCTTAGCTTATGTAAAAGATGTGATAAACGTTAAAGATCTTCTAGGATTCCACAACTACCTCCTAGAGAATTAGCCCCTATCACCAGTCCTTATCCCTTTAACATATGGGGAATTGACTTGATAGTACTTCTTCCTATCTCAAAAGGGGACACGAATTTGCAGTAATGGCCATTGACTACTTTGCTAAATTGGTAGAAGTTGAGCCATTAGCAAACATTACTTCTAGAAACTCCTAAAGTTTATAATCAAGAACATAGTTATTTGAGTTAAACTCCCAAATAGGACCATTTCTGATAATGGAACTCGGTTCGAAAGTGAAAAGTTCACTCGCTTTTGTGATGGAAATGGAATAATAAAGAATTTCTCATCGGTGGAACATTCACATTCCAATAAGGCAATAGAGGTAGCAAATAAAACTATCATGAACACTTAAACAAATGGTTAGGGAACGACAGAAAATTAGGTGGAAGAACTTCCTTTTATCCTATAGTCATAATATATAGAACTTCCACAAAGACGGCCATAGGACACACCATGTATTCCTTGACATATGGGTCTGAGATATTGTTACTAGTAGACGTTGAAGTTCCATCACACCAAAGGATTTCATATGCTTATGCATTAAATCAAGAACTAAAGAGGGAGTCTTTAGATATGATCAATGAGCTAAGAGACCAGATGGTGTTACTAACAGTAGGATACCAACAAAAAATTTCCAAATATTACAATTCGAAAGTAAAGGAAAGGACATTTCAAATAGGAGGCCATGTACTGTAGAGGGTAACGACAAATAACAAAGCTCCAGCAGATGACTCATTAGGATCAAGCTGGGAAGGACCCTTAGTAATTCATGAAGTAATACCCCCTTATTAATTGAGTAAGCCCAACAGGGATGTCATAGTAAGAGCATGAAATGTCGAGCATTCAAGACCATATTTTACCCTTTTGAATGGATAAAGCAAGTTACTGAAGTTCGTTTCTATGCAAATGCATTTAAATTTTTTATAGTATTTTCAAATGATAGGTTTCTAGAAAAGAAAAAAAATCTTTCAAGAAAATCTTCGAAATACCCTTAAATGATTTTGCAAAATATTTGTCCAACACTACCCAAATTAAGATGCATTATGTTTTATGTAATTCCTAACCTGACGAGGTTAGTGAAATACTTCATGCAGAAGAACACCTTATGTCTGAAAGAGGACAATTAAGCCTTAGAGCCCTGCCAAAGCAATCATTCAAGGGAGATGGTTAAACAAGCCTTCAGTCCTACTTCTACGCCCGACTAGAGCACCCATTTGAGGAGTGATGGTCAAATCAAGCCTTTAATCCCACAACTGAACCCAGTCAAAGCAACCATTTAATACAGATAATCAAACAAGCTTTTAGCCGTGCTTCTACACTCGGCCAAAGCACCCTTCCAAAGAGTCATGGTCGAATCAAGCCTTTGATCCTACCTTCGGGCCCTATCAAAGCAACCATCTAAGGGAGATGATCAAACAAGCCTTTGGTCCTACTTATATGCCTGACCAAAGAACCCACCTGAAGAACTATGGCCAAATTAAGCCTTTGATCCTGCCTCTGGGCTCGGTTAAAGTAGTCATCCAAGGGAAATGGTCAAACCAGCATATAGTCCTGCTATGACATTCAGCCAAAGCACACATGTGGAGAGTGATAGTTGAATAAAGCTTTCAAAAAACAACCATCTTAGGAGAAATGGATAGATAAACTCCTATATGGGTGAGTGGTCTAAATAAGAATGATCAAATAAAGGAAATTCGGATGGACCAATAAACAAACAATAAAAAGAAAGAGCGCAAATAATCATTCATTTAAAAGAATTAGGAAATCATTAAACCAAGACAAACCAAAACTCCCAATAAAATTAGTTGATTTCATTGGAATAAAAAAACCATTTTTAGAAAGGCTTTAGAAGGACCTCCTTTCTTTTAAAAAAAGGAATGAAACATATCGTAATAAGGAACGATGATTAGCAAAGGAAGAGAGATAGAACTAGAAAATAGATTTACTTAAGCCAAAGCATAAGAGGGAGATGGTAAATGGTAGACCTAAAATATCTAAGAGCGAATAAGGTATGAAATTCCATAAAGTTGAAAAATACAAAGCTAACTCAAATTGATAAGTTACCATAATATGACCTATCATAAATTAAAGAGGAAAAGCAATCACAAGTTGTAGAGATAATGCTATAGAAAATCAACATACATAAGCTATCACAAGGTGAAACCATAGAGCTATTGCAAGTTAAAATATAGAACTATCATAGGTTGAACTAAAGGCAACTGAAATTTGAGGAAAGTAATATCGCATGTTGAGAAAACGAAGCTACTACATGTCGATGAGGATAGACAATCGCAAGTCAATAAAGCTAAAGCTATCGTAAGTTGATGAAATATCACCAAATAATGACGTGGAAGCTGTTGCAAGTTAATAAGTCTTAAGCTATCGTAAGTTAATAAAGCTGAAGCTATCACAAGTTAATGAGTCTTAAGCTATCGCAAGTTAATGAAGCTGAATCTATCGCAAGTTAATTGAAGCTATCGCATATCAAAAGAAGTAAAGTTGTCCCATGTTAAAAATGATGGTGCTACCGCAGGTTGAGAATGGTGCCATCATAGGTTGAGAATGATGTTACAGCACGTTGAGGAAACTGCTAAAAAGAAACATTCTAATCGGCCATATGGCAACCACTAAGCTAAGTCAGGCCATCACAAAAAAATTGGAAAGAAGCCATAACATATGTCAAATCGATAACATGCCATATCAGCAAAATATTAACCATCTATTTCTTTTAGGTGCCGCATATCAAAAATCTAAGGGCCTAAATTCTCTATAAATAGGCATGTAACTCATCACTAAGAGGGAGAAAATTCTGAATTATACTTCTTCCTCATTTTCATTTTTCTTTGACATAGAAATAAAGTTTGACTTTGGGACTCTAATGGTCGATTGGGTCAAATTCAAATTGTGACTTTATGATTTTGCTCTTGAACAGTTTCTTATTTCATACTAAACTATTTTTGGACATAATGAATTAGCATATTTGCCCAAGATCCTGAACTATTGCTTAATTATCCCTACCCTTCCTTGACTATGCATATATGTGAGACCAAATTCCAGCATACAAAGCTCCATGCTAAAGTTTTTTCATATCTTTATGATTTTTGTATGGTCATTAGAGCCTAATTACACAACTTCTAAATCGTCTACCATTTAAGTTTTAAAGTGACTAAGGTTCGTATAATATGGAATATTATCTAAGTTATCTAATAAATGTAAAAGTAAAGGACACCAGAGATTTTTATACCGATTTGAACTTCCCGTTCTACGTCCAGTCCTAGACTCCTTTTGGAATTAAACTATAAACCCTCACTTGACGCGAAGGAATATGTATTGCACCGCCTGAGTAATCGATTAGGACTTCTACTACCAAGCAACAAAATAGGACTTCAACCGCCTGAGCAACCGAACAGGACTTCTAATACAGACAATAAAATTTCTTCTGACTGAGTATGCTTTTGAGTAGCACTAATAAGCCAATAACGTACACCCATCCTATAATCTTCTCTTTTGCGTTATATAGTGTGATTCATGAAGATAGGAAGTTTATTTAATCACTAATAAGATTTTCTTGAATGAACAAGCGATTAAAACAAAAGCATTGAATGCAAATGAAAAGATTGTTTAGACAATAAGAATGAGAAATAGTATCAGAATTAAGTGATTAGAACAATTGATTTCATGGCTATATATAGCGATTAAGAGTTGCTATCATTCGTGAAAAGTAGTGATTAAAAGATACGCAAGCAACTCTTGAATCAAGAGTTGTTTCTATTCACTAAAGTGAAGTGTCATTTCAAAATATAGCCGTTATGAAGATTCAGCCATTTGAGCGGAATAATTCAGCTAGTTGAATCGATTGAAAATCGAATCGGAGGAAAAATAGTGCAAAAATCATGCAATTCAGACGACTGAATCATATAGTTCAGCTGTTTAATATTCAGTATTTGTTGTGCACGTGCACATTCATTCAGTCGATTGAATTATATGTTTCAACCGGCTGAATGGTTTGTTTCTTTCCATATCAAAGATTTTTAAAAAAAATTGTATATGAAGCACGTTATGAAATTGTTAGCATATGAACTATTTTTTTTGTAAACAAATTAGATTTTTGTGTGTGTGTGCATGCATATACCGCTCTAAAGAGATTTTAACATGTATTAACTACTAAACTCAAACTGTGGGATAAATGTATTACTGAAGCTTCTATTTGGAATCTGGTCTACAATCTGTTAGATTATTTCTCGAGTAGCATAGTATCCTCTCCTGCACACATGGTTAATTCATATAATATTTACTTATGTAGTTGTTACAATTAAAACATTCTAATTCAAGGTTCTAACAAAGTTCCCTTGTGGTCAAACCTAATCTTAGGTCCCATTCTCTTTAGGTTTGGATGTTGCATCCGAACATATTAAGTTTTCTATCTAGTCATTTAGGTATTAGGCATAGCTTGAATCATACTTATTAGCTCCAACCATATAGAGGCATCCTCTTTTTGATTGTTCCTCTGCTGTAGTCATTTGATAGCTTGTTTCAGTGCTAGGGATGGGATCAAGAGAGTTTTTGCTCTCCTATCTTTGTTCCACCACCTTATTAGAGCTAGAATTTAATTAATTTTTTTCACTGTTGAAACATCGGTATAAGAAAATTGAACTTTGTTATCATAGTTGGTAGATGTATAGTACAATTCTCTAGCTATTGTTTATTCCCGGTTAATACAACTATCCCTACTCAATTTAGAATCTAATCATCCTGTCTCCTTATGAAATTATTCACTCCATCTCTATAATACTAGATCTTCCTAGGAAAGCATTATAAGGTGATGGTTGATGAATGATTGGGAAAGTGGCACAGAAAGACATGCGTAGAGCATCTCTTCCTACCGTTGCCATTAACCTAGTTTCTCCGTAGGGGAAGGTTGTTGTATTATTGAAGCCATAGATTGGATCTGAACTGGATAACACAACTTGTTTTAATAAGTTCATGCGACTAAAAGCAGTTTTTAATATTATGTACATAGATGCTCTAGTGTCAACCAGTATCTTTCTTAATATGAAAATGGAGCTCTATAACTGATGAATCCTAATAAGAAAAAACTACTTCTTGTGAATCTCTACAGTGAACACCAAATCCCGACTAAGCATCGTTGAAGGTTTCTGGCAGTTTTTTGATATGGTAGTCTACTTGGTTCCTACCCTTAGCTTCGTCAATACACCTCTCCATGGCCTTTTTTATTAGTTATAGCTAAGTATGGTCCAGCATGAATAGATCAGATTATTACACTAGTATTCACAATCATGTTCGCATATTGGATCGTAAGGTAGTGATAGCCCTTGCATTTCTCTTGGTCCTTAAAAAAAGTTGACCTAATTAACCCTTTAGAATGTGGCATCCAATCTTATCCTAAAGATGCCTACACCCATATATATCATGTTCGTTTGTTCAAAGAAGCGGTGATATTTCTCCCTCATTAGGCTTTTCAGCCTTTTTACTCTTCCTCGGGTAGTTGTATAAACATCCTTCTTTATGATCTCAAAAATGTGTTATGCACCTTGAGTTAATGGAGTATATGATATGTGGTTGTATTCCTAAATCATTTATTTGGATGGTTGAAATTTCTATTCCTCACTATTTGTTCTCGATCATCCTAAGTAGCCTTACTATTATACTCATAGAGCTTCTGTAAGCTTCTTAATATGATGTGACCATTGTCTCTTTTGATAAAATCCTTAATATTTCTACATGCCTCTCCTGTGATGTCTAAGCAGAATGATGACCCTTCTCTTACTCTAGAATAAGTAGCCATTAACATTATAGTGTCATTGGTGGTTTTTTTTTCTTATGACTTCATCTCTGAACCGCTTAATGAAGCTTTTAAGTGATACATCCCATCTTTGCTTCACACATGTCAAGGTGTTTGGATCTGACATTTTGTCATGTCCTTCCCTGAACTGAAGTCTGAATTTTAAAGCAAACTAAGACAATGAGTGTACTTCACTATAACGGAATTTTCCAAACCACTGGTCATTGCTAGTGTCAAATAAACTGGAAAAAAAATTTCTATTGATCAATCTCCCTACCTTTTCTATGCTTATATTCCACTCGAAAGGCTAAAGAGATCCTCTGGATCGTTAGACCCATCAAGTATATCAATTAATAATGCTTTGAACTGTCAAGGAAATTTAGCTGCAATAATCTCTTCACTATATGGCCCTTCAGTTTCTTCCCCTTCATTAGAGTCAAATTCTTGTTTCCACCAAGCTTTCTCTAGCTTCTCAATCTTTGCTTTCAATATTTCAACATCTTCGTCTCTTGATGGTACATCTACAGATGTCAAGATGGCCTTATTTTCTATTGAGAGATTAGGTTAAAGCAAGCAAACCAGCATTATGTAAATACAAACGGGCCTGACCCATATATTTATTTCGTTTGTACAAGTCTCAAAGCCCAGAAGTCCAGAGAAATCTATATAAAGAAAATGTAATATACAGAAGTGAATTGTAATTCTGTGTTGTACAAAGAAGTAATAAAAAGCAATAATTCATTTTCTTTTCATGGTATCAGAGCTCTGTATGCTTAACAGCATCTGATCATCATCTTTTGATTGGAAATCATATCTTATCAGAGTATTCTCATCATCTGAGACCAAATTATATACAGTTTAACAACTGTATATGATTCTTTATAGAAAATTCATCATCTAGTATTGTGTCGTGCCAAGAAAGAAAGATATCAGAAAAATTTCATCACATATCATACTTTGGCTGCATCAGTACTATCAGAAATTTAGAGATTCAGTTTGTCTATCCTGAAGTGCTGTGCCAAGAAACTATTTGTCAGGGATCATCGTCTAGCCAGTTTCTGGTTGCATCTTCATTTTCTGGTAATCTTGATCCTTTTCATTACTTCTTGCTGTAATTTCTTCATTAATGGCTGGAGGGAATGATAGTAGTACCGTCTCACCCACTTCTGTCTCCAAGTCCACCCAAAATCAGTCCAACGTCACCCAAGAACTCCTCAAAACCATCATCAAACCACATAGCCAGATTATAACTATCCAACTTGATGAAACCAATTATTTCCTCTGGAAATTTCAAGTGGAGACTGCAATTAAAGATTATGGTCTTTAGGAATATGTTCTTGGAACCATCATTAAACTACCAAGATTCACTGCAGATGCACAAGGGAAGTTAATTGATAATCAAGAATATATCATACATGAACGGCAAGATAGTTTGGTCAGTTCTTGGTTATTGTCTTCAGTCAGTGCAAGTCTTCTACCACAACTAATAGGTTGCAAAACTGCCTATGAGATTTGGCATACAATAGAGCAAGTTTTTAGTTCTCAATCTGCTGCAAGAATTATGCAGTACAAAAGACAATTGCACGACTTAAATAAAGGCAATCAAACTATGAGTGAGTACTTGTCCAAAACCAAAACTATTTGTGATCAGTTAGCATCTGCAGGGCACAGTGTAAGTGACACAGAGCAAATATTATATTTGCTAAGTGAATTAGATGAAGAGTATGAATCAGTTGTAGCTGTGATATCATCAATAGAAAGTTTACCAACATTACAATATGTACACTCCATAATACTAGCACATGAAGGGAGATTAGA
Organism: Allium cepa; assembly: GCA_030765085.1. Classification (NCBI taxonomy): domain Eukaryota; kingdom Viridiplantae; phylum Streptophyta; class Magnoliopsida; order Asparagales; family Amaryllidaceae; genus Allium; species Allium cepa. The sequence goes on from CM060931.1 coordinate 962,182,791, forward strand.
GCAAAAAAGGTCAACAAATCTTGAATATTCTGCAAACTATGTTACTAACAACAGAGGAAGAAATCAAGAAAAAAAACCAAAACTACATAAATCAATCCAACAGTAATCAAAGAGGTGGTCAGAGTTATAGATCAAGAGGAAGAGGTGGCAGATATACAAACAACAACAACAGGACAAGGTGTCAAATCTGTGAGAAATATGGTCATACAGCAAACAAATGCTACTTTAGATTTGATGCTAACTATAAACCATCTCAACAAAATACTAGCAACTCAAGACAGAATGATTCTAGTGCAAACATGGTAAATGTTCAACAAGAATGCAAGGAGCAATCAGAAAACACGACCAGTCATTTAGCAAAGGCAGAGGACATTCAAGATGACAGTTGGTACCCAGATTCAGGAGCAACTAATCATGTTACAAATAATCTCTACAATTTGAATCTTGGAAACATGGAATACAAAGGTAAACATTTACTATATATGGGTAATGGCAAAGCAACTCATATAACACACACTGGAAATGCAAGTATTATAGGTGCTAGACAATTATATCTCAATAATCTTTTGAGAGTACCAGTTATCAGAAAGAATCTGATGAGTGTCTTAAAATTTTCAAAGGATAATAATGTATATTTTGAATTTCACCCAAAGTTTTGCTTAGTAAAAGATGCACTAACAGATGACATTCTTTTGCAGGGTAGTGAATGTAGGGGATTATACAAATTTGATGTTGCAAAATCAAGAAAACATGATAGTATGAAAAACTGGTGTAACATGTCTGAAACATTGTTGAAAGTTGCAATAACTATGATGTCTGGCATGCTAGACTAGGTCACCCCAGTATGAAAATTGTAAGACATGTTTTGAGTAACAATAGTAAAGTTCATATTGAAAATATTCCTTCATTCTACACCTGCACTTACTTCCCAATGGGCAAAAGTCACAAACTTGCATTTCCATATTCAAATACTGAATATGTCAAGCCACTAGAACTTGTTGCCACAGATCTGTGGGGACCAGCCCCAATATCTACTGATTATGGCTACAAGTACTATATTTTATTTATTGATGCCTTTTCTAGATATGTGTGGATTTATCTTTTAAAAGCAAAATCTGAAACTTGTAATGCAGTAATGCAGTTCATAGCAAGTGCTGAAAAACAAACAAACTGCCAGGTAAAATTATTCAGACTGATGGTGGCAAGGAGTTCTTACCACTCAAAGAATTCTTTCAAAAAAAGGAATAAGTCGCAGAACAACTTGTCCACATACCTCTGAGAAGAATGGTCTAATTGAGAGGAAGCACATGCACATTGTAGAAAAAGGTCAAACTCTTCTTGCACAAGCATCTGTACCTCTGAAATTCTGGCCTGATGCTTTCTCAACAGCAGTGTATCTTATCAACAGATTGCCAACCAAAGTTTTACAACTTAAAAGTCCAATTGAAACACTAAAAAACATCAGGCCAGACTATCAGAGTCTAAAGATATTTGGATGCATGTGCTTCCCCTGTTTAAGACCCTACAAGACACATAAGTTAGAATTCAGTCTGCCCCTTGTACATTTTTAGGACATGCAAATAATCAAAAAGGCTACAAATGTCTTGACAACAAAGGTAGGATTTACATATCAAGACATGTAACCTTTAATGAGAATGAATTTCCTTTCAGCAAGTCTGAAAACAATACTACAAAAAAACTATACAATCCAAAAATCTCAATACCTCCTATACCTGAGATAATCATACCTGTAGAGAGACAGATGTCTCAGGATGGGAATAATGTTGTTCAACAACACAAATGACTAGAAATGTTTCTAGTCATGATCAGAATGAAGAATCTGAAGGCTCATATCAATCCCCACAACAAGACAATATCAGTCATGGAGATCACCACTCAGTACTGAATGATTCTCACTCATCCAATACTCAACAGGAAAGCATAATGAGGGATGAAGCTCAACAGATTGATCCTGCAAATAAAGATAGTGGTCATCATATGATAACAAGATCAAAGAGTGGTATATTTAAACCAAAAATATATAGTGTGGAATTATTCAATGAGGAACCCAGTACTTATTATCAAGCAATACAAGTTGAGAAGTGGAAGACATCCATAAAGGAGGAATATGATGCACTTACAAGAAATAAAACCTGGAATCTTGTTCAGTTACCTGAACATAAAATTGTCATAGGCTGTAAATGGACTTATAGATTAAAGAAAAATCCTAATGGTACAATTCTAAAATACAAAGCTAGATTGGTAGCAAAAGGATATTCACAACAAAGTGGATTTGATTTTGCTGAAACTTTTTCACCAGTTGTGAAACCATCTACCATCATAATTGTACTAACTATAGCCTTGTATAAGAATTGGACCATTAAACAACTAGATGTAAATAATGCTTTCTTAAATGGTGTATTACAGGAGGAGGTATACATGGAGCAACCACCTGGGTTCAGACAACAAGGAAATGAAAGAGTGGTGTGCAAACTAAACAAAGCAATCTATGGACTTAAGCAAGCACCAAGAGTGTGGTTTGACAAGCTGAAACAGACTCTAGCCAGTCTCAACTATATTTCAACAAAATCTGACAACTCCCTTTTCATTAAATTCTCTGATTCAACTGTTACTTATATACTTATTTATGTTGATGACTTCATAATTACAGGTAACAGTGAGACAGAAATCAACAGAGTCACACAACACTTGAACAAAGAATTTTCAATTAAAGATTTGGGAGAGTTAAATTACTTTCTTGGCATAGAAGTTAGAAGAACTCATGACAAAAAGTTACATCTGTGTTAAAAGAAATATATTTCAGAAATTTTGGTAAAAGCAAAAATGGATAAGGCAAACCCACTCTCAACCCCAATGGCTAGCAGTTCACACTTATCAAAAAACAAAGGAGAACCAATTGAAAATGAGATTATACAGAAGCATTGTTGGAGCATTACAATATGCAATAATAAAAAGGCCAAACATATCATTCAGTGTCAATAAAGTCAGTCAATTCATGCAAAAGCCACTAGATAATCACTGGAAGGCAGTCAAGAGAATGCTGAGATACCTTAAAGGCACCATAAAACAAGGACTTATTCTACATGCAAGCAAGACACTCAACATCAATGGCTACGCAGATGCTGACTGGGCCGCTGACAGTGATGACAAAAAGTCAACAACTGGGTACTGTATCTTTTTAGGCAAAAATCCGATATCATGGTGTGCTAAGAAACAACCAACAATATCTAGATCTAGCACAGAGGCAGGGTACGGAAGTGTTGCAAGTGCAACCGCTGAAATTATGTGGGTAGAATCACTGTTAAAAGAACTACACATCAAAATTGATACTACAACAACTATCTGGTGTGACAATCTCAGCACCATTTCTCTTACCGCAAATCCAGTTTTACACTCCAGAACGAAGCATATGGAAGTAGCCTTGTACTTCGTTCGAGAACAAGTTATAAAGGTAAAGCTAAGGGTTAATCACATACCTTCCACTTACCAAAAGGCTGACATTTTTACGAAAGCTTTGTCAAAGATCAACTTTACCAGATTCAGAAGTGAACTAAATATTGATGAAGAAAATCTAAATTCAGAGCACAGAGCTCTGAATTATTTGCCAGCAACTGAGAGATCTGACGTCTGCTCGTCCAAGCAAACCCTCAACCTTTCCAGATCCATCGGCCTTACTGATTGCAACAGAGAGATCTGAGGTTTGCTCATCAAAGTAAAGCCTCAACCATTCCAGATCTACCAGTTATACTGATTTTATTTGCAAAGCTCGTAACTTCTGAAGTTGATGGTTAAATCTGAGGTTTTCTCATCAAAACGAAGCTGCAACCATTCCAGATTCATTTACTTTTATCGTCAAATCTCAATTTATCAGATAAAAGAAAGAAAATCGAAGAATTCTTTGAGAAGTATTTATTCGCGACGGCCATTACCGAAAGAATATAACCCTAACCCTCGAACTGGTTTGAGGGGGGGTATTGAGAGATTAGGTTAAAGCAAGCAAACCAGTATTATGTAAATACAAACGGGCCTGGCCCATATATTTATTTCTTTTGTACAAGTCTCAAAGCCCAGAAGTCCAGAGAAGTCTATATAAAGAAAATGTAATATACAGAATTGAATTGTAATTCTGTGTTGTACAAAGAAGCAATAATTCATTTTCTTTTCATTTTCCATTTTGGAAATGATCTTTTTCTTTAGAGCAATTATTGTAGTTTGTCCTTGAATTCCAAGGTTAACATATAGCTTTCTTCCCTTGAGATCTGCTTGAGGTTTGCTTGTCCACATTGAGATGTTTTTTCTTTTTCTATATTGTTCCCATTAATAAGAGTGTTGCGTTCTGTACTAGTTTCCTTTTTTGCCTACTATGGTAAGATTTTTTGGCGATGAGCAGTTATGCCACCAGTAGCTGATCAATTTTCTAATTAGGTCATGATGACCATTTCTCTATTCCCACTAACCTTTGATAGAGCCAATCTACCATTCCATTAAAGACGCTGAAGACATTGTCTCTTTAGTTATTTTTATTTTCCAACATTACTGGGTTTTTGAATAATTGTCAAGAGATATTATTAGCATTAAGTTTTTGTTTGGCTTCTTTATGCAGTTTTTCAATGAGGGAGGAATAATAGATATAAAAAGGGACCGAGTATTAGCTTTTTTAAACAATGCGTAAATTTTAACATGATTTTCTAAAGAAATTGAAGTATTAAATTACTCGAGAGAATGATGGTTGTACCTCCTTCTAGCACTAAAATGTAATAGAATTTTTGGAATCTTATAACAACAACTAAGATTTTTGTATTGCACGTAATGGAGTAAGCTTTTACGTATATGGAGACACAAATTTTTTTTGAAATGCATATGACAAGGATTTAGACTTTAACAAAATAAAAGTGCAAGAAAATAGGAAAAGTACATAAATGTATATAGTTTGCATATTATTGAAATTTAGATCCACGAGATAAAATTTCCTTCCAGTAATTACATCATTGGTACAAATATGTTTATGACCAACATTTTCTATATTCACTCTTTTTTTAGTACTACGATATTTTTTCCCATGATGGAAGAAATGACCGAAGAAGATCCTTTTCTCACATAATTCCTTTCCTTTCATATCATTTGCTAATCGCATGGATTTGTTCATCCTAGATTTACGCCTATTGTACGATGTTCGATCTTGTATGCGTAGCTATCATCCCGCGGTTCTTCAAAGAGTGAGACATGGATTTCTAACTACCTTAGCGGGATCTTAAATTTTAGGTAAGATCATCAAATTTTGAATACAAAGATGTTTGGATCATAGCCAAAGATGTTGGATGGTTGACGGTTGGATTTATTCTCAGTTGTGATTCCTGCTTGTGTGGGTAGGACAATAATGGGGTTTGTCCTTCCTATCCTATTTTATTTGCCTTCATTGAGTTAGAGCTAAATGATTTATGTGTTGTTCAAATCGTTCATGCTGTGCTCCTTCATTTCCTGCATAATTCTTTGTTACATGAATGATAAGCTAAAATTTAATGTAATACCTTGCTTTCTTCTTACTAGATAATTCCCTAAGAACTTCATCTGCTAAGCTTATTGGATAGTAGTAAGAGATTCCTCTTTCATCTCCTAAAAAACATTTACTTCTAGACCTTTTGGTTTTTCCAGATCAAAAACTATCTTAAAAGTCTTCTTCTTTTTCAGCATCATCTCTATCTTCATTTATCAAGTATCGAAATCTCATTTTCCACCAAAATTGGTAATTACGTAAGTGCTACTAGGCATACCCATGCTTTTTCCAGTAGAACTCATTATTGATGCCTAATCTGAAACAAAATTACTTGCTCTGATAACAAACTACTGTGAATATACTAATTATCTTGGAAACAATAATGCAGCCTGCCGATTAAAGCACTAACATCTAAAGTAATCTATCGAATCACTAAAGCAGATCAACACAAATACAAATCAAAGAAAATACAAAAGATTCAATACATTGTTCGGTCAAATTGACCGACGTTAATGGAGACTTGAAAACTTATTTTATTCACTTTACCAACTGCAAAGGATGTACAGCTGTAACAACCCGCTATTTCGGCGTTGGATCCAATGCTCGAACCAATGTTGACAATTGCAAAATCGAAAGGATGGGTCATTAAGGTTAAGTTAAAATATATACAATTATTAGATATCTAATATTAGATACAATTCTAACTAACGCTATCTAAAACTTACCTACTTTCAAAGTCTTACAGCAGAAGGAAATAAAATATAATACATATTTAATAACCATATTCACATCACCGTAATATGTCTGCAATGACAAATACATATGCATAACAACACAACTTCAATCCAATACATATCAATAGTTGAATGTAGGTTACAAGACTTATAAACATAAAAAACAATGTATGCAAATGAATCTCTATTTCTGATAGCATCTCCTCTTCCAAACTCCACCAACCTATATATATAATAAATAAAGGAAAAATAAGAGGGGTTCAGACACAAGTCTAGTGAGTGAGCATATTTTTACTATGCATATAATACAAAAATAATACTATAACATGATATGAGTCTATCCTCTAGTCACCTTACGTACTATCATTTTGTCATGTCTTACCATTGTACACATCTAATGGTACAACATAATCACTATATAGATTCACTTCCCTGGACTAGCCTAAAGCCCTATATGTTCGCCAATTTCCCATCATCTTGTAAATAGCGTATGTGTAATAACCCACCATCTACGACATTCCAATCCACGTCTAAAACGGCATTGGCATCATAGCCCTCGCAGATAACAGGTCGTTTTGAGGTAAACCATAAATAGATCACTATCTACAATATTCCACACTTTGAGAAACTCACCGTGGAAGGAATAAAATATAATGATAAATAATAAGATAATCCCAAATGAAAAAAATAAAACAGTATCAAATAGAATTCACTTACAATATTTATTTGCGCTAGTAACAAAAAAGCAGCCTAATGTTTAGAAATAACTGAGATAAAATAGTAGATAGCCTTTAAACAAATATGTGTCTCTATCATTTCATCACATCTCCAAGTCACTATCGTCCTCCCTACCAACCTTTCAGATTATATCAAATATGAAGAGAATGATAGAGGGAGTCAAACATATGTCCAGTGAGTGAAATACATCATATAAGTGTATAATACTAATAAGCTAGTAAATCAACATTTATGCTCGAAAACTATACCTTGACCTGTGTCGCCAGCACCCAAAAAGTCATCTAAACACAATAATATACCGTGGCATCATAAGCCAAGGTCTCACTGAATTGTCTACTAGATCTAATCATATACTGAAATATTATTTCACGATTGAGCTCAAATTCCCAACTCGCCATCACCATAAACATACGCGAACGACCAAGCCTAAAGTCCCATCTCATATGTCATAAATGTATACATACGACCAAGCCAAAGCCCCATCTCATTCGTCGAAATGTATGCGAATGATCAAGCCCAAAGTTCCAGCATGAAAGCCGAAAACGTATGCAAATGATCGAGCCCAAAGTTCCAGCTCGAATGCTGAAAACATACGCTAATGACTGAGCCCAAAGTCTTGTCTCGAATGCCAAAAACGTATGCAACAGACTAAGCTCAAAGTCCTAGCTTGAATGTCGAAAACATACATGACTGTTGAGGTCAAGTCCATGCCAGACATTTTCCTTACGGTCAACGACACTATTAGGATCGAGCCAAAAAATCATCATCGCCCCACCAGTTTCGAAGTTACTAGATCAAGCCTCAACTTGTTGTCGCCAAATGTCACTAGTATTGTTGTGGACTAATTTGCCCATACATGTACCTAGAAAGTCCTAAGGGTGAATTATTATGTTTTATCAATATATTCACAAATATGATAAAACCAGTCATTGATTTGCCATGCCTCCTCTTCGATTTGATGTAGATCACTCCTTTCCTTCACTATCCATAATTTTCATGCCTACAATAATGCAAATTTCTTGATAGCTTCGATTATTTGTGCAACCCTCCTCGTGGCGATTGATTTCATATATAAATTTGTTTAATTTGAAGTTGATTTGGAGAATTTATAATTGATTTTGTTTAGAGATAGATGAAGAAGAAGATGGAGACTAGATGTAAGATGTTTAGGCTAAAGTGTGATTGGAGAATAGGTTTTCATTTCTATTTATTGGTTGAAATAATTCAAATTTAGGATAAAATCTCAAAATTAATATATTATGAAAATGTCATTGGGTTTAACTTTTTCTAATTTCTAGCCTGTTTAACCAGATTCAGCAAGTTATATATGTTTTCAGGCTATAAACCACATTTTGGATGCAATAGGATAGGTCCCAAAACCTAATTTCAGATCCTGTAGAAATTTACTATTTTGCATTTTATGTGAAATTGCGATTTTACCCTTTTTTATTTAATTATTTAATTTGATTAAATTACAGGTTATTACATTCTCCCATCGTAAATAGAATTTTGCCCTCGAAATTCTATGAGACGGACAATGCAACTCCCTTTACAACGTACAATCATTTAAAACAAACACAGCAATATTCATCTAACATCTGTTATACAGCACAAGCGAAAACAATATCAAGAGTATATAATACATGAAATATGGAAATATGATATACGATGAGTGCAAATGCAAATAAATCGACCTTCTATATGAATGCATTTGCAGTGCAACCAATATATATGCAATCATCCTAGGATATGAAAACATATATGTGTTATATGTATATTTCTATATGCATCCATACATCCATATGCAGCATCCATATCAAAGTGCAAGTAGACAGCCACGTCCATAAAAAAAATTAGTAAACACATATATAAAGTAACAGTAAATATATATAAAATTATCTAATATAAATTCGAATACCTTACTAAGGTTGGAATGTATATACATACAAAATAACATGGTAAAAACTAAACTGGTATAACTTAAACAAAGCAACCATAACATCCAAAACACGTTATAAGGACGTGCACATAACCAATCCTAACATCTATACATCCATGTCTATGTCAACAAGCTAGCTAAAGCAACCATGAAAACAAACAATAATCTAATAAACAAACTAACCTACAAGCTAACTAAAAGAGGAATTTATTGGAAGAGAGCTCATGATGGGAAACTTGGATTCCCTCCTCGAGTTCCCATGTACTATCGTCAAAATCTTTTCTTTGCCATACTTGGACCGACTTCATTTTCTCATTTATATGTTGTATCACATCAAGTCCTAAGATGTGAACAAACTATGGAGTATTCTAGACTCCATCTCTACATTCACCTCATAAGCCAACTAGTCTCTACATTAACTTTTAAATCATCAATGTACGTTTGTGGATGAGATAAACATAAAACGTGTGAATACCCACCAACTTTTCAAGAAGCCTACTTATGCTGACTTCTTCATTCTCTATAAAATAGAGAAAGATCAAATAGCTTATGGAACTAGCTTTCCCACATAACATATCTCAATAGTGAGTCCTTCACCTACCCAACTACCCACTATAAACTCTATATTAGTGCCTATCTTATGCGGTTTCCATCCCTTAGCTTATCACTAAGGTGTCTCCATTCATATAATATCCAAGTATATCATAGATTTAAATAGATTACACTACTGGTATATCTCCTTCATTAAATGTGCTTCGCCATTTGCTTCTTCGTCCTCGACTAATGGAAACCCTCTTCATATCCTTTGGCATACCTTACTAAACTTCTTCTATAAGTTCATAAGCATGACAACACGATAACAGATGGTGTCTTACCTTTAAGTGGACTAGCATTTAGGATTCATAGGTGAACCCTATATACTCCATCACCGTTTGATTTATAAATACAACAAATGGACGATGCCTTAATTTCGGTGAACATGATATTATGAAATAAAATCAAAGACTAGGTTGAGCGCTTTTCACTTATTTTTACATGCATGGGGCACTGAAAATAAGTTATACACAAATGGTTATTTTAGAAAATTGACTTAATATGATAATATTTCTTTCAATCCAAGGGATGACTGAAAAGAACTAATCTTGCTCCTTGGTCAATTTTCTTTAAAATCATCAAATCTCACCATGAAATCATACAACACTGGATGCTTTAAGTCATATACTTGTGAAGTCCTACAAACCAACATACGGTTAGATACGTCATCGTACTCCAAAAATACTTTACCTAGAAAAATTATAGTGGTCTCTATCGACGATTGTCTTATACAACCAATCTTCTATTATTCGACCTTTTAGGAAACATTTTACTTAACTACGCTCTCATGTTTTTCACATCTTATATAAGCGTACCATGACTCTTAATGGAAACATATATGTTATTTTTTAAAAACGTTCGATAATATATATCTCAACAAATCAAATAATATATAGCTCAAAAAAATCAAAATAATAAATTTGAACGTTTTGTTTTCTTCTTAAGTATGAATAATCTAAGTATTGCTTATTATAAGAAGACTTTTCCTCTATTATCTCAAAATAATATACATATATTTTTTTTAAATCGATAATATACTTCAAAATCCTTTGTTTTCCATCATATTACTTTAAATATCACAAACATCTTTATTTAATCCATAACCAATATTTTCCATAAAATTTCCTTCAAAATAATATTATTACCATTTTACGTCAAAACGATAATACATATTTAAATCATTTTGTTTTTCACAACTACTTTATGGTTTTATATAATTCAATGGTAATAACATCTACATTATACTCCAAAAATATTTTTCTTGTTAGTTACATCAAAAATAATAATAATTTATTCCAAAAAATTCATGAAAATATTCTTCATTACTATTATATTTCTAAAAATACCTCTTATTTTTATTACTTAAATAATAATAAAAAAAATATAAACTCTATAAAATATTTAAATTACTATTTGCTCAACATTTAGATAATCTTTCAAAAATCATATTAATATTTATTTAAATTCCATCATAGTTTATAAATAATAACAAATTCCAAATTCCACATATATTTATTGTTATTATTACAAAACTTTCTAAAATTCGTTAAAAATTTCGTCATAAATTTTAATTAAAAATCTTCATGTCTCAAATTTATAATATTTATTTTTAGATATTCATAATCACACTAGCATCTTGACCATCCTAGCTAGTTTACCATAATAAATTCAAATTTTATAGGCTGTGTAATTATTTTCTAGATTCAATCAAATTTCAACTGAAAATATCAATAACTTCTCAATTGGTTTTTAATTAAAATCGTTGATCTCAAATCTTATTTTATATAAAACTTATAAGATTTGGAAACCACAAGCTTCGCTATTAACTTTATCTAATGTTTAATTTTCGACCATCGCACGCTTTTTCTTTGATAATAGGTTATTTAAATTCTACTTAAACAGATTTTTAATTTTTTTTACTTTATATGTATCATATTAAATTATATAAAGTCATAATCCACTTTAATTTCAATTTAATCGTTTCATATTTATTTGGATGTCCTTAAACTCACAAGTATACCTCCAATTTCCAAAGTTATTTTAAAACTTTTTTCGCAATTCTTAAAAAATCATTACTTAAAAACATATAACTTCCAAAACTCAATAGTATAACCAAATTCAATATTATTTTCTCAAAATAAATTTTAGAATAAATTCAACTATTTTTTCAAATATTCATACTTCATTTTTAAAACATCATTTCATATAAAAAAATTCCGACATCATGTTATATAATTTATAAACAATTTATCATTTATAATTATATATCATTTTATTTAATGATTAGCCAATCTCAATCATTGTACTTAATGTCTATACAATGATTATATTTTTAAATTCATTTTGTTTTATAGTTAGCTAATTTTCAATACATTTTAATTAATACATTAAATGTACATAAAAATATATTTTTGAAATTCATTTACTTTTTTACTAACTATATCCATATCGGATATGGAAATAATTTCCAAAATTTTAAACCATTTACTAATGCATGTTTTCAAGAGTTTATAGCAAAAATCCTTTAATTTTCAATTAAAAATACATTCGTATAGGAATTGATAATATTTATAAAAAATTTATATGTGTGTGTATGCATATATGTATGTATATTAGTATGTATATATGTTTTCAATTCATATTCTTACCAAAATGGTTCGAATTTGACATAGAAAAATAAACATGTACAACACAACATTTAAACTTTGGCTTTACAAATTTTCATAAAGTTGTAAAGAAAGTGTAATATTTATAACAAATTTAAAAGTGTGACAAAATTATTTGTAAAATAAAGGAAATACAAGAAGAAATGTCTTTATAAGTCAGTTTGCTTCAAAAATGTTCCTTTATCATAGGAAAAGTATATGACAAAATATAAGGGCAACATCGTTTTCAAAAACAAGGACTTTAAGATGTTTATGGACACTTTCCTTTATTAAAATTTTCCATGTTTAAATTTTAAAATAAAGGGTTATTATTTCAACATTTTAAGCAAACTTCAACTTTTCTATTTCTCAAAAATCTCAAACATTGTTATTTCTAACATTTTAAGGGAAACATTTCGATTAATTTACATACTTTAATTGGAGTAGATCATAACTTACACAAGCTTAACTACATTCAAAAAAGTTTAAGCACCCTCGCTACACCATATAAACATCACATTATATCCTATGGACTTAGGGATACCGCTTTTCTTCTAATTCATCCCTAGTCCTAAAATTTACTCCACTGCTGCTTGGCATATAAACTTCCTTTAGCGAAATTCTATTAAGCAAATTAAAATAAATTAGATTGATTTATCTACTACCCCAAACTATTTAAATATCATAATTTATTTAACTCGTAGTTGTTTACTTCTATAAGGGATAACAACTACCTCTACAACTCAAAATATATGGGGTGTGGCATAAAAATAACACATATATAATATAAATAATAAAAATTACAAAAACGCTCTTTCATATGCCTTAATTAAGTAGGAGCCGCCTAACCTAAGATATGATACCAAATGTAACAACTCTCCATTTACGACATTCCAATCCACATCTAAAACCGGCATTAGCATCGGGACCTTGTAGATGATTAATCGTTTTGACAAAAATATAAAATTGATCATAGAGCTATATATAATATTCTACACTTTTTGAATCTCACAGTAGAAGGAATAAAATATAATAATCAATAATACAATAATCATAGACGAATAAAATAATACATTATCAAATATGCATCACTTACAATATTTCTCTACACCAATAAAAAATAGCCTAATGTCCAGGAATTACTGAGATAAAACAAAAGATAGCTATAGATAAATATGCATCTCCATTGTATCATCATGCCACCATGTCACCACCAGTCCTCTCGATTGACCTATCAGAGTATATCTAAAAGGAAGAGAATGATAGAGGGGGTCAGACATACGTCTGCTATGAGAAACACATTATATAAATGTATAATACTAATATGGTAGTAATCATCACTTGTTCTCCAAAACTACACCTTAACTGCGTCACCTGCACCTGAAAGTCATACAAACACAATAATATACTACAGTGGCATCATAGGCTTAGGTCTCACTAACCGGGACTAGTTATATACCGAAACACAATGTCACGATTGAGTCCAAAGTCTCAACTCGCAATCACCACAGACAAATGCATACAACCAAGCCCAAAGTCTTTGCTCGCATGTAGTAAACATATGCATATGACCTAGCCCAGCTCATATGTCGAAACATATGCAAACTACCAAGCCCAAATTCACGGGTTAAATGTCAAAAACATATGCGAATGACCAAGGCCAAAGTTTTAGCTCAAATGCTGTAAACGTATTCAAAACGATTAAGCCTAAAGTCCCGGCACAAATGGCAAAAATGTATGTAAATAACCGAGCCTAAAGTCCTAGCTCGAATGCCAAAAATATATGTGACTATTGAGATTAAGTCCATGCAAGACATTGACCTAACGGTCAATGATGCTACTGGAATTATGCCCAAAACCCATCATCGTGCCACTATTTTTGAAGCTACTGGATCTAGCCTCAACTTGTCCAGGCCAAATATCCATAATACAACCTAGGACTAGTTTCCCCATACGTGTACCTAAAATGTCCTAGTAGAACCCTCATATAACAAAATCTACTAAAATAAGACACCTTTTAAAAGTAGTTCAAGATACAGCAAATAACATACCAAAAAGGATAAGGCATTAAAGTTTATGAAAGGTCTAAATTCACCTTTGAGAGAATTGATTTTGAATCAAATACCATATGGAGCAACATTTGAAGATTAGTGGAAATGGAGTTAAATTCTTTGAATGGAAACTTGGTGAAAGAACAAAGTAAGGAAATGGAAGGTCAACATCAGAGCAAGGAAAATTGAAAGGAAATGGACCCCAAGGAGGACAGGGGAAACAATAAGTAGTTATGTGCTATAAAAATTAGAAGGTAGGACATGTATCAAAGAATTATAGGACGAACCTTTCAAAGGGTAGATGTTATAATTGTAATTAGATAGGAAACATGCCTAAAAACTTTAAGGCAGCCCCAGCTTAGAAAAAGTTGAAGTATTATAACAGTGATCATAAAGAGAGAGACTGTCCAGCTTTGAGGAGTGAGGCTCAAATCGTGAAGGTATACACTATGGATGTCATTCCTACTTACAGCAAGGCACCGCCATCAGTGTAGGAGAAAAGAAAACAAGTTATAATGGATGGTTTGTTGATCTTATTTGATTCTTCTGTTCGTACTTTGTTTGATATTGGTACGTCTCATTCATTCATAGGAAGTGCATTAGTTTATTACTTATCTCTTAAACCCGACATCACACATGAATCTGTTATGGTATTAAATCCTATTAGAGGATTGACTCATCAATCGATGTTGTGTCATAATCTAAAGTTGGTCATTCGTGGTGCAGAGTTCATTTGTGACAAATATATACTAAACTTTATGTGGTATGGATTGATTTTAGTAATGGACTAGATGTCTCGTTATGGGGTAGTTTTGGATTGTGACAAAAAGATGGTTTGATTGAGGAATAATGATGGGTTTGATTTAATTTTATATTTTGAGCTTGATGTTTAGGTTATGGGAAACTTATTTGTATTTTCTTAGGCTATCACAAGAAGAGCTATCGTGTATATCTATAGTGAAAGGCAATAATGATATATTCAAAAAAGTTTCTAGTCGCTGAAGGAAAATCAAATTTCATACTGACCTTGAGAAAGACAACAGAGCAGTTGTAATGCCTTTTAGCATGTCTCTGAAGAAAAGGTGAGAGTTGATAAGCAAGTGCCTGAATTATTATAGAAAGGTTTTACTCAAAAGGGGTATTTTGGAATGGAGAGTGCCTGTCATTTCGCTACTAAAGTATACGATTCCCTAAGTTATGCATCGATCATCGAGAATTAAACAATATGACCAAGGAAAACCGTTATCCACTGTCTTGTATTGATGACCCCTTTAATCAGTTAGTCGGGAAAAGATTTTCTTGCGAGTTGACTTAGCAACTGGATTTCACCAGTTGAGAGAGGCAAATGAAAGTACCAAGAGGATTGCTTTTCATATGCCTAATGTATTGTTTGAGTAGATGGTGATGCCTTTTGGATTGAGGAAAGCTTCGGCTTATTTTGTGGATTTGATGAGTAGAGTATTCAAGGAGAAACTGAACGGATTTGTAGTGGTCTTCATGGAAGATATCCTTATTTATTCCAGAGGTGAAGAGGAACATGAAGTGCATTTGAGAGAAGTGATGGATGTTTTGAGGACAAATTAGTTAAAGGTTAAATTTTCGAGATGTTATTTCTGGAGAATTAAAGTTCGTTTTATTGGGCATGTAGTACCGGCAAATGGATTAACAACGGACCCAAGAGCAGTAGCGTTAGTCGAGGATTAGAAAACACTGAAGAATGCTTCAAAGATCCATATCTTTTAGGATTTGCTGGATTTTACTTAAAGTTTCATCAAAAATTTCACAAAGATATTGGCACCTTTGACCCGTTTAACTAAGAAGAATTTAGTGCATACTTGGAGTTAAAATTGTAAAGTGGCATTTGTAAGACTGAAAGAGTTATTGACGAGTGCTCCCGTTTTAATAATCCAGATGGTACCAAACCATTTCTTATGTATACATATGCATGCGGTAATGATCTTGGTGTAGTACTTATGCAGGAAAGAAGACTGATAGAGTATGCGAGTGGACAACTAAAGAACCACAAAAATTATTATTGGAGGCACGACTTAGAGTTGATTGCTATTGTATTTGCTATGAAGTCATAGGGACGTTATTTGTTGCATGGGAGATTTAACTATTTACAAGCCATAAATCTCTCAAGTACTTGTTTTCTTAGAATGACGTGAACCTAAGATAGCATAGGTGAATGGAATTCTTATTGTCTTATGATTTTGCTATTTCTTATACTCTCAGGGAAGGAAATGTGGTTGTCGATGCTTTGTGTAGGAAACATGTAGAGGGGATGTTATAATAGTGGAACGGAGAAGTTTGGAATTTATGTTGAAATTTGACTTCAAGCCTAGATTAGAGTACACACATGGATTGCTAGCAGCAGTGAAGGTTAAGCCAGCACTTATAGATCGTATTGGTGGAAGTCAAGGGCAAGATATGTCGTGGGTCGATACTATGGAGCAGTTGAGATTAAGTGAACGATCAAGTCACTTGGATCATCACTCTATAAACTAGAAAGGTTATTTGAGGAAAGATGAGAGATTATGTGTAATGAAGAGGAGTTGATAGAAGAAGTTTTGGGTGAACGTCATCATTCCAGAATGAATATTCATTCAGTGGGAGATAAGATATACAGGGATGCAAAGAGAGTATTCTATTGGCTAAGAATGAAGAGGCAAGTAGCTAAGTATGCAGCAAAGTGCATGATTTTCCAAAGAGTGAAGGTGGAATAGAGAAAGCCAAGTAGGTTGTTACTTGCATTAGATGTGCCACAATGGAAATGATAAGTATATCCATGGACTTTGTAGATGACTACCCAGAGTAGAAGTGTAACACCGTGTAATTTTAACGATAATTAGTTAAAAAGAAATAGATTAATAATTAGTGAAGTTGAAAATGAAAATCAACAAATGTTGAAATCTGACTATAAAATTTACAATGTTGGTTTCATGTCCATTTTTTGATCAATTTTCTTATATAAAGTTTTTTGTACGAAGTTCAAACAAAAAAGTTATCACCGCATGAATATTCCAGGTCGAAAATAAGTATATGTGTACTTATGGAAATAAATATAATTAACCAACGTTGATCAACATTAACGGTCAGTTAATCTTACTTAATGTCTAAGAATAATAAATGTAAAATTAGTTCGATCAGAATGGGAGAGAATAGGTTATATAATGAATAACAAACAGTAGAAATTTATTAACAAATGTGTGTGATTGGACAACCTCTTTATTGGGACCGATTGACCGCTAATAGTCGACCGATGGATGTTGAGCGGTCAACCGGTAGTGCTGTGTTGGCCTCAAATTGAACCTAGGTCAATAGCCTAGATTTAATAAAACCTAATCCAACGGCTGGCATCGATTCGAACCCCTATAAATACGGGCCTAACCCCTCACTTTCCTTCTCATATTTTCTAAAGAAATGGCAAAGCTTTTCCATTTGTTTTTCTCCATAAAGTTTTAAATCTACATGTAAACAAGTGGAGTATAGTATAAGAAAAATAGAGAATAAGAATAGAGTTGAATCAAATCGCCAAAGCCAATGTAAATTATTAATCCGGATCTGAATCTAATTAAATCCAAATCTCTTCCCAGATCTAGGTTTTTGATTGACATATGTATGTGTGCAGTAATGTACTCCGATAGAGAGGAAAAGGGGAGTCAAACTGGAATAACATGGATTAGGTCTGGAGATTTGAAAAGCTAAATGGTGAGTGGAAAGTTATATGCTTTTATATAATATTGGATTCATATCGTTGTAAATCTGTTTCTGTATGCTTTGAAAAAAAATTTGGAGATGTAGGCCTAATTATATACGTGTAATGAATTTATAAACCATGCCTGCATATTTTGTGGATTAATAAGTTAAATTTAATATTATATATGTTAGAATCTAGAAAGTATGGTTAAAAGGTAGTACCTGAATTAACAAATTATGTATTAATTCCAGGTTCATTGTTTTAATGATGTAGGTGAGTAAATGTGAATTAGAAGTTATCACAAAAATTTATCGGGATTCAAGTAGTCTTTTAATTCATTAGGATGTAGGGTGTTGCGATGTAAATTTCAATAGATTATCAAGTTCAGATTCACAAATAAAAGTGGATCGATTGAAATAATAAGGAATGTTCCTAAAAGAACGAGATGTAAAAATAAGGGTATTTACCATATTTTATACTTCTATGGCTGCAAAAAAGAGATAATTCCTCGTAGTTCCAAACATAGTACAAATTCTCTTTTTTGATAAGTTATAGAAATTTACAGTGTTAACATTTCCCTTTGGGGGAGATGTAATTCCAACGCATTAAAATGAAAAAATCTCTATGTTGAATTAAAGGTTTTAATAGTGATAAAAATAATGGTAAATCTATAAAATTAATATATGCAATAACAACGGTTAGAAAGATCTTATGTAAGTTAAATCAACGGTAAATAATATGATTGTAAAGGCGTCAGAGATGTTTACGGGATTTGACATCTCCTATCCAATGTCTAACGTGAGTGCAGTAACTCAAGAGATGCTCGGGATTCACGTCTCCTAAGGATTCGTTAAATTGTTTACTATGTAGTAATATACGCTATTATAATAGTGTCTAAAGTAAAGTATAATATACTGAAAATAGAGTTAAGGCTTTACATTTTCCACCTTAACACACTTTTACATTCCCATAGTCTATACAGTACCGTAATCTTCCCCATACAGGGCGTTGTCAGAGGGCACTCCATATGTATGGTACAAAACAAAATCGTATAAGGCGCGCTAGGGTAGGTGACACGGCACAACTAGGCAATGCCAGGGTAGATATACCAATTACGCTTCCGAGTCGGTGGCAACGCATAGACGCAGCTACCGCCCACCTCGAGCCACACCCCCAAATCAAAGAAATAAAAAGTGGCCACCGAATAAATCCAAAGTCAGAGAATAATATAGAAGGGATGTGTCCGATAAAAGGTGCTACATTCTTAACCCATCGATCGCTCCTGTTTTAGCCACCTTATGCCAACTCAAGGGAGTTGGGTCCACGTATTTACCTCAAAGAAAACGCCGCCGCCATCCTACTTCATTCCGGAATCTCCACCGCGTACACGGTTGTTAAAGTGGTTTTCGGAGTTGGCAGAGAGTATGACAACTTCCAATCCCGGTCTCTTTAACAACCCAACGTAATTATAACACCGCAGTCATTTCAAAATAATTTATACTTTACCAGGATATAATATTTATTTCAAAACCATATAAATACGATATCATTTTAATTTAAAAACCAAATAAATATGATATCCCTTTTATTTCAAATCAATACAATATCATTTTATTTCAAATATATATCCCTTTTCTAAAACCATAACATTTTCAAAGTTATAATATTTCGAAACCAAACGCTTGAAATATATCCTTCCAAAACATAAAACTTTGAATTTCATAACTTTGAAATATAACTACACCACGTAAATGGTTTAAGTATTAAATTACTTTATAAATAAAATAGCTTCTTAAATTTCACAAATAAATTCCAAATACCAATTTGAACCTCCAAATAAACCATTTCAAATTCAATATATTTCAAAGCTTAAATATTTAATATTCAAAACTAAACTTTATAATTCATATATATATACCAATTTCACTTTTCTATTATTTTGTTTTGAAATAATTGCTTGCTAAATCGAATATCCTTTAAATAAAACTTAAATTTTCAATAACGAAATATTCTTCAGTTTATTCACTCAAATTACCTTAAACCCGAATTAAGTTATAAAACCATATTCTTTTAAAATCTCAATTTCAAAAAGTTCCAAAAGGATTCTTATTAAATATAATTCTTTAATTAAATAAAATATCCAATCAAATTACAAAACTATCTTCTCAACCTTGATTTATAAAAATCCGTATAAACTCTATACAAAAATATACTTTAAGTAAATTCTTGACCATATTATATAATAATAAAATCCAACTTTATTATTTAACTTATTTATACTTTAAACAAATCTTATTCATAGCTTAAACCCAAGAATTTAACTATATATATAAAATACATTTATACAATATCCAAATCCATACCTCATAAAACGTATATTTCTTTACAAACCATAGAAAATCATTTCAAAATATTTTTATATATAGACCGCGGTGCCTGTATATAATTTTCTATCCTATGATCAAGTGATATGGATATTTATCATTTCAATCCGTAATTTAAAATAAAATTATAGTTATATATCATTTTAAACCGCAATCCCGAATGAAATAAAATGCATAACAACTTGCACCTTAAAAAAATATAAAATATAACATCAATATAGAGCATATAATAAATAACAGGTAATTACTGACAGTTTATAATCAAAAATAAATTAAATGAAGATTTAACTAGCAGTTTATATGCAATAAATAAATATAATAACAATTTAATTCAATTAACTTCAATTGAACTGGGATGATGATTTTAATACGCCAAACAGTCATAAATAAATTTCTAATCACATCCTAAATAAATTTGACAAACATAAGAACTTTTAGAAGTTGTGAGTGGGTTAAAACACTCATCTTTTGAATTTAAATTAGATTTAAATCCAATTTAAACACAAAAATTGGACAGTCTTCAAATTCATCCAAACCAGCGTTAAAGTGTCCAGAATTCCAAAATGAACCTAGCGGAAAAAACCGCACGTGAAATGGAGTTCGTACGCAAAAGTTATATCAGTTAGAGCAATTCAAAATTAAATTAAAATTAAAACAAAATGGACAACGTTACTCATCACACTTCAGACACGTCATCAAGCATCCAGGAGCACGCGCATCATTCTTCTTCCAGAAACGCACTAACCCTAGCACACGAAACCGCATCGAGGCCACCACCTTCATCAAAAAAATCATCACCTCTCGATGAAAAAATCACGCCGATCAAAGCGCGGCTGGCTATCCCCACCTCGGTCGACCAGAGCGCACCCCACCCCCCCTCCCCCGCCGCCGCGCGCACGATCAATCGACCAAAAACCGCGCAGCCGCCACCATGAAATTTCAAAACCCTAGCGAATTTTGCAGCAAATCTAACCGATGAATCGCCAAATAAACTGCATGGATGAAGTCCCCTCGGTTCTCTCTTCAAAACCCAGAAAGAATTTCCCAATCAGACGAAGTTCTTCATCGAGCGATGAATGGCCGAAAATGGATTTGCGATTTCTGAAAAATCGATGATTCAAAACTAAAAAAAACTTCAGATCTAAGATGCGTACATCGAGAGCTTCGATAAATAATTTTTTTTGAATTTTTTTGAGGAGTTTGAAATTTCACTGTTTTTTGAATTGCAATTGATATTAGGTATTTGTCTGCCATTGAAATGAGGAGCTAAAAGAAATTTTATGCACAGACAAATGAGAACTAGGGGTAGGCTAGGGTTTATAACCAGATATTTATAGGTAGGGTTGAAATAGAATAGAAGGACACGATTGAATATACGCGCTAACGACAAAGTGACCCAAAAAGCCCGTTCTGACTCCGGAACGAAATTAGATCAACCCATATATCGAAATAGATGTTTTTAAATATTTTAAACACGATGGAACAAGTTTCAAGTCCAAATTCCATCGTATGAAGAGGTTATGCTCAAATCAATATTTTTCAAATTGATTTCAATTTCATTGATTTCAAGGCGTTTCGAGTCGTACGATCAAACGACAAGTCCGATTGCTATGAAGTTTAAAATCCTACAATAATTCACCGTTACGGATCCGATGAAACTGGTTTCGTCGAAATCCGAGTCAGTGGTCAAAATATCTATTTTTACATTAATTAAATAAATTGATAATTGATTAATTAAATCAAATTTTCAATTTAAATTCTAAAATTGACAATTCTTATCATTTTGATTTCTCAATCATTTACAATGGTTTTAAATGAATTTAAATGTCAATTTTGAGATGATTAATTTATAAATTTCGGTATTAACCTCAATTTCATTAAATTCACAAATTCTAAATTTAATTTCCAACAATGCTATTAAATTTATTTTTCTCGTTCTATTATTCAATTCATTATTATCCAACGGATGAAATTAACATTTTTTTATGTTTTATTACGTTATTACCCCTAAAATTTCACTTAATTTCCATTAATGTAATATCTAGATATTTAATTTCATTTATTTGAAATAAACCTAATCACTATAATTTACATTCATATAAATTAATAAATCTTGATTTACAATCCTACATCAACCAATAGTCATATTATAAATGGAATTGACATTTTTTTCAAATATTACTTTAACTAACGTTAACGTAATAATTTATTTGTATTTATTGCAATTGATTACCAGTTATAATTTAATATACTAAATAAATGGTTAACTTACAATACTTGTTACCATTAATGTTTATTGTCACTTAAGAGCTATTAATAACAAACCAAATGTTGTTGTTTGATTTAGACCTACTTCAATGCATTAAATGAATGGGTAAATGATTAAAGTTTTGCACTATTGCCACATTTTCGCACATGCATACTTGATTATCTACTAACAATTATTATAATTTCTTACAGAACATTGATTTTTATTCAATGACCATCTATTATAATTTAAATTCATTAATCTAATTCAATGCTTACATTTTGTTTTCATATATTCAATTTGTAGCTAAGTATACATCTACATTATTTCCATTGATTTAAATTTCATTCATTCATAAACCACTAATCCTACCTTATTACCAAATATTACCTTAAATCTACACTAATGTAATATTTAATTCTATTTATTACAATAAGTTTCAATTAATATTGATTGCGCTAAATTAGTTATTTATCAACTTGCATTAACGTTATTACATTAATCTACATCCAATTACAATTAATACTCTTAATAAATTACTTAGCTTTCTATTACACTAATTACTATCTTATAAATTAATTTTACGTTCCCTTTTTAATTTACATTCACACTTTCCGTTATTATATTAATTATCATTAAGTACATTTAATTATCTTTATTTGTAATTAGTGAATTAACCGGTAACAACCATTTGTCACCGTTTTACCTTTTATAATACTTGTATGTTCATTCTTCCCAACCAATTACCATCTGTTATATTATAACTTTACAATTTTAATAAATTCATTAATTGTCATTTCATTCAACCTGTTAATTTATTGTTAACGCTAAAATTTGAACGCTAACACCCCGGTGTATGAGTTATAGTTGTGAAAGCACCACCCGATAACTCGGGAACAGATTATAAGCAGATAATAGCGGAAAAGCGGTAAACAACAACAATTTTATAGTGGTTCGGCTTAAGGGTATAGCCTACGTCCACTTTAAGTACTTTTATTGATGATCTCGTTACAAGCTGATACAATTCTTTCCAAGTACAATACACTTTGAATTACAAGTCACTTAGAACAAGTAGCCTAAACTTCAATGGAGATTAGAGTCTTCAAATCCATGTTGGATGTGTGTGATCTTTTCTCGAAGTTCTTTGTAGCGTTCTTCGTGTCTTGAGAGCTTTAAGTGTTGGATTGGTTTGGAATGCAGCAGAGTAACGGCGCTTGAAGAGAATGAGCCAAAAGTCCCTTGAAAGTTGGATATGGCAATATATTTATAGAGAATTCTAGGCAGGAAACATTACCAAGTCCTAAGTCGTATCCGACCTAAGTTGGGTCGTGGACGACTTAAACTAAGTCGTGGATCAGTTGCCACTTAAATGCTGGGTCGAGACTTCTTAAAGGCATCCTTTCTGAACCCTGGATATATCACAAGTCCTAAGTCGCAAATGAGTCAACCGGTCCTCTCATAAGCGATGCGGCATTGAACCTTAACTTCGTAGTCTTAAGTCGTGTACGACTTACCATATGTCGTAGGTCGTGACCGACCTAAACTGATTCTCGGCTTGTGGCTTAACTGGAGTTAACGAGTCATGGTGCAGTATTGAATTTGCCTCTGTAGCCTTAGGTCGTGAACGATCTAGCAAAGGTCGTAAGTCCGTCACGACTTAGGTGTAGTCGTCTTAACTCCTCGTCCCTTGAGTCGTTAAGTCATAGTCCCTTTAGGTTGTTGGACCGTTACTCCCTTGGGTCATTTAGGTTGTAATTTCTTAAGTCGTAAACTTCCTTAAGTCGTGCCATCCTTAACTAGTAAGATTGTGCAGACCTTAGGTCGTTAGGCCGTAATGTTCTTAGGTTGTGAAGGCCTTAAGTTGTAGATCCTTATCTCGTAGACTCCTTAACTCGTAGAGCCCTTAAGTCGTAGATCCCTTAACTCGTAGAGGCCTTAAGTCGTAGATCCTTATCTCGTAGACTCCTTAACTCGTAGAGGAAACTGGGTTAACACTTGCCCCTCGAAGCACATGCCTTAAGTCGTAAGTCGTGTGCTTCGACTCATCATAACCCGGGTGTGTCGATTCGAGTTCCACTTCCCTGAGGTATAAAATGCTTGGGTCGTTCCTCCTATTTCCTTCTTCTCATTACTTACCCCTGAGCTATTTCTGCCATTAACACGTCCTCGAGCTTTCGGAAACAAATTCAACCAGTTCATCCTACCGTTGATTCAGTCCCTATAATCCTCATCATCGCATCGCGTAAGTAAATCCGCAGTTCATTTGATTTCGCGATAGCCATTAACTTGCGAATCTGGACTCCTCATTGACAACTTTAATCCAGTTCCTTATACCACGCTTCATCACGATTGTTGCCACGATCGATTGCTGGTGAGCTCGAGGAAGTTTGATTAGGTTTTGGATAATTCGCGAGGAGAAGATAATGGGTTTCAATATATTATATTATTTATTTTTTTTAGGCTGTTAAGGGTTTGGAGAAGACGAGATAATAGTTAGTGGGTTCATCGGTTTAGGGGTGAGACGGTTTATGGGTTTAGGAGTGGAGATAAGGTTAGTTGACTAGTTGAGGCAAGAGTTTTAGGTCGTAACTGAGTTAAGACTTAGAAGAATTCGTATCTTTCTGACTTGAAGTCTTGTCTCTCTCTTATGACTCACGATTCAAAGGACTACCGACTCAAGGCATCAATGACTCAAAAGTGAAGCGACCTATCCTGTCTCTCCTCATAATCCTTTAGGTCGTGGACGAGTCAACCAGAGAACCAACGACTTAACTTAACCCGAAGGAAAAATTCTTAACTCGTAGGCGAGTTAGCACTTAAGTTGTTGCCGAGTTATCACTTGAGTCGTTTACGACTTAACTCCTGAGTCGTCTACGACTCAGCACTTGCATTTTTAAACTCTGCTTAGACCTTGAACTGTTGCATGGATTTTGAACTGTTGAACTTTGCTGCATTCTTTTACAGATCACTTTAACTTGTGGGTTAACAATCTGTTTAATATGATATTTACAGAAAATTGGGACGAATATACTGCCATCGACCGCCCACATCAAATGACAGATTAGTTAATAACAGATAATTAACTTAAATAAATTGTGTGAACGAAGTGCTATCGATTTCAAGTAGAATATTAAAGCAACACTGAAATAGTCAATTGAAACTGACTAGCCTGCACTAATATTATGCTTGAACTTTAAATTAACAAGTTCTGAAATTACCATAGTCGATCAATCGTCGACCAGTTTAATTCCAGTTATATTTACTTGTTATTTTTATCAGTTTTGCACGACACTTCACACTTTTAGGAAACGTGCACCTTCATATTTGAATATCCAGTTGCTTGTGTAGAATGACTTCTCAGGAAGAAGATGCAACAGTTCAGACGGGAGAGGCAACTGTTCTTCCAGCTCCACTAGTTAATCCTCCCGAAAGAGTTCCTACTACACTATCATATAAAGTTTTTCGCCAGCTGTGTGCTCAGTTTGGCATTGCTGAATCAGATGCCATTCTTCCTGAGAGAAGTAACACTGCTGACATAGCACCTTCCGGCTTTGTGACAGTTAACCGACAAATGTGCCTAAGTGAGGGCGTTCCTCCTTTCAATGACTTTTTCCAACAACTTCTTCATCAATTGGCCATTGCTCCATCCCAACTACACCCCAATGGCTACGCCATTCTAATGGGGTTGTGTGTGCTATTTAGGAGAACACTTGATCGACTTCCGAGCTTTGATGAAATTTGTTACTTATGCTCCTTTACCCGGACCAAAGATCATCCTTCTATTACTGTTGTGAGAAGCGCCCGAAACCGCAAATTAATTGTTGGCCTTCCTGACACTGCTCACGGGTTTCTAACCCAGTTCTTCTTCGTTCGTTGCCCCCCGGGGTTTTATGCTCTGTGGAGGGAAGGAAGTAAGATCACCCATCCTTACTTCGTTTGTTATCTGGCCTTTGTGAGACTGACCTGCTAAGTGTTAACTCTGCTTCTTTTTATTTTCAGCGCTGCCTCCTCCCTCTAGGAATCCCAGTCACAAGTCGACTTTTGAGAGGCTTAAGGCCGTGCCGGTTGAGGAGAGAGATATTCAATTTCTGTTGAAAGATGAATTTTTGCATCAGTACGGACTTTTGCATACTTCTCGTTCTACGCGTCCTCATGAAATTCCAGACTCCCCAGCTAGAGTGTTGGATGCCCCAGTTTCTACTAGCATATCCATATCTAAAGGACCTGCTCCTGAGGCTTCGCTAGTGAAGTGTTCCACTTCTGTTGATGTTGCGGGGCCATCTGACAAACTTGCCCCGGTTATCGAGGAAGAAGAGCCTCAGGGATCTTCCCATCATTCACAAGAATCTGGTGAAAAAGCTGAGAAATCCAGTCCTGTTAAGCAGAGCAGGGACGATACTTTCGAAGGACTGAGCGACCTTTTTGCTACTTCTCAAGAGATCTTTAAAGAAGATCCTATCACTGCCGGGATTTCTTCTTCAGTAGTTGAAGCTACTTCTATTTTGCAACAGTCGCCGTCGACTCAAGAGTTGGCGCTATCTATTACACCCACAACTACTCCCCAATTAAAGAGTGGTTCGTAGATTGATGCGCGTAGTTTGCACATCACACACACTTAGAATTCCTGGCACTTTTATGCTCTCTTTTTTTTTAACGTTTGAAGGATTCTCAAGTTTTATTTCTTCTTTTTAAATTTTAGGTTTACCAATGAGGCGAGGCAGCTCGTACTATGATGACTTTAAGCGATATGGGAAACGCAGCCAGTATGGCTATCAATCCTATCCTCCTGTTCATAGAGAGACTGATGAAGAAAGGGCAGCCCGGAAGGCTCGGGAAAGACGTGATTATGAAGAATGCTTTGGAAGACCAGATAGTCGACATGATTCCTCCCACAGAGAGAGTGACTCCCTTAAACGCAAATCTCATGATGATAGAGGGAAGAGTCACACAACTAATGACTCGAGCAAACGAGCCAAAGTTATTGAGGAGCCAATGCCTATGCCTTCAGAGAAGATTACTGCTCCTACTTCTTCTCAATCTCCTGCCCCTTCCCCTACTGATATCCAAGCAATCATCAATAGGCCATCTTACCAAGTTGGACCAGGTCCTGCCACTCTTCAACGCCGATTTCCTAATTGGTGTTTAAAAGGAGTTCGCTTTGACCTCGATCTGGTTCCCATAGATAAAAGTGCTATGCTACGGAACCTTGATGCAGTCAGAACCGATATTGAGAGGATGTCATCTTGGCAGAAACTAGTTGATGAGCTCCAAAGGGTGAATAGGGCCAATCTCGAAGCTATGCTTACCATGGAGAACGACAAAACTGAATGGCAAAAGATCCTTAAACAGCATGATGCAAAAATGAGGAGTATCGCCGATTATAATGAGAAACTTGAGGCAGAAGTTGGGAAACTTAAAGAGGAGCTTGCTACTTCTTCCACTTCTTATTCTCAAAGGGAGAGTGTGCTTCTTCAACAGGTGCGGGATGCTCATGCCGCACAAAGGGATGCTGAGGCCAAGGCTGATGAGTTGGAGCAGATTATAGAGGGCAACCGTACTGATATTACTCAGTTACGAGGACAAACTGGCCTTCAGGCTGCAGAGATTGAAAAATTGAAAGCCCAGTTATCCAAAGTCGAGAGAGAGCGGGATGAGGCTGTTGCGGGTAGAATTACAGCTGAAGAGGCCCATGAAGCTACCAAAGCTGATATTGGCTCGACACTATTTGATTTCTACTTGCAATGTATATTAGGGCGTGGCAGTCTTGCATTCCTGGGCCCCAAGTATGAGATTACTCTGGCCGAAGTGTGGGAGGCCGCACTAGATATGTTTAAAGGGGCCGGGTACACTGAAGAGGAGTTGGAGGTGCACTACTTAGACTTTGAGGCTCGCGCAGCCCTTGCCAGAGGGAAGGAGCAACTCGCCAGATCGCGGGTTGAAATAGTGGGGGAAGAGCAAAAAGAAACAAATTTGACGGTTCCTGTCCCTCCTTCAACTTCGGCCGATGCTGGCATTATTGGCTCTAGCTCTTATGTATCGATCCCTGCTCAAACTGATACCGGGGCCAAAATTACTCAAGTTACAGATGAATCGCAAGAGAGTGCTGAAGCCCCGGACTATGAAATTGACGTAATAAAGACAACTTCTGCAGGTAATTCCACTGTAAATTTCGCTCAAGTGGATTGCTCATTTATTTCACATGGGTTTAATGAGCTTCTTGACTATTTTCTCAACCTTGATGAGCCTTCATCTCCTCTCTTTACTGACTTTAACCTCTTTTCTTCTACAGAGAAAGTATCAAGCACCGCTCAGATTTCTCCTCCTCCGGTTATCCCTCCTCCGTCTCTCCAGGTGTCTCCTCCTTCTGCTTCTCAGCCCGGGTCGCAAGAGGAACAAATAGAAGCCCTTCACGGTTTAGACGATCCCATCGCTTCGCAAGAGCATAGAGACGAGGGACTTGAGGGGGGTGAGATATCTCCGGAGCGGACCCCTTCTGATGACATAACTTTGTCTAAACTTGCCACTCCGGGAAGTGAGTCTTCCTCAAAGAGGAGGAAAAAGCACGGAACGTCAAAGAGGAGGGGGAAGAAAATCACTGTTACTGAAGGGGAGCCAGAAGTTGGACCAGCTGCGCCTACCCCTCCTTCTTCCCTTGTGCCAACTGACCGGCCTGAAAAGCTAATCATTCGGCCGGGAAAAGGGTACAAAGGTAGTAAAAAGAAGTGAACATTTTAGCTTTTTGCCTTTTGTATGTACTGGTCGAGAATTGTGCGGGTACCGGCCCCCGCTTTTCTTTATTTTGAAACCTGTACCTGCATTTCAATTGAATAAAATGATCCTTTGTTTGTACAGACTCCTGTTTGAATTTGAGAATGCATTTATTATTCATTTTTGCACAAGTTTATTTATATGATATTGCAGCGGGCTTATGGTATGTTGTTTGAGTATTACTTTACTGATGCAGCTATACCATTATACCATGTTGCCCCCATACCTTAAGCTTGCTGCAATATTTTATACTTCGAGGGGACTTGCACTCTTATTTTCTAAAGAATAATTATTTTATTCTTTTTAAAGAAAATTTTTGTAGAGTACAACTCCCTTCGTATAAGTTTCTACGCTTTGTCGTTCGAAGAAATCACTTTTTCCTTTTGCTTACGTGCATATTTTACCAAGTGAATTCTTCTATGTGGTAAAGCGGACCTCTGAAGGGCACTTTAACTTCTTTTCTTTTTTATATACAAAGTTGTACCTCTGAGGAGGGATTTTTCACGTTTCAACACTCGAAAGTTTTATTTCAATCTCGGTGAAACGTGTACCTCCAAAGAGTTGTGCCTTTGAAGAAAGCCTTTTCACGTTTCAACACTTGGAAGTTTTATTTCAATCTTGGTGAAACGTGGGCTTCCGAAGAGGTCTTTCTTCTTGATTGTGCCCTTGAAGAGGTCTTTCCTTTGAACTGTGTCCCCGGGAGGGGGTTGTACCTCTAAGGAGGGATTTTTCACGTTTCAACACCTGGAAGTTTTATTTCAATCTTGGTGAAGCGTGTACCTCCAAAGAGTTGTGCCTTCGAAGAAAGCCTTTTCACGTTTCAACACTTGGAAGTTTTATTTCAATCTCGGTGAAACGTGGGCTTTCAGGAAGGTCTTTATTTTGTCTTTGCATTTCAACTTTGGTGAAGTGAAATTCCGAAGAGCGGTTGTTACACTTCAACTCCTGGCGAAATGTGCCTCCGAAGAGGGCTTTTATTTTGTTTACATTTCAACTCTGGTGAAGTGAAATCTCGAAGAGCGGTCATAACACTTCAACTCCTGGTGAAATGGGCCTCCGAAGAGGGCTTTTATTTCGTTTGCATTTCAACTCTGGTGAAGTGAAATCCCGAAGAGGGGTCATAACACTTCAACTCCTGGTGAAATGTGCCTCAGAGAGGGTTTTCATCGCCTGGAAGTTACTCTCTCATGGTTGGAGGGTCATGACTCCTCCAATCTTTTTTTGTTGAGTAGAGAACTTTCTTTTTTGTGGCGTATGACCCATTAGAGGTCTTTATCCTCCGAAGAGTTGTGTCTCCGAAGAGGACTTGTGCTGCCGATGATGGCTTTGGTTGTTCCTCTGTTCACTTGCTTATGCCTTTTCAATGATCCTCTGCCTCCTCTTTCTTTTTTAAGTAACTTGTTTAATCCAAGGAAGTGCGCTTCATTGTCAGGCAATTTCGTGAGAACGAGCGCTAGCTTCTTAATTGGACGTTTGTTTGTTCAAACGATCTCAATTTATTAGCAAATACCCGTTTCTGTCGAAATCATAGGCCGTTCAATTGAAGTACTTCCTATCTAGGATTTGAATTCGGGGCTTTTGTGACTTGAAATTTGGCGAGAATCACTCGGTCTTTTTATGTGCAAGTTTCACTTCCACTGTCTGCAAAAATTTAAATCGACATTTCAGCAATACATTCTATGTACTTTTCATATCGCAAATAAAGCAAACATGTAATAATAATAAGGAACACAAGATTTATAGTGGTTCGGCCAGGAAATTGGGCCTACATCCACTTTATATTCTTTCATTATTTACTTGCATCAGTTTTACAATTGCTTTCAATTACAAGAATCATACATTCATAACTCTTTTTACAATATTTCAACAAAATTTTCAAGTAAAGTATGGACGCAAATGGCTGCTGTTCCATACCCTTGGAATTTGATCTCCATCAACACTGGTGAGTTTGAATGTGCCGTCGAGAAGCTTCTGACCTATTACATACGGTCCTTCCCAATTTGGCCCAAACACACCTGTCGCTGTCATAAAACTCTTCAGGACTAGGTCTCCAATCTCAAAGCTGCGTTGGCGAACTTTGGAATTAAAATGTCTGGCTATTCTTTGCTGATGAGCTGCAATTCTGAGATTAGCCTCATCTCTTTTTTCATCAAGGAAGTCCAGCGCTTCAAGCTGTAGCCTTTCGTTCTCTGCTTGGTTGAAATGGATCCTTCTGTGTGAAGGAACCTCTGTTTCTACCGGGATCATTGCTTCCGACCCGTATGCTAATGAGAAAGGAGTGTGTCCAGTCGCAGTTTTGTGAGTGGTTCTGTATGCCCATAGTGCAAGTGGTAGCTTATCGACCCAACCACCTTTTGCTCTTTCAAGTTGCTTTTTGATGGTTGATTTGATGATCTTGTTTACTGCTTCCACTTGCCCGTTTGCCTGCGGATGAGCAACTGCTGAAAAGCTTTTCTGGATTTTGAATCGCCTGCAAAAATCTTGGAATTCCTCGCTTTCAAACTGAGTACCATTGTCTGTGATTATTTTCTGAGGCACACCATACCTGCAAATGATATTCTTGGTCACGAAACTTATCATCTTCTTAGAGGTGATAGTAGCCAATGGTTCAGCTTCAGCCCATTTAGTAAAATAATCAACTGCAACAATAGCATATTTAATCCCTGATTTGGCAGTCGGTAGCGGCCCAATGAGATCCATTCCCCAAATTGCAAATGGCCATGGACTGACCATTTGTGTGAGTTCAGTTGAAGGTGCTCTAGGAATTTTGGCAAATCTTTGGCATCTGTCACACTTTCGGGAATAGCTTGCAGCATCATGATTAATTTCTGGCCAAAAATATCCGTATCGGAGAATTTTCTTTGCTAATGTTTGACCACCTGAATGATCACCACATTCTCCTCCATGTACCTCAGCCAGGATTGTTTTGGACTCTTCCCTGGATACACATCGAAGCAATGGCATTGAGAATCCCCGTCTATATAATCGGCCATCCTGAATTACATAGCGAGAGGCTTTCCTTAGTAGCTTCCGTCTCTCTATCGAATTTTCTGGCAGAGAACCTCTGAGTAGGTAGTCCAGTATTGGAGTCATCCATGACTCTTGTTCTTGAGATACATTCATAATCCAGTCAATATCCATCTCGTCTATACTTGGTGCTGAAAGGACTTCTACGGGGACCAATCCCAATAGTTGAGCTTCACCAGAACTTGAATACTTTGCGAGGGAATCTGCCTTCATATTCTCTTCCCGAGGAATGTGGCTTATTGAATAGTGATCGAGCTCACACAGAAGTTCCCAAGCCTTTGACAAGTAAGCGGGCAGGTTTCCCCCTTTCGTTTGAAATTCCTTCTTGACTTGGCATACAATAAGTTGAGAATCGCTAAAGATCTGTAATGCTCGTATGTTTAGTTCTTTAGCGATTTTCAGTCCTGCGATAAGAGCTTCATATTCGGCTTCATTGTTTGTTGAAGGAAATTCCAATCTTAGTGCATAGCATAATGACCGACCTTCAGGAGTCTCAAGTACAACTCCGGCTCCAGAACAGTAATCATTTCTTGCACCATCGACATATAACTTCCATTGGATAGGGGAACTGTCGAACGTTTCTTCCTCACTGTTACCCTTATCTGTAAATTCTGCAATGAAATCCGCTAAAGCTTGTCCATTGATTGCTTTCCGGGGGTGATAAGTGATGTCATACTGACTGAGTTCAATATTCCACTTTAGAAGACGACCCGAAGTTTCAGGGCGAAACAGGACTTGCTTTAAAGGTTGATCAGTGAGGACTCTGATAGGATGAGCTTGAAAATATTGCCTCAATTTCCTAGACGCAATTAGTAAACAATAGGCGAGTTTTTCCAACTTAGAGTAATTCATCTCTGCCCCAGTGAGTCTTTTGCTGATATAGTAAACTGGATGTTGAATCCTTTTGTCTTCCCGTATCAGCGCTGCACTTAAAGCGTGTGATGATACTGCCAAGTATATAAGAAGATCCTCGCCATCGCCAGGCCTAGAAAGTATTGGAGGCGTCTCCATATGGCGAATCAATTCATCAAAGGCTTTTTGGCATTCGGGAGTCCAATTGAAGTTTTTCTTTCCTTTCTTTAGGGCGTCAAAGAATGGGATGCATTTATCTGTGGCTTTGGAAATGAACCGACTCAAGGCGGCAACTTTTCCATTGAGACTTTGCAATTCCTTCTTTGTTCTAGGAGCTTTGACTTCTTTCAAGGCAGTAATTTGAGCTGGACTAGCCTCAATGCCCCTAGCGCTGACGATAAACCCTAAGAACTTTCCGGACTCGACCCCAAACGTGCATTTCAGAGGGTTAAGCTTCATTCTGTATTTCCGGAGGACTGCGAACATTTCTGCCAAGTGTTCAATGTGATCCGCTGCTTTCTTAGACTTTACTAACATGTCGTCGACGTAGACTTCCATAGTTTTGCCCAATTGCGGTTTGAACATAGCATTAACAAGTCTTTGGTAGGTTGCCCCTGCATTCTTCAATCCGAAGGGCATAACTCTGTAGCAATAAAGACCAACATCGGTGATAAAGCTCGTGTCCTCCTGATCCGGTTCATGCATCATGATCTGGTTATATCCGGAGTAGGCATCCATGAAAGATAACAATTCATGTCCCGCTGTTCCATCTACCAGTTGATCGATCCTGGGTAAAGGAAAGCAATCTTTGGGGCAGGCCTTGTTCAGATCTGAAAAATCGATGCACACTCTCCATTTTCCATTAGCTTTCTTAACCAACACAGGATTTGAAACCCAATTCGGATATGTAGATTCTTTGATGAAGTTATTTTCCATGAGTCGATCAATTTCCTCTTTTAATGCTGCTGACCTTTCTGGACCTTGGGTTCTTCTTTTCTGTTTTACTGGTGTAAACTTTGGGTCAATATTCAGAGCGTGTACTGCAACTTCTGGAGATATTCCACACATATCAGCATGAGTCCAAGCGAAGACATCCAGATTTGCTTTCAGGAATGATATCAAGATATTCTGAATTGACACATTAAGTTGTGAACCCACATTCAACACCTTATTTGGGTCCTTCGGGTCAACAGGTACCGGTACCGTCGTTTCAACCTGCACTACTCTATTCTCCCCTGCACTGGCTTTTCTGGGATCCATCTCTTTCCGTGCCCCGCTATGCTCGCCAGTGCAGGGTCCGCCCCGTAATTGCTACAAGGCTGGCTCTTTGATGCGGACCGGGGTAGCCGCATCCTTTCCCATTTCCCTTTTTCTTGACTCTCGCAACTCTGTCAGATAGCACTCTCGCGCAGCATTTTGATCCCCTTTTATAACTCCTACTCCATTGTCTGTAGGGAATTTAATAGTGAGGCACCACGGGGCTAGGATAGCTTTGAACGCTGCGAGCGTTGGACGGCCAAGGAAAGAATTATAAGCAGAAAATTCATCGACAATCACAAATGTTTGCTTGCGGACTACTTTCCTTTCTCCTTCCCCAAGTTCTACTAGCAGATCGATGGTTCCTATTGGTTGCTTTGGCTCCCCGGTGAAGCCAGCGATCTTCTGCGATGAGGCTTGTACATCGACCATAGGGATTTTCATTTGGTCGAATGTCTTCTTGAAGAGGATATTACATGATGCTCCGCAGTCAATGAGAACTCTTCTGACAATGGCCGGTCCGATACCAGCTGAGATGACCAAGGGATCTAGGGTAGGAGCTTCGATACCTGAGGAATCTCTGGCTCTGAAAATAATATCATCACTGAAAGTTTTCTGTTGTTTCAGGGGCGTAGTGTCTTCTAAAACAAAGACGTCTTCTTCGGCTGGAACATATTTCAAAGCCCTGGTATATCTCTCCATCTCTCCCCAGCTCTTGCCATCTGGGTGAGGCCCCCCTGTAATGACATTGATAATGGGCCTTCCAGATTCATGCCCCGTAGCTTTCTCACCTATCCTAGGCTGATGAACAGGAGCCTGTTGCCCCTGACTTGACGATGCAGGATTGTTGCTATTCTTTTTCACGAATTGCTGCAGCTTGTTTTCTCTTAGCAATTCTTCAATCAGATTTTTCAACTGGCGGCATTCATCGGTCTCATGACCGGGTTGATTATGGAAGCGGCAGAACTTCCCACTTTGTATAGCCTTTTTTCCGGTCCTCAAAGGGATAGGTTTAGGGAGGTCAACAGAATCTTTAATGGCAAGGTAGATATGCTCCGGCGTGTCTGATAAAGGAGTATACTCTGATGGCTTGAAGGATCGGGGCTTCTTCAGATTACTCTGTTTCTTCCCATTGTTATTTTCCCTTTTTTGCCCTACAGATTCATTCTTGCGTGGAGCAACAGTGTTATCTTCAGCTTTTTCCGACACTGCCTTCACCGGTACAGGACGGCTTTCCAGGCGTATGAATTCATCTGCCTTTTTGTAGAACTTTTCGAGGGAGGTTGGCTCCTTCATGTTTAGCCATTTCCCAAATTCGCTCGACTTATCAATAGCCCTCATCAGATAAGTCAATATCATTCGCGGTTCAGCATTGTCCACCTCTGCCAGTGCTATATTAAAGCGGTTCAAGAAAGATCTGATAGATTCACCAGGATTCTGTTCTATACTTGACAACGACATGATGTCCTTGGCCTTTGAAGCATATAGTCTAAACTGTTCCTTGAACTTTCGGGTCAAGTCTGAAAACTGATCAATAGATCGGACTGGCAACTTGCTGAACCACAGTAGAGCCACACCTTCAAGGTATACGGGGAAATATCGGCACTTTATCTCGTCTGAGGCTCTGGCACCTGTCATGTGCCAATCATATTTATACAAGAATTCATTCGGATCACTTGTCCCTTTGTAAGCTGGGATAGTTGGAGGGACAAACTTCCTTGGAAATTCCGCCTTTAAGATTTTCTCAGTAAATGGAGTTTTACTTGGGGCGAAACCCCATTCTTTCTCATCTTCAACCCTTTGCATACTTTCTCTTATGATTTGCCGGACCATTCCAGAAAGATACTCCTCATCATGTCGAGTTCCAGATCCACCAACCTCAGGAAGCGTTTGCTCAAAGGGACTGGCAGGCCTTTCTGGAGCATTCCTTTCATTAGCATCATGAATGTTGCCAGCATAATTCCTTCCATTACCAGCCGGCTGATCGTTTGCCCCGAGCAAATCATTCAACTTATTCAGAATTAGAGCATTTTGGGCACTCTTAGCCTCTAATTGTGCATTCTGGGCGTTTATCTGCTGGTTCAGCCCTAATATTACAGCATCCAACTCCGCTTTCGTAACCCTAGCAGACGGAGTGGGTTGATTAGGTACAGGAGAAGTGGAGGTTTCCTCTTGAATATTCCCAGATCTGACAGATCTATTCTTCCTTCCAGGAGCCATTATCTCGGATAGACTTCTAGTTTTCAGGGAAATTCTCTCTACAAACCTCTGTGAAGCAATGATGATAACTTGCCTGAGTTCAATTCTCAGTGAAAGCACCAAAAATGTTAACGCTAAAATTTGAACGCTAACACCCCGGTGTATGAGTTATAGTTGTGAAAGCACCACCCGATAACTCGGGAACAGATTATAAGCAGATAATAGCGGAAAAGCGGTAAACAACAACAATTTTATAGTGGTTCGGCTTAAGCGTATAGCCTACGTCCACTTTAAGTACTTTTATTGATGATCTCGTTACAAGCTGATACAATTCTTTCCAAGTACAATACACTTTGAATTACAAGTCACTTAGAACAAGTAGCCTAAACTTCAATGGAGATTAGAGTCTTCAAATCCATGTTGGATGTGTGTGATCTTTTCTCGAAGTTCTTTGTAGCGTTCTTCGTGTCTTGAGAGCTTTAAGTGTTGGATTGGTTTGGAATGCAGCAGAGTAACGGCGCTTGAAGAGAATGAGCCAAAAGTCCCTTGAAAGTTGGATATGGCAATATATTTATAGAGAATTCTAGGCAGGAAACATTACCAAGTCCTAAGTCGTATCCGACCTAAGTTGGGTCGTGGACGACTTAAACTAAGTCGTGGGTCAGTTGCCACTTAAATGCTGGGTCGAGACTTCTTAAAGGCATCCGTGCTGAACCCTGGATATATCACAAGTCCTAAGTCGCAAATGAGTCAACCGGTCCTCTCATAAGCGATGCGGCATTGAACCTTAACTTCGTAGTCTTAAGTCGTGTACGACTTACCATATGTCGTAGGTCGTGACCGACCTAAACTGATTCTCGGCTTGTGGCTTAACTGGAGTTAACGAGTCATGGTGCAGTATTGAATTTGCCTCTGTAGCCTTAGGTCGTGAACGATCTAGCAAAGGTCGTAAGTCCGTCACGACTTAGGTGTAGTCGTCTTAACTCCTCGTCCCTTGAGTCGTTAAGTCATAGTCCCTTTAGGTTGTTGGACCGTTACTCCCTTGGGTCATTTAGGTTGTAATTTCTTAAGTCGTAAACTTCCTTAAGTCGTGCCATCCTTAACTAGTAAGATTGTGCAGACCTTAGGTCGTTAGGCCGTAATGTTCTTAGGTTGTGAAGGCCTTAAGTTGTAGATCCTTATCTCGTAGACTCCTTAACTCGTAGAGCCCTTAAGTCGTAGATCCCTTAACTCGTAGAGGCCTTAAGTCGTAGATCCTTATCTCGTAGACTCCTTAACTCGTAGAGGAAACTGGGTTAACATTTATTAACCTAAATTAGCACTGTTACATTTTAATTTACTTATTAGCTTACAACATGTGCTACCATTAGTTCATACACTAATTTATTCCATTTCCACTCCTCATACATTATTTTATTAGTAATCCAGTGTTTTAAATTATTAATTTACCTTTTATTTCCCATTATAAATTAATGCGCACATTAATTAAGATTTTAAATAAATTTAATCATTTCATTTTGGAACATTCTTTTATTACAATAAGAATATAATCAACATTTATATTGTTTCACTTATTGGAATTACATCCAAGGTATTAACAATTAACTTACCAATCTTATCCAAGTTATTATTTCCATTAATAATTCACTAAATTTTTTATTCCTTTCTAGTTTAAATTCCGAAAATCTAATTAAGTTAACCAATTTTATTTATCAAAATTTATGGGTCGTTACACTCTCCCCCACTCAAAACTTTTCGTTCCCGAAAAGGAAAAGAAGGGAAAAGAAGAATTAAGAAATCAATATATCTTACTTAAAATATTAGATTTATACACAAAAAAATTTACAAAATTTAATAATTTAAATAAAATATCTATTTATGACTATTAAATCCCTTTATACACAAATTAGTAAAGTTTGGAAAACATTTTCAAAATAAATTTCTAAGTCCAAAATTTACGGAAAATTTCGGCAGAGTCTCCTTTGTACGGAGAGGCTCGAAAGAAAATATAATATCAATATAACAATATACAACATATATTTTCCAAAATAATATATATTCCAACACGGGAGAACAATATAATAACGCTATAAACCGTAATCCGAAAACGTACCTATTTATTGGGCAACTAATGCTTAATTATGAAACCAAAAGCAGTAGCAATTGCTTCCATAACCTGTATTTCACTTATATAATCCAAAAAGGTTCACAATTATATAAAATGAAATATTTAAAGTGGTTTCAACCATAAAAAACAAATCAATACAACATCAATCACTTGCAACCAGGCACACAACCATCATATAGAATCAACACATATCAATTATCCATTCATATCAAATAAAACAGGTAGTAGTTCGGGTTCAAAACTTTAAATTATACGGAATGAAAAATAAACTATCAAGTGCATCATTTACTCAACAGTCTTAGATGAAACAAAATAGATTATGCATACATCCAAACAAATTTAAAGTATCCTTACCAAAACAATCACAATCAAAACAAACAACAAATTCAAACAATAGATCAAGTTTATTAATTTCATTCATATAATAATTTATCTTTTAATTTGCCTTTTATTTCTTACAGTTTCATTTACTTGTATTCATTTCTACCAAAGTCTCATTTTCACTTATTCATATCATGAAATTTTCTCTTTTATTATATTACATTCATTTATTCACTGCTTAATTTCATTTATTGCAGTATTCCTCTTTCTGCTTATTTTCAAAATAAATAACTTCAATCATTTACTTAAGTCTATAATTACTTACTTAAGTATATAACAATTATAACCTCAATTCTTATTAATAAAAGCAATTTATTGAACATTTCATTACATACTTTTACTTGCACAATTTCCATTACATTTTCTTATTAAACATTTCAACTTTTAATATTTGGTAAGTTATATATATGCTTTTAAGAATGTAATTAAAATCATACAAGTTTATCTTATTTCTTTTAATTAACTAAATGTTCAATAATTATATCTTTTGTTTTATATGTTACAAATTTAAATTTTTTCATTTAATTTATAACTTAGCATTAAATCTCTTATTTCCTTTAGAGGTTTCAATTTGTTAATTACCTACGTTCCAATTCACTACAATAATTGAAACTGTTAATTAATGGAAACTTAAGAACTATATACCGGGTTAAAACTTAAATTATTTTAAAATAATAGATAAATATATACTTACAACATATATATCCAATTATATTAAAAACAATTAAAATTCATATTTGTTTATCAAAATAAATCTGTAGTAAACTACTACAGTGGCCTTCCCACATCGAAACTCAAAAATGAATGTCGATGATGCGGCCGC
This sequence comes from Allium cepa, assembly GCA_030765085.1. Lineage (NCBI taxonomy): Eukaryota > Viridiplantae > Streptophyta > Magnoliopsida > Asparagales > Amaryllidaceae > Allium > Allium cepa. The sequence goes on from CM060931.1 coordinate 962,222,774, forward strand.
CATCACTGAAATTATTTTCCAGCGACAGAGATGAAAGTATAGAACTTATATCTTTTTCAAAATTCTTTAAAACAATTCTTTCAATTTATATTGAAATATTTATATCAGAAAATACTTCTAAATTACATCACTATTATATTCCAAAATCATTCAAAAGAAAGTTTCAAAACCCCAAAACGTAAGTTCTAAATTCCCCAATTTTCATTTATATTATTTTCAATCTTATTTCAACTATTATTTATAAATTTCATTACTTAACAACCAATATATTATAGCCAAATATATATCATTTATGAAAACTTATCTTATATATATATAAAATATAATAGGCAAAATTATTTCATTCACCTATATTCAAAACAAATATTGTGTCGGCCTGTTCTATTAAGTGTTTAGAAATCCCATTTGATGTCATAGCGTTCCATGCATCAAACAGAATATACAAATACAAAACGGAACAAATTAACACAATATTAAAACCTTTTTATAACACTAACAAATACGCTCTCTCATATATACACTCAGAGACTCATCATAGGGTACTACTACCCTATTAGTAAGAGTCGGAAGCCACAAAGCTAAGGTTTATTGCTAAACCAAAGCTCTGATAATAGGTGTAACGTCCCGCCTTTTTGTACGGTTTAGATCGACGATAAACCACACATGTCAAACTTAAACCATACAGAAGGGCGGACTGTTATAGGGTGAATAAGAAGAAGCAAAGAAAGAATAAAACAAAACAGAATCTTGCAGCGGAACGATAAAATATAATAATCAAATATACAGTTCATGAAGCTGTTTTACAAAACATTTGATTATATTTATACAGTATATATCAGAGTTGCACATACCAGCGAATAATAATTAATGCAGTGGAATACAGTGTGTAGTGGAATATAATAATAAATCTTCGTCTCCGTCCTCCAGAATATGGTCTTCCAAATCCTGAAATGCTCAGGCTGACCCGAGCGAATTGAAAAGACAAAACAATCGAGTCAGAACAAAAAGATCTTATGTAAGTTAAATCAACGGTAAATAATATGAGTGTAACGGCGTCAGAGATGTTTACGGGATTTGACATCTCCTATCCAGTTTCTAACGTGAGTGCAGTAACTCAGGAGATGCTCGGGATTCACATCTCCTAAGGATCCGTTAAACTATTTACTATATAGTAATATACGCTATTATAATAGTGTCTAAAGTAAAGTATAATATACTGAAAATAGCGTTAAGGCTTTACATTTTCCACCTTAACACACTTTATATTCCCATAGTCTATACAGTACCGTAATCTCCCCTGTATTGGACGTCGTCAGAGGGCACTCCATAGGTATGGTACAAAACAAAATCGTATAAGGCGCGCTAAGGTAGGTGACACGGCAAAACTAGGCAATGCCAGGGTAGATATACTAATTACGCTTCCGGGTCGATGGCAACGCATAGCCGCAGCTACCGCCCACCTCGAGCCAAACCCTCAAATCAAAGAAATCAAAAGTGGCCACCGAATAAATCCAAAGTCAGAGAATAATATTGAAGGGATGTGTCCGATAAAAGGTGCTACCTTCTTAACCCGTCGATCGCTCCTGTTTTAGCCACCTTATGCCAACTCACGGGAGTCAGGTCCACGTATTTACCTCAAAGGAAACGTCGCCGCTATCCTACTTCATTCTGTAATCTCCACCGCGTACACGGTTTTTAAAGTGGTTTTCGGAGTTGGCAGAGAGTATGACAACTTCCAATCCCGGTCTCTTTAACAACCCAATGTTATTATAACACCGCGGTCATTTCGAAATAATTTATACCTCAAACCAGGATATAATATTTATGTCAAAACCATATAAATACGATATCATTTTAATTTAAAAACCAAATCAATATGATATTCCTTTTATTTCAAATCAATAAAATATCATTTTATTTCAATCATATATCCCTTTTCTAAAACCAAAACATTTTCAAAGTTATAATATTTCAAAACCAAACGCTTGAAATATATCCTTCCAAAACAGAAAACTTTGAATTTCATAACTTTGAAATATAACTACACTACTTAAATGGTTTAAATATTAAATTACTTTATAAATAAAATAGCTTCTTAAATTTCACAAATAAATTCCAAATACCGATTTGAACCTACAAATAAACCATTTCAAATTCAATATATTTCAAAGCTTAAATATTTAATACTCAAAACTAAAATTTATAATTCATATATATATACCAATTTTGCTTTTCTATTATTTAGTTTTGAAATGTTTACTTGCTAAATCCAATATCCTTTAAATTAAAACTTAAATTTTCAATAACGGAATATTCTTCAGTTTATTCACTCAAATCACCTTAAACCCGAATTAAGTTATAAAACCATATTCTTTTAAAATCTCAATTTCAAAAAGTTCCAAAAGGATTCTTATTAAATATAATTCTTTAATTAAATAAAATCTCTAATCAAATTTCAAAACTATCTTCTCAACCTTGATTGATAAAAATCCATATAAACTCTATACAAAAATATACTTTAAGTAAATACTTGACCATGTTATATAATAATAATATCCAACCTTATTATTTAACTTATTTATACTTTAAACAAATCTTATTCATAGCTTAAACCCAAGAATTTAAATATATATATAAAATATATTTATACAATATCCAAATCCATACCTCATAAAATGTATATTTCTTTACAAACCATAGAAAATCATTTCAAAATATTTTTGAATATAGACCGCGGTGTCTGTATATAATTTTTTATCTTATGGTCAAATGATACGGATATTTATCATTTCAATCCGTAATTTAAAACAATATTACGGTTATATATCATTTCAAACCGCAATCCCGAATGAAATAAAATGCACAGCAACTTGCAGTTTAAAACAATATAAAATATAACATCCATTCATCCAATATCAATCATCAACCGTTTATTACAATCATCATCCAATTTAAACCATAACATCAATATAGAGCATATAATAAATAATATGTAATTACTGACAGTTTATAATCAAAAATAAATTAAATGAAAATTTAACTGGCAATTTATATGCAATATATAGATATAATAACAATTTAATTCAATTAACTTCAATTTAACCGGAATGATGATTAAAATACGCCAAACAGTCATAAATTTCTAATCACATACTAAATAAACTTAACAAACTTAAGAAATTTTAGAAGTTGTGAGTGGGTTAAAACACTCACCTTTTGAATTTAAATTGGATTTAAATCCAATTTAAACCCAAAAATTGGACAGTCTCCAAATTCGTCCAAACTAGCGTCAAAGTGTGCGGAATTCCAATACAAACATAGTGGAAAAACCCGCGTGAAACGGAGTTCGTACGCACAAGTTATATCAGTTAGAGCAATTGAAAATTAAATTTAAATTAAAACAAAATAAACAACGTTACTCATCACACTTCAGACACGTCATCAGGCATCCAGGAGCACGCGCATCATTCTTCTTCCAGAAATGCACTAACCCTAGCACACGAAACCGCATCGAGTCCACCACCTTCATCAACAAAATCAACACGTCACGCCGATCAAAGCGCCGCTGGCCATCCCCACCTCGGCCGACCAGAGCCCCCCCCCCCCCCCCCCCCCCACGCGCACGATCAATCGACCCAAAATCGCGCTGCCCCCACTGTGAAATTTCGAACCCTAGCGAATTTTGCAGCAAATATAACCGATGAATCGCCAAATAAACTGCATGGATGAAGTCCCCTCGGTTCTCTCTTCAAAACCCAGAAAGGATTTCCCAATCAGACGAAGTTCATCGTCGAGCGATGAACAACCAAAAATGGATTTGGGATTTTTGGAAAATTGATGATTCAAAACTAAAAACGAACTTCAGATCCGAGATGTGCACATCGAGAGCTTCGATATATAATTTTTCTGAATTTTTTTGAGGAGTTTGAAATTTCACTGATTTTTGAATTGCAATTGATATTAGGTATTTGTCTGTCATTGAAATGAGGAGCTGAAAGAAATTTTACATGCAGACAAATGAGAAAAAAGGGTAGGCTAGGGTTTATAACTGGGTATTTAAAGGTAGGGTTGAAATAGAATAGAAGGACACGATTGAATATACGCGCTAACGACAAAGTGGCCCAAAAAGCCCGTTCTGACTCCGGATCGAAATTGGGTCAACCCGTATATCGAAATAGATGTTTTTAAATATTTTAAACGCGATGGAACAAGTTTCGAGTCCAAATTCCACCTTATGAAGAAGTTATGCTCAAATCAATATTTTTCAAATTGATTTCAATTGATTTCAATTTCATTGATTTCAAGGCGTTTCGAGTCATTACGATCAAACGACAAGTTCAATCGCTACGATACTAGAAATTTTACAATACTTCACAGTTATGGATCCTATGAAACTAGTTTCGTTGAAATCCGAGTCAGTGGCCAAAATGGCTATTTTTACATTAATTAAATAAATTAATAATTGATTAATTAAATCAAATTTTCAATTTAAATTCTAAAATTGACAATTCTTATCATTTTGATTTCTCAATCATTTACAACGGTTTTAAACGAATTTAGATGTCAATTTAGAGATGATTAATTTATAAATTTCGGTATTAACCTCAATTTCATTAAATTCACAAATTATAAATTTAATTTCCAACAATTCTATTAAATTTATTTTTTTCATTCTATTATTCAATTCATTATTATCCAACGGATGAAATTAATATTTGTTTATGGTTTATTACGTTATTACCCCCAAAATTTCACTTAATTTCCATTAATGTAATATCTAGATATTTAATTTCATTTATTTGAAATAAACCCAATCACTATAATTTACATTCAAATAAATTAATAAATCTTTTTGTGAATCGCGTATTCTAGCAATGTCTCGGTGCACTCTCTTAATGTTCTTTGGTTTGAGTTTTTGAAGCTATATATATATGAGTTTTAAAAAGAGAAATTGGAGTTTGAGATATATATGTGTGTGTGTGTGTGTGTGTGTGTATAAATCAAAGAATATTTTGAGAATATATTTACATGAGTTGTATTTCTTTTATGGAAATAATTTGAGAGTGTTGGGTTGTCCATCGAGTAGTTAAGAGATCTGGTCGATACGCCTGATCAACGATATCGATAGGAATCTCCTAAATGCTATGATGAGGCAATCAGACACAATGGTTTGTGTTTTAAATTTATAATCCTACATTAACCAAAAGTCATATTATAAATGGAATTGACATTTTTCTCAAACATTACTTTAATTAACTTTAACGTAATAATTTATTTATGTTTATTGCAATTGATTACCAGTAATAATTGGATATACTAAATAAATGGTTAACATACAATACTTGTTACCATTAACGTTTATTGTCACTTAAAAGCTATTAATAGCAAGCCAAATGTTGCTATTTGATTTAGGCCTACTTCAATGCATTAAATGAATGGGTAAATGATTAAAGTTTTGCACTATTGCGATGTTATCTCACATGCATACTAGATTATCTACTAACAATTATTATAATTTCTTACAGAACATTGATTTTTATTCAATGACTATCTATTATAATTTAAATTCATTAATCTAATTCAATGCTTACATTTTGTTTTCATATATTCAATTTGTAGCTAAGTATACATCTACATTATTTCCATTGATTTGACTTTCATTCAATTTGTTCATAGTCAACTTATATTAATCTCACCACCTTTAATTTTAATTATCAATTCATTCATAAACCACTAATCCTACCTTATTACCAAATATTACCTTAAATCTACACCAATGTAATATTTAATTCTATTTATTACAATAGGTATCTATTAATATTGATTGCGCTAAATTAGTTGTTTATCAACTTGCATTAACGTTATTACATTAATCTGCATCCAATTACAATTAATACTCTTAATAAATTATTTAGCTTTCTATTACACTAATTACTATCTTATAAATTAATTTTACGTTCCCTTTTTAATTTACATTCACACTTTCTGTTATTATATTAATTATCATTAAGTACATTTAGTTATCTTTATTTGTAATTGATGAATTAACTGGTAACAACCATTTGTCACCATTTTACCTTTTATAATACTTGTATGTTCATTCTTCCCAACCAATTACCATCTATTATATTATAACTTTACAATTTTAATAAATTCATTAATTGTCATTTCATTCAACCTATTAATTTATTAACCTAAATTAGCACTATTACGTTTTAATTTACTTATTAGCTTACAACAAGTGCTACCATTAGTTCATATACTAATTTATTCCATTTCCATTCCTTATACATTATTTTATTAGTAAGCCAACGTTTTAAATTATTAATTTATCTTTTATATCCCATTATAAATTAATGCGCACATTAATTAAGATTTTAAATAAATTTAATCATTTCATTTTGGAACATTCTTTTATTAGAATAAGAATATAATCAACATTTACATTGTTTCACTTATTGAAATTACATCCAAGGTATTAACATTTAACTTACCAATCTTATCCAAGTTATTATTTCCATTAATAATTCACTAAATTTTTAATTCATTTCTAATTTAAATTCCAAAAATCTAATTAAATTAACCAATTTTATTTATCAAAATTTACGGGTCGTTACAAAGGGAATACAAAGTAGGGTGGTTCTGTAACGACCCGGATTTTTGAACGGCTAATTTGCAATATTTAAATTGGATTTTAATATATAATTTGAACTTTAATTTGATTTTTAATATGAACAGTTTGGTTTTATATGATAGAAAGGATTTAGAATTCAAATATAACGACCTGTTGAATTAATTAATTATTAAAATAGTAATTGAATATCGGGCAAAATATTAAATCGGGGGTAGTAAGCTTGTTTAAAATATTTTAAAGGCTTATAGAATTTATATTGTTAATACTGAAAATAATGGATGAGTAAAAATTTGAGTTTAGCAATGGTTTGTCCAATTTTAAAAGTATATCGTTTAAACTAATATTTAAAAGTAGCCATCCGAGGCACAGTCTTGGAATTCGACGAAACCAGTTCCGTTGGATCCGTAATATTGAATTATTATCGGATTCAAATTTCGTAATTTACGGAGCTACCGTGTGATTGTACGATAAACAAACGCGCTAAATTTAATTGGAATTCGAGAAGATTTAAATATAAAGTTTAAAATAAAATAATTAACCTAGCTTCCTCAACACACTTTCGTCCCATCAGAACACTATTGTTCGTCTTCTTGTATACGCTTTCCTTTTTCTTTAAAATCACGTTGCTTCTTGTTGCTCTCTTCGATCAGAAAACTAAAATTTATTAACGACCGCTACTTCTATCATTTTTTTCCCAATCGAATGAGAATCCTTCGTTTTATTCTTTGCCTCAAAGCTCGAAATCGAAACCCGTTTCATTTTCTTTTTCTTCCTGATACCGATTCCACGGCTTTCATTAAATAAAAAAAAGAACCCTAGCTTGAAATCGATTCGACTTAGGGGGAGGGGACAAGGCGTGGCCGATCGGAAGACGAGAGGGAGGAGAAATCGATAGGGTGTTGATAGCGATGGCTTGGTTTTGCTCGCGTGATTGATGCGAGTCATCGGTGCAGTCAGAGGGGATTAGGGTTCGCGATTGAAGATGAGGCTAGCGCGATGCTGGGGAGTTCGGAGTGAGGTCGCGGTGGCGACGCTAGTGATTGGAGTCGCTCGTTCGTGGGGTCACGCAAGTGTTTCTCGAGCAACTGCAGGTCGCGCGAAGGGGGGGCATCGGCGATGGAGGCGGATGGTCGCATTGAAGCTGTGGGTGGTGCGGCGTCTCAGTGATGGCCGTGGGTGATGGGTCGTTTTCGAGTTGGCGTAGTCGTTGCAGTGGTCTCGAGTGAGCAGCGAGGTAGAATTCTATTAATTGTTTTACATTTAGTTAATTTAAGTTTTAAATTTGAGAATTTTTCGATTAAACAGAAAATTTAAAAATTTACAGTAAGTTAGGGTTTTGATTTTGAAAAAAATTATTATCTTTACCGATAAATAGTTTTAAATCTTAAAAAATTATTCTAGTTTAATTTAAAAATATATGTATATGTATAGGATTTTTGGGAGTAAATGTGAATTTTAAACTATTTGAAGTCTATATAAAAATTTGATTTTTGAAATCTATTTACTTATTTATATACGTATATATATGTAGTTTCAAAATAAAATCAATATATGTCAATTTGAGATAAGTAGTTTCAAAGAGAAAAAAATAAAAATAAAAATAAAATAAATATATATCTTTACAATTTAAATATTGTTAGGTCGTTTAAAAATAATTTCCACTATTTTCTGCGAGCTTAGGCTCTTTGTTGTATGTACTCTGTTTCTTATGGAGTTGCAATAAAATGGTCGGGGTCCATTCAACCCCGTCGGCCTTGCCAATTTGTTTAATAGTCACTAAAAGATTTTATAAAGGTGGAATAGTTTAAATTTTAATTATTTGTTGAAATAAATCATTGGTTAAAATTAAATTACGAGAGTTAAAGAATAAATTTATTAAACGACAAATAATTATTCAATTCAATTGGTCCACATATTAATAAAATTCATACAATTGTTATTCAAGGTCAAAAGTATGGAAAACAAGTCGAGATTGGAAAGGATTGCAACTTAAAAGAAAAGGTGAGATTTTCTCACTCATTCGGATGCCATAAATTTAATTTAAATGTTAAATTTAAATCATTGGATGTGTTTGGTTGATAATAATTTATTTACTGAATGATATTATAAACCCATATACCGTGATATCCCACTTTGAAGTGGAATTGATATGTTATTGTGCTAACATTTGTGGATGCAGGGAAAACAGGTTGGAGGGATCCAACAGGATTCCTCAAAGATATTTATTTATTATATATATATGTGTGTTGTCATATGACAGGATGAATGAATTGATATGGAATTGCATGCGAATTGAATTATATAGTGTTAAATAACATGGAAATTGGAATTTTCTAATTTTTAAATGCTATAAATAATTTAATTGAAGGAAGTTAAATGAAACTTAAATTAAAAGAATATTTCTTTAGGATTTGGATTTATTTCTATTAAGAATAAAGTAAAAATAAAAAGAATATCTATTACTTTGGTTATACCTAAAATTAGTTAAAGTTGAGTCTGGGAAATTTAAATTATATATAAAGATTCTAAGAAATATTGTAATCGATGAATGAATTTGAAGTAAAGTAAAATTTTATTAAGAAATAAAGTAAAGGAACTTTATTAAGAAATAAAATAAAAGGAACCTTATTAAGAAATGGAATTTTGTAAAGAACAAATATGGGATTTTATTGAAAATAAAATTATAAAGATAAGATCTTTGAATAAAATTGTTTTTTATAAATAATAAAAAAAGAAAACTCAGGGGAGTTATGAATTTATAAACAAAGTTTATAAATGAGATAGAAAGTATCAACGAATACGTAATGAGATAAGTCATGGCGAGAAATTAATTTGAGTTATGAAAATTGGTTTTGGAAGGAAATAGTTGAATATTTCTGGAAGTAAGAAATGAGGACATGGTCAAGAGGAATTTATGAGTGAATATTGGATTTTCTAAAAATATAAATTTGTTTTAAAGGAATATTTTAAAAAAAATTACTATACTATATAATTTGTAAAGAACTATTATTTACATTTAGAATATTTCGGAAAAGTTATTTTAATGCTTAGTATTTATTATAATAAATTATAGTTTTCTAAACCAGCTTTGAAAATTTATTAATAACTGGATATGAATTTAATTTTTACCTTAAACCATAATTTGAAATAAAATCATTATTCTTACTTTATAAGTCAATGTGTTTTCAAAAATGTTTTGAAAATCCAATTATAAATCCTCTTGAAGTAAAGCAAGTGTAACTAATTTGAATAAGATCTTTAGGGAAGATTTTATAGAGGGTTGTGAGAACTTGAATAAATCCCAAGTTTAAGATTAGTGAATTTCGAGGTGAGATAAAATTCGCAAGAAAAGCAGGAATGAAACTTGAAATATTAATAAGCTAAATGGCTTTGGAAAATTTACAAATGGGACTGTAAATAATTTTTGAGGAACGAAATAAGAGATAAAGAATATTTTCCAAGTTTTAAGAACTATTGAAGTGGGAAAATATTATAAATGGTTGGCAAAGACTTAAATGGTTCCACGAGAAATAGAGTGAATTGAATCTAATTTCAAGGCATTGAAATATGAAGATAATATCTTAAGTAGATATTTGAGATAAACAATTTAAGGAAATTATTTGATGGTTGCTTGTGAATGATTAATTGATAGTTAAATCACCGACTATCAATATTGGACAATGCGCTGATCATTTCGAAGAGTCCGGAATCGGAGTTAATTATCCGAAAACCACTTCGATCCAGTTTGAACGATTACGAATAAAGACCGTGAAGAGTTGAAGACGGTGATTCGGTTTGTCCAGACCCAGGGCAACTTGTATGGATTGAATGCTTTTAGAACATCGTCAGGAGGACGATGAGCATTCTAAGTAGGACTTGTTCTTGTAAGGTAACGCTTAGCCTCAAGCCTCATCAACCGGGAATGGCTAAAATAGGGGAGGTGCAGCAAGACTTCGTGGGTAGCCCCCACTGGAGAGTAAGGTTTCCCCTGTCTAGATGTCCCTTTTATTTCGGCTTAGTGGGTGGTTGGTCGCGCCAACCATAGGGTGATCTTGCTTGGGACTGTCCAGTAAGGGATGGTTCCGGTCTTGTGTTGCAGGGGAGTTAGGGTGGCTCTTCGGTACTCTGATCTAGATCAGGTACTGTGACGGCCGGTACCCCGGTAGCCCTGCCATTGTATAGAATCCAATCTCCAATAAGAGCCTGTACGGTTTTGATTGTGCCCAACTATTGCTGAAACGTGAGATGCAAGCATTTCAGCTAGATTCTATTTTACTTTCTATAGACACTATTATAATATCAGACGAATTTAATAAAAAAATGTTTTGGCTATCGTAAGGTAAAAACCGGACATGTTTATTTATGGCGTGGTCTTACGAGATGCTTTTGTTTTCAAAGGATTTTTGAAAATATAATAATCCAATTGAGTGTGATTTCTCACGCTGGTTTTCCAGACTGACTCGGGTGTTGTTTTATATGATGCTCGGGTCAGACCGAGTTAAACAGGTTCAGGTTAAAGCTAAGGAGTTCAGGAGACGAGCTGATGACAGAGCATACTTCCGTATTTGACTATTATTTCCGCTGTGTATGGACAATTATTAAGTTGTCTCTTTATGGATGTTTGTTGTACTCTGATGATGGTATGTATGTATATATATGTATAACAGTACAGATTTCTTGTATTTAAAGCTGTTATTATATATTATATTTTTTTCCGCTGCGATTGTGAGACTTTGATGTTGTTTTCTTTTCTTCTTCTTCTACCTCTTTCTTCTTTTACTCGAAGACTCGTTCTTTTGTGCCACTTTGGACAGAACAGTTGTGGAATTTTGTTAGTTCAAAGGGGTACGGATTTGCGGGCCTTTGCACTTGGTATGCCTCGGTCGAAGTGTCAAAGGACAAGCAGATTCAGCTTCAATTCTTTATGGGTTATTATGTAACAAGTGGGTAATTTCTAGATTGTGTTAGGCGGTCTAAATGGGATGGTGAGCAAGGCTCGGTGCTTTGGTACTAAGATTGGACCATATACGAAACTGTTTTATAGGTCGAGAATGCCATCGGTCCTGAGCGGTCGATGGAAAGACAAGGGGGTTACGCCTAAACGGACTACACCTTCTACTAGTATAGATCTCATTTAGGACATGCACCGTCTCACTGTTGTTTGCTAGTTTGTTTGTTGTTAAAAAGCAAGGCTAGATAACCCTTTTGTGGATGTCTTTCAAAAACGAATAGAATACAACTAAACTATTATGACGTAGGATGACAAGGACGTGATATTGCATTGATGATGGATCCTGACAAGGTGCTGGGTTATGGATGCTAGTGGGGAAAGTATCTTGGTATAATGAGGGACTATGGTACTTATATGTTTGTATATATGCAATAATTGTCTACCTAGGGTAGATGAGGTATATCATATGCATACGTGGAGTCAAGAAAACTAAGTAAAACAATAGGCATAATATGTAATGAAAGCCAATCTGCATAAACTAGTGCTATGTATAAAATGTGTAATTTACCAATTAACAGAATATTATTTTGACCCCCTCCTCATTAGAACCCATGAGATATCCTTAGAGGAAAAGGCACCAGTATAAGGCAGGAATGGTGGAAGGACAGATTTTCTTATGCATGCTCGACACTGATAAAGATACTAAAGATTAAAGGTGCCATTCATGGTCGGTAATCATATGTTTTATTACACATTACTATTCCATTGTGAATTTATATCGATAGTTCTCTGATATGCTTTTGTTATATGCAGTATACCAAACACCAACGATCTAAACTTTAGTGGCCGTGGGTTTTCGATTTAGTGAAAATTCAGACCCACTAGGGTGTGACTTATTACATTTGGTATCAGAGCATAGGTTAGTCGATCTTAAGAATTATGATACGATGAGTGAATGTATTTGTAACTTTTACATTAATCATATATATATATGCCACACTCTACAACTTCCAACTATAGTAGAAGTTGCAACTATATTCTTAAAAGATGGACAATGAAACAATAAGTTGGAATAATATATAAGTTGAAGAATAGACGTATCCCGTTACCCCATGGAAAAATAGGTCTTATTGGAAGGCGTTGTGTGACAACCCTAACTCGACCTTCGAAAATCGAAACCAAATACAACACTCGTATTCCAATGCCGTAGATCCAAATGTCGAATCTGGTTCGCCGGAGCTTATAACACAATTAAGTATAACAACACAGCGAAAGAAAAGAAATGAATATCATTGATATCCAACATTTGATACAACAATGATACAATATGAATCAAATATCAGAGATACAAAAATACAATGCTACAGCGGAATAACAAATGATATAGCAGCAGAACCAAAAACTCTAAAACAGCAACTCTAACTCCAAAGCACCAATCCAGAAATAGCTCGAGCCACCATCACGTTGCACCAAGATAAGCAAGTCTCGTCCATGAATTCAAAAACTCCAATATCCAAGATCTCCAAAGAATACCAAAAAGGAAAGCCGAAAGCTACCGAATCGATATTTATCTACTATCTGAAAAATCAAACTCTAGACTGCCCGTGTGGAAAATAGTGGGCACCCAGAGTTTAAGAAAGGAACAATAAACTCCGGGTAAGTCATGGGACTGGTATGAGCAAACGAGAACAGTTTGTCTTTTAAAAACAAGCAAAGAATTTAAATTTGAAAATCCGCAATGCTTTTTAGAAATTGAAACTACCATAAGGCCTCCCGCAACACACACAATGCAAATGCAGACTTGGAGGAGATTTCTCCTTATGATAGTCAAATATGCTTGATACGCGGAAATTTCTTTGATATTATTATTATAAGTGCACGGTGAAGAAAATCATTTCGAAAATACAATATCAATCTTAGCCATCATAGGTACCATTATATTATGCCTACTATAGCTACCATGTTAGATGGCAAGTTCTACAACTAAAACCGTACAAGGCTCATATTGTTTGTTTGGATTTCCAACAAATGGTCAGGCCAAGAAACTTCCTATTGCCACATGGGTACGCCTCTGAAGGGACGCCCGAGAACCTAACCGGATCTTTACCAACACAAGGCCGGGTTACCTCTGTAACTAGGTAACTACTACAAGAGTATGCCATCCCCCGGTCGTAACCAACCTTTATCCCGGGATTAACCAACAACCACAAAGTAATAAATTTGCAGCAACCACATAGGTTAAATATCTGGGCTCCATACCATGATAACACCTCTATCCAGAAGGAAATGAACATACCCTCAGGAGGCGCTACCTCCAAATAACCTTGCTGCATTCTTCCTGTTTCGACCATTCCGGGTTGTGAAGTTCGACGAAGTGTCATCCACAAAGCTATGCTTTTCACAAAAGCCATGCTTTGATCAATAAATGATCAGCAAATGATCATCAATACACAACTACAATTAGCGTGCCACACTACCAAATTGGGAGTATATCGCTGATAACCTTCACCTACATAACCTCTGAGCTCGTACGTCTCAGAGAAGGGTGTTAAGCTAAGAGAATAAATTCTCCGCCACCAACAGATATGTATTTGAAAGAAATCAGATTTATATCTCAAAGTGTAGTGTCAGACACACGACCATAAAAGTTTGTTCCGGGTTCGAACAGAACCGAAGGCACTTCCGAAGAAGCCCTTGCAAATCCGGATAATCCCTAATCACGTCCAGACTCACCATCATAAGGGTGATCAAATCTCTATACCGGGGACCATCGGTGCAGAGACATTCGACGGGTTATCCTTTCATTTTCGAAAAATATCTGGTCTTCCCTACCGGTCTTCAAATGCTATCCATATACGTCGTACCATTATTCGGAATGGGTTATATGACACAAAGGTCCTCTCTCGGCTAAAGCGAATAATGAGCGCAATATTTAAAAACATATAGATAATGGAATTCAGTTAAGTCGTAACTTTAAAACCCAAAACTTTTCTTTCAAATGGTTAAACACATTACCATTTATAAATCTTTTTAACCAAAAAGATTCATCTCAAAAACCTTTCAATGGTTTAAACTATTTCCACATTTAAATCTTTTAAACAAAAGATTCACTTTAAAACCCCTTTCAATTCTAAACAAGGTCCACCAATCTTTGACAAAGATTCATTTGTATCCTTCCAAAACAATTCCATTTCAAATTGGATTGACTCATTCGGTCTTTAAATTAAAGACTCATTTGATAGCTTTCAAAACAGTTCCCGTTTCAATCTTTTATATATAAAAAAGACACATCATTTAAAACCTTCTTCAATTTAAAATTAGGGTTCAACTATCTTTCACAAAGATATAGCTTTCAAAATCATTCCATTTCAAATTTGAAATCATAATTTGTATAACCTTTTTACGTCATAAATACCAATATAAAATTCAATTTCTGATATTGAATTCAAATTTAAATCAAATGATTTAAATTTTAATCTTTCTTTATTATTCAAAATAACTTTCATTTTTAAAACACCTTTTCAAAAGTTTATCACTTTAAACTCAATTCATTTCCAATACCCTTTGAATTAAAATTTCAAATTCCAAACTATTTTAAAAAAAAAAGTCTGTGACTTAACCGATTTCCACGTGCAATCCATATTTGTGTGTGTATAGTGTAGTCCAGGGGTTTATACACAATTGTGCGCAGCATCAATCATCACATCACAGATTAAAGTGCAGCAATATTGATAAGCGGTATAAGCTATAACGCTTATCTTCCTTCACAGATTCATAGATAAAATAAATTTATAAATCATAAAGATTCATCATTACAATTTGATATGGGTTTCGGATAACCAACTGGAATCCGACTCCCTGTCGAATCGAATTTAAAAATGCCATTTTGCGGCCAAGGGGTTTTCATATCCACACAGAAACAATCACAAATATTACAATTTAGTACAAAGCAATTTATATCTCATAGCATTACAGTTACAAATCAGAGATATCAATCCCATACAAGGCAATATAGTCATTCATAAGCAAACATATATCTAATTCAAATTTTTATTAATTCAATTAATTCAAATTAAATCAATTACTTAAGAATTAATCACTTTACTTTGCTTAACCGATCATTAATTAATCACAATCATTAATTAATTAATCACTTCTTAATTGATCTCATTATCAATTAATTAATCTTTATTTAATTAATTAATTATTCTTTAACTATTAATTAGTAATCTCTAATTTTTCATTATTAAAACTTGATTAAATAAAAATCTAATTATTCCTTAATTTATTAATTAATCTCAATTAATTGCTTTATTAATTCCAAATTAGAAATTAATTTATCTTAATTACTTAATTAATTATAGTTAATTAACCTTAATTATTTAATAAATTAGCCCTTAATCATTTACTATTAAAGTGATTATCCTAAAATAAATAAGTAATTACCCTTAATTACTTACATATCTGTAATTACTAATTAATTAGGTCGAGTAATTATTGCTTTAATTAATTTAACTATCAACTTTAACAATCAATTAATTACTTACATAAATTAAATAAACTCTTAATTAATTACATTAAATTAATTAAGATTAAACTATGTGATTATCCTCAATCACTTATATTAATTTATCATTTCTTTAATTAATGAACTTAATTAATTAACCCTTAATTGTAATTAACTAAATCTTAATTACTTTAATTAATTTATTCCTTAATTAATTACTTTAATTACTTTCATTAAGTAATTCACCTCAAATAATAATTACCCTTTAACAAATATGTTAACTTAACTTTGAAAGCTACTCAACCATTTTTTTAAACATTCTTTATAATAATTATTCTTAATTATTTATAATTTAATCTTGATTACAAATCATTAATTACTTGACTATCATTAGCGATATAAATTAACTTACTTAAAAATTTAAAACATTTGATTTTTTTATTTCTAAATTACCTATTCAGTTTTATTTAAAATAACTTATTAAAAATATAAGTTTAAACTTAATAGTTTTTAATCTTTTATTTCAAAAACCTTAAGTTTATACCTTTTTTCTTAATAATAAAATCATCATTTATAAAGAACAATTTTAAAATTTTGTTTTTACTAATCTGCTTTAGTTTTCAAAACTCAGAAAACACGAGATCCCAGGCAACCTGAGTGTTTCCCCGAGCCAATTCCCCTCATACACGAACCCTGCTTCGGGTTTTTCCACGAATTCACTCGAGTAACTCAAAAACTTCAAAATTTTAAAATTTTCCTAAGTACTATACTTAAACACCAAAATCTTTTTTAGTAAAAACTCGAGTTATCCCACGTTCTCCCTGTATCTTGCTTCGAGTTGATCTGAGTTTCCCCAATACCCAGAAAACGACAAAACGAACGGACACCACCACGAGATGGTGCACCGGCACAATCAACCGAGACGACTCTGACCAACTTCACACTCTCTGACACATCGTCCATCGCCTAAAACATCGATCCAGATCACCAATTCTCCACCCAAAATCCACAAAAAAGGTCGAGCATGTAGAGCCAAACCTGGAACCACTAGCATCACCAAATATCCCTTTGAACTGCCCATGCTGATCATCAGCTGTCACACCAGTGCACTCAAAGCTTCCTTGACATCCAACGCTTCGGTCTCCCCGGGTCTGGTGACACTCGATCCACCATAAGAGTCGCAATGGCAACAATTTCAACCCCGACCTATTTTAGGGCTTAGATCCTAAATCATTCTCGTTCACCGTCCATGGTGACCTGTAATTATTTGGAGCATTTTTCTCAAGAAGCCCTATCCCCCAGCTAGGCTCACCCATGATCGCGAGATTAAGTACATTGCCGATCATCAAAAACCACCAAAAGACCCAAATTTGTTTATCCTTACATTACTCAGCAAATGTTGGCTTAAAATTTTTGATTTAACATTCAAAAATCATTATTTTCAAAACCCTTTAAATTGACATATTTGAAATCAAATTCACCATGATTAAATTTGCAATCTATACTTGTTTTGCCTCTATATATACATATATTTTTTTTCAGAGAAACTTACATTTCTTCTACTCTAATTTATCTTTAAAACTTAAAACATGTTCAACAAACAAAATTTATTCGAATCCTAAGGTCTAACAAGTATCAGTAGTGGAAGATTTTGAATCTCGAACAGGTTTTGGAAACCTGTTTCTAGAAAGAACAAAAACCCGATACTAAGCATGCACAGTTTCTTTCACATATATAAGTCAATCTTTCACATAACACACAAACATACAGAAAATCAAACACATGAGCAGATTCAAGTTTGAATGGAGGTTTACTCACCTTAATTTGAAGAACAGAGGCAGCTCTGTGCTTTGAATTTGCAGTATTGATCTTCTTTAAACTTTGTTTTGCTTTCCAGAGTATAAATCTTTGCATTCCATCTTCATTTGAAATTTCCAGGTTGAATGCTTACTTTAAAACTTGAGTTGTTTGAATGCTGTTGATTTATAAACTTGCATGTTTCCAGATTTTCTTTATTGAATCCACTTCAGGTTTTCATCTGTACTTGCTTGATTGATAGTTGAATCTGGTCATTTGCTTGCTGTTGTAGTTGATTAGCTTGCTTCCAGGTTTCTCTTTTTAAATTTGAATTGATTTTCTGTTGCATGATTCTGTTTCCAAGTCTTGCTTGATTCAGGAAAATGAATTTACAGGTTCAGGTTTTGGTTTCTTTAAATCATCAGGTTGGATTGTGAAATTGTTCATGTTTGAGATGCTTTTGATTTGCATTTTGTTTTTGAGTTTGGATTTCAAATATTTGTTTTTCTGGTCTACATTTTTTTTTCCTTCTCAGGTTTGATAAAAAAAAAAGAAAATGAGAAAGAGAGGAGTTAGATGTATATACACATTGAATTTTCTTTATTTATTAAGTTTCAAAAGAATAAAAAGAAAATAGATAAAAATGCCACTTGTATAAATTTACTAAACAATTGTTATTACATGTTACTATTGTTTTACAAATGTCTTAACTATGTGTTTTATGTTTAAAACCTTGCCTCTAATTTTATTTATAAATTTTTTTTAGCCCTTTTAGTTCGTACATTTACAACTTAGTCCATAGAAATTTTTGAAAGAAAGAACTTTAAATGTTTGTTCTCATTTTAGTTTTTAATGTTTACATAAATAAATTATCTTTATTTTTAAATGTTTATATTTTCTCATATATTTATATTTGCGCAAATAATTTCTTTTCTTTTTTTTACCTCAAATTTACTTATATGTTTTTAAATGTTAATAGAAGCTTTTAAACCTACTTTATAATTCTTATCTAAATATATATATATGTGTGTATGTATGTATGTATTACTTTTAAAGAAAATGTTATAAAAACTTATGCATATATTTTAAACATTTCAAATACTATTTTGAATATAACTTTATATTAAATTTCTTATTTAAATAAATACATCTCTTTATTAATCATTTATATAATTTATTTAAAGCAAAAGATGGTTTTACAATTTAACTCCTCATGAATAAATAACTTTTTTATTCTTAATTAACCCTTTTAAAAATTTGAAATCATATTCAAAACTTCATTTTTTAAATTATAATGCATGGTTTAAATAAAATTAGAAACAATTTCTTATTAGCTTAAAAATAAAAATATTAATTATCTCTAGAATCCAATTTATTTCTCAAAATATTTATTTTGTTTTATTTTTTTCAAACTCCAAATTCAATCTAAAAATGCATATGATTGTTTATTCTGGAAATTTTCCAATTAACTCAATTTTTAAATCTAAAATTTTGAAATAAATTACCAAAATTTCACAATTTAGTTCCAAAGATTAAATTAACTACCAATCTAAATATGGCTTAAAAATCAGGAATGTTACAATTTCCCCCCTAGAAAAATTTCGTCCTCGAAATTTGTCAAACGGGAAGATAACAAAGAATATAGAAAGACTGAGAGATGAATCAAC
Source organism: Allium cepa (assembly GCA_030765085.1). NCBI lineage: Eukaryota > Viridiplantae > Streptophyta > Magnoliopsida > Asparagales > Amaryllidaceae > Allium > Allium cepa. The sequence goes on from CM060931.1 coordinate 962,242,330, forward strand.
AATAGATACAAGAACGAATCAAGATATTTGGGTCGCCAGAACTACGAATATACAGGGGCACTGGTTAGTTCGAAGGATAACTAACCGTTCGTAGAATATACCTGGACTCAACAGAATAAACAGATATATGGATGCATCCAAAACCTTTATTTTTTAAGCAACCAAAATATATCTATCAACCATAGCAACCAAAGCAAACAATTCATCCAAACAAACAATTCTGACCCATTTGGAGTTTGTGTCCCATGCAAATATATCAAGCTTCTTCTTGGAGCTGCCAGGAATCATCAAAGAATTGAAAAGACGAATCGAAGGAGATTGATAGAGAAAGTTGTTTCCGCTATTGCAGGTTATCGACCATTTGTGGTCGTACTCCCCTGTCCCCTATCTCGTCCTCTTCTTGCACTCATACTTACTATCGGCGAATAGTAAGAGAATTTACTGAGGCATTCGAACGGATATCTTAGGGATATACTCATTCTAGGGTATACATCATCCTATCTCCAATGAGTTACTTAATGTGTTATAATCCTGAGCTAAAGTTTCAACCTTCAGCTCTGATACCAACTTGTGACAACCCTAACTCGACCTTCGAAAATCGGCACCGAATACAACACTCGTCTTCCAATGCCGCAGATCCAAATGTCGAATCTGGTTCGCCGGAGCTTATAACACAATTAAGTATAACCACACAGCGGAAGAAAATAAATGAATATCATTGATATACAACAATGATACAATATGAATCAAATATCAGAGATACAAAAATACAGTGCTACAGCGGAATAACAAATGATATAGCAGCGGAACCAAAAACTCTAAAACAGCAACAGTAACAGCAACTCTAACTCTAAAGCACCAATCCAGAAATAGCTCGAACCACCATCACGTTGCACCAAGAAAAGCAAGTCTCGTCCATGAATTCAAAAACTCCAATATCCAAGATCTCCAAAGAATACCAAAAAGGAAAGCCGAAAGCTACCGAATCGATATTTATCTACTATCTGAAAATCCAACTCTAGACTGCCCGTGTGGAAAATAGTGGGCACCTAGAGTTTAGAAAAGGAACAATAAACTCCGGGTCAATCATGGGACTGGTATGATCAAACGAGAACAAATTGTCTTTTAAAAACAAGCAAAGAAATTAAATTTGAAAATCCGCAATGCTTTTTAGAAAATGAAACTACCATAAGGCCTCCCGCCACACACACAATGCAAAACGCAGACTTGGAGGAGATTTATCCTTATGATAGTCAAATATGCTTGATACGCGGAAATTTCTTTGTTATTATTATTATAAGTGCACGGTGTAGAAAATCATTTTGAAAATACAATATCAATCTTAGCCAGCATAGGTACCATTATATTATGCCTACTATAGCTACCATGTTAGATGGCAGGTTCTACAACTAAAACCGTACAAAGCTCGTATTGTTTGCTTGGATTTCCAACAAATGGTTAGGCCAAGGAACTTCCTATTTCCACATGGGTACGCCTCTGGAGGGATGCCCGAGAACCTAACCGGATCTCTGCCAACACAAGGCCGGGTTATCTCTGTAACTAGGTAACTACTACACGAGTATGCCATCCCCCGGTCGTAACCAACCTTTATCCCCGGATTAACCAACAACCACAAAGTAATAAATTTGCAGAAACCACATAGGTTAAATATCTGGGCTCCATACCATGATACCACCTCTATCCAGAAGGAAATGAACATACCCTCAGGAGGCGCTACCTCCAAATAACATTGCTGCATTCTTCCTGTTTCGACCATTCCGGGTTGTGAAGTTCGACGACGTCTCGTCCACAAAGCTACGCTTTTCAAAAGCCATGCTTTGATCAAAAAATGATCAGCAAATGATCATCAATACACAGCAACATCAATACACAGCAACACTCAGCGTGCCACACTACCAAATTGGGAGTATATCGCTGATAACCTTCAACTACATAACCTCTGAGCTCGTACGTCTCAGAGAAGGGTGTTAAGCTAAGAGAATAAATTCTCCGCCACCAACAAATATGTATTTGAAAGAAATCGGCTTTATATCTCAAAGTGTAGCGTCAGACACACGACCATACAAGTCTGTTCCGGGTTCGAACAGAACCGAAGGCACTGTTGAAGAAGCCCTTGCAAATCCGGATAATCCCTAATCACGTCCAGACTCCCCATCACAAAGGGCGATCAAATCTCTATACCGGGGACCAGTCGGTGTGGAGACATTCGACGGGTTATCCTTTCGTTTTCGAAAAATATCCGGTCTTCCCTACCGGTCTTCAAATGCTATCCATATACGTCGTACCATTATTCGGAATGGGTTATATGACACAAAGGTCCTCTCCCGGCTAAATCGAATAATGAGCGAATATTTAGAAACATATTGAGAATGGAATTCAGTTAAGTCATAACTTTAAAACCCAAAACTTTTCTTTCAAATGGTTAAACACATTACCATTTATAAATCTTTTTAACCAAAAAGATTCATTTCAAAAACCTTTCAATGGTTTAAACAATTTCCACATTTAAATCTTTTAAACAAAAGATTCACTTTAAAACCCTTTTTCAATTTTAAACAAGGTTCACCAGTCTTTGACAAATATTCATTTGTATCCTTTCAAAATAATTCCATTTCAAATTGGATTGACTCATTCGGTCTTTAAATTAAAGACTCATTTCATAGCTTTCAAAATAGTTCCGTTTCAATCTTTTATATATATAAAAGACACATCATTTAAAACCTTCTTCAATTTTAAATTAGGGTTCAACTATCTTTCACAAAGATATAGCTTTCAAAATCATTCCATTTCAAATTTGAAATCATAATTTATATAACCTTTTTACGTCATAAATACCAAATATAAAATTCAATTTCTGATATTGAATTCAAATTTAAATCAAATGATTTAAATTTTAATCTTTCTTTAGTTATTCAAAATAACTTTCATTTTTAAAACACCTTTTCAAAAGTTTATCACTTTAAATTCATTCATTTCCAAAACCCTTTGAATTAAAATTTCAAATTCAAAACTATTTAAAAAAAAAAGAGTCTGTGACTTAACCTATTTCCACGTGCAATCCATATTTGTGTGTATAGTGTAGTCGAGGGGTTTATACACAATTGTGCATGGCATCAATCATCACATCACGGATTAAAGTGCAGCAATATCGATAAGCGGTATAAGCTATAACGCTTATCTTCATTCACAGATTCATAGATAAAATAAATTTATAAATCATAAAAATTCATCCTTACAATTCGTTGTGGGTTTCGGATAACCAACTGGAATCCGACTCCCTGTCGAATCGAATTTCAAATGTCGTTTTACGGCCAAGGGGTTTTCATATCCACATAGAAACAATTACAAATATTACAATCTAGTACAAAGCAATTTATATCTCATAGCATTACAGTTACAAATCAGAGATATCAATCCCATACAAGGCGATATAGTCGTTCATCAGCAAACATATCTCTAATTCAAATTTTTGTTAATTAAATTAATTCAAATTAAATCAATTACTTAATAATTACTCACTTTACTTTGCTTAACCGATCATTAATTAATCACAATCATTAATTAATTAATCAATTCTTAATTGATCTCATTATCAATTAATTAATCCTTATTTAATTAATTAATTATTCTATAACAATTAATTAGTAATCTCTAATTTTTCATTATTAAAACTTGATTAAATAAAAATCTAATTATTCCTTAATTTATTAATTAATCTCAATTAATTGCTTAATTAATTCCAAATTAGAAATTAATTTATCTTAATTACTTAATTATTTATAATTAATTAACCTTAATTATTTAATAAATTAGTCCTTAATCATTTACTATTAAATTGATTGTCCTAAATAAATAAGTAATTACCATTAATTACTTACATATCTATAATTACTAATTAATTAGGTTGAGTAATTATTACTCTAATTAATTTAACTATCAACTTTAACAATCAATTAATTACTTACATAAATTAAATAAACTCTTAATTAATTACATTAAATTAATTAAGATTAAACTATGTGATTATCCTCAATCACTTACATTAATTTATCATTTCTTTAATTAATGATCTCAATTAATTAACCCTTAATTGTAATTAACTAAATCTTAATTACTTTAATTAATTTATTCCTTAATTAATTACTTTAATTACTTTCATTAAGTAATTCACCTCAAACTATAATTACCCTTTAACAAATATGTTAACTTCACTTTGAAAGCTACTCAACCATTTTTTTAAACATTCTTTATAATAATTATTCTTAATTATTTATAATTTAATCTTGATTACAAATCATTAATTACTTGACTATCATTAACGATATAAATTAACTTACTTAAAAATTTAAAGCATTTGATTTTTTTATTTCTAAATTACCTATTCAGTTTTATTTAAAATAACTTATTAAAAATATAAGTTTAAACTTAATTGTTTTTAATCTTTTATTTCAAAAACCTTAAGTTTATACCTTTTTTCTTAACAATAAAATCATCATTTATAAAGAACAATTTTAAAAATTTGTTTTTACTAATCTGCTTTAGTTTCAAAACTCAAAAAACAGGAGATCCCAGGCAACCCGAGTGTTTCCCCAAGCCAATTCCCCTCATACACGAACCCTACTTTGGGTTTTTCCACGAATTTACTCGAGTAACTCAAAAACTTCAAATTTTTAAAATTTTCCTAAGTACTATACTTAAACACCAAACCTTGCTTCAAGTAAAAACCCGAGCTATCCCACGTTCGCCCCGTATCTTGCTTCGAGTTGATCTGAGTTACCCCAATACCCAGAAAACAACAAAACAAACGGACACCACCACGGGATGGTGCACCTGCACAATCAACCGAGACGACTCTGACCAACTTCGCACTCTATGACACATCGTCCATCGCCTAAAACATCGATCCAGATCACCAATTCTCCACCCAAAATCCACAAACAAGATCAAGCCTGTAGAGCCAAACCTGGAACCACTAGCATCACCAAATATCCCCTCGAACTGCCCATGCCGATCATCAGCTGTCACACCAGTGCACTCAAAGTTTCCCTGACATCCAACGCTTCGGTCTCCCCGGGGTTTGGTGACACTCGATCCACTATAAGAGCCGCGATGGCAACGATTTCAACCCTGACCTATTTTAGGGCTTAGATCCTAAATCATTCTCGTTCACCATCTACGGTGACCTGAAATTATTTGGAGCATTTTTCTCAAGAAACCTTATTCCCTAGCTAGTCTCACCCACGATCGCGAGATTTAGTACATTGCCGATCATCAGAAACTACCAAAAGACCCAAATTTGTTTATCCTATTACTCAGCAAATGTTTGCTTAAAAATTTTGATTTAACATTCAAAAATCATTATTTTCAAAACCCTTTAAATTAACAGATTTGAAATCAAAGTTCACCATGATTAAATTTGCAATCTATACTTGTTTTGCCTGTATATATACATATATTTTTTTCTTTTCAAAGAAACTTACATTGCTTCTACTCTAATTTATCTTTAAAACTTAAAATATGTTCAACAAACAAAATTTATTCGAATCCTAAGGTCTAACAAGTATCAGTGGTGGAAGATTTTGAATCTCGAACAGGTTTTGGAAACCTGTTTCCAGAAAGAACAAAAACTTGATACTAAGCATGCACAGTTTCTTTCATATATATAAGTCAATCTTTCACATAAAACACAAGCATACAGAAAATCAAACACATGAGCAGATTCAAGTTTGAATGGAGGTTTGCTCACCTTAATTTGAAGAACAGAGGCAGCTCTGTGCTTTGAATTTGCAGTATTGATCTTCTTTAAACTTTGTTTTGCTTTCCATATTTTAAATCTTTGCATTCCATCTTCATTTGAAATTTCCAGGTTGAATGCTTACTTTAAAAACTTGAGTTGTTTGAATGTTGTTGATTTATAAACTTGCATGTTTCCAGATTTGCTTTGTTGAATCCATTTCAGGTTTTTATCTGTACTTGCTTGATTGATAGTTGAATCTGGTCATTTGCTTGCTGTTGTAGTCGATTAGCTTGCTTCCAGATTTCTCTTTTTAAATTTGAATTAATTTTCTATTGCATGATTCTGTTTCCAGGTCTTGCTTGATTCAGGAAAATGAATTTACAGGTTCAGGTTTTGGTTTCTTTAAATCATCAGGTTGGATTGTGAAATTGTTGATGTCTGAGATGCTTTTGATTTGCATTTTGTTTTTGAGTTTGGTTTTCAAATTTTTGTTTTTCTGGTCTACATTTTTTTCCTTCTCAGGTTTGATAAAAAAAATGAGAAAGAGAGGAGTTGGATGTATATACACAATGAATTTTCATTATTTATTAAGTTTCAAAAGAATAAAAAGAAAATAGATAAAAATGCCAGTTGTATAAATTTACTCAACACTTGTTATTACATGTTACTATTGTTTTGCAAATGTCTTAACTATGTGTTTTATGTTTAAAACCTTGCCTCCAATTTTATTTATAAATTTGGTTTTTAGCCCTTTTAGTTCATACATTTACAACTTAGTCCATAGAAATTTTGAAAGAAAGAACTTTAAATGTTTATTCTCATATTAGCTTTTAATGTTTACATAAATAAATTATCTTTATTTTTAAATGTTTATATCTTCTCATATATTTATATTTGCGCAAATAATTTCTTTTTTTTACCTCAAATTTACTTATATGTTTTTAAATGTTAATAAAAGCTTTTAAACCTACTTTATAATTCTTATCTAAATATATACGTATGTATTACTTTCAAAGAAAATGTTATAAAAACTTATGCATATATTTTAAACATTTCAAATACTATTTTGAATATAACTTTATATTATATTTCTTATTTAAATAAATACATCTCTTTATTAATCATTTATATAATTTTCTTAAAGCAAAAGATGGTTTTACAATTTAACTCCTCATGAATAAATAATTTTTTTATTCTTAATTAACCCTTTTAAAAATTTAAAATCATATTCAAAACTTCATTTTTTAAATTATAATGCATGGTTTAAATAAAATTAGTAACAATTTCTTATTAGCTTAAAAATAAAAATATTAATTATCTCTAGAATCCAATTTATTTCTCAAAATATTTATTTTGTTTTATTTTTTTCAAACTCCAAATTTAATATACAAATGCATATCATTGTTTATTTTGGAAATTTTCCAATTGATTCAATTTTTAAATCTAAAATTTTAAAATAATTTACCAAAATTTCATAATTTAATTCCAAAGATTAAATTAACTACCAATCTAAATATGGCTTAAAAATCAGGAATGTTACACGTTGACTTAAGACGAGCATGAATGTGACTTATAAAAGTGGTACTTAACTCTCTTGTAAAGCACAAATTGCCCTATGGTTGTAGATCCTCATAGGATTGCCAATTGATAATGTACAGTAGGTTCAAATAAATGGAAAAGTAAAAATATATACATCATAGTTATCCTAAAGCAAGAACTGAGTTAGTTTCTGAAAGGTGTGCAATTATCACTTCAAGATAATTTTCGGATTTTTAATAGTGAAAATAAGGGACGCATCCCTAAAATCATCTTAATACACGAAACACCATTCTCATAAAAAAATATAAATTACATCCCTATTTTCAAATTCTATAATTTTCTTCCATATAATACCCTTATATTCCATTGCAGCAATGTTGATTCTCCATATATGGCTATTATTCTCACATCCATAATTAAAATTTGCACCTCATTACTTATCAATCTTTAAAATGCAAAACTTCTTGTAGAAATGACATATTAACAAACCGTTTTTACCATTAAATCACAAATTTTATTATCTTTCCTACGAGTGGCATTATGCATATATAAAAATAATGGTAGGACAATTTAGCAATTATATACAACTGCAATTATATGCAGTAGTTGTAGACATTTTTGCAACTATATGCAATAATTGCAAACAGGTCTGCAATTGCACTACATAATTGTAGAAATATCTGCAATTATATGCAATAGTTGCAACTGTATGCAGCCATATAATTGTAGAAATGTATGCAATTATATACGATAGTTGCAGACATTTTTTCCACTATATGAAACAATTGCAGACATTTCTATAATTATCCCTTATACCATATAATTGTAGAAATGTCTGCAATTATATGTGATTGTTGTAGATTTGAAGAAAAATCGAAGATGTCCAAAATTTGCAGAATTGTTTGAAAATATATGTAATAATTGCACCATTACTACAAATATAATTTTTCTGTATCAAAAATGGATCTCATTTTAAAGATCGTAATTTTTTGATTTTTCACGAAAACGGCATGTTGATCCGATGTTTCTACAGAGAGTTATACGCGTTTAAAATGTTAAAAACGAAAGGTTATTTGGGTCTTTGTGTGGATGTGAATTTGAAAACAGGGACCGAAAACTTACTAAAAAACAGAGGGTTGTTTTTTGTATTTTTAGACCTTACTAAGGATGTATGCCAAACGCCCCTTTTTAATATTTGAGAAGAGGATAGTTAGTAAGTAAGTAGAAAAGAAGAAAAGTTTAAAAGAATGGACAATTAAAAATGCACTCTAAGTTGGACACCATATAAGAGAATTTAATACCAAAGTTTGAGAGAAATATATAAATAATATATTTGAAATGATTTTCAAATGATTTGCAAGAAGGTAAACAACCCTATTTTTGAAAAGTAAGTAAATATTTAACTTTTGGAAAAATAAAATATTTACCTTTTATTTAAATAAAAGTTCTAGCAGAAATTAAAATTAGTTAAATCAAAAATTTCAGTAATGGGTTTTTAATAAAAAGTTAATTATTTTAGTGTGTGTGTGTGTGTGTGTGTGTGTGTGTCTATTTATAATAGAGCATAGATAGCCCGTTGCTTTTTCTAAGATGGAAAATTTTAAGTTGTAAAATTCTTTTATGGGTGAACAATAGAAAGTGGTACAAGTTTAAAATGGGAAAATATAATAGAATAGAAGATTAAGACCTAAATAAAATAAAGCAGTACTTAGATGCACCACTATCGGTAAGTAGGAATTTGTGTAATTAGGGGTTTCTTAAAGCAGCTAGAATGAAGATGAAGAAGACCGAGGCGGAACAGAACGATGTTAGTTAAAATTAATGGTTACTAATGGTAATTCCGATTCGACCCACCCCGAAAAGGTTTTAGGTTCAACCTAGCCCAAATAGGCAGGAGCAATCGATCCTTTGGGGAAGATCGGTCGATCGTCCCAAGTAATAGGGGTCGACTGGTTACGGGTTCTAGGGCGTGACCTGAACCTCGAAAGCAAGATATACTCGCTTCCAGATTCAAGATGCCTTTATTTTCAAGAAACTCTCCCCTTCTAGATCACGACGGCGAAGCACCTCCCTCCTCAAAGTCACCGACCACCTCTACTACCCCCACACTGGCGACATCCATCTACAGTAATACCTCAAGCGAACATAATAGCACCTCTATAGCCCTAAAAATCAACCAATTTAAAAGCCCCATATGCATATCCAAACCCATACCAAATCCAAATCATGACCCCATTGTACAGTAGCCTCTCCGCCCAACACCTAGGTTTGACCCTATAAGAGATAGAACGGCTTCAGAACGACAAATCAAGGATTTAATTATATGAAGAAGCGGCGGGTTTCACATTTCCTCAAGGGCGTCAAGTGAAGCTTGGAGACTTCACCACTTATGATTTAGAGGGTCTATTCACAGCTATAGGATCACTACCAATCCTAAACCACGACATATTCGAGCAGGAGTTTTACTCGAGATGTATGCATTTATTTGATGCTAATTTAGAGTATTTATTCAACGAGGATGAGTGCAGCTCTACTTCCAAAAACAAAGGAGTGGAGATTCGGATGATCGATGAGCAGTTCGATGGGATTTTGCACATCTCAATGGGAGGAGAGGACTTAGAGGATATCAAGACCTCTGAGCCTACCATTCTATAGCAGATCTTTCATCAGGAGATAGGCATCTAGTAGATGAAGAATTTGTGGTACCAAGCCCACTTGGCCACCTGAATTGTTCAGCATAACATCGTCCCTAAGGCGAGAAGCTACGACCAGATCTACCCCTTGTTCAAAAGGCTACATATGCTATCATAGGCGGTATTCAGGTGAATTAGGCCAAAGCCATCATGAACCATTATGTGGTCTTAGGAGCAGGGATACAAAGGAACTATCTTCCATACTATCATCTTTTCACTCCCGTCTTTTGATAGTTTGGGGTTAGCTTCCAACGGGAGCCGATACAGAAGAGGGTACCTACGCCATTAGACAGATCCTCCTTTAGGAAGATGAGGATAGAGGCGACGTATGTGAATTTTGGAGCATGGTATCATGAGGTGGGACAGTCGCATACGGATTGGGCTCCTTAGTGAAATCAACAGGCCCTCGAGTATGGAGCAATTCGAGACACCTAGATCAGGATTGAGGCCGACCTTAGGAGACAAGGGCATAGCAGTTGGAGATACGAGAGGAGCAACGATGCCAGAATCGTAAGCTTGGGTGCATAGCCTTCGTGGTTCGATCACTCGGTTGCAGCCGAGTTTCTAGCTCTCATGGAGGACCATCCCCGTAGGTGGTAGTTAGTAGTTTTATTTTCCTTCCAGTGGTATTTTTCTTTTAGGTTTAGATCGTAAGAACTAGTTGTTTCTGTTTGTATAAAACACGTATGATGTTAATGAGAAATATACCTTAATTTGCTTTCTGTGTTAACCGCGGTATTCATTCGAAAATAGTAAAATAAGAAAATCTCACTAAAAATACTTAACTAATGCAAAAGAAAAGAAAATAGGAAATGACTAGAAGTTTATGAAATAAATTATAAAATTTATTTAATTACCTTCTAAAAGGAAAAAATATAGTTAAGTCCCGAAATATCAAAACTTTTAAAAAGATAAATTTGGATGAGTGAAAGGCAAAGAAAGGTTGTGGAGAAGAGAAACCACGATTCATTATCCCTATGCCTTAAAAGCAAAAATTTATAAATGAACATGTGTGTTGGTTGTTTTTTTAAAATAAAAGAAAACGATTAAAATTGTGAATTTTACTGTATAATAGGATAAGTCCATTATGGATGTTAAACTATTGGCTAAATCCAGACTGTATAGGATGTGGCATAATTTGTTTAGGGAATAAAAAATATCTATTTTTTTTAAAAAAAGAAAAAATTTCAACTATTCAAAGGTTTAATTTAAAAGGATTTTGAAATGAATATGAGGAAACTTTAGATTTCTGAAATGCCACAAGCTTAACACAGAGAAAAGTCAATGGGTTAGCAAGTATGAATTTTACTATGAAACAGAAATGATAGTAAAATAAAATATAGTTAGTGGCAAGGGAAAGAGCTGTTTTAACTTTGGGATTTTCATTTTCCATACCTTGTCGCTATGAGAACTAAAACTTGTTTTAAAATAATTCTGTTTTAAAATTTTAAAGATTTAAAATAGAATTTACTTACGCGGACTATACTTGGAAAAGTTGAAAAAAAAATCTGGGCATGAGAGAAGGTTCGAAGGTACAGTGAAAAAAAGGGTACACGAGAGAAAGATGGAAATGTTGAATTTTTCATCTAAACCCATTCCGGCATAAAGAATATAGGTCTAGAAAATTGGACTTTTCTAAATTTTGGACGCTAGAAATGGTGTGCTTGGATATTGGATGGTATGAATTGAATGCAAAAATTGGTTGAACTATAAAATTTCGATGCAAAAACAAGGATTTTGATTTTTAAAAATTGCATGATATAGAACTGCTAGTATACATAGATTTTCTGCACTATACTTTCAAAAATGTTTAAAGAATGCATTCATATAGGAGGTGTCGATGTAGTATTATCCTGTATGCATACCATATATAACTAAGATTGGTTTTGCATTATTTATATGATTTAGCCCTTGAGCAATTTCGGGGACGAAATTCTTTTACGAGGGGAGAATGTAGCGCTGCATAATTTTAATGAAAATTAATCAAAAAGAAATTAATTAATGATTAGTGGAGCCAAAAATGGAAATTTTACAAACGTCGAAATTTGGCTACGAAACTTGCACTGTTAGATTGTGGCGATTTTCTGATCAATTTTCAAATATAAAGTTTTTCTTTCGAAGTTCAAATGAAAAGGTTAATAACATTTGAATATTTCGGGTCGAAAAAAATTATGTAATTAAGGAAATAAATATGATTAACCAACGTTGATTAACGTTAACTGTGAGTTAATGCTTACTTAACGTCTAAGTATAATTAACATTAAATTAGATCGGTCAGAATGGAACAGAATAGACCATATAAGGAATAGAATAAACGACCGAAATTTATTAACAAATAAGGGCGACCGGTCGATCTCCTCATTGGAACCGATCGACCGCTAGCGGTCGACTAATAGATGTTGAGCCATCGACTAGTAGTGCTCTGCCATTTTTCTTCTCATATTTTCTGAAGCAAGGGTGAAGCTCTGCCATTTTCTCTTCTTTACAGATTCTTAAATCTAAATAAATCTATTGTTTATATACGTATATACAAGTGGATAATAGTAGAGGAAAATAGAGAAGAAAAATATGATCGAATCAAATCATCAAAGCTAAGGTAAATTATAAACCCAGATGTGGATCCAAATTTACATGTACTTGTTTAATAATGTATGATTGAATCCAAATCTCTTCTTAGATCTAGTTTTCTAATTGATTTATGTATGTTTGTGGTATACGTATTCTGATAAAGAGAAAAAGAGAGTCAAAATGAAATAATAGAGATTAGACCTGGAGATCTGGAAAGCTAAAAAGTAGGTGAGAAATTATATACTTTTAATAATATTGGATTTATATCATTGTAAATATGTTCCTGTATGCCTAAAAATAAATTTGGAGTTACAGACCAATTGTATACATGTAATGAATTTACAAACTTTGCCTACATATTTTGTGGATTTATAACTTAGATTTAATATTGCATATGTGAGAATCTAGAAAGTATAGGTAAAAGGTTGTCCTAGAATTAATAAATTTTATAATAATTCCAGGTTTATTGTTTAATAATGTATGCGAGTACATGTAAATTAAAAGTTATCACAAAAACTTATCGGGATTTAAATAGTATTTTAATTCATTGGGATGTAGGGTCTTGCAATGTAAATTTCTATAAATTATCATGTTCAGATCCATAAAAAAAAGCATGTCGATTGGAATTACAAAGAATATGCCTAAAAGAAATAGATGTAAAAAATAAGGATATTTACCGTATTTTGTACTATCTGTTTGAATAACTGCAAAAAAATAGATAATTCTTTGTAATTCCAAACGTAACACATATTCCTTTTTAGATAAGATAGAAAGTTATACTGTTAACATTTCCCTTTAGGGAGACGTAATTCCAACACATTAAAATGCAGAAATCCCTATGTTAAACTAAATGTTTTAATACTGATAAAAATAACAATAAATCGGTAAAATTAATATATGCAATAAAGACGAGTTAGAAATTAAATAATAAGTGGTGTGGTCTCACTAGATATCTATTTTGATTCGATATGGTATATTATTATTCACACCGGACTTTTGTTTGACCTAAAGTTTTTGTTTTCCCCCTAGACTCTCGGGTACTCGTTTGATTAGGTCAGGAGTAGGGATTTTTTGGTTAGACAAATAAGCTTTCGGAGACATGCAGGAGGCACGCTAGCTAAAAGTAGAAGTTTAGTTCCATTGTGTTGTTTGAATTATATGCTATGTTTGAATGGATGTAATGATAGAATTTATATTGTCAAGTAGTTAGACTCTGATCATCCAAAGGGGCATCTTCATATGTCTCTCTTGAAATATATTTGTAATTGTTATATTTTCTCTGAAAGTGGAATCGAAGGTACTATGTATTGGGATTATGTAATGAATATGAAATTTTTTCTTGAAAACTTTCATATTCTTGTGCTCTTGACATATAGACACGATTAACTGTTCTTAATTTTTCATTGAGAATTAACAATATGGATGACTATAGCATTTATAGTGCTTAGTTTGGGCCTCAAAATGTAGGATGTTACAACTTGGTCCAAAGTTGTGGTACTTAAACACACACACACATACATACATACATACATATGCAAACACACTTACATATGTAGTTATTGTCTACCTAAGGTAGATGGGGTATATTGCACGCGTACGTGGGGTCAAGATCACGAAGTAAAACAATAGATATAACATGTAATAGAAGACAATTAGCATAAACTAGTGTTATGTATAAAGTATGTAATTTACTAGTCACCAAAACGTTGTCCTGACCCCTCCTCATTACAACCTACATGATAGCTTTAGAGGGACATTGCTGGTACATGGTGGGAATGGTGGAAAGACAGATTTTCTTATGCATGCTCGAATTGATAAAGACACTAAACATTAATGGTGTCTGCCTTGTTCAATAATCATATGTTATACTTTACTATTCTGTTGTTATCTTATATCAATGGTGCTCTAATGTGCTTTCGTTATTTTTAGGATATCAAACACAAACGATCCATATTTTGATGGAGTTGGGTATTCGATTTAGAGAAAATTCAGACCAACTGGGTTGCGGGTTATCATAAGAAGAGGAAATTAAAGTATATGGATGACAGTATATAGCTATGCAAAGAGTGCTCATTATATTCTACTGAAGAGTAGGAGATCCACATCAACATCGATGACACAGTATATTAAGAAGTGGTTAGGCTGCATGTAGTACCAACTAGTGTTCCGTGCGACCGAGATCTACTTTTTACGAGAGAGTTTTTGAGGATTTTACCGGAGGCTTTAGGTATGAAGTTGAATCTAAGTACTACATACCATCCACAGACAGATGGATAGACATAGAGGGTAAACAAGGTGTTGGAGGATCTTTAATGAGCATGTATATTAGATTTTGGAGGCTCTTGGAGGATCATTTACCTTTGGTGGAGTTTTTTTATATACTACTAGGCTAGCATAGGCATGACACCTTTTGAAGCTTTACACAAAAGGTTGTGGAAGTCATCTTCGTGTTGATGAGAGTCTACGGACAAGATTATTTCGAGACCGGAAATGGTAAAAGGTAAAATAAAGAAAGTTAAACTCATAAGGAGAAGGATGAAGTCTGCATAGGAAAGATAAAAATATATACGGATAAAAGAAGGAAGGTTCTGGAGTTAGAAGAGGGAGATTCAGTATTTGTCAAAGTTTATCCATTAAAGAAGGTGGTAAGGTTTGGAAATTCGAGGAAGTTAGCACCCAGATTTATCGACCTATTCCCAATTTTAGAGAGGATACGAAGATTGGCATATAGAGTTGAGTTACCGAAGAAGATGGCAGGAGTCCATAACATATTTCATGTGTCACATTTACGAAAATGTGTACATGACCCAACGACCATAATCACACCTAGCTAGAAGAAATAGAATTGGAGTTTAAGCTGAGTTCATCCGTGGTCAAACCCGTATTATGGATGTGGTGTGAAACGACATAAAAATAAGATAGTGAAATTGTTTAGAGTGCAATGGGAAAATGATCCGGCAGAGAGCACGTGGGGGCCTGAAGAGAAGATGAGGCTACACATTTATAGCTCTTTTTCGGCGCATTTCTCGATATTTATTTGACTTCTTTAGTTAGACCATTCCAGGATTTGGATGCATTGGATGAATTATAGTTGGACTTACATGTATATGATTGATTTGCATTCATATAGAAATGTGTGTGTGTCTAGGATGTTATGCATCATGCCTTATATGCCATATTACTGCATTCATACAGGATGCATTAACCCCATTTATGCATATTAGATCTAGAAATTGAAATTTCATGGCATGCCTACATGCATATGCTCATATCATGACATATTATTTGCTTGCTTTAATTTGAATATTATAGCTTAGTTGACATATGTTGACGAATGAGCGCTATATTATATTCTTCATTCCTTAAGAATTTCGAGGATGAAATACTTTTAGAGGGAATGTAATACCCTAAAATTTTAACTAATATTTCAATTAAATGTTAATATGAAAATATGAAAATTTATGGAATTAATGAATTAATTAAAAGTAAGAAGGGGCATAATGGTCATTGTTAAAACTTTTTTATTTGACGACGAAACCAGTGTCATTGAGACCGTCTCATTTTTCTAGTCAATATAGTAGTTTGTTTATGTTGTTTGGAGCTCGCATGAAAGAGATATGGCTGGAAATGTCATCGAGTCAAATGGGTGCTACATGAGCTGAATTCGAACTTGAATTTTGGTGGACCTATAGTTACTCCCTCCTTTCACTCAAAACTAAAGTACATAGCCATCTTTCTCATTTTTAGAAATTACACTGTAAACTTCTTCCTCCTCCTTCCTTCTCCATAAAACCACTCCGCTAAAACTAAGATAACTTACCCATTTCTCAACCAAATTCAAAGAAACCAAAGATGATTCGAAGCCAGAAGGAAGGGCTATGACCCAATGGTGATTTGGAGATGGAAACTCAAAGATAGAAGGTGTAGCAAATTTGTATAGCAAGTAGTTGTACATAATTTGGCTATTTGGTGAGTGATCTACACCTTACTCCTCCTATAATGCAATCTTAACACTATAAATTGATAGCAGGCTATATTAGAATAGTATTTCATAATCACACACTTAAATTTTGAATTTAATATGATTTAGAAGGGATTTGGTTAATAAAAAGGATTGAAACTAAGTTTAAGAAAGTTTCGGAAATCTGAAAGTATAACACCTAAATCGGTAAAACAATTGATATAATTGGACTTAGAAATCTAAAGCTAGGTTTCAGAACATTTTTTGATGATCTGAGACCAAGCGGTAGTAGGTGGAAGCGAAAACCACGTCAAAAGAAATAAAACCCAAACTTTGAAAACTAGAATAATTACGTACACCGGCGGCCCGATGGTCTTGGCCGGTGCACCAATGCACGTTTTTTGGCAGATTGAACCTCTGCCAAATGTCTGAAATTAAATATATAACATACAATTCGATTCATGTTTTCCTCTATTTTGGAAGTTGACATGAGATGTGATGAGATGAGTGATAGTGCTACGAAATGAAGGGATGCATGGAGCGTAAGTAGGATGCAGAAAGTATGGATATATTGAAGGCGATGATGTTATGAAATGAATGAATATTAAATGGTTTGGTTGTTGTAAAGAGAATATAAAAATGTGTACATGTATGTTGTGATACGAGATTGAGATTGGATGGTGACATGGACGGAAATTAGTACAGGACGTAGGATAGACACTCCAGAGTATGTATGCAAGCGAATGCAGTCCTTTGGCACTTACTAGGTGTCAAGACATAACGATTTTTGCTTTCCTATATTGGATCGATGCACCAGTGGAAGGGATTAGATGATAAGAGACCCTTTAGGCTACAGTCGGTCAAGGGTGAGAGTCCAACTAGGTAGCACGAGGACAACATGGGATTACGTAGGCGTCAACGGTCCAAAGCATGAGTCCTATATGATGTATTAAGAGACTGACAACGGATAACTCCATAAGGCATGGGGATAGACCAGAGCGTGATTCCATATGGGTGTGAATGGTTAGACACATACGACATTTAGGTATGATGTGACGATAGAATGTATGATGGATCAGATGACAGACTCGTATCATATTATATTATTAAATTTTACGTATATGTTGAGCAAAGTATGGTTCACTCACAGACTTATGTTCGACCCACTCCTATGTTATTTTTATGCATGTATCCTGGTTGATAGAGTTCGGTGATGAGGCGGTATTAAAGATGGAGATTTATTTATGTATTGTATATACGAAGTTGTTTAGTATTGTATTTGGAGTTGATTCTGTATCTAGGGATATATCTATATTTGTTAAACATGTTTATTTGATAGTTTTAGACATGTTATGATGATGTGACTATATATTGATCGTGTATTATATTTTATTCATTCCACTATGAGACTTTGAAAGTAGTTAGTGTCAGTTAGAATTTTTATTTAATATCTGTTATTAATTGTATCTATCCTAGTATTAAGTTATTTTTACATATTATCCGTACAATTCACCCTTTTGGTTCTTGGGTCTCGATGTCGGTTCGAGCATCGGACATTAGGATCGAAAGGGCGGGTTGTTACATGGATTGTCCTTATTCGTCGAACTTTTAACAAGTCTGTTTATCAATCTGTACATCCGACGAACGAACACCGCCAGTGGATTTGTTTCATCTAGAACTACAATTTCGATATGTAATATGTCTAATTCGTAACACTTCTGTATTCACACTATTTAATAAGAAGGATATCAACTTTTGCTAATTACAATCGATTAAAAATTAACTTTTTAATTCTATAGCCATAGAATACTACATCCTAGTCAAGTGTATAAAAAATGAATTTTTAATTTCCAATTACATTTTTTATACTTGGTTTAACATTATAAGAGGTAAATTACTACGTCTTATCAATATGTATAAAAATATAACAAATCTCACTCATTGATTAGCATGCTTCCTCTCCAATTTGATGTAAATCCTTACTTTCCTTTACTGTCTAGAAATTTCATGCCCATAAAATTGGAAATTTCTTGATATCTTTGATTTATTTGCGTAGCCTTCTTTGCGGCGATCGATTTACATAGAAATTTGTTTAATTTGAATTTGATTTGGAGAATTTATTATTGATTTTGTTTAAAGATAGATAAAGAAGAATATGAAGACTAGAGGTAAGATGTTTAGGCTAAAATGTAATTGGAGAATAGGTTTTCATTTTTATTTATAGGCTGAAATAATTCAAGTTTAGGCTAAAATCTCGAAATTAATATATTATGAAAATGCCACTTGGTTTAACTTCTTCTAATTTATACCCCATGTAACAAACTCAAAAAGTTATGTATGTATGCTGACTGCAAATGGCATTTTGGATGCAACGGGATAAGTCCTAAAGCCTAATTCTTGCTCATGTAGAAATTTATTATTTTGCCTTTATGTGAAATTATGATTTTACCATTTTTTATTTAAATATTTAACTTTGTAAGCTTACGAGATATGAATCACTTCCTTGGACTAGCCGAAGCCTGTAGGAAAGCATGTTGTCCTCATGTTAATTGGACTCATGCCTTGGTTTGCCCACAGCATGTAGGATCGCTTAACATCCACCTGGCCCGCTGAAGCACTACATAGGAGCAATCTAATGCATGAATCACCTATTTGTGTCATAGGTCCACATTCGCATCGGTCTCTATATCCATACTTATATTTGTATTCATAGTCATATTCGCATCAGTATCTGTATCCATATCCACATTCATATTTGTATCCATATCTATCCATATCCATGTCCCATGACGTCTACCTATGCCATAGACTCGTTCACATTTCATGTTCACCATCGTGTCACATCTCAGCATTGCAATAACATGCATATTCATTTAGAATAGCAACCAATCATTACACACATTCATTCAATTCATAACATGAACATTTGCCTCGTCAATAGCCTTCAATCGCCATCTAGAACATAAGAGAATAAAACTTGAATCGATTGTTTATTATTTATATAGGCCTTTTGGGTCTAGGTTCAACCAGAGCCTAGAATAGGCCACTGGTACCCCACCGATGGACCGTTGCACGTGATTCCTAGCAATTGCCAGGTTTCACAAATCAGTGGTTTTATCGTTGTTTCAGCGACTAGCCGCCTCTGCACCGTCTCTAGTTGCCTGAGAACATCCATAATGCTTAACCCTGTGTTTCTAAGTCTGGTTTAGTGTATTATTTCTTAAATTGAACGTATAATCATAAATTTTCTATATTTCAACATAACTTTGTTTCTATGTTTTTTTATTAACCAAACCCCTCCCAATTCCTAATTTACTCGGAATTTAACTTTATACAAATGTTTATCTACTATTAGCTAGCATACCATTATTATAAGATCATAATTGCATTATATGAGGAGAAAATAAATAACCACTTACTAATTTCATCGGTTCTTAAGTAAAATGTCGTTGTATCGATTGTTGCTCCTCCGTGCTTCAGATCTTCGCCTCAAAATCATTGCAGTTATGTAGCCCTCTTTGATAGATTTGCAATGCTTATGGTTTTGTGAAGTTACATTGAGTGTAGAAAGAGATATTATATCTTGATTCTTGGTGGTTAAGAGGAAGAAGAAGGATGAAGGAGCGGTTGGATGGTTTTTGAAACTATCCGTAGGGGGATTCTTTTAAGTGGTTAGCAGGAAAAGTGTCCACCTAATTTCAAATTCCAAACCTCACATTTTGGCGCCCGTTCGACCAGATACCATTTCACCCATAATTCCATCATACGAACTCCCAATGAGGCAAACAAAGAAACCGCACAAATTAGGAAAATAAGACAGTCGTAATGACGCTGGTTTTATTGTCAAATTCCAAAAAGTTGAAAAAATGACCATTTTTCCCCTTTCTTAATTTAAATTTATTTAATTAGTTCGTTTAATTCAACTATTTTCACATTTTTGTATTATTAATATTTATGAAATTTTCCGGATATTACATTCTCCACCCTTAAAAACAACTTTGCGCTCGAAATTCCTAAGGAATGACAAATGTAACATAGCGCTCGCTCATCAAACATATATCAATCAAATTAGGAAATATCATCCAATTTATGCAAACATGATATATATAATAAATGATATAAACGGCATGTAGGTATGAATAATTCCATTTACTTGCAGTTTCTACCCCTACAATGCATAAATGTAGCTACATATTCTATATGAATCCAATATGATGACATATCAGACATGATGAACAACATCCTAGTATAAGCATATACATATTTGTGTATGAATGCAAATCCAATCACATATGTAAAATCTAGCACAATTCAACCAAGGTGTCCAATTCCTAATCCTGGAATAATCTAACCAAGGAAATCAAACCAAACCAAATAAATCAGGAAACGTACCAGAAAAGTGGAGGATAAGTTGCATTCATCTTACCTTCAGGCTCCAATGTACTCTCTGTCGAATCATTCCCCCGTTGTACTCTAATTAACTTCTATGTCTTATTTCTAAGTCGTTTCATCCTACCTCCACGATACAGGTTAGACCATCAGATGAACTCGGCTCATAATCCAATCCTACTTCCTCCAACTGACTAGGTATAATCACAGTCATCTTATGGTGTACACATTTCCGCAAATGTAACACATGGAACACATTGCGGACTCCTATCATCTTCTTCGGAAGCTCCACTCTATATGTCAAACTCCTAAGCTCTCCAGCATTGGAAATAGGCCGACAAATCTGAGTGCTAACTTCCTCGAATTTCCAAATCTAACCGCCCTCTTCAACGAAGAGACTTTGACAAAGACTAAATTTCCCACTTTGAATTCCAAATCTTTCATTCTTCTATTAGCTTATGACTTATGTCGGTCTTGTACGGCTTTCATCCTCTTTCTTATAAGTTATACCTCTTCTACGGTATCCCTAACCATATCTGGCCCCAAAATAATGTTATCTATAGACTCCCACCAGCACGAAGGTGACTTACATGGCCTTCCATACAACGTTTCAAACGGTGACATGCCTATACTCTTATGGTAGCTATTATTATATGCGAACTCCACAAGAGGCAAATGATCCTTCTAAAATCCACCAAAATCCAATGTACAAGCTCTCGATAAATCCTCTAACACCCTATCTATCTTGTCGTTCTTTCCATCAGTCTACGGGTGATATGTCATGCTTAAAATAAATTCGGTCCCTAATGTCTTATGTAGTCTCCTCTAGAAATCACTTATGAAAAGTGGATCCCGGTCACTCACTATGCTAGCTGGAACTCTATGTAGTTTGACTACTTCTCTAATATATCGTGCCACTAATATCTTTTTTGTTCTCATACTCTTAACTGGAATAAAGTGCGCTCTCTTTACGAGACGATCAATTATAAACATATACTCTCATTTTCCCTTCTACTCCTGGGTAAAACATCAACAAAATCCATAGATACACATTTCCACTTCCACTGCGGCACGTTTAGCAAAAGTAATATCCCACTTGGCTTCTTCTATTTCGCCTTCACTCTTTAGCACATCATAAACTTTGCAATATATTCAGCTATCTGCTTCTTTATTCCTTGCTAATATAATATCCTCATCACATCCTGATACATCTTATCTCCTCTTAGATGAATAGTCATCCTTGGGTAATGACACTCACCTAAGACTTCCTCTATCAAATTATTAAACTATGGTACATATAGCCTTCCATTTCTTCACAAATAACCCTTCCTATCTTTGGAGTAACGATCCAAATGGTTCGATTGTTCACACCGGCCTAACTGCTCTATGATATTAACTGATGATGTGTCTTGCCTTGGCTTGACCCAATACGATCCATCGGTGCAGGTCGAATCTCCATCGTTGCTAATAATCCAAGTGCATACTCTGATTGAGGCTAGAAATCAAACTCTGATAAAAACTCTAAATTCCTCCACTCTAGCAACATAGCATTCACCTCAGCGCTCCTTCTACTCAAAGCATAGGCAACTGCATTTCCTTTTCTTTAAGTTAAGAAATCCTAAAAGCGTATAACGATAAGAACTTCATCCATCGCTACAGCCTTAGATTCATATCCTCCAAAGAAAATATGTACTTGAGAAATTTATGGTCTGTAAATAACTCGAATTTCTTTTCCAATAAATAATGCCTTCACGACTTCAATGCAAATACAATAGAGCTAACTCCAAGTTATGTGTTTGATAATTCTTCTCAGAATTATTCAACCATCTACTCGCATATGCTATTGTCTTCTCTTCTTGCATGAGGACGGCACCAAGACCAGTATCGCTTGCATCAGTATATACGGTGAAAGGTTTGTTACCAACAAGAATCACCACAACTAGAGCATTCGTCAACAACTCCTTCAATTTAACAAACGTTACTTCACACTTTCGACTCAGAATATAAATCAGATTCTTCTTAGGTAAATGGGTTAGCAGTGTCGATATCTTCACATTAATAAATTTCCAATAAAATCTAGCCAAAACAAGAAGATTAAGGACCTCTAAAGCATTCTTCGTTATTTTTCGATCTTTAACTACAGCTACATTCCCCAGGTCTACTGCCAATCCATCTATTGATACAACATGCCTAAGGAAACGAACTTCTTTCCCTCAGAAGTGACATTTAGAGAACTTAGCCTCCAATTGATTCCTCCTCACTACATCCATCACTTCGCTTAAATGAATCTTATGTTCTTCCTCACTTCTGGAATAGATAAAAATTGCATCCATGAAGACCACAAAGAACCTATTCAACTGCTCTTGAAACACTTTACTCATTAAATCCACAATATAAGCCAAAAGATTCATCAAACCAAATAGCATGACTAGCCATTCAAACAATCCAATGGGTGTACGAAAAGCGGTCTTTTGGATACTATCTTTTTCCTCTCTCAAATGGTGAAATCTAGTTGCTAAATCAAGCTGAGTGAATACCTTCATTCCGATTGACTAACCAAAGAGTTCGTCAATGCGAGGCAATGGATGACAAACTTCATTGGCTTATTTAATTCTCGATGGTCGTCGCATAACCATAGGGAACCATCTACCTTAGCGAAAACAACAGGCACTCGCCATTTCGAGATACTCCTCCAAATAAAACATTTTTAACAATTTCGAAACTTTCTTATCTAACACTCTTTTTCCAATGAAGCCAGATGCCTAAGAGGCATCACTACCGACTTTGCATCTTTCTCAAAATCGACATGAATCCAATTTCTCTTCGGTGAGGTAGATCGAAAACTTCTTTGAATGCATCGGGATAATCCTTCACTACGGGAATACACGATAGCTCTTCTTATGATAGGCTGCATAACAGAAATATCAAGCTCGCAACATCGAATCAAATCAAATCCTTTGCCCTACCTCAATCGAACCATCCTCTTATCATACACCAACACTACCCATCCCGAGACATCCAATCCACTCCAAAAATCAATCTATACCCTAAAAAGTTTAGTACATATGCATCATAAGGAAACTCCAAACCATGAGGGCTCAACTCTAAGTTATGATAAAGCATTGATAAATAAGTCGATCTCGCAATAGGATTCGACAGCGCAATAGATTCGTGCATAATGTCAGTTTTAGAGCTAAATAATCGATTAATGCACTTGCTATGAATAAATTGGATGCACCGGTGCCAAATAAAGTATGAACAGAAGGATCAAATAAAATCAACATAGCTTCCATCATAATCTGTTTCCCTTTCCTCTGAGCTGGCGGTAGGGTAATACTAGAGGTTGGAACGACATCCAAAGCATATGCCTTTACAATCCGACCTTCGATTTCCAAAGCTAGACATTCCTTTTTTATATGTTTGAACTAGTTACAATGATAACACTCGATTTCTTCTATGATGAGGACACATTACAATCCTTTTTTATTTGTTCTACTTGGATGCAATTATAGCATTTACCATTCGAGAGATTCAACCTACGATTCTTCGCAAGGTATCTCACCTTTTGACATTTATGACAAGTGATCACCTTCTTTTTGCCTTGCTCTCCGTGTGGTTCATTTCCTTTGTGTTTTCCCTATTGTTTGTAAAGATCCACCTTTTTGGACGGTTTAAATCAATAATAAACCACACATGTCAAACTCAAACCATTCAAAAAGGAGAATTGTTATGGAGTAAATAAGAAAAAAGAAGAAACAAAAAAAACAAAACACAGAATCTCATAGGAATGACAAATATAATAATAAAATAAACATTTGATGAAGTTGTTTTACAAATAACATTTCATTACACTTTTACAATACAAATCAGAGTACATACAGAAGAACTAAATAAAGAAGGCAGTGTAACAACATGACCCAGTGGGATAAATAAAATAAATAATAATAGTATACAATCCTCGTCTTCATCCTTCAGAAGTAAGATCTTCAATACACTGAAAAGCTTAGACAGACCCGAGCGAATTGAAAAGACAAAACAATCGAGTCAAAACTAAAAAAACTTATGTAAGTTAAATCAATAGTAAATAAATATGAGTGTGACGACGTGGGAGATGTTTATGGGGTTTGGCATCTCCCATCCAGCGTCTAACGTGAGTGCAATCACTTAAGAGATGTTGGGATTACCATCTCCTATGGATCTGTTAAACTATCTACTATATAGTATAATACGCTATTATAATATGTATATAGTAAAGTAAAGTATTAAAATAACATTAAGGCTTTACCCATATCCCCATTAACACAATTTATATATTCCCATAGTCTATACAGTACCGTAATTCATCCATAAACTGAAGGCTATCAAAGGGCGCTCCATAGGTAAGGTACAAACCAAACTAGCAGAAGGCACGATAAGGCATGTGACAAGACACGCGAGGCAATGCCCAGGGCAGAATACTACCTTTTTGTGGATCCGGACTGGTGATAACGCATAGCACCTAGTACCGCTCATCTTGGAACACACTCCCAAAATCAAATCAAAGGGTGGCTACTAGGTCAATCACAAAGTCGTAATTTGCTATCTAAGAAATGCGTCTGATCGGAGGTGCGACCTCACTTGGTCTAGCATGGCTCTTGTTTTACCCACATCAAGCCGACTCATAGGAGTCAGGGCTATGACAATACCTCATATAGAATTGTTCACCAAACCATACTACTTCATTCTGGAATCTCCACCAAGTACACGGTTGTTAAAGTGGTTTTCGGTATTGGCAGAGAGTATGACAATATCCAATTCCGGTCTCTTTAACAACCAAATGCTTATTTCACATTGGATGGTTCTTTTACATTTCAAAAGTCAATTCATAATTGATATCAAGATATCATATTCAATTCAAACCATATTGCTTTTGGAATCATATTCACTTTAGAAATTATCGACAAGATGGGTTAACCAAATACTCATTTCAAAATCATCATATTCATTCAATTCTTCCATTTAAATCCCAACTTAGGTTATAACATCATTTAACCGCATTCGCTTTTAAATCAAGGGTTTAAGTATAACACTTCAACTTTACACGTCTAAAATTTATAAATAGTTTAAATAGTTTTAAATAGCCTTTTAATAGGTTTAAGATAGTTTAAATTGATATAAAATAGAATAAATATATTAAAAATAGATTAAATAGATTTAAATAGATTTAAGATACAATAAAATGGTAAATTTGTTTAAAATAGGTTAAAATAGATTTAATTGGATTAAATAGATTAAAATAAATTAAAATAGTTTATATTGCTTAAAATAGTTTAAAATAGATTAAATCAGTTTAATAGTTTTAAAATCTTAATATTGAGGATTTAAAATAATATATTTTTAAACAGTTTATATAAAAATGGTAAATTTGCAATTAATATGAAATTTAAACTATTTCTTTCATTTCACACATCTTGACCATGCCCAGCTTTCAAATCAACAACTAAATTTGTCCTTTAATTCAAATTCTCATTTAAACCATTTTATCAACATCGATTTCAAATCCAAGTTAGAACAATATATTCCAAACTGTTACAAATTTAGTAGATTTAAAAGTTACATTTTCAAACATTTCCAATAACTCAATTTCGATAAATTTCATTTATACTTCAAATCTAACTTTTAAAATTTAAATTTAAACCAACTCCAATTTCACATTTAAACTCGGATTTTCAAAATGATTCAGTTTATATAAATCAAACTTTCCTTCAAAATATCATTTAACTAAATTCAAAATTTTGAGGATTTCTAACCCATAGTGAATTCTAACGATAAACTAAGGGAACTTGCAGTGTTATAATAGTATAAATATAATATCCAGTCATCCCATATCAACAATCAAACATCCATCACAATTGTCATTCAATTAACCAATAAATAACAACAATTGACAGATTATCAATAACAGGTAATAACAGTCAATTTAAAATTCAATATTAAATTAAATGGTGATTAAATTCAATAAAAGTCAAATTTACCTGAAATGACAATTTAAATATACCAAACATCAATCAATAAATTTCTAATCACATCATAAATTCAGTTTAACTAACATAAGGTAATTTAGTAGTTGTGAGTGGATTAAAACAACCACCTTTAAATTTTAGTCGATTTAAAATCCAAAAATAGCCTCAAAATTTAACAATCTCAGAATTATCCAAAACAGAGTCAAAATGTTTGGAATTTTAATACGATCGCAGCGGAATAAACCGTGCGTAAATTCGAGCTCGCATGGCAAAGTTATGATGATTAGAACATTTGATAATAAAAAATAAAGTAAAATAAAATAAAATAAAGAAATACCGCACTCAACGGCCACGTCATGCACCGTGCACAGTAACCCTAGCACAAAAAATCGCGATCGAGCCTTCAAACCCTATAGCCGCCGCCTCAAACCCAATATCGCACCGCCGACAATCGACTAAATCGATCAACGCCACCAGCCTCCCCACTTCGAGCCGCCCCAGTCACCACGAGCACACAGAGCCTCTGGTCGCCCCCATCTAGGCCGCCGTCGCCGTTACATGCCATTTTCTGGCGAACTCGATCGACATTAGTACAAACTAACTACAAGGATGTGAGCTGCTCAACACCCTCTTCGCAACGGTGCCTTCCGATCATCGATCGGACGACGACCCACCGTTGGATGGTCAAAATCTTGAATGGACAACTGGGGTTAATCCTCGATTTCTGGACAAACGGTGCTTCATTTTCAAAAATGAACAGTAGAATTGACTTGCGCACGTCGAGAGCTTCGAATTGGTATATATTATGATAGAGTTTGGAGAGTTTGAATTTTGAATTTGGTTTTGAAATTGGATTTAGGGTATGTAATTTGAAATTGGTTTCTACCATTGAAAAAAGGAACAGACGGAAGTTGGTATGTATACAGAATAGACAGAAAGATTGCTAGGGTTGGGGAAATAAGGTCTATTTACACGAACAAAGCCCAATAAGAATGAATAACACCCGAATTGATTTGAATTGACAATAACGACCCGAAAAGCCCGTTCAGCCTCTGAAACGAAAGTGGGTCATCCCATATATTAAAATAGATTTTTTTTATATATTTTTAAATTCAATGGAACAGGTTTTAAGAAGAAGTTAGCTTTAAATCAGCTTATTTCAAATTGAATTCAATTAAATTGATTTTTGTGCGTTTCATGCCCGCACGATCAAATAACAAATCTGATCGCTACGAAACTTGAAATCCTACAATAGTTCACCGTTATGGATCAATAAAATTGGTTTCGTCGAAATCCGATACAGCGACTAAAATGGCTATTTTCAGGTTAACTAAATAAATGATTATTAAATTAATTAAATCACTTTTCAATTCAAATTTTATAAATAACAAATTTTATCATTTTTAATTACATAGAAATTAACAATCTTTTTTAAAACCAATTTCCCATGTCAATTTCAATATTAGTTATTGCACTGATTATAGTTGTTTAATTTCAACTGCAATAAATCAATTAATTATAATTTAAATTCCAATAAATTAATTAAATTTGATTTCAATCGTTTTATTCAACCAATCATTACTCTATGGACATTGTTAACATTGGTTAACCATTTATTACCTCAATATTCTACCGTTGCCATCTTAATTCACAATAACTGCAATACTGCAGTAGATTGGTTACAATTGATTTCCAATATATTTTAACGAATTAAATAAATAGATGATAAATGACAGTTGTTACCTTTTACTTAATTAAATCACAATTATAAGTTTATTATCTTCAAACAAATGTCAAACTACTTGCACGGCATTGATCTTGTCTGATTACAATTTATTGCCTATTATTTCACCAATTAATATAACGTTTAACTTATTTCCTTTATCTCCAATTTATAACCAATTAAAATTCTACAATTATTTCAATTAATTGGAATTACATTAGAGTAGTTATCAATTACCTTACATTAACATTGTTACATTTCATTCTTGTCACTATTCTCATCAACAAATCAAAAAAATTCTTTCAATATTAAATTACAAAATCTTATTAAATTCAATGTTTTAATTATAGGAAAATTACGGGTCGTCGCACTCTCCCCCACTCAAAACTTTTCGTCCTCGAAAATGAAAAAGAAGGAATTAAGGGATTAATATTTTTTTACGCAAACTATTCAATTTATAACCATTATTTTACCAATTAAATAAAATATATCAATTTATCAAACAATTAAATCCTTTCGTATTCAAGTTAATAAAAGTTTGAAAAAAAAAACATTTATACTTTCACCAAATTTTCTAAGTCCAAAATTCACGAAAAATTTCGACAGGGTCTCTTTTGTACGGAGAGGTCTGGGAGAAATAATAATATCAATAATAACCATATATATCATATTTCAAAATAATATATCCAAAATACAGAAAAAAATTAATATAATATCGCTAGGAAAACGTAAACCGAAAATGTACCTATTTGTTGGGCAATAAAGCTAAATTTATGAAACCAAAAGCAGTAGCTATTACTTCTATAAACCTATATTTCACTTATATAATCCAAAAGAAGTTAATAATTAAGTAAAAGAGGGATATCTATTTTTTGTAGTGAACAACAAACAAATTAACACAAACGAACAATAGTTATAAGTAAACAAACAATATAATCATAATATGGAATCAAAGAAATCAACCATTAATTCATAACCACCAAAATAAATGGTTTGTTCGGGTTCAGAAACTTTTAAATTGTATAAAATGATATATAATTACTAACTATACCATACATTCAACAGTCTTCAATAAAACTCAATAGATTATTCATATATCTTTATACAATTAGAAGCATCCTTTCCCAACAATCCTATAAGCCAAACAAACAGTAATTTCAAATATCGTTTAAGTTTATTCTTATTAATCTCCTGTCACATCATTTACTGTTCATTTTTTTCATTCATACAATGATTATTTTCATTAATTTACATTCATTACTTACAAAAGTTCATTTCCCATTTCATTCATACAATGCAATATTTGTATTAGCTTACACTCGTTTACTTACATAAGTTATTTCCATTCAACTATTCAGGTCATCCAAAGTCAATTCTCGAAATATTATGCTAGTCTCTTTACAATTTAATTCACCATTAATAAAAAAATTCATATTTTTTTCTTCCATATATAGTATTATTGAATACTAAATTCATTCCTAAATCATTCAACATTTTCTGGAGTTATAATCATTGCATTTATATAGGATTCACCTTTACAATTAAATCTGATTATAAATAGCTAAAAATATTAACTTAAGTTTATAATTATTTACTTACAGTATTCACTTTTCCATCAAGTTTTATTACTAGCTATCTCAAATAATTAAATTATGTCTATAACAATTTATAACATCAAAATTCCTATTTATAGAAGTTATTCCATTGAACACTTCATTACTAAAGTTTTACTTGTATAAGATTCTATTGCATGTTTCTATTAACATTTCAACTTTGAATATTTTGGTAATTTATATATATGTCTTTTAGAATGTAAACGAATGTTACACAAGTTTATCTTATTTATTTAGTAAATAAAATGTTCAATGATTACATCTTTTATATTTTCATTATTCTTAAATTTACAAGTTTCCAATTTCTTATATATTTCATTAATCACATAGAACCTAATTACTTATATTACTTCATTTTAGAACCAATTATTAAAATAGTTAAGATTACATTCCACTGCCAAATTGAAAATTAATTATCAGAAAAATTTAATAATTAAAATTTCTAATTCGTAGAGACTTAAGAACTAAATACCGGGTTACATTTCAAATCATTTTAAATTAATATATATAATCATATCTTATACTTCAATCAATTTTCAGAAAATAAATTTAGATTTGTTTATCAAAACAAATGTGCAGTAAAACTACTACAGTAATCTTTCCACTTTCAAACTCAAAAATGAACATCAATGATGTGTTCACTCATCATCGAAATTATTTTCCAGCGACAGAAAGAGGAGTACAGAACTTTTTCCTTTAAAAATTCCTTTTAAAACATTTCTTTTAAATCATACTATAATATTTATATTAGAAATACTTCCAAATTATTATATTCCAAAATATTTCGAAAGAAATTTTCAAAATCCCGAAACCTATGTTCTCAAATTTCCCATTTATATTCATTTTATTTGTACATTTTATTTTGCAACCAATATTTATAAAATTTCAATTTCTAACAAACAACCAAACATATCACATACAATTATATACATTTATAAAGATTATTCTTTTATATAAAAAATATAATAATAGGTAAAATTATTTCTTTACCCGTATTTCAAAACAATATTGTGTCAGTCTGCCTTATTAAGTGTTTAAAATCCCAATCGATGTTATAGCGTCCCATATCGACTAGAATTTATAAATACTAAATAGAACAAAGTAACACAATATAAAAAAAATTTATAACACTAACAAATACGCTCTCTCATATATATACCCTCAACAGACTCATTCTAGGGTATTACTACCCTATCTCCTATGAGTTAAACCCCACAAAGCTAAGGTTATAGATAAACCAAAGCTCTGATACCAAATGTAATGACCCATCTTTTTGAATGATTTAAATCAATAATAAACACACATGTCAGACTCAAACCATTCAAAGGGGAGGATTGTTATAGGGTCAATAAGAAAAAAACGAGAAAGAAAGAAAAACAAAACACAGAATATCACAGCGGAATGACAAATATAATAATCAAATAAAGAGTTCATGAAGCTGTTTTACAAATAACATTTGATTACACTTTTACAATACAGATCAAAATACATACAGAGAACTAAATAAATAATGCAGCGGAACAACATGATGCAGTAGGATAAATAAAATAAATAATAATAGTATACAATCCTCGTCTTCATCCTCCAGAAGTAAGGTCTTCAATACATTGAAAAGCTCAGACTGACACGAATTGAAAAGTCAAAACACTCGAGCCAGAACTAAAAGATCTTATGTAAGTTAAACCAACAGTAAATAAATATGAGTGACGGCATCGAAGAGGTTTACGGGGTTTGTCATCTCCTATCCAGTGTCTAATGTGAGTGCAATAACTTAAAAGATGTTCGAGATTACCATCTCCTAAGGATCCATTAAACTATCTACCATGTAGTACAATACGCTATTATAATATGTATACGGTAAAGTAAAGTATTAAAATAGCGTTAAAGCGTTACACATATCTCCCTTAACAAATTTTATATATTCCCACAGTCTATACACTAGCGTGATTCTTCCGTAAACCGGAGGGCTATCAGAGGGCACCCCATAGATATGGTACAAACCAAACTCGTAGAAGGCGTGATAAGACATGTGACAAGGCATGCGAGGCAATGCCAAGGGTAAGAAACTACCGTTTTGCGGATCCAGACTGGTGGTAACGCATAGCAACTACTACCGCCCACCTCGGAATACACTCCCAAATCAAATCAAGGGGTGACCACCAAATTAATCACAAAGTCATAATATGGTATCGAAGAAATGTGTCCGATCGGAGGTGCGACCTCACTTGGCCTGGCATGGCTCTTGTTTTAGCCACATCAATCTGACTCATCGGAGTTAGGGCTACGATAATACCTATACTGAATTATTTGCCAAATCATCCTACTTCATTCTGGAATCTCCACCATGTATATAGTTGTTAAAGTGGTTTTCGGTATTGGCAGAGAGTATGACAATATCTGATCCTGGTCTCAAACGCTTATTTCACACTGGATGGTTCTTTTACATTTCAAAAGTCAATTCATAATTAATATCAAAATATAATATTCAATTCAAACCATATTGCTTCCGAAATCATATTCACTTTCGAAATCATATTCACTTTTGAAATTATCGACAAGATAGGTCAATTAAATACTCATTTCAGTATCACCATATTCATTCAATTATGTCATTTAAATCCCAACTTAGGTTATAACATCATTTAACCGTATTTTCTTTTAAATCAAGGATTTAAGTATAACAATTCAACTTTACACATCTGAAATTTAGAAATTGTTTAAGTAGTTTAAAATAGTTTAAATAGCTTTTAAATAGGTTTAAGATAGTTTAAATATATTTAAGATAGCTTAAATATATATAAAATAGATTAAATAGATTTAAAATAGATTCAAAATAGATTTAATAGATTTAAAATAGATTAAATAGATTTAAAAAGATTAGATAAATTTAAAATAGATTTAAAATAGAATAAATGGTTAATTTGTTTAAAATAGGTTAAAATAGATTTAGTTGGATTAAATAGATTAAAATAAATTAAAATAGTTTAAATTGTTTAAAATAGTTTAAAATAGATTAAATTTGTTTAATAGTTTGAAAATCTTAATAATAAGGATTTAAAATAATATATTTTTAAACAGTTTATATAAAAATGGTAAATTTGAAATTAATATCTAATTTAAACTATTTCTTTCATTTCAACACATCTGGACCATGCCCAGCTTTCAAATCAACAACTAAATTTGTCCTTCAATTCAAATTCTCATTTAAATCATTTAATCAATATCGATTTCAAATCCAAGTTAGAATAATAAATCCAAACTATTTCAAATTTAGTAGATTTCAAAGTTACATTTTCAAACGTTTCCAGTAACTCAATTTCGATGAATTTCATTAATACTTCAACCAATTTCACATTCAAACTCGGATTTTCAAAATAATTCAGTTTATATAAATCAAACTTTCCTTTAAAATATTAGTTAACTAAATTCAAAATTTTAAGGATTTAAAATTATTTAATTTAATCAATTCGGTGTCCGTATATGATTTTCTACACTATGGTCAAGTGATTCGGATGTATATCATTTCAACCCACAATAATGTAAATTTACGGGTATATATCATTTCAACCCACAATCCCGAATAAAAATAAAATCCATAAAATCGCTCAGGTTTATCATTTCAACCCATAATGATTTTTTCCTAATCTGTAGATCGTTCGGGTATGTATCATTTCAACTCATAGTGATTTCTAACGATAAACTAAGGAAACTTGCAGTGTTATAACAGTAAAAATATAAAATCCAAAATCAACAATCAAACGTTCATCACAATCATTATTCAATCAACCAATAAATAACAACAGTTGACTGATTATTAATAACAGGAATTAATAGGAAATTTAAAATTCAATATTAAATTAAATGGCGAATAAATTCAGTAAAAGTCAGATTTAACTGGAATGACAATTTAAATATGCCATAAATTTTTAATCACATCATGAATTCAGTTTAACTAACACAAGATAATTTAGTAGTGGTGAGTGGATTGAAACACTCACTTTTGATTTTCAGTCGATTTAAAATCCAAAAATAGCCCCAAAATTTAACAGTTTCAGAATTCATCCAAACCAGAGTCAAAATATCTGAAATTTCAATGCGATCGCAACTGAACAAACCACGCGTAAATATGAGCTCGCATGGCAAAGTTATTATGATTAGAACATTTGAAAATAAAAATTAAAGTAAAATAAAATAAAAAAAGAAATACCTCACCCAACGGCCACGTCACGCCTCGTGCACAATAACACTAGCAAAAAATATCACAATCGAGCCTTCAAACCATACAGCCGCCGCCTCAATTCCAATATCGCGTCGCCTAAACTCGACTAGATCGATCAGCGCCACTGTCCTCCCCACTTCAAGCCGCCCTAGTAACCACGAGCACGGAGCCTCCAATCGCCCCCATCTAGGCCGCCGCTGCTGTTACATGCCATTTTCTAGCGAACTCGATCGACTTTGGTATAAACTAACTGCATGGATGCGAGTCGATCAACACCCTATTCGCAACAATGTCTACCGATCATCGATCGGACGATGATTCACTGTTGCATCGTCAAAACCTAGAATGGACGGTTAAGCGTAATCCTTGATTTCTAGACAAACGGTCCTACGGTTGCAAAAACGAACAGCATATTTGAGTTACGCTCGTCGAGATCTTCGAATCGGTATATAATATGATAGGGTTTGGAGGGTTTGAATTTTGAATTTGATTTTGAAATTGGATTTAAGGTATGTAATTTGAAATTGATTTCTGCCATTGAAGAAAGGAACAGACAGAAGTTGATGTACGTATAGAATAGACTAAAAGACTGCTAGGGTCTGAGAAACAAAGTCTATTTATGCAGACAACCTGATAAGAATGAATAACATCCGAATTGATTTCAATTGGCAATAACGACCCGAAAAGACCGTTTTGCCTCCAAAACGAAAGTGGATCATCCCATATACCAAAATAGATGTTTTCGATATTTTTAAATTCAATGGAATAGGTTCAAGTCCAAGTTCCGTCATATGAAGAAGTTAGCTTTAAAATCAGCTTATTTCAAATCGAATTCAGTTAGATTGATTTCTACGCGTTTCATGCCCGTACGATCAAACAACAAATCTGATCGCTACGAAACTTAAAATCCTATAATAATTCACCGTTACGGATCCGACGAAAGTGGCTTTGTCGAAATCCAAGATAGTGGCCAAAATGGCTATTTCACGTTAATTAAATAAATGATTATTAAATTAATAAAATCACTTCAATTCAAATTTTATAAATAACAAATTTTATCGTTTTTAATTACACAGAAATTAACAATCTTTTTTATAACCAATTTCTTATGTCAATTTCAGTGTTAATTATTGCACTAATTACAGTTCCTTAATTTCAATTGCAATTAATCCATTAATTATAATTTAAATTCCAATAAATTAATTAAATTTGATTTCAATCTTTTTATTCAATCAATCATTACTCTATGTACATAGTTAACATATGTTTACCATTTATTACCTCAATATTCTATCGTTACTAATCTTAATTCACATTAACTGCAATACTGCAGTAGATTAGTTACAATTGATTTCCAATATATTTTAACGAATTAAATGAATAGATGATAAATGACAGTTGTTATTTTTTACTTAATCAAATCACGATTATAAGTTTATTATCTTCAAACAAATATCGTAACTACTTACACAACATTGATCTTGTCTAATTACAATTTGTTATCTATTATTTCACCAATTATATAACGTTTTATTTATTTCCTTATCTCCGATTTATAACCAATTATAACTCTATAATTATTTCAATTAATTGGAAGAGTAGTTATCAATTACCTTAGATTAACATTGTTACATTTCATTCTAGTTATTATTCTCATTAATAAATCGCAAAATTTTCTTCCAAAATTGAATTACAAAATCTTATTAAATGTTTTGATTATAGGAAAATTACGGGTCACTACAATGTTGGCCCTCCTCTTTCTTAGTCAAATTTCTGTTCAAAGAATTCAAAAATGCTACCTCCACCAATCCCTCAACGTCGCTCCTTATGTAATTTTATTTAATGCAAGCTCCTCCGGAAGTGAATTCAGATCTTTCATGAACTTCAATGCCTTCTTCTTCTAGATATTCACTGACTTAAATCTGAATCTAGCCAACTCATTGAACTAGATTACATACTCTCCAACTGTTATTTCTCCTTACTTCAGATGAATAAACTTCTCGAATAACATATCTCTTTCGACACCAGAAAGAAACTTCGTCTCAAAATTTATCTTAAACATCCTCCAAGTAATAGTAGTCTCATCTACTTCAACGTCAACATGCCACCTCACCTTTCAAATGTCAAGTAGCTCACCATCTCTTCGTAGCATCACCAATTCCTAACAGGTTGAAATTCTTTTCACAATCATTCAGCCATTCCCGATCATCGAGTATGGTTCCATCTTGAGAAAAGGTTTCCCACAAAGACTAGAGAAATCCTTACATAGCTGAGAAAAGTCAACGGTCGATGGTGTTGAGGTTGGAATCATAGCTTGGTTATTGGTGGTAGTGGTGGCTACGGGTCAGTGGGGTTGGCACTAGCTTGGTTTATTGCCTGAATATAGCATCTGAACAATACTAGAATATTAACTCCAGGAATATCCAGCACATCTACTCGAGTGATAGTCCCTGCTTTGGTTTTTGCCCCATCAGAATTGGCTACGTTGGTAACTGTTCCAGTTTCGTTGAATTACTTATTTCAGCTATCAGTAAAAATGAGATTCATTAGCAACTTCCCAATAGACAGTAATCAAAACTGGAATAGTAGTTGGGTGTGTGCATATGTACTTCATTCTTATATGTATGTATATGTATATATATGCATGTATGTATGCGTGTGTGCATGCATATATAATAGAAAATGCAAATGTCTCTCTCTGTTCCTAGTTCCCAACCTAAGCTCTGGTATCAAATGTTAAAACCCGCCCTTTCGACCCCAAATCCAATGCCCGAACCTACGTCGACAACCAAATAAACGGAAAAACGAATCATTAGGGGTTGAGATAAAACATATACAACTATTGATAGATATCTAATATCAAATATAGTTCTAACTAACGCTATCTAATAATTATCTACTTTCAAAGTCTTCGAACGAAAGGAAATGATACACAATACATCAATAATAATCATAGTCACATCACCATAATACGTCTACAATGTCAAATACATATGTCTGAACGGTACAGCTACAACCAAATCCATATTAATAATCAAATCCTGGATACAACACTTATTTACATCACAAACAAAATATGAAAATGAATCTCTATCTTTGATACTATCTTTTCATCCAAACTCCATCAACCAGGATATATATATATATATATATATATATATATATATATATAATAAAAGGATGCCAGACATAAGTTTGGAGAGTGAGCCATACTTTTACTCTACATATGCTACAAAAATAATGCTATAACATTATATAAGTCTTCGTCTGGTCACCTCAAGTCCTATCATCACGTCACGTCTAATTATTGTACACATCTAGTCATATTACATCATCAAAATATGGACTTTCTTTTCTAGACCGACCTCAACCCTACAGGATCGCATGTTGCCCATCGTAATGTAAATTGAGTAAAGGACCGACTTCCCTGGACCACCCAAAGACTATAGGAAAGTCTTTTGTCCTCGTGCTAATTAGAATCGCACCCTGGTATACCCGTAGTATGTAGCGTCACTTGACATCCACCTCCTCCACATGCCTCTTTGAAGCACTATAGAGGAGCAACATAATACTTGGATCACCTACTTATGTCATAGGTCCGCATTCACATATGTAACTGTATTCGTACCCATATCTTTATCCTTATTCATATCCGTGTCTATATTTATATCGGTATCTATATCCACATCCACATTCATATTTTTATCCATATCTATGACCCATGGCGTCTATCTATGCCACAGACTTGTTCACATTTCACGTTCACCGTCATGTCACATCTTCGCATCGCAATAACACACACACACACACACACACACACACACACATATATATTCATTTCAAATAGGAACCAATCATCACACACATTCATTTAATTTGTAATGTCATCGTCTGCCTTGTCAATAGCCTCCAATCGCCTTCTATAATACATGAAAACAAAACTTGAATCGATCGTTTATTACTTATCTAGACCCATTTGGGTCCAGATTCGACCTGAGATCAGAATAGGCTACTGCTGGCTCGATCACCCCACCGATGACCAATGCACGTGATTCTTTGCCATGGTTTGGAAATCAGTAGTTTTCATCGTCGTTTCCACCTCTAGCCGCCTCTGCTTCACCTCTGGTTGCTTGAGAACGTCCATAATATCTAACCCTACGTTTCTAAGTTCGGTTTAGCATATTATTTCATCAAATTGAACATATAATCATAAAATTTATGTATTTTAACATAGCGTAGTTTCTAAGTTGCTTTTGTAACCAAATCCCTCCTAATTCCCCATTTAATCCAAATTTAAGTTTATATAAATGTTTATCAACTCTAAATTAGCCAGCATATCATTATTATAAGATTATGATTGCATTATATGAAGAGAAAAGGATGAATCATTCGCCAATTGCAATGTTTCTTACCTGATCTCCAGTTGTCCAGACTGCTGCCCTTCCGTACTTTATATTTTTGCCTACGATTTGATGCTGGTATGTAGTCCTCTTCAATACAATAGTTTTGCAACGCTTTTAGTTTCAAGAATTTTCATTGAGTTGAAAGGGAGATGTTATGTTTTGATTCTTGGTGGTTAAGAGAAAGAAGAAGGAGGAAGGAGTGGTTGAGTGGTTTCTCAAACTGAACTCACATGGATTTTTTTAAGTGATTATGGATTTTTTTTAAGTGGTTAGACGGAAAATTTTCTACCTAAATTTCAAACCTCGCATTTTGACACTCGTTCGACCCTATATCATTTCATACATAATTCTTTCATACAAACTCCAAACGAGACAAAATGGATATTACACGAATTAGAAAAATGAAATGACTGCAATGGCACTGGTTTCGTTGCCAAATTCTAAAGTTGAAAAACGACTATTTTACCTTCACCTTGTATTAAATTTATTTAATTAATCGCTAATTCAACTATTTTCACATTTCTATATTTTTAATATTTAACTAAAATAGTTCACAAAATTTTGGAATAATACAGTAGTCAAATTGTACATTAAGGTAATTAAACAAAAGGACAAAAATATCAATTACAATGAGCACTCAAATATATTGAAAACCCTAATTTGAACAAAATAGGTTTCCAATTTCTAATAAGATTTTGATGGTGGTAGAGATGTTTTTGTATCATCTGTGTTTTGGTGTAACCATTGTATAAGCCCTAGGAAACCGACATTATTAATTCGAAGAAGATAGACCTAGAAATAGCACACTAATCCCATTGGAAAAAGGGCTTCAAACTACGATTGCTTAATCGATGTGTATATAACAGTCAACCATTATGTGTTTTTGTCAAAATTGATCATCAAAATAGCATAATTAATTATTTCACATGATATAAAAGGAAAAGTATTACACCGACCTATTGACATAGTTAGTTGATGGTTTAGGCAGTGACAAAGGTCACAAATTTGAACGTTCAAACCGACGATCTTGTAATAAACATTCGGAGTAGGCGTTTGACAGACACATTGCCTTATTTTTCTGGAGTTTACACGATGGGTTCGAGTAGTTCAAAATAAAATAAAAAATTATGTCAATGTTGATAGTTCGTTATATTTTCATATGGAATGAATCCCTGTGATTCAACAAGTATTGTACTGTATATGGCTACAACATAATTTAAGTGCAAATAATAGCGCATTAACGTTCTTAATCTCTGCTAGCACAACGTTTTGATGGTTGTTTAGCTTAGTAATATAATACGTATCGAGTTGTATTATGAATATATATTAGACAGCCCGTAACTGTTCTGAAGACGACTGCGTAATAATATCATAAAACGAAGGCTTTTCCATTGGAGTATTTTCTTTGACAATGCAAATCGTTGACAAGAAATAATGTCTTCAACCGATCTTTATTCTCAACTATTTTACTGTTGAAATTCGCTTTATTATGCTGTCAAGGTATAGCGTTTGAAGTTACCATGTAGAAAATTTGAAATTCAAGAATAAATTATAAACGAGAGGATAGTTAGGAAGAGAAAATTTGAAATTCAAGACCTTGTCGTTGACCTGTTTAACCCTAGATGAGTTCAAATGGAACCTCATCTTTAGCAATGATCCAGTAGGTTTGTTGATAAGGCGGTTCCAAATTCTTGCATCGAGAACACAACGTAAAAATGTGAATGAACAAGAAGATATAGAGGAATAGTGTTGGGATAAAAGAAGGGTTACTCATCATAATCCATGCATGACTTCCTCAACTTTTGGAAAATTAAATCAACTTAGTTCAAACATGTTTAGAAAGTGCACGCACCTCTTAAAGCTAAGATACGATGTGGATTACGCTACAAGATAGATTAAACACGGCTAAACTAGTAAAATCAAAATTTTCGAATGACAATCTCAAAGAACCACGGCATCAAATGGTAAGATTTTTATATTGTGCCTCTAGAGACCTTACGTTTGATCCTCTACACATCAAAACGTGTACTATGTTTAATATAAATATCACACTTGCTATCGAAAAGAGGAGGAAAAAAAAAAAAAATCAAATAACAATAATGACCTGTGTTAATTCTGCAATTCTTGCCTGGAAACAACTAAAAAGGTTTTCTATCGTTGCCATCATACCCGATTTATCATTAGTAATTTAATACAGGTTATCACGATATCATCACTCATCATCTGCATTTCACCATTAAGCTCTTTCAGGGAATCAGACCATATTCCACATATGATCTGAAACTTAAAACCCAGCTCATAAAAAGCTTCTTGTATTTTGACACAGCTACACCATATTCAACCAAATTTCACTTTCTAATTGACAGCATGCACTAAATAAAATTAAATAGAAATGGGAACATAGTTGAAAAAAGAAGGCAACATCGAATTTGTTCCATAAGAGGCCATATATGATCTTAAATACATGGCATACAAGGCCTAGGCTAACCATGGTAATAAAAAAAAACACTGAATCTTTTTTCCAGTCATACTAAATTATCCAAATAGGAACAAACACGCCCAATGCACGCAAACAAATAAAGCATATCTTACCGTATCTTACTACCGACAACGCGCTACTAACAATCAAAGATCCAACTCCTTTCTACTCTTTACGACCGCTTTCTTTTTCATGTCGGAATCAAATATATCGAGATCAAAAGCAGTGGCCAAATACCCATACAAGACCCTCTCCTTGTCTTTGATAAGGGCAGGGTTCTTCTCATCATTGAGGCCATGTTGTTTTGCCTTTTCCCAGCTCTTACGGCCATTATTGCCTTTTTCAAAGTACTCTGCTAAGCGTTCTGCTTCTTTCATTCCAGCTTGAGTGCTTGCAAATTTTGCTACAGTAATGCCTGTGTGTCCCTCTTTACCATACAATGACTTGGCTTTGCCTCCAGCAAACCCTAGATCTGAAGCGAAATGAACAAAACCGGTGTAAAACGTCCTGATTACCATATTTGGTTATAAAACTCCAGCTTACCATATGAAATTAAATAAAGGTAGAAACTTGGACAGAGAAAAAAGATATTGAGTTGAAGCATCACAAGGCCATGAATAAACCGAAAGGAATTAAATAAGATGATTCAAGTATGATCGAGGAAAAGAAAGCACTGTTACTCAATATGGGTGGTAACAGAGTTTTGTTTCTAATATACCAAGAAGAAGTTAATAACTTCTTTCGACTGCATAAACAGAAAGAATGATCGAAAAAGTAAAACATGATACGAGTCGTGCACACTTGGAAAACTTGAAATCAAGCAACATGAATATTGACACCTAAAATTCCACTTCTTTGGTATATTGGACAAATTGAAAGAAATAGATCTAATCGGCCACGATACCCAATCAGCACCATTACCACCTACAAAAAGTTAAGTGTCCAGCAGAACCCACTGAAATCTGAACACAAACTGGCTTAAAGGCTGACTGTATGCTAAATTATGCGTAAACTTATTATAAACGAAATTTGTACCTTATACCCAAAATTCTGCTTCTTTGGTATACTGGGCATATTCAAGAAAAGATCTAAAATTAGCCACAATATCTAATCAATGCAACAACAACTAAAACAAAATTATTTAGAATTCATATATCCCTTTTCAACTTTTTATTATTAAGAGTTCAACTGAACCCTTTGAAATCACAACACAATGTGGCTTCAAGACTCTAATTGTGTGACCAAATTATGCGTAAGCATTATGATAAACAAAATTTGAACCATACACGGCTTTGAATTTTTTGATGATATTTCAAACCTAGAAGACCATTGAAGAAAATTTACAAAGCAGCATAAACTAATAACAAGATTAGTTTGAACCTCTAGTAGATACTGCAGTGCAATGCAATGAATGGAGATAAGGAAACATAATCCTATAACAACTTGCAATGAGTCAGTAGATCTGGGCAAGAGACAGTAAAGATGAAGGTAACTCAAATTAATAATTACAATCAATTAGGCGATCGGGCAATAGATTATCAAGTAGATCAACATATTGCATAAAACCAGAAACAAGATACTATATAACAAACTAGAATGCCTATTAAGTTTAAGATAGCACGAAGCTAAGGTGTCGCCAAGATATAAGATGTTTGAAATCTTATGAATTTGCACGCTCGGCTACATTTCATCAGATATATAGAGCCGATGGGTAACGAAGATAATGAACATAGAACACAAATGACAGGTACAAATAGGACTCATAACTAACTAAGAAAGAGATTTGAGTCAATATCAAGCTTACTTCCTGAGCGTGTTGTGCAATCCATAAGCGGAGTAACAAATTTCACTTTTATTAATTGCTATTAGCTTCAACTCAAAATGAAGTTAAGCATGAGAGCAGGTGACAATGTCAATTTATGCTTGATAGTTAATAAACAGCACTTCAGTCATAAGAATATATGTAAAGGTACATGATGTAACCAGTTCAATATCACAACCTGGTGACCATATCATACAATATAACAACATTCAGATAAATTGCTGAATAAAGTTATGTATGATAAGAATCATAACATCAAAGTCAACCAGGTCCAAGCCCCTTTTTAATAATTCTGAGCTAGCCAAGCGGCACTATTTTTCAACAACCACCACCCACCCACACACATTTCTCCTTGAAAGCATTTGTTCCCATTACTATACTATAGCCTAACCTTTTATTTGCTTGGAAGCATGTTTCAAGAAGGAAATAAAACACCACAAACCATTTCTCCTTGAAAGCACTTACCCACAAGTCAGTGAAGGGTAAAATTCACAAATAACAAGAATTAATAACCATATGAATTACCAGTCCACTTTTCAACAAATTATTAGTAAACTAATGATGATATACTTTACCCTAATGATAGCTTCGACATAAAGACACTGGTCATAGAGTTAAATTACTTGAGTAGTCCTCCAGAATTAAAGGGAAAAGTGTGCAGACAGAACCAAAGATTGAGCAAAGGTTTCGGCGATAAAGAGAAAATAATATGATATAGCAAAGATGAAGTTTGTCAAACTGCCATTCTTTGCACTTCCTTTAGGAATTTGCTATGCAACTTTACCCAATGTTCACTTTGTATTGTATTAATCCAAACATAGACTAAGCACTTTGTAAAAAATGACAATATCCCAGGGAGGTATTCATCATTAAACATCATTTATAGCATAACTATCCATAAGTTTGCATGCAATATAAATGAAGCACCACCACACGAGATAAAAACAAATGTACAATGATAATGCTATAGCAATATTCTACGAATTATACTTGTAATGCATCTATTTAGAGAAGAGAAATTAGGCTCCTATACACACGCGCGCACGTACGTATATATGTGTGTGGGAAGTGCAGGAGGGTGTGTGTGTATGTGATAGTGTTGGTGAGGAGGCTTCTCACAACTAATAGGTGGAGTAGCTTGGTGGTTAAAAGCAAATAAAAAATGGATACATAGGGAGTTGCTCGTTAAAAAATTGAGAGACCTTATCACATTTTGAGCGTGTGTACACACACACAAACACACACAAACATATTAGATGTATTTATGTATATCATTAAAGTGCTAATAATCAATGAAACCTATACTTGCTATTATACATACTAATTCCCTTTTGTAATCACTTTTACCACAAGTCAACTAATCAATGTACTACGCTAAATTATCAGTGTACATTTAT
Organism: Allium cepa; assembly: GCA_030765085.1. NCBI lineage: Eukaryota > Viridiplantae > Streptophyta > Magnoliopsida > Asparagales > Amaryllidaceae > Allium > Allium cepa. The sequence goes on from CM060931.1 coordinate 962,286,896, forward strand.
TTTGTGCACTCTCCTTTCTAATTTATATTCTACAAATTTGGACATTTTGTTTTCATCCTAAGTTTCAAACTGCCCCAAAAGCTCAACAAAAAAGAAGTGCTAAATAGTTAGGTTACCACGGAATTTATAAACTTAAAATAGTTAAGTATCACTGCCTCAAGTACAGTGGTCTGTGGCCTGGCGCTCTAGACAGAGGTTCTAGACGTCATGGGTTTGAACCCTTAAGACATCAAAATGAGTGCTCTGTTCAAGTAAAATACTATTCTTACTGTGAAATATATACTCTTGTAATCCCAAGTATAGTGGTCTGTGGTCTGGCGCTCTAGACAGAGGTTCTAGAGGTCATGGGTTTGAACCCTTAAGACATCAAAATGAGTGCTCTGCTCAAGTAAAATACTATTCTTACAGTCAAATATATACTCTTGTAATCCTTCACCCTTAAACTAAATACATATAGAAATTAAGGGTGAATGATTACAAGAGGGGTGACATTTTGTGTTCTAAAATGATAACATACGCACTTTCTAACAGCCAAATGACAGTTATGTGGTCAGAAATAACAAACTGGCAAAATTGTACATGAACGGATTGCTGCAGTGCCCCTACATAGTTTATGCAGATGCAAAGGAGAAAGTATGAATTTTGGATGAGTTACTCGTATGAACCCAAACCAAGATATAACTAACAATACAATTCCATTTTACACCTACAATTTTATTGGTAGAAATTTATTATGGTGGAAAGAAATATCTATAATCGCCGTGGTCGAATAATAGATCCCTATGCAACTTAAATAAATCATTGTTTTGATGATTTAATAACCCACATTAATGTCAATTTTGCCAGTGGATAAATTCTCACCATGTAAATGACATACGTGAAAGGGCAAATTACAAACTGTTGCAATGTCCCTAAATTATTTATGTGACTGAAAGGAAAATGTTTTGATTTTGGATGAATCGTGCAGAATGTTATTCGATTTCACATCAAGAATAAACAAGCTACTTATATGCGACCCAACCAAGATAAAAACCACCACCACAAACAATTTCATTCCCAAATATTTTGAACTAAAAAATTAATGTGGTAAAAAGATAGAATCCTAATTGCAATTTAAATGAATAATCCTTGAGCTAATCATTTGACGGCTCGACGCCACCTTTAAGATTCAAATTTTCATGATTTCCCCCCTTTCTCCAATCAATGGGTTGTTTCTGGAAATCTATTATCTTCTAAAATTAATCTGTGTTTCTTTGAACAAGTTTTGAGTTAGTAGCAATTGTACATTTCCACTTGATGACTAGTAACTATGCACCGTGTTTTGACCAATCATTATTTCACACACCACAACTAGCATGCATTATACAACATTCTAAACTCCAAAGAGACAACCCAGCTAGCCCAAATTACATTTAAGCTCTATTGTGACTTTTTTTTAATTAAAGCTCTATTGTGAAATTAATTTCACCCTTACCTATTCAGGTACTACTTGTGTTACTACAGCTATAATATCCGACAAAAATGTAGAGCCTAACCATCTTAAACTCTGGCTATCACCTGTTCAATATATGTAATCAATATTAGTTTTAAATAATCACTTGGTATTCTTAGGTCTTCCATCAACAACAATCTAATTTTATTGTCATATCCTGACCAACTATAGTAAGTTCAAGTTTACAGTGGTAGCAGACTTTTACTTATGTAACCCAGGATAATGTTTATATTCTGAACAATTTATCAAACGACGCATGCTTTCTGGGCATTGATATAGTATTTTCAGATACCTGGAGAAACAAGATCCGGAACATTTCAACTTCAAAAGAAACTTTAAAGTTGTGCAATGTCATTATAGGATGTGAGACTGACAATAAATCCAATTCCAATATAGAGAAATTATCTAAGTATTCGAATGAAGAAAACTCAAGGCATACATTTTGAATAAACGATTTTTAATAGGTGACAACAGCTGCTCTTTAAAAGCAAGTTGGATCAAACATAAACTGTAAAATCTAAAAGCGCAAGGACCATTAAGGTGATTTAAGTTTGTTTACAATCAATATAACACACAAAAGTGTACAAGTTTATGACAAACCTTACCATTTAGACTTGCATTCTACAACAGCAGCAATGAAGGATACAAATTCTATGTAATCATAAACATCACTGCTTTCATCAATCATATGTTTATATGATTAACATCTTTGTAATTCAAGATTATTCAAATAGTTTGAGTTGGCATCGAAAAGAAAAAACAAATCAATGATGAAGGCTTGCAGCCGTGTGTTCCAAATATAAAATAGTACGAGGGAAAAAAACCAATGATGACCTTAGAAATTAGAACTTGGAGGAAAAGATGCACCATAATTTGTATCTCCCCAAGGCAGTAAGTATTGGGTAAAGTAACCTCATACATGCATGCATACGCATACTGTCATGCATATATAGACATACATGTACAAACACATGCACAACAAAAAAGGACCATTGGTAAAATAGAATTGCAAGTAAACTTGGCGAAACCAAAGGCAACGAAACGCTCATTAGGGAATCCCATCCTTTAAGACAGTAAAATGAGCAAATTGGGTTCAGATAGGATAGAAATCATGAATAGTATCTTGAAACGTTCTCATCTTGCCAACTCAAGGAAGATAAAAATATGAATAAATAATGATGAAGCTATAAATATGTACGTGACTGAGAGATTTGATCAAGGAAAAGGAATGCTCCTCTATATCAAAAGTAAGAACAAACTTAAATTAGATTTTATCGGCACCCAAAATTGTCAATAGCCCAAGGTATATAATCTAACTGAGACATACTATGAGCATGTATAAACAGCATTATCATAAGAAAGGACATGCAACATGATATACCTTTCAGTTTTGAGTCCATCTCTCTATTACCCATGCCGTCCACGAGACCGTCTTTCTTCTTTCCTGTGCAAGTGTTATGGATTACCACTGTTGGTGGCCATACAATTAGGTCCTCTCTATTGGCTGATGCCTCATCAGCAGATAAGGATTGATACGCCTTTGACTCATCAGGCGCCTTCGCGTGATTCCATCCCATAAGAACACACAAGGCCTTATGCAAACCAAGATGATCAACGCGCTGGTCCGGTTTTTGTGCAGTATACAAATGCATGATGAGCCCATGTACATCTGGGAATGAAGCCCTGAAATGTGCACACCAATTCCACTAAATAACAAGGGTAGGAAAGCATCCTTTAAAGGTATTTGGTTTGACTGACCCTAGGTACCGCAAAGAAGTTACTAGCCACAAATTTATACTTTCTCTAGAAAGCATAACGATTTCACTGACAAATCTACAACAGAAAGCCCATCATAAAATCTAGGTAAAAAACCTATATGAACTTAACTTTATGTAGGAAGAACAATGATTTTATTGACAAATCTACATTAGAAAGCCCATCATAAAAACTGAAACAACAGTCATAGGTTAAAATGATTTTACTAGCAACAGAGACTGACACTGAGATGAGCGCATATTTTAATAATCCATTACTTGATTACAGATTCTTATTAAGCAACAAATTTTTGAACAGGCACCGGTTCCGTAGTACTAAGTTCTAACTAGCCCGTTGAAAACAATAATGAAAGACTCAACGAAAATTTAACTTGGTAATTCACCATTGGCTCCAATTGTTACTAATCACTAAACTTTCAACACAGCACTAACCAGCCCAAGAGGATTGACAAAAGAATTAACTAGATGAAAGTGCCTAATGTGGGCATACGCAAAGCCTTGATGCGGGTCAGAAGAAAACTGGAAATGACCCAGAAAATAAAAGGTTGTATTAGGAAACAACACAAGCCGTTTATATACAAACAAGATTTTTTTTTTTTGGCACATGCAATATGCATGAATGTAAAAATATTTTTGTAAAATGATTTGAAATTATTAAACTTCAACACACACACACAGTCACAGATATGTGTATGTGTGTGTAGTTTTAATAAGCATAAATTGAGTAATAAAAGAAAAAAGAATATATTTTTGGCTGAGATTGAGATTTGAACTTGCGATCCTATTAGTGTACCAAATTTCCCATTTGAAAATAAATTAGTTTATATTTAGAGGGGGATTCGAACTTCTGACATCTCTTTTGCACACAAGGGCAATTTCAGAAGTACAGAATCTAACCAAAAATTGTGTTTCTATTTCACACGCATATGGCAGCATAATCATAGTTTTCCAACCAATGCTGAATTGCAACATAAGGGCAATTTCAAAAGTTCTCGGTCCAACCAAAATTGTGTTTCTATTTCTCAAACAGGCAACAACCAACACCCCCCCCCCCCCACGTGCGGCCGGTACAATCATATTTTTCCAACCAATGCTATATTATAAAGCTTGGGAAAGTAAATGTGCCCTACATGAAGGGGACAAGTTCAATTAAACTTTCAAGAAAGATCAGCTATGTATCCATCTACCGACGCATTCCAGTAAAATACGTAATCCAACACAATGTGATTTCACAGCTATGCAGCCATACTATTTTGAAAATTTCTAGAAAGAAATATATGCATGTTAGCAGAAAAACGTACACATAACAAGTAAGCAAAAGAAAACTTCCTCTCAAGATTTACGTTCAAAAAAAAATTCATATACAGACTAACTTGAATGCTTGAAGACAAATTAACAAACAAAATTAACTGCTAACATTACACGAGGAAGTTAGCACTATATATCTAAGTATACAGAAAAAATTCGAAAGGAATAGCTTCTTGTACCTGTCAAGTTCATCAACTAATTTAGTTGATGATATAGTGGCAATAAGACAGTGTATATATGCAGAGATAATCAAAAATTATGAAAGTAAAATACTATCTGTATCTATTATTTATAGAATTAAATTAGAAAGATACGATAGTGTTGCCAACTCAACAAGTGCATGCACTAGAATTTAAATGCTGCTTAATAGGCAACAAACCATATATTAAATATTTATGTTTACACAGACACACATCTCTCCAAAATCTAACAAGAAATTTCAGAAAAAAAAATCCCTTTAAAGGCCCAGTACTCAGCCACCACAAATGGGTACAATGGAAACATGTATGTCAGATAAACCGATGTTAGTGCTTTAAAGGAAGTGAATTAGTGATACTGAATTCCTATATTCTAAAAATCTTAGTAGAAAAAAAACATGAAAACAGAAATTATCATATGGGATAAGAGAACAAATATACTGATTCAAAACCAATACCAAAATCTTACAAGAAGTTTCAAAAGCTTTCTCCTTAAGAGGCCCAGTACTCGGCCATCACATATATGGGTACAATGAAAACATATTTAGCAGGTAAACCGGTTTTAGGGCTTTAAAGGAAACGACGATTCGTGATCACAGAATTTCTATATTCTATAATTCAACACCAAATACCAAAATCTTACAAGAATTTTCAGAAAAAATCCCTCAAAAAGCCCAGTACTCGGCCACCACATGTGGGTACAATGAAAACGTGTATATCAAATAAATCAAAGTTAGGGCTTTAAAGGAAGTGACAATTGGTGATCACTAAAATTCTATATTCTCTAAAATTTAGTTGAGATAGTATGAAAATGGATGTTATCATGTGGGCTAAGAGAACAAACATACTAATTCAACACCATATATTGCCATCGTTGTTGTATAACTAGAAATTTATTAGCAGTGATAAAAGAGCACATTATAAGAAAAATGAACCAAGTGGCATATGGGTACACTAAAAACGTGTATATAAGTACCAAAGTCATGACTTTAAAGGAAGTATGACAATTGATGATTATTGAATTTCTACATTTTATAAATTTTAGTTGAAAAAACATGAAAACAGACGCTATCATCTAGGCTTAAGATAAAATATGCTAACTGAACATATAATCCAACATCATATATGGCCATCATCATCATATAACTAGCATTCTATTAAGTGCAACAAAAGAGCAGATTATAGGAAGGATAACATGTTTTTAACAATGAAGGTATGTCAGTAGCATGGATATCAGGAAGGATAACATGTTTTTAGAGCATCATGGAGCACATGGTATGACCATTATCCCTGTCTTAATCCCAACTTGGTGAGTTGGTCAAATGAATTCCCTACCTCCACAAATTTCTATTTTCAGTCGTATCTTTAGTTAAATTTAGTTTTTTAAAATTATTGTTAATACTTTCTTCCAATATTAATTTAGATCTATTACGTGGTTCCCCTTCAATGTAGATATTATCTTCTTCCTTCTCTTAATCTCAAATTGGTGAATCGGTCAAATGCATTCACTTTTTCCATGAATTTTTATTTTGAGTAGTATCTTCGGTTAAGTTGTGTTTTTTAAATCATTTTCATAAAAAAATTCTAATTTAGATCTTATTTTGAGAGTATATAAAGTGTGATGTCACTCTGCCCGGACAAGTAGTGTCCAAGAAAAAATCATTTCGATAGTTAGAATCAATGTATGATGAGATTGATAAAGATGTTAGTTTTAAAATTCGAACGGAAATGGAAAAATGGCGACTAGCGTCTAACATTCTTTGTAACAGAAAAGTCCCACAAAAACTTAAAGGAAAATTCTACAGAACGGCAATCAAACATGCGATGTTGTATGGTGCAGAATGTTGACCTATTAAAATACAACATGTCTAGAAGATAAGTGTAGCAGAGATGTGTATGCTGCGATGGAGATGTGGTCATACAAGATGAGACAAATTAAAAATGATGATATACGTGACAAATTTGAAGTAGCAACAATTGAAGAGAAGCTAGTCCAATACCGCATAAGATGGTTTGGACATCTCCAACAAAAACCTCCCAAGACACATGTGCTTTGTAATTAGTCCACATCAAATGCTTAAAGATAGGTAAAGGTCGACCAAGGTTGACATGAGAAGTACTAAAAGAGACTTGAGGAATTGAAATATATTCGAAGAGCTGATGTCGAACAAAAGCGCGTGGAAGTTAGCGATCTACGTAGCAGAACCATGAGCTAGAATTTTTTTTCTTTATTTTATAAATCTATTATTGTTATTATTACTTTTAAATCGACTTGGTCATTAGGTTTTGGATTTCATCTTTACCCGATCCCGACTTGCTTGGGAATAATTGGTTAGTTGTTATTTTTTTTAGTTTCCATTAATTTCCATTTTAAACACATTATTTTCTCCCCTAATTAGTGCATCAAGTTATCTACGATGTATGTGTACACACCATCTAAGTTTATTTTTCTTAATTTTTCTAGTTATAAATGTCACTTTTACCTTTTCTATTTATACATGTCATTTCCACTTTTTCTCACCTTTTCATTTGTAACATTCTTTCCTAATGACTAATAATCCATTTTAGCATGTTTCATTTTTAACGTTTAATATAACATGAATAAACTAATAAACTAAGTGGCATGGTAATCCTAATAATAAAGGCATGTGGCATGGATAAGGCGGAAGATAACATGTTTTTAGAGCATTGCAAAAATGAATAGGCGTAACATGTGGCATTGAATATGTGCGTGTATACTACGTCTATGATTGTATATGTGTGTGAATAACATGGTTTAATAACCAAATTCAACCTTCTAATTTTTTACGAATTTCAATCCTATTCGTTAAATTTAACTTAATTTTCGGTGAGTATTTAAAAATATACAACAAATGTATTATACCAATCAAATTCAATAATTAATCACAGATTTTCCTAAATAAAATTTAATATTTTCTAAACTGCACTTATATGTAAAAATAAAACTTCTAAATATATTTCGATAAAATAGTAAATCGTAATAGTTAGTAAAATGAAGCATCACAATACTAGCTGTTATGTTTAAAAGGATGCAATCTCAGAGAGGTCGTGATGATATCATCTACATCCACACCTCTCCTCATGGAGTAGATCCAGCATCCAACCCCATTTTTTTCATTTTCCAGAGGCGAGATAAGCAATGATGTGCAAGTGCATACACACATGTATGTGTTCTATGTTTGTGTAAGAGTGACTGCGTATTATAGCTGCTGCAAACCTTCAGCGTCTTCTTCCCAATGCAAACACAGCCAGCCCCTAGTTTGTATACAAATTGAAGATTCAAACGTTTCAATGTAATAATGTCGAATTTATTCATAAAGATAATTAGAATAAGTAAAATAGTGGTGGTGAGGGCGAAGGTGGAAGCGAAGGTGGCAGCAGAAGCAGTAAACGCCATGGCGGTGGACGGAAAGAGGTTAGACAATTACCGCGCAAAATTGTGTTGTTGGGATGATATAGTGAAGACCTTCATCCAAATATTGACCGGTCTGAATCCTAATAAAACAATCAGATTTTTGACTTCTTCTGAATGACGAATAATATCGCATCAGCACTTAAATATCGGCCACAGACATAGTAAGTATTTATTTATATTGCATAATCAATGCGAACACAAAACTAAATGTTACAATGCAGTAGATTAAGTTCTAATTATAAGCATGTAAATACAGACAAGTTAGTAACCAAGAATCTTTGACATCACTTTTTGGCTATAGATTGGATCCTGGGTTTGGATAAGAAGTCGAGTGTGAATGAGTTAAATGTAAGTTGATAAGACGCAGAAAAACTTACTCACCCCTTAGCGTTTGCGATACTCTTACATGTATCTACTTGCATGAGATAGCATATGGCTTAGCATAGTAGAATTATACATGACACAGTATCATGGTTAAATGGATAAGTATGCCAATAATGATGCAGGGTAGGTGACTAAGATAACGATACAAATGCATTCAACCAATAAGCAAAGAAAACTACTCCTTTGTTATGATGACATGTAAACCACACACAACCCGCCCCCTAGTCCATAGATTTGGACTGACCACGATGATTTGTGGGCAGAACCACAATCTGCAGGCTCAGAGCACACACATACTACAGGAACAATCACAATACTAACGTTGTGTTTACATATAGGATAACATGACTTGAATTCATGTTGAGCAAACTAAAAGAATAGACATCAGAGCATTCTATAAGTGATATTTGTGGATTCAACAAAGAAACCATTGTGTCAGTTTCTTCAAAATTAAGTTCACACTGTGATATCCCACGCCCACTACAAAATAAATGATCATAAATAAACTATAGTCTTATGCAAATCAAAGTATAGATAGTTACAAACAAATCTTTCCAGACAAGTTTACCACAGTTTTTATACATGTATGCACTTCAAATCAACAATGCGAAAAAGGAACAACCATCCATGGAAAAGATTCCCTTGAACAATAATGAAACCTTTTAAAGAACAAAAAATCACAATTTAGGTCTGTCAACCTTTCGAATGCGGACAGTGTCATATCCGCGTCCACATCCAAAACATTTACAGATGTCGGATATCTGCATCAGCGGATATGGACGGATATCGGATAATTATCATATCCGCTAATGACCGATAAATCAAGAAATATAAATAAAAAAATTTAGTTAACATAGTTTTTTTCAATCTCATTGATGAAGTGTTAAAAATAAACAAATATGATGATAGTTTTGAGCAGTTAACAAGCATTAAGTGCACATAATATAAACTGCTAGCTTAATAAAACAATAAATAAATATCTTTTATTGTACTAAAATATACATAATTTAAACTTTAATCTTGACAAAAACCGAAAGGATAATTTTCGAATGCGGATGTCTTTGTATCCGCATCTGCATCCGCTTTTTCAAATATCGGATGTTTATCCGTTTTTCGGATACAGATGCGGACAAATTTTAATTTTTTGGATATTCATTGACAGCCGTATCGCAATTGGTTCATCCATTAGCAAATTGGTTAAATTAGGGATGTTAAATTAGAAATCGCAGACCACTATGCAATTATAATAGCGCTTTGTGAAAAGAAATACATTGACGTGGAGTACAATAGCTGACGAGCTACCACAGTGACAAAAGTTACAAAGGATTACAAACATGACAATGTATAATGTCTCATTTTGAATAGCCATATGTCTCTAGATTGTATAAATAGAGAGGTTAGGATCAAATCTCATTGGCATCAATTAATCGTGTTTAAAAAAAAATGATACTGTAAAATAACAACTCATCCAACACGATAAGAGGTATAATTATATAGTCACAGGTTTTACTGGAGTGATTGAAATTGTATCAAAATGGACTTATCACTGAAGTCATTAAACTGTAACATTTTTAACTTAAATAGTCAGACATTTCCAAATTACACTAGAAACATGCAATATTGCTGCAAAAAAGAAGAGAAAACGATGTTCTTAACTACCTCATGTACACAGTCTCATTTTGAATAGCCATATGTCTCTAGATTGTATAAATAGAGAGGTTAGGATCAAATCTCATTGGCATCAATTAATCGTGTTTAAAAAAAATGATACTGTAAAATAACAACTCATCCAACACGATAAGAGGTATAATTATATAGTCACAGGTTTTACTGGAGTGATTGAAATTGTATCAAAATGGACTTATCACTGAAGTCATTAAACTGTAACATTTTTAACTTAAATAGTCAGACATTTCCAAATTACACTAGAAACATGCAATATTGCTGCAAAAAAGAAGAGAAAACGATGTTCTTAACTACCTCATGTACACAGTCATACCTACCTCACCCTTAGAGGGGTCATACTCTCCCAATGGCTGTATTTTTTTAAATATAGGCTGTTCAATGATCTCTAAATGCATTCGCTCATTGATAACCAATGTTTGCAAGTGTTTGAAATAGGTCTTCAGAGGCATAGTCAAATAAGTGATAGCATCCATAATGCATTGAAAATCTCAAATAAATTCAAACAGAACTCTAATGCAAAACAACTTACGAAAAAACTTTTTGTTATTTCTCCTACATTTCTGGCATAGCTATGTGCAGTGTCTAATTATGAACAAAAATCTCGGTCTTCCTAATCTTCAAATTCTCCATATTGATTTTTTACAATTGAAACATCAATCCATCATCGATTTTGTAAAATGAGGAATGTTTACTTAACCATTAACGAAAAAGGCAAGATATATCGACTAATGCTCATAAAAAATGACACAGATAGGTCAACAGACTGTATAAATATGTTTATTACTACTGCAAATTATTTATTTTTTTAGCCATCAAGTTAAAATATTTCAATCATAATCTTCCGCCCAACTCTATAATATTCTTGCATATATCAACACATAAAGTAGATCTGAAGACAAAACATAATAATATAATTCAAGACGGCTAAATCATCATGTCACCCAACACCGCAGATTTTTTCCCCATATTCGACGTGTGCATATTCTTCAAATTGTTTGCAGATCATTATTTACGAGAACTGCCTTGAAAAACATAAACAAGAAGATCGGCGATGTTGCTGTATAAAATTATATTATGATGGTGCATAATATATCATAGAATGCTTAATTAGATTAGCCTTAAAAATATTAAGCAACAATTAAACACCGCTTAATTACTACTGTCAAGCAAAAGCGACAACTTTGTCATCTTGCATCACCGCATACCTAATAGAACAGCTATACAGTGAGTAATATTGTTTTTCAGATAAGCACTGAAATCTTGAATTATATTATTACTATCAATATTAGTAGTATATTACTACTAATAATTATGTATATTAAAATTGTTAAGAGCACAGGAAAAAGGGAAATTTTGATAACAATGAGTTTTATTTGAAAAAAAAAGTAAAAGGGAGGGGCGACATAAGTTATAGATAGATATAAAGCGAGAATTGTACTAACTTATTTATGCAGGTGCAGAATTTATTATGACTCCCATTAATACAATTTACAAAAATGCTACCACCAATAACATAATAAACTGATGGAATGCACATCTAGACCCTAATATCATCATATCATAAGTATGACAAATAAAGACAAATGAATTTTTTCCATAAGTGAGAAAGATCTAAGAAACAATGAAACGTTCTATTTGTAACACTAATGAACGCTGTTTGGGAACGAAAGCAACAATTTCCAACCATGTGGCAAAAACTGTTAACTGGACATAATCCGTACATGATGGAGGGAGCAGTGCACTGTAGTAAATAGGTACAAGGTACCAATAATTAAGAAGCGAGACTATCAATGAGGATTTAGTGCATTATAACCTTGTTAGGTAACTTTGGATAAAAAGGCTAAAAAGTAAACCCTGTGTGGAGCCTAACAAATTATGGATGGTGTCCAACAAACTACAGGACAAGGCTTTTAAGCATAGCTTTTAAAGACGTGTTTTTCTAAAATTTGGTGATGTGAATCAGCAGTAAAAAGATAAAAAAAATTGTTGCTGAACACATACTTCTACTTTATGATTTAGAAATTATATCACATCTGACACTCCCAACTTACATGATTTAGAAAATATTTTCGATTAACCAATTTTTCAAACTGTTTTTCGCGCATGAAATTTCAGATTTAAGTTGTATAAATTAAAAAAAAAACATAAGTATATTATATTTGAGAGACGCCTAAGATCAAGTGGCAAGACTGAGGTTCCAAAGGTTATGGATTCTAACCTTCAACACAACAAAATGAATGATTCTCTTGAATAAAGTATCGATCTTATTTTAGAAGAAAAAACAAGTCACTCAAATAAGCATCTCAAAACACATCAATTGTAGCATGTGAATAAATGTATTATAAAAAAGGCACGAAAGAGACAAACGACGTCGAACAATTAAACCGGCAGTAATACACATAATCATATACTGAAGAACCAGACAAAATAAAGAAGATAATACGGGTAAAGTATAGGATAACAAGCAAAATAAAGAAATCAAACCTGCAAATAATACAATTTACCGCTACCCCTCCCTTCCCATCCTCCAAATACACCTTCTTATGATTTGCATTCTCGTTTATCACCTTAACAAAATTTAAAAAGGCTCTCTTCAACAGCTGTGGATCAACATCAACCACACCAGCCTGACTATCCACTTTCCTCCTCGTTGGACTCCTCTCCACAGCAACATTGTTAGAACCTGGGTTGCTCCCATACTGTGAAACATGCTGCCTATGCCAAGCAAACTCATCTTCCTCCCCAAACTTCCTTTTCATCCCAGACGGCCCAACCATCTCCCGTTGCTGACCATCCATCCAAAAATCCCTATGCACACCTGCCCCAGGCCCAAAATCTCTACGAATACCTGCCCCAGGCCCAAATCTATCTGGGCTGGCATTTAACCTATCAAAACCTAATCTTTGATGGCCAATCGGTTCTAATGGGTAATCAGGTGGCAAGGCTAAATAGGTTCTGGCGCTGCCGTCGGCCAGAACGATGGTGCGACGCTCTAGGTTTTGGAATCCATAGATCGGTGGAGGAGGAGTAGCGGGGAAGGGTGATGCGCCTGCAGGGGGGCCAGCGCGAGGAGGAGCAGCAAAGGAGGATGAAGGGAGGTCTTTTTGTGGCTGCCCTTCTTTTTTCGGGTTGTTGGATTTGGACGGAGAAGGGTTCTTAGTTTTAGCGGATTCAGACTCCCATCTGGATCTGCGAGAAGAATGTTTAGAAGAGGATGAACGTTTTGACGTAGTTCTCATCGGAATTTGAGAGAAAACTTAGGGTTAGGGCAATTTGAGTAATTTTGAAGGGAAGGAGGAACGAGTTAGAGGATATTTCGAGGAACCAGCAATCGTTGTTGGACTCATTTATAAATGGGCTAAAATATTTATTGGACCTACATATAAATGAGCGTTTTACAACGAAATCGGCAACACGGTTTAAAATTTAAATAAATAAATAAATGGTCGACCAAGCACTAAATTTATACTGGTTTGGCCATTGTAGATCCACCTAAAGTTTGCATAAAAGGATAACAATGGAATTATTTTTGATTTATTAAGAGTTTTTTGCTTATGGTGCAAAAACATTTCCAACGAGACTTGTTTCCGATGCATCTTCCTTTCAGCACTTTTTTCTTCTCCTTCTAAGCCTGACACTTATATATTTAAAATAGACTTGCTATTATGTTTCTCACTAACCATAATACAAACATAGGAACTTATTTCAGAAGAACAAGCTTGCATGGTTGATCAATGAATTGGTCTAACACTATGCTCACGTTCTTCTTAACATAAACCAAGTAGCACCATATCAAAAACTTGACATATACTCACAAACAATTCCGAGTAGCAGGAGGGTAGTCCACAAGTGTGAAGTAGATGCCATAAACTCTTATAGTAATTGATTGTTGGAGATGCTCTAGGGGGCAATGAAGCCTATCTTATATAATATTTTAAATAACTTTCGCACTTCATCCAAATGTCGTGCGTTTTGTCATTTCTTATTAATGGAGAACGAGTCAGGAATTAGTATGGATAAGTATGTCATCTATTTTTAGAAGAACCGAATCATGGATGCTTTTCTTCAAGTTCTGACTTTCCCTGTATAATTATTCACGTCCACTGATGTGATTGCCTAGCAATCCCACTAGATGAGCGGGTATTATATTTCTAGTTTACGTATGTCCAAATTACAATCCACCTTCTAAATTTGTATTTTCTTCATTGATGGATGGGTAGTTTTGATTTTAAAGTTTCACCGTAAAAGAAGAAAATCATAATAAATTAATGCGCATGACGTTAAAAGTGAGTTAATACATGTTGTATAAACTGGAAATCTATTATGAGCTCACTTGGTTCTTCTCACGGGATTAGGGTGGCATTGATTTTTATTTGATATTGGTTGGAAGCTAGTGTAGATAATAAGGTAAATAACAAAATAACGGAGGTGAGAGTTTTAGACTTAAATGTATTCATTCATACACAAACTGTTACATTAGCATATACACATACATATATATGTATGTATGTTTATACACAAAGATATAAACACACGCACAAATATTAGTTCTTTGATTCCCATCAAAAAAGAAAATAACAAAATCCCTAATAGATTGCCACATGTCATGGGCCTCATTTATTTAATACTGCTTAACTTGGCTAATTCACTCAACTGCCTTTTGATTGGTTTATTTACTTCTGCTATTCCAGTTGTCCACTTCCCATTGCTGCATTGGACCGGGGTACAATTTCAGCATGCATCATCATTCCATTCCAGCCCATCTTTTTTCTCCAGTCACGCTTTCAAGTATTGTTTTACTTGCTAATATCTCTGGCCTTTCATGTGCATGTTGTCCAACCACTACTACAAATTTTCGACTTTCTGATGCGTTTTTAGCATCGTAAAAGAGTCGTTAAATTTTTTGGCGATGACAAAATCACGTTAGAAAAAAAGCGTCATTAAATCATTATGCGTCACAAAGGTATTACAAAATGATGTTATAGTGGCGTTGCTAAAATTTAACGGACGTAATTTAATATGATAAACGTGTCACAATGGCGTTGCTAAAATATTAAAAAAACGATCCCCGAATCCAAAAATGTAAAATAAAAAAAGTAACATTTGAGTTCTTTTCTCGTGAAATGACAAGATAGACTTTCAAGTACAACGGTGTTCTTATACCCCTCCACTATTTCCTTGTAGCCCGCTAAAACATAAATTATATCCACAATTCTTTTACCCTTAAAAATATAAGGTTGTGTTTGGTTTGCCATTTTTAAATTTGAGTTTTCATCCTAAAAAATTATGTAAGACGCGTGTATATTATCGAAAACGATCAATTTAGAAAACGAAATTAAAATGCAAAATAGAAAACAATTTTGTTTTTTATTTTCCGTGTTTTAGAAAATAATAGGAGTATGAAAAAACAATTCATCCTTCCATCGTCCTCCATCCCCTCCGTCGTTCTTCTATCTTCCTTCAATCATCTTCGTCATTACTCCACCCTTCTCATATTTGACATACATGTTTGAAAATAAAAAATCCAAATTCATTTTTTTAACCAAATACTACCTAAATTTTTGAGTAGGACATGGATTCGCTCTGTGCACTTAGAGATCAATCCACTTTTGCATTCCATCAAACGTTGATAAAAATTGCAAATCATAATATCAATCATTAATATGATTCGCTTTTAATACAATACAATCCGGTTTTTGTCTGATCCAATTTGAATTTGAATTACCTATAGTTAAGAACTTTTGTTTGTAATTCACATTACATATACTTACATGGTTATTATAATAAATAAAACATTGAAGAAGTATAAAGTATATGTAACTAAAGTTCGTAATAAGTTATCCATTAATTATCTATAAAATTGCCAAAGTTATTCTTTTAACTTTATAATGTGGTCTAGTCCAGTTTAATACGACTGGTCTCATCGTCTAAAACACAATAAAACCGTATTGAACTGGATCAGCGCAGATTACGATATTACTTTCAAAAGGATAACAAAACAGTTTTCCATGTCGTTTTAACCGGTTTGGTGAGACGGTTTCTATATGGCAGTGAGGTTAATGCTCAATCCTAATAAATCTTAAAATCGACGCTTTACTTTTTATTAAAAGTGATAATGATTGTGTTTTCTAAAATGGTTCATTCTAATACCAAATCAACATAATTTTTGTATTATAACATTTATAAATTTTTCCTTTTAGCATAAATTTCCATTTTGATGTTCATATAAAAGCATAAATTTGCGTATAGACTTTGCGCAATAATCCACATGTCCAAACACACCGATTCAACGTCTAAATGCGACATTCGAAGTCGCGTAGTGTAAAAATGATGGATTGTTAGGTTGAGATTATTTGTATAGTGTGTAAATAAACATTTAATTTAAACATTAGATTTTCAGGTCGAGAAAATAGAGGTATGACACTTTAGACAAAAGTTTTGGAGACTATGGGTTCAATTGTTCAAGCCCTAAGACATCATAGTGAGTGCTATATTTGAATAAAGTATCACACTTGTTATTAAGGAAAACATTTGGACTTTCAGATCTCGAAGCGGAAGAAATAAAATATAAACAACTAAAATAAACGCAGAATATTTTTGACTAAATAAATAGTAACCAAATTAGGAAACAAACTGGAAAAAGTTCTTAACAAACAACTAGAAATATAGATAAGTAGTTGTTTTGACTAAAACAATAAAGTGCAAATGGAATGACTATAAATATAACAACTCTAGTGCTCGTGGCCACCTTCTCCACGTATCGTACTCTAGTCTCGTCATCCCAATACCCTATCGACTTGTAAAGTAGGTACAAAGAGGGAAAATGAGAGGGAGTCAGACATAGTCTATTTAGTATGAAATATCACAAATAGTATGGTGCTAACAAGCAATTAAATTAACATTTATAATCTGCACAACTTAGTTGTAGTTATCTGAACATGTTCACCCAAACTCAATAAGTTAATCAACTTATATAATATAGTATGATAACCTACAATAAATTCGATAGTAGCCTACGTGGATCCCACCCAAAGGTTGGTATCCATAAACTAGTAAACTTAACAATACATCGAGTATACAGTCTCGATGATAAGCCTAACGATATAATACATCAAGTATACGTTTCGATGGTACACCACCCAACGAATCATCGAGTAAACAATCTCTGTGGTACACCATCTACACAATAAATTACATCGAATATACAATCCCAATGATATATTATTGTCTTTTATGATCCATATCATTTTACTGATAGCACACAAGGATCAAACAACAAATTGATTCCACGTACGTACATTGGTCGAACGATGTAGCTCCTACTACTATGGATATCTTCATTCTCATAACGATTCACATACTTAAATATGCAACTGTGATGCTATAGAAATAACAAGAGCAATCCAAATACGATAAGATGCAGGCTCGCATTGAGTGTCTTGTTATACTTATGGAACTGAGTCGGTCTATAATGGATAAAATAAGCACATTTCATAAAAATCATATTTTATACCATATCAGGCCTATGAAGTCTAAAGGGTTATATTAGATCCGGTTTAATTTATTTGAATAAAAATTCATATTTTATTTAATTTTTAATTTATCTGATTAATGAATTTTAATAAATTAATAATTGATAAATTCAATGAGCATATCATCACATACTCGTATGTGTATACTGTGCAAGTGCAACATAATAATTTGTACATAGGTAATGTCTATTGCAACAAACTGGGATTTTTGACGCTTGAAAATCGACACTAGTATGTCCACTGTATTACATGTCGAGCAAGTGAATGCCAAAAACCTGATAGTTATGTGAAAGAAAAAGAAAAGGTAGAAGAAAATATAATAACAACATAGAATCTCACAAATGCAGCGGAATAACATATAATAGATAACAACGTGACATTATACAAAATGAACCATGACTGTTATTTATACTTACAATCATTAAAGTATAACAATCAATTCATTAATTTGAATAGTTATAATAACTTGGCTTCACACAGCGGAAATATAAACCAAGTACGGAGAGTACGTCCCTATCATCCAGCTCCTCTCTTGAGCTCCATAGCATTCTAACCTGAATATGTAATATTTGGTCTGACCCGAGCATTATAATAAAATAACATCCGAGTCAGCTTGGAAAACCAGTATGAAAAAACACACTCAATTTGAATTGTTACCATTTTCAATATCCTTTGAAAAACAAATGGGTCTCGTAAGACCACGTCACACATAAACACGACGGGTTTTTCCCTAACGACAACCAAAACATTTGATATCAAATTCATCTAATATTATTATAGTGTCTATAAAAAGTAAGATAGAAAATAGCTGAAATGCTTTCTTCTCACGTTTCAGCATAGTTAGGCACAATCAAAACCGTATGGTGCTTATTGGAGAATGGATTCCATACAATGACTAGGCACTTGGGTACCACCTATCACAGTACATGTCTAGAAAAATGTATCAAGGATCTCACCGAGATTCCCTGTAACACAAGACTGACCCTACCCCTAACCTGGATAGAACCGAGTATGTTATCACCCCGTGTGTTCCCACCCTTATCGAGAGCTCTTTTCCATGCACCACCATATCCATAATTTATAATATATCCGAGGGTATCTAGAAAGGTGATAACATACCATAATTAAGTATGACATACTTAGCCGTGCTGCATCTCTCTTGATTTTCAGTCATTCCGGTTGACGAGGTTTGAGGCTACGATTACCTTTCAAGAATAATTTCACTTAAGGTGTTCATCGTCCTCCAATGACGATGCTCTGAAAGCATTCGTCCATACAAGTTGTCCTGTGTCTTGACAAACCGAATCACCGTCTTCACCACCTTCATGATATCCATTCGTAATGATCGAATCGGATCGAAATGGTTTTCGGATAATTAAATCTGATCTCAGTCACTTTGGAACGATCAACGAAATTGGACAATTACTTGATAGTTGGTTATTTAACTATCAATATATAACATCCATAAGCATTCACTAGGCCCATATTAAAAAAAAATTCAAAATTTATCTTCAAAACATCTTCATAAGATATATATTCAAATCTCTTCCAAGTTTCGATATTTGAGACAACTCAAATATTTATGTTCATATCAAGATATTTAAAATCTTCTTTTACTTAAACACATAGAAAATATTTAAAAATATATTTTTCTAAACCTCTTACTTCCCAACACTTAGGAAAGTTCCATTTATTTCTCTTTTCTTGAAACCTTTCACAATTTATATTGTAAATTCCTTAACTCGATTATAATGAATTCTATAAATTCCAAGGTTACTTAATTAAATCTCTTTATTCAAACGTATATACCCTGTCTCAATGAAATAAGTATATTCACAAACCATTTTCTTCAAAAATATTTGAAAACCACTTTTAAATTAAATATTGAAAGCACCACGCGGTATTAATCATGAATTCACAGCTCAATGTTTACGTCCCTATCCCAGAGAAATCCAAACTTAGCAAGCAATCTCTGTCTCTGATTTCGCCATGAAAGTATATCATTACTTTCCGAAAACTTATTTAAATAATTAAATATACTCTTAAACAATTTAAATAATTATATAACTTTGAAATAATAATTAATTCTGATTTATTAATAAAATTCTAATCGATATACAAGACTTGTTTATAAAACTTATAATTCATTTTGACAATTTAAAAATATTTAAATAACTAACTTTCTAAAATATCTTTATGCTAAAACATATTTAAATTACCTCGTTTAACAATTAAAATCGTCTTTTTAAAACAACTCAACTTCTCGATAAAAATATATTTTTCAACTCCAATATAACCAATCTAATATTTATAAATCTCTCTTAATTTACCACCAATCGATTTACATCCCTACTTTAATAAATCCTTTTTCACATTTCCCAAAAAGTAAAATCTATCATTTCTTTTTAAACCGATTTACCCATCTCATTATAAATTCTTACCATGAATCTATATCTTCAATTTATCGAATGATAATAATTTCATTATATTTATAAACATTGTTTATAAATCTCAGTCTCATTTCTAATTTACAATGATTTCACGTCACTTAAATCCATTTGTAAACCGATTTCAAAATTAAATTCCATTTATAAATCAATTTCTTAAATAACCCAAACTTTATTCCAAAATCAACCAAATCTCGATTCTACTCCCATTTTTCAATTCAGTAATCTTATTTAAGGTCCAGTATAGCCAATTTGTATTTATTTCCAAATTCCCTTCTATTCCCCAATCTATTAAAAGTTGCTTTTTAAACCTTTCAGATTTAAACAAGTACCACTTAATAATTATTATTAAAATCCTTTATATACATTATTCCCAAATCTCCATTAAAAATATCACGGAATAGTAAAGTACAAAGTCAAACCATTTATTTTATCCAAATCAATTTTCTTCTAACTAACCCAAACTCTATATAAATATTTCACTTCAAAATCCCTTTTTAATTTCTTCCAAATTCAATATATATATATATATATATATGGTATTTTAAAATACCAATCTAGGCCAGTATTACCATAGCATCCAATAAATTCAAATCACACGAAATCTATCACAGATTATTCAAACAAATCATACAACATTATATATGAAATTAAATTCAACATTTTTGAGGAATCCAGTTAGATCTCTTCAACTTGTTTCCCTGCATCCACAGATGTTAGATAACAGAAAAATACCAATCCCGCTTCGACGCGAGATATCGCGGCATATAGGGTCATCTGCTATTATACGGGGTGCATAGGGTCTCATCCACTCCAATCGGCGGGAATAATCAATCCAACTACTAATATATATACTACTATATATGTAATAACATCCAAACTGAAAATAATTATTAAAATCAACCAGTCATCCGAAATTTATTTTAATCATTTAAAATTAATTTCAGTAGTCCAAATGAGTGAGATTTACTCACGTTTATTTTCTTTTGTCGCCGAGACGTTTTGGTTTGGAACTAAAACTGAACGATGGACTATTTTAGCCCAAATTTTCACTGTCTCCAAATCTATCCATACCAGTTTCATTGTGATGCTCTCGTCCTCACAATCATAATGTATAAAGTCTCATCCTAATTGGGCCTCGTGTGTAGAAGTTATACAATTTATAAGTTCATCGATTCGAATGTTATTAAATTAAAACATTAATTAAATCTATATTTTAAAACCCATACCCATACGTTCAAAACCCGGCCCAAAGAAAGCTCCTTCTTCTTCCCTCTTCTATGACTCTCGCATGCAACCTATTCATGCACACAACCATGTACTGACATGTCTCCCCCTCGACTATCCCTCGAACCGACCCCGCTATCAAGTCCCCCTCGCCAATCTCCACCTTCCCATAACAAAATTCCCAACTCGAGCCATTTATGCGAAATGCGACCTTTCCCTACTTGACTCGACCATATAATGGTCGCACTCCTCCCTAGGTGACCGCCATCACCAAATTGTGCTCTGAGGTGCTATTTTCGATGACGAACCCAATTCCACTCTCCGTTGGTCGAATCGAAGGTCAAAACTCCATAAATCACGAACTATATCTACTATGACAATTCGACTATCACTGTCGCAGCTTCCCAAAAGACATCACACTCAACATACAATATACCAGATTGAAGATCGTTGAGAAATATGATTCAGAAAGTGGTTTTAGATTTTTCTGTTGAGTATTTTCCAAGATATAATTTTTGTATGTTTGTCATGCCTTATTTTATTTGCTGTAACTATTCATGCACTATTTAAAATGGAGGAGACGTGATGTTTGCGTGTAGGGGATGTCTACAGTGGCTTGAAAGAAGGTAAAGAAGCTGATGGGAATATGGTCAAGTCAATTTATATATATATATATATATATATATATATATATATATATATATATATATATAATTCAAAATTTCAAATTATCTCGCTTACGTGACTTAAAATCTCGAACCCCTATCATGGCGTGCTGCTAGGAATTTGTAATATTATACCCTTATTCCAAACCTAATGGAAAAGTTTTCGAGTCCTAATTCGATCGTATGGAGAAGATAGCTTTTTGGACCCAATGATTACATTGGATTTTCGGTATTAATTTCAGCGCGTTTTTATTCCGTACGATCAAACGCTAACTCGAAACACTACGAAATTTGAAATCCGATTATAATACACTGTTAAGGATCCAATAGAACTGGTTTCGTCGAAATACGAGACTGTACCCCGGAAGGCTATTTTTACTCATCAATTTATACAAGTTTTTTTTAAAATTGAGTAAATCACTTATAAACCAATTTAAAATTTTATTTACTTTCATTCTTATTAATATAAATTTAATAAGCCTTTAAATTATTTTTAACAAGCTTAAAACTCAAGATTCAATTTTTTTAAGTAAATTTGAGTTATTAAATTATCCAATAAATCATTATATTTGAAATTCAAGTTAAAAATTAACTTTTAAATGTTTAAAAAAATAAATATTTTAATTTTAAATAGCCAAAATTGTGGGTCATTACATTCCTTTCCCTTAAAAGAATTTCGTTCCCAAAATTTCTAAGGTTAGAAGAATGGTCCAAAACCCATTAACTTTTTCCAAAACCAATCGGTTGAAACAACTTTCCCAAAATCAATCTGTTGAAACCACACCATCACCTTTACCGATTTCCAAATCCATCCAAAGATTACAACTAATATTATCCACTAAATCAATCAAATTATAATTCAAAACCAAATTCTAATTATCAAACTTTTCTTTAAAATTATCTAACTCCTCAAATTTTTGAAATCTTCTGTTAGCGTCTCCTTTGCCTGGCTAGATCCAAACAACTACAAATCGCCACTACGGGCTCAAATCGTCCAAGAAAACAAAAGCCAAGTGGTTAAACCATCAAATCATCAAATCAAACAACGATTTAAAAATGTAGCTTTTGTCGGGCAATCCAATTTTCTTATGATATCAAGACATCAATTTAGTTCTTGCTTTTATAATCATGCATCTTACTTACCAATAATATCCAATCATATAATTAAAAATCATTTTATATTTTGCACTTCCAATTTCTAATATTTGTTTTGCTAAAACCATATGATGTACATATACCATTAGTACGCAATATCAACTCTGATTGCTCATTCAATCACACAATTACACTTTCGAACTAGTATCTTTCATAGGACCCTCTAGTGCGGATTCAAATCTGGTTTCTTGATTAAAAACCGTCATGCTCCTTGCATAGCCATATACTATGATAGAGAATCTTAGAATCAATCAAATCCATATGCAGTGTTCGCCGTCGAGAATCGAGTGAAAATTTACAGCTTGGATCGATATAAATTATCTCGAAATTTTGCGCTTGAATCTGGATCAAATCGTTATACAAATAATATATGTACAACTTACGCCTTATTTCGATTAATTCTTAGCTATCCTAATTTCTCTTAATCACATTCATTTCATTTATATTCACTTATTCACAATTATCATCCACACTTATAATTCACATTCACCTATTTACATGGTATATCCCTTAAATACCAATTCCACTTAAGAATTCCACCACCAAATTTCTTAAGTCTGTTATAAACATTTTATACAAAAGTTCTTATGTTTATTACCACTCCACCACTTAGGTTTATCTCCATTCAAATCAAATTCAATTCCCATTCCATCTAACTTACTAACTAAATTAATTAGTTTATCCACTAATTTAATTTCAATCTTAATAATTCATATTTTCAACAATTACTCTTTCCATCCTAACTTAAGCTAAATTTTTAAAGTTCACTCTTATTTAACTTAATTTAAGTTAAATTCCATTCCAAAGTCTAATTTCAAATTTTTATAAGTTATCTAACTTACTCATATCCCATAAAACATTTTAATTCAAACTCCAGAGTTTAAAAAAAATTCTTAAATATTTCAAAATCATTTTTTGAAACCATATACATACACACACACACACACAATCCCTTGGTATATCAAATTATTTCTTTGAATTTCAAAACCAAAACCAGTTTTCCAAACAAAACTCCAATTGTAGCAATTCCTCTCTTGGAAACTCGAAAATGAACGTCGATAATGTTGCAGTCAACGCTGAAATTATTTTCCAGTGACCGAAGTGATTTTAGTGCTTTTATTCCTTTTTAAAAAAAACCATTTTAAAAATATTTTAGTTCAAAAATATCTCTAGATAATATCATTTTTATTTTTCCAAGACTTTGAAAATCATTTCAAAACCAACGGAATTAAATTCCCAAATTCTGAGCCTTCAAACCCTTTTAACAAATCATATCCAAATATACTTCTGGAATTTCATTTTATTTCAAATTATAAATTACATTTACATAATCACATTTTGTTAATCCCATTTTGTTATATGAAATTATTTCTTAACTTTTGATTATAAGATCAACTTTTATTCAATCACCACAACAACAAATGATAATGGTTTAATATTATCATTTCCTAGCAACCAAGCATGCCATATACAATAATAATAATTTTATGAAAATTATTCCTTTCATATAAAAATAGTCTGGATAAATTATTTCATTCACCCCATTTCAAAACAATACCATGTCGAATTTCTCTGTACAAGTGCTTAGAGATCCCTATCGATAACTTAATTACTCGTATTGATCAGAATCCATAAGCCACTCAATAGATCAATCAACACAATATAAAACACTATTTATACTCATTAACAAATACGTGCTCATATCTATTAATACACTCAAACTCGTTCTAGGGTACTACTAACCCTATCTCTAATGAGTCACCCCATCAAAGTCAAGGTTCTTGCTTAACCTTCAGCTCCGATACTAATTGTAACAAACTGGTATTTTCGACACTCGAAAATCGACATTAAACCATCCACTGTATTACATGCCAAGCAATCGAATGCCGGAAAACCCGATAGTTAGGGGAAAGGAAAAAAGAGGTAGAAGAAAATATAACAACAACACATAATCTCACAAACGTAGTGGAACAATATATAATAGATAACAACATGTCTTTATACAAAAAGAACTACGACTGTTATTTATACTAGCAATAATCAGAGTACAACAATCAATACATCAATCCCGACAGTTATAAAAACTTGTCCTCACACAGAGGAAATATAAACCATGTATGGAGAATACGTCTATGTTATCCAGCTCATCTCCTAAGCTCCATATCATCCTAATCTAAATCTGTAATAATTGGTCTGACTCGAGCATTATAATAAAATAACACACGAGTCGGTTTGGAAAACTAATGTGAGAAAACACACTCAATTCGAACTATTGCTATTTTTAAAATCCTTTGAAAAACAAAGGTATCCCGTAAGACCATGTCACATATAAACACGATGGATTTTTCCCCTACGATAACCAAAACATTTGATATCATCTGATATTATTATAGTGTCTATAGAAAGTAAGATAGAAAATAGTTGAAATGCTTGCATCTCACGTTTCAACATAGTTGGGCATAATCAAAACCATACGACGCTTATTGAAGAATGGATTTCATACAATGACTAGGCATTGGGGTACCACCTATCACGGTACATGTCTAGAAAAATGTATCGAGGACCTCATCGGGATCCCCTACAACACAAGATCGGCCCTACCCCTGACCTAGATAGAATCGAGTATGTTATCACTACGGGTGTTCCCACACTTGTCGAAAGCTTTTTTCCATGCACCACCATGTCCCTAATTTATAATATATCCGAGGGTACCTAGAAAGGTGATAACATACCCTAATTGGGTATGACCCACTTAGCCTTGCTGCATCTCCTATGATTTTCGGTCATTCCGGCTGATGAGGTTTGAGCCTACGATTACCTTTCAAGAACAATTTCACTTAGAGTGCTCATCGTCCTCCAATGAAGATGCTCTGATAGCATTCTTCCATACAAGTTGTCCTGGGTCTTGACAAACTGAATCACCATCTTCACCACTTTCACGATATCATTCGTAACGCTCAAATCTGATCAATTTTCAGATAATTAAATCTGATCCCGATTACTTCGAAACAATTAACGAAATTGGCCAAATACTTGATAGTTGGTTATTTAACTATCAATGTAACATCCATAAGCAGTCACTAGGTCCTTATTTAAAACAAATTCAAATTTTATCTTCAAATCCATCTGAATCGGTTTCATTGCGAAGCTCTGGCCTTCACGATCGCGATGCAAAATGTCTCTTCCCAATTGGACCTCGTATGTAGAAGTTATACAATTTATAAGTTCATTTATTCGAATATAATTAAATTAGAACATTAATTAAATCTATATTTTAAAACCCATACCCATACATTCAAAACCCGACCCAAAGAAAGCTCCATCTTCTCCCCTCTTCTATGACTGTCGCCTGCAACCCATTCATGTGCACGATCGTGTGCTTACATGCATCCCCGCTCGACTATCCCTCAAACCGACCCCTGCTATCGAGTCCCCCTCGTAATCTCCACCTTCCCATAACAAAATTTCCAAACTCAAGCCATTTATGAAAAACGCGACCTCGCCCTACTCGACGTCGACCATACAATGGGTCGCACTCCTCCCAGGTGATCGCACATCACCAAATTGTGCTATAAGGTGCTATTTTCGATGACGAACCCAATTCCACTCTTCATTGCTTGAATCGAAGGTCAAAACTCCATAAATCACGAACCCTGGCTGCTATGACAGTTCTGACTATTACCGTCGAGGCTTCCTAAAAGATGTCGCACTCAACATACAATATACCACATCGAAGATCGTTGAGAAATATGAATTTAGAAAGTGATTTTATATTTTTCTGTTGAATATTTTCCAAGATATAATTTTTTGAATGTTTTCCATGCCTTATTTTATTTGTTGTAACTGTTCATGCACTATTTATAATGGCAGAGACATGATGTTTTAGTGCAGGGGTTGTCTATTGTGGCTTGAAAAAAAGAAAAAGAAGCTGATGTGAATATGGTCAAGTTAATGTATACACACACACACAGATATATGTATATACACACTTCCAATTTTCGAATTATCTCAATTACTTAACTTAAAGTCTCGAACCCTTATCGAGGCATGCTGCTAGGTATTTATAATTTTATACCCCTATTCCGATTGCAATGGAAAAGGTTTTGAGTCCTAATTCGATCGTATGGAGAAGATAGCTTTTTGGACCCAATTATTATATTAGATTTTCGATATTAATTTCAGCGCATTTCTATTCCATACGACTAAAGAATAACTTCTAACATTATGAAATTTGAAATTCGATAATAATACACTATCACAGATCCAATGGAATTGGTTTCGTCGAAATCCAAGACTGTGCCCCAGATGGCTATTTTTACTCGTCGATTTATATAAGTTATTTTTAAAATTGAGTAAATCGCTTATAAAACCCAATTTAAAATTTAATTTACCTTCATTGTTATCAATATAAATTTAATAATAAGCCTTTAAATTATTTTTAACAAGCTTAAAACTCAAGGTTCGATTTTTTAAGTAAATTTTGGTTATTAAATTATCCAATAAATCATTATATTTGAAATTCAAGATAAAAATTAACTTTTAAATATTTAAAACAGTTAAATATTTCAATTTCAAATAACCAAAATTCTAGGTCGTTACATCTATGATGGAGTTATAGGTGTACCCTATGGACAACTATGTAACTTGGCATATATATCTAACTCAATAGCCAATCTTGTTCAAAGTAAAAGTTATTTTATTTTTATTTTATACTCGATATATTTTGATATAACCAATTAAATAATTAATTAAAATATATTTAATAGAAAAATATTAAATGATATGTTATGTTATAGTAAGTACAATGTGTTATAATCATGAGAAACCTATCGCGTTAAAAATAACATATTATTTTAAATGATCCTATTCAAGATTTTTCGAGACAGGATATTGATACATCCATTGAAAGCAGAGTATATAACTTTTTGAGGTTGGGTAGTATATTACTCGTGGTTGTTGGGGCCATCAAGGGTTGCGATCTAATAGTTATTGGATAATAAAAAATGGATTTTCTCAAGAGTTTTATGTGATTAGTAGCCAAGGTCAAATGGAGAATCCAGAAGTGATAATGTTACACTGTTCTCTCTTCTTGGAAATACTAGAGTTTCAATGTGGAAATTCCACTTTGATTACAGAAAATTTAGCACAACGTCCATCAAACGATTGTAGTTAGATAGAGTGGAAGCATTCGGTGAGATGTTATTTAAGAGAAAATTCGCTACCTCGGATAAATGGAATTAGTATCATAGTTAACTAAAGTCAAATCAAAGTCAAAGTTTCTTATCAAAGCAGTTCGGTTAATGATTATTATTGTTTTTGAATCAGAGACTTTTTTTAGACAATAAAGTTGAATCTGGATGATATTAGAATTTTAACTATTGCCAAATTCCATAAGTCCTAATGTGATATAGTTTTGACGAAGAGAATTGGTGTAAAAATTGTCATAATAGACTAACGCTTAAACAGAGTAAAATTTGTTTTTATCGAAGCTATGTAAACGATAAATTTGGTCATACTGCCACACTACTTGATGTGTGAGCATTAATATTCAAATTGTTCTATATTAATCGCTGACTTAATTTATACCTAAGAGTCTCATAACCGAAATGTTGAATACTATGTTATCACCTAATTAAATTAATTATAATTGTTATAAATTAATTAATATTTATGAAGTATTAGTTATAAAATTTTATTTAATTTGTGTTGATCAATGTTAAATAGTGTGTATATAATAATTATAGTCACATGTACTAATATACAATATTAATGTGCTTTTGAATTCGATTTAATTCCACATTTATTTGGTCAAACTTGAAGCAATTAGAAGGCCCAAAAAGGAGTGGAAAGTGGATGGCCTTAATCATAGAATTGGGTGGTAGTTTGATTCAAAAATGAGATGAAAAGTAAGAGGAAAAGGAGGATATGGATCCCTTTTTACTCCTTAGTTTCTTTACTGTATATTTACCTCAAACCCTATTTTATCATCTCTCTCCTTTTGCACTTCCAAGACTAGTCAAGATTGGCCATTACTCTTGCCTTCCTCCTTGTTTCTAAGGTTCAAAAGGCACAAATTAAATGAAATTAGAAGTTCAGTGGTTGCTGCATTCGGATTAGTAGCTCTTTCTAGATTTTGGATTCTGATTCAAGGAGTTCTTCGATTCAACATTTCAAAGTGTTTCAACACACACACATAATCATTTGTTTGTCATCATATGCTTAGATAGTAACTAAATTACCACGAAGCTATATATATTGGTGTTGTCTTCATTAGATGAAATTATGTATGTTTATAATGATAATAATAATCGTATTTGTATATTTATATAATACACGTATTGCTCACGGCCTAAATAAGAAATAAATTCGATTATATTCATATTAAAATGGTTTTAAAACAAAATTTGATTTAGTACAACCATTATTATATAAAGAAAATTTTATATTTTTTAATATATATAGTATTCGAAAATAAATAATTATATATTTTAGAATTTGAATATAATATAATATATTTATATATATTTGAATCTGAATATAATATATTTATATATATTTAAATTCGAATATAATATATGTGTGTGTGTGTGTGTGTGTGTGTGTGTGTATTACTCAATTTAACCATGTATCTTATTATACATACATACATACACACATACATATATATATGATATCAATCAAAACAATTTTAGACAGCAAGTAAGAAAAAGATTTTGTATGGCGAATATGTATGTATATATGTATACATATATTTAATTATTATTTTACATTAGATCATATATATATATTATGCATAGTATTTAAATATTAATCTAGTATGTGTATATATATATCATACGTTTGTGTTTAATATATACATATACATACATACACATGCACACACGTGCATACATACATATACATATACATACACACACACACATATATATATATATAATTTTGAAATATATACATTTATATATTATACATTTTTAATTTAGAATTAATATATTAATTTGAATTTGAAATTATTAGATGTATTATTCTACAGATCTAGATTTACATTTTAAATTTGAATTCGAAATTCATAGTGATTTATATTAAGTTATATAATTACTTTATGTCACACTGTTAGACTATATATATAGTTTTATGTTATTATAAAATAGTA
This sequence comes from Allium cepa, assembly GCA_030765085.1. Classification (NCBI taxonomy): domain Eukaryota; kingdom Viridiplantae; phylum Streptophyta; class Magnoliopsida; order Asparagales; family Amaryllidaceae; genus Allium; species Allium cepa. The sequence continues at coordinate 962,317,350 of CM060931.1, forward strand.
CTAGCAAAGGTAAGTGTTTGTGTGTCCATGTATATATAGTATGTATCATATACACACATGTGTGTACATATATATGTACCCCCCCCCCAACACACATATATACGCAAACACTTATTTTTACTAATACTATTTATAATAATATAAAACTACATCTATGTGTATATATGTTTATGTATATAAATGCACATATATATTGACAACATGCATGTATATAGAGGGGCTAACACATTCGTTGTAGTGTAAATCCCCACTTATACATGGGCATGTTAAGTTATGTACATCATTATGTTGCACGTGCACATACACATATGTGTATACGATACACATTATATATATATTAAAATATATTATTAATATAAATTTTTATTGTAAGCTAAATAAAATGTTGATTTTATTTAAAATTAATCTAGATCAGATCTAAATAAATTTAGACTTCATAGATTTAATAAGATCCAAAATACAATAATTTTTTTGAAATTAACCCATTTACCCCACCGCATGCTAATCCAATTCCAATAGTTTATTCATCTTAAAATTGTTTATTATTGATTAAAATAAGATTTCAAATTAATCAAAATACTTAAGTAAATCATTAAATTAAATTAAATTTATTAAACAAAATTAATTAAAGTTAATTAAATAAAATGTATACATATATTGATATGTGCGTATATTGATTGATATATATATATATATATAAACAAACAAATAATAAATGTTATAGTTGACTAACTATCTTAAATATTTAAGATAAGTAATATAAAATTTTGGAAATTTATATAAAATAAAATATATTAATTAAATATGATTTAATTAATAAGGTACATGTATATATTATATAAGTAAATACATTAATACTTATATAACTATATAGTACGTATATCATGATTTCAAATGTGTATGACACCTGAATCGCTAGGGTATTTCATAAGAAATAAATTGTTTCCTAAACCGGTATCACTCAATGTACATTAAAGAATATGAATCTTTAATTATGAATCTTTAATATAAGTTGTCAGCTATTATTACTTACATGCTCTTTAGTTATTGATATTCCTCAAGCTAGAGATGTTATGTGTAGTATTATTAATATACTGACTAGACAAGGTAGGACATATGCATGTTTTGTTGATATTCCTTAAGGTACGTGCATTATGATTAGGCTATCGTATAATGATGCGTACGAGTGAATAACCTCTTTTAATTATTTGATATCCCTCAAGGTTGAAATAAGATTAGGACAAAGGCCGTAGGTTAGGATTTGTATACGATACAACCAATAAAGCACTATCCATTGCTTAAGGGCCTATGATTTGCAGATATTTTTCAAGGTAGAATCCCAAGGCAAGCGAATTCTTACTTCCATAAAAGAAATTGAATTTTTTTTATGTTTTCATAAATTTTTTAGTAACATAAAACTCTTCGTTTTTAAATATCTGAATTATTTAAATATTTGTATCTAGGATTTAATATGGATAAATATGATTTTATAACCTTATTTGCCTCTTTTTACTTAATAACCAATGATAGGAAATTGTTTTCGAATTTTTTTACGAAAATAAATAACTCAAAGAAATATGATAATGTGACCGAAAATCGTTTTACGGAAAATGACTTTGTAATCACCAAAAGTTGTTCGAACTCTTTTGGAACTTGTATAGTAACATATGAACATACATGAACATATTTACAAGTATTAAATCACCTAATTTGCTAGGCAACTTAATTAAGTTAATAGTTGTTAAGTAAGAGATAAAGGACCCCTAAATCAGGGCATAAAAGGGGAGCTAATCAAGGAGGACTTCCTCTAGTATAGTGTGTAAGAGGCATGGATTTGTAAGAGGACATGGTATGCATGTGCTCGGAGAGAAGGTGGAGGGGCAGATAAGTGATTTGGCCAAGGGGTATTTGAGGTCATTTGGCACTTTTCACAAAGTCTATAAATACATACCCATTACATTCATTTTCTTTTGCTAATTCACTAATGAACTAAAACATGTCGTCATCCCTCCTTCTCCTCTCTAACTTTCTAGAAACCTACAAATCAAATTCAACCTTTACCAAACTTTGTCAAATACCTTAGAACATCATTAAAACACATTATAGCAACTCATAGTGAAAGAATTAGAGCATCCAAGCCCAAGATGCCCCAAGACCGTGAGCACCATAACGCTAAACTAGTCTTAGGTCGTGAGCAATAAGGAGATAGAGGATGGTTTTGGAGCTTGCTTGATTGGGGTAGGAAGATAGTTTCTTAGTGGAAGTGTATGCTTGGTTATGGGTGAGTTATCCCACTCCTTGAATGGACTATAAACTTGAGCTTGCTATTAATAATAATAATATTCCCTAACTAGTTTAAGTTATAACCCATAATTATATGCTTTGAAAAGCATGTGATTCATTTATTTGTTGTGCTTTGAAAGGCCTTGGTTTATATTGTTTAAATAATGTTGAATATTGAATTGAATATGGAATTGTCCACTTTGAATCCCTCTCTTCTATCTTTTTTTAAACTCTATAATTTGAGTACTCTGGAATGAGATATTTTCTATACTTATATAATATAAATGAAAGTGGAAATGAGGTTTAAAATATATTTTACTTGTAAAATAAAGTTACAAAAGTTATGGTTCATATAGCGATAGTTGCCACGGATGCACTTTGAAAAAACAAGTTTTTACCAAAGTTTAAAGTGTTGTTAATTTGGATATTTTGTGAAATCTTTCCAAGGAGTTTTATAAAAGATGTATGAGGATTTTAGAATAAGTTTTAAGTTTAAATAGATTTTTAAGTAATTATTTTAAAGATTTAAAGTAAAGGTTATTCTTACTTTACATACACAAAACTTGTTTATTTTTTTAAAGCAAGTAAAAGTTTTCAAATCAATATTAAGTAACTACTCTTAAAGTAATATTTTCTATAACTATTTATATACTATCTATGAGTACTTTTAAAGTTATTTTATTCGTATATGAGTTTATAACTATTTTAATATTGGAAAATTCTATTCAAACACGGAAATTTACTTAGTAGCCCTTTTTTTCTTCTGAAAATCATTGTATACCCAACTTTCTACTTAGTAGCCTCACCTTTATTTTATTTTCTTCTAACCCTATCCTTACCCATTCACATTCATTTCTAATGCAAATAAGAGTCTGTCTTTTTCCACTCAATCACTCACTTCATTATCCACTCAATCACCCAAAAAAACACTAGCTTCATCATTACTCAATCATGTTCATCAAAAAGCACAAACCTAGATGCCGATGCTGGGATCATCAGCATCAAGCATGAAATCTAGGTTTATTATTCTCGAATTTTTTGTTTATTTTAAAAAATTATTATTTCGTTTTACCAGGCAGTCTCTTTGAGTGGTAAAAATACATATCAAGCATAAGCAATGCGTATTATGTATTTTTACCACGTAGTCCCATTACGTGGTAAACATAATTTTGTTTTTTTTTAAATCCTTTTCCGTTTTTATATTTTTAAATAATGTACGTGTTGAGTAGAAATTAAGGCTTGAGGAATTTAGCTTCAAAATTTTAGAAATTAGGGTTTGAGGAAGCAGCTATTTGAAGGTAATCAGAAACAATGTGAGAAAATAACAAGTTGAGTAGAAAGAAAGTATGTTGATTCTAGGGGTATCTTGGTCTTTAAAATTTAATTATTTAGGAGGAGCTACTAAGTAAATTTCTATATTTGAATAGAATTTTCCTTTAATATTTTATTAAAGTAAGAGCTTTTATTTCAATTTCCTTCTTTAAGTTATTTTAAATTCCATCATCTTCTTGAATAAATTAGTGTACATATAAATATAATTTTAAAAAGGTTTTTAGTAAATATATATAAGTTTTGGAAAAGTAAGCTAATTGTTTTTAAGTAATAAAGGAAGATTTGAATTTTATTGCTTTTGTTAAAATAAATGGTTTGTGTGAAATTAAGTAAAATACTTAAATTAACTTGTTAACTTAATATCGAAATATGTAAATACAAATTGGATTATAGTTAGGACTTTAATAACAAGTACTTTAAGTTTAAGTATAATTGAATGTTTTAGGTTTGTTGTGAAATTTTTTTAAACAACGCTTGTCTTAAATCCTTAAGTATAATTAAATATTTAAAAAGTAAGTTTAAAGGGAAACGTTTTTAAAATATGATAAGATTTGGTTTTGTTATGACAATGTTTGAGTAGCATTTGTCATAAGCTCTTATAAATGTAATTAAATCTTTAAAGGAGAGTTTTAAAAATAATGTTTAAAAGTGAAATGTTTTGGGTTTGCAGTAAACAATATTTTGGTAACATTTGTTTTAGTTATATCTTAAAGTAGAAGAATATTGCTAAATGATTATGAATATATTTAGATCTTTAATAGTGGAAGTTTAAGTTAATAACAAGCATATAAGTTTTAAGAATAAAGATAGAAAAATATATGTTTATAACATGAAAGAGAGAAATGGTTTATAATAACAATGTTTGAGTAACATTTGTTTTTTACCTCTTTGATTATATTTTCAAATAAGTTAAACTTGTTAACTAATCTGTAAATATACTTATACTGTTGAGATAGGTATACAAATATTTTTGAAGTATTAAAAAGAGTATAAGCAAATAGTGAAGTAGTAAGGATACAAATGTATATATTTTATAAAGAGAAATTAAATACATATACAAGTTTCTAAACGAAGTTTTAATTAATAAAGGAGTACTAATTAGTAAAGGGAGTTTTGTCTATTGATATAGATTTTATTAGATAAAAAGGAGTTTTACTACTAATTTTTTTAACTAATTAGGTTAAATTAATTAAAAAGGGATTAAAAATTGATCATGCTTTGTATAAACTGGTAGTGTTTGTGTGTTTATTTGTTTATGAAAAGAATATGGGGCTTAGTTTCCTTATGCAACCATTCTCTTTTTTGACTATGACCATAGTTTGATTATTTATGGAGTGTTAGTATTACCATGCTTAACAGTAAAAGTCGAGCGAGCAGGCTTCTATATTTGTGGGATTCAAGACTGATGTTCAAGTAAGGATGGAGCAATTGAGCTATAACCTACCAACTTCCCTCTTGATCGAGGAATAGTTAAGGTGGAATGTTAGAAACGTTTAGATATACAAACCTTGATTTCTATAAGCAAGCATTTAAGATTCGATAGTCGATTAGTCGATTACTGGTCTTAACCGAACTTAATTTAGGAAGTATATGAACGACCATTCAGATTTATACCCATGGGAACCTAGGGAGGAGCACTGGTACAAAACTCCTCTAGCTTTCGGTTGCTTCTGAAAGAACTAGAATTGAGTTAATTGAAAATTCACCGATTGGCGTTAAAGAGTCCGAGATTGGCAAGTGTTTTACTTACCAAATATCACTTCAAAACTATTATACAGGTTCTATATTTTGAAAGTGGAATGAGGGTATTCACAAGTGGTTCCAAAATTTATTAAGATAATGGAATCTAGTGGGATTCATGATTTGTTCGAATATTGATGACCGTGGTGGAGGTTGTCAAATGTAACCTTGACGTCAGAGAAATGACTAAACATAATGTAAGGGCATAGCCAGTTGGTACAACAACCTGGGATGGTACATCTACTTCATTTAGAGATTCTTTCGATTTTGGGCCAGGGAGTTGAGGGTATTCGGCTTCATGTTTTCTACGTGGCGCAGCTATGTTGACCTTATGGTATATTTTATCTAGAGATATATGACACTTGGAAGGAAATTCTTTGACCCTTGTCATAAGCGATCTGCCTCGAAGTATCAAGGGCATCTTTGTGTATTACTACATAATTAGTGAAAGTGCCTTAGTGGTTTTAATAGTATAAATATTATTATTGTGGTGTACGCTTAACTCACCATAGCTGTTTTCTTATTTATTTTCAACCCCGGACATTATTATAATATCACTAGAGTTTCTTATGAAATTTTTGGTCATCATAAGGTAAAAACCAATCCACATTTATTTATGACATGATCTTACAAGATACCTTTACTTTTGAAGGGTTTATAAATCCATATGATTAAGTTTCTTTTGCAGGCTTACTAAACTAATGCGGGTATCATTTTCTTATAATGTTCGAGTCAATCCCGACTATATTCCTAAATTTAGTTTTGGATACTTCGGGCTCTTGGAGAGGAACTAGATGATTACCTACTGTAGTATTTATTTCTAGTGTATTACTTTATATACAAATATTAGCAACTGTAAGGACGAGCTGTTATAACTGTCCGGACTGATGATAGTACTTAAGGTAGTTTGCTCTGGTTATCATATCCATAAGGTTTTCTTTTGTAAAGATCAAATATGTTATCATTCCGCTGTAAGATTCTGATATTTTTTTCTCTTCTTATTCTATTTCCTTTTTGTTTTATTTTACTCTAACTTTCTGTCTTTCCAGTACTTGAGTGCTTGACACACGAATATTGTGGTCGTATTTAGTATCGATATTCTAGGGTAGAAAAGGCGATCATTACAGTTTAACCTTTCTAATATTGTAAGAACATTTGCTAAATAAATTTAAAATAGCCTACATCAATAAATTTGTAAAACTAATAATGATAAAATGATTATCAGTTAAATATACTTACGAACTAAAGTAAGGATTTACAAAGAAACATAAAATATACTTACCTTAAATTATTTGGCATATTGTCACTTCAAAACACATGCAAGAACCTAATTGTACACTATTAAATACTTTTGTTACCCAGCCGCCTAAGAGTTTATTTTTTCAAGACTGTATATTATCCTTTATGAGTTTTGAATTCCAAGGCTATACATATTTGATCCATATTATATAACATACAAAAAATTTACAGTAAACAACCATATTATTAGTATATGAAGCTTCAATGAAGTTAGTTCATTAGAAATACTCAAATAAGCCATATTGGAATATCATGTATTCAATACGACTAATTACAACAAGGACCTTCTTTGAATGATTCGACTATATTGAAAAGGAAAGCGAACGTACGAGAGTGGTTGTAACTTAGGCATGATGGTAATAAAGACAATGAATGATCATTTCTACTTCACTAATAGACATTGGAAACGAGAACTGTCTAAAATACTAAAAAATATTTAATATGGATTCATAAATGTGATTTCAATTTCAATTGTGTTTTCATATAGAAAATTATTTTCTACGAAAATTGTTTATGCGAGTTCAAGATATTTGAACGTAGACTGACTATAAACCCAGCAAACGAAATAAAAATAAGTTGTAACAGCCCGCAAATCCGTACCCCTAGAGTCGACACTATTCTCCATCAGTCAACTCAAGATGAATGGAAATAGAACCATTTGGGTTATAGAAGAAGAGGTAGAAGAAGAGAAAACAGAAAACAACAACAGAATCTTACCATCGCATCGGAATAAAATATAATAGATAATGGATGATCTTTACACAAAAGCAAATCTGTTTATACATTACATCATAAGAGTATACATATCACACAACTGGACAGTAATCATAACCTGTCCTCACAATCTGAATACACAGCTAATCAACACAGCGGAATATCTAAAACAAGTACGGAAGTATGTATCGCCATCCAGCTCCTCAGCATCCTTCCCTGTAATCTATAATACTCGGTCTGACTCGAGCATTATAGTTAAATAACACCCGAGTCAGTCTGGAATATAAGCGTGAGAAAGCCACACTAAAATTGATTATTAAAGTTTCAAAATTCTTTGAAAACAAAAGCATCTCGTAAGACCACGCCACAAATAAATATGTTGGGTTTTTACCTTACGATAGCTAAAACACTTTTTATCAAAATCCTCTGATATTATAATAGGGTCTATTTACAAATACTTATTAAAATAGCCGAAATTGTTACATCTATTAAATTCCAACTACTAGCCACAATCATGGGTAATACAAACAAAACTCGTAAAAGGGCATAGGGAGAATGAATTTCCAACAAATGACTAGGCACTGGGGTACCACCTGTCACGGTACCTGGTCTAGATCAACATACCGAGGATAACTCCCGACCCCCTGCAACACAAGACTGAGACTACCTCTTACTGGATAATCCTAAGTAAGATCACCCCACGGTTGGGATCAGCAACCGCACCACTAAGCCGAATAAAAGGGACATCTAGACAGGGATGACCTCATCCTAATGGGCGCTACCCACTTAGCCTTGCTGCATAACCCCTGATTTTCAGTCATTCTCGGTTGATGAGGCTTGAGGCTAAGCGTTACCTTTTAGAACGTTTCCCTTAGAATGCCCATCGTCCACCTGACAATGTTTTGAAAGCATTCATCCATACAAGTCCGTCCAGGGTTCGAACGGAACGGAAGGCACTACTCGTACTACATCAATTTTGGAATCATCCTTAGGATTAGTAGCGACTTGCCCTTGCACCTCACTGCTCCATCTTCGAATCCAAATTCGTTTTCCCTACGAAAAACGTACAAACCAGATCGAAGTGGTTTTCGAGAAATTAATCTCGATCCCGGTCTCTTCGAAACGATCAAGCGTTGGCCAATATTGATAGTCGGTGATTTAACTATCAATTAACATTCATAAACAACCATCCAACATAAATAATTTCCTTAAATTATTTATTAATCTCAAAATATCTTCACAAGATATATTTCTACCGTTCAAACCTTTTTGAAAACAGTTTTCAAACCACACTCTTCTCATGGAATGAATTCCCAAATATTTATTTCCACTGAAACACCAAGCACAAAACTTTAGATTTTTAAAATAATTTAAAAACACTTTATTGTAAAATATACTTTAAAACATTTAAATTGAGAACTACTTCAATACTTTATTAAAAATATATTTAGGAATATTTAAAATGAGGTTACTTTATAAAATATAAAATTAGATTTACTCTTTTAAAACAAAATATCGAGTCACCTTTAAATAATTACTACTATAATAGATTTGAAAAAATATTTACTTTAAAATTTAAACAATTAGAAATAATAAGTTTTATATATCATACTTTGAAACAATTTAAAATTTTTAACTTTACCTTCAAATTTGTTTTGAAAACGTACTTGGCTATCCAGGGAAATACGCTTTTCTTTCACATCTTTTAAAAATAAATCACTATTTATTTTAAACAAAATTTCTCATTCCTTTAATAAATTCCCATAGTGAATTTATTCTTTCAAATATCTACTGATATATTACTTCACTTTTATATAGCCAGTTTATAAATTTCCAAATTCCCACTTCTCCTTTAAAATTCCAACTCCCCACTTAAATCAATTTTCAAATTGATTTCCAATTTACTCCATTTTGAAATAAATTCCTTTACTTACTCATTTTTTTACCAAAATTCATTAACTTTAGATTTTATTCCTTCGTTTTGATTTTAAATCTTTTAACTGAAACTTACCAATTTCAGATTTTTTTTTTCAAATTTCTTCTTTATTCTTTTAAATAAATTTTAAACCTTAAATTTTAAAATAATTATTTAACCCTTTAAATCATATCACTTAAGTTTTATAATTCATTATTTTCTGTTTATTTAAAGTCCCCTTTTTCCATACTCGAAATTATTTATTAGGATTTTTAAAATCACTTTTATTCTTATCTAGTCCATTCTTAATTTATTTAAATTCTCAACGATTATTTTGCTTAAAAATTCACTCTTTTATTTCCTTTTAAAAATCCAATTCAATATATATATATATATATATATATATATATATATTGCTAACTCGGTGTACCGAAATATACTTTCAAGCAAACCATAGCATTCAATATTCCAATTATCAATATAATTCATCACAGAATATCAAATATTCATAACAGAGAATATTAAATGATCTAAATTTTTTTGAGGAATCCAGTTGGATCCCTCCAACCTGTTTCCCTGCATCGATAGATGTTAGCACAATACCAATTCCACTTCGAGGTGGAATATCGCGGTATATGGGATTAAATATAATATCATCCGCTATTATGCGGCGCGTAGGGTCTCATCCGCCATATAATGTGGGAAATCAATCATTCCAAAATATATTATATACTATATATAATATAGCACATCCAATGAAATCAATCAATCAACCAATTGTTCAAATTTAACCATTTAAATTTAAATTATAACCAGATGAGTGAGATCAACTCACCTTCTTGCTTTCTGTTTTGCAACCCTATCCAAACCAACTATTTCCTTTACAGATTTTGACCTAGTATAAACAATTCACGATTTATTAACGTTTTGAGCTAATGGAACAATTAATTTCCATTTAATATATTAAATTAATTATTTAATTTTTAAACTAATTTTCCTAATTTCCTAACAAATTATCATACTGCTTTTCCCAGTAACAATTCAAATTCATTCATTAAAATAAATTAACTCTCTAATTATTGAGAATTAAATATCGCATTTGAGTTAACGATTTTATATAATCAAATCATTTATTTCAAAAACATCAAAACCCGATAATACCTTTACTGCCAGAACAATCACACAGTGCATTCCTTATCTCCTTCAACCTACACACCGCAATTCTTTATCACATAACCACCTTAATCACTGCTGCAATCACGAATCGCTTCCACAACCCAGTCCTCTACTACAAATCGCAACCTCTTCGAGCATCTGAAAACCATCAACGTTGTCAGCATCCTCCTCGACCTTCAATCGGAACCCCAAACAACCACGCGGCTTTCATCAAAGTCCATCACGACTTCCCCATGACCTCACATATTCATCCTTGCCGAGTCGCGACAGCACGCACGCATTAGGTCGCATCGACCTTCACACCAATCTCCATGTCGCGACGACGCTTGCTTTGACGATGAATCCAACCCGAACCCTAGATCGACTTCACCTACTTGCTGTTGAAATTGCCTGCCTTCGAGATCCAACTCACCGCCCTAGGTCGTGATTCGATCGCGATAAGTATTTCGAACGAAATTGATTCGTTCGATCATCATTTTTTTATATTTGAGATTTGGAAATCGCAATTTAGAGATAGGGAATGGAAACGTGAATTGTTCAGAAGCGAGAGTTCATTTTGATTAGTATTTTCGCCTATGGAAATTTAGGGGTTTTCTTAGGAAACGACCTATCCAGGGTTTCATTTTATCGGCTTGTTCAATAAGGAAAAAGGAGATGTGATATTTGAAAAGAGGTTAGCGTGTTCAATGCTGGCTATAGTGACTTTGAAGAGAAAGGCAAAAAGTTCTGATGTGATTCGTTTTTGACTTGTCAAAATATAAAATTATATTATATTGAATTCTCGATATAAATTCAGCGCGTTTACTTATTGTATTGCCAGACGGTCACTCCAAACACTATGAAAATTGAAATCCAATAATAATACAATATTCCGGATCTAATGGAACTGGTTTCGTCGAATTCCAAGACTATGCCTCGAAAGGCTATTTTTAAATATTGATTTGAATGATATAAATTCAAAACTGAACAAAACACTTCCAAATTTAATTTTAACATTTTTACTATTTTCAGTATTATCAATATAAATTTTACAAGCCTTCAAATTATTTTTAATAGGCTTAAAATAAAAGATTCAACAATTTACCCAATTTCAGTTTATTAAATCCAATAACTTAATTGCTAAATAATAGTAATATTTGAATTCAAGTTGAAAATTAACTTTTAAATATTTAAAATCAATTAAATATTCCGATTTGAATTGTTTAAAATTTTGGGTCGTCACATTCCTCCCCCCTTAAAAGAATTTCGTCCCCGAAATTGCTAGTTAGGAAGAATGGTCCAATACTCGTTTACCTTTCCCAGAACCAAACAGTTTTAACATCAACCCAAACAACCTTGTTATTAAAGACACTTCACTCTTATTAATTTCCTAAATTCCTTCATAACCTCTAAACAATATTACTTACTCAATCATTTCAAATTTCAATTTAAAACCAAATTTTGAATTATCAAAATTTTCTAACTCCCTAAATTTTTGAAAAATTTCGCCAGCGTCTCCTTTGCGCGGCTAGCTCTGTACAACTACAAAATGCCTCTACGGGATCCCTAACTCCAAAAGAAAACAAAAGGCCAAGTGGCTAGATCAAAACCCAATCAAATTTCATACAGAAATTTAAACACATACCTTTTTGTCGAGCAATTCAAATTTACTCTGAAATCAAAACCAATTTTCCTTTCCCTTTATAATACCTGCAAATCCTACTTAGCAATAATATCCAGTCATAGCTTTTAAAATCATTTTAAACATTTCCTTCCAGAAGTTTTCATATCTACTTATATTCAAATTAGTTTTCCCATTTCCATAAGAATTCAATTTATCTTCAACTCTGAATATTGAATTTTATCTTCGATTTATACTAATTCATATCATTATTTTAAATTAGTTTCAATTTCCATTTCCAAAATTCCTTATTTTAATTCCAGTTTGAAATCGTTTTGTCGCTAATAAAAATTTTCCAAAAATTTTCTAACTCTCCAAAATTTTCGAAATTTTTTGGCAGAGTCTCTTTTGTACGGAGGAGCTTTTGCAATTTGACAAGAGATATAAATATATATACATCGACCCACCCGGTCGGAAAACAAAAACAGTTCATATTTCCTATTTTTATTGCGTAGGCGTACCTTTATTTAGCGTTTTTAAGCAAGCGGCTTATTATTTAGCAATTAGTGCGTCCAAATCCAACCAAACGGCTTTCCGGTACCTGTACTTACTTAATTTAAATATGTTTGTGCCAAAATCATGTAACTTAACAACATTTTACATATTTAACTAGCAAATATACGAGTTTCTATAAGCAATGCAGGTTAAACAATATTTATAAACTACTTCTAGGGTTCTAACATTAATTTTAATTGTTTACAACCAATTCGTATACCACTTCATTCAATTTAAATGGTTTAAAACTCAAATGCTTACATTCAATTCATTTTCAAGCAAAACAAACTCATTTTCACTTCAATTGATCATAAAATCAATTTATTAAATCTCTATCAACTCACAGAATTTTAATTACCTTCGTTTACGTCAAACGACAATTCATTCTGTGCAATTTGATGATATCCATGTGAATAAATAAGTACTTAAGCTTATAACCATTTTAAATCAATTCCAACTCAATTTATATTTAATTCTATCTATTTCAATTCATTCACAACCATTTTATTTAGCTCGACACATTCTAATTTTATTCCTTTCCAATTTTATTCACTATCCATTCATTTACGTTTCATTCCATATTTGCCTTCATTTCATTTGAGACCATTTTATTAAGCTTGAACCATTCCATGCTTATATATTAATAACCATTTCCCAATTTAAATTTACCCAAGCTTTTATTTAATAGACATTTATCCTTTCTCCAAACCAAGCTTCCACTAATTTTAAACTTAGATTAATTTACTTCAAATTATTCAAATTTCATACTTAAGCTCATTTTCATTTTGCAAATAAATCTTCCTTTTCAATTTAACTTGATTCTGTTTCAATCAAATCTCATTTCAAACTACAATACTTGATTAGTTCATCTGTTTCGTATAAATTTTAAATTTTCAGATCCAATTCATTCTCAATTAATTTAATTAATTACAAGGCCATTTTCAATTTATTTACTTCACTAACGATTCAAGTCGAATTTGATTTATAACTCGAATTTTATTTCCAAACTTCATTATTAACTTACAATTCAGCTTCTATTTAACTACATTAGGTTCCATTTACATATTTCATTAACTAATTTATTATTTAATAGTTCTCCCCTATTTATAATTCAATACTTGATTTTTAATCTCAAAAATCACTTCATTTAATTTTCTTAAGTTTAATTTATTTTATAATTCAAGTTTGGATTTTTGTTTTATTTTCCAAATCATCAAACAATATTTATTTTGGGTTATCTATTCTACTTTTCAATTTTATAAGTCACAACTTATTATTTTACACATTTCCATTCATTCTAGGCTTGAATATATTCATCTTTATTTTTAACTTGAGATTTACACTTATTTATAACCCATGCATATTTTTATTCCATGGATTTTTAATTCTTTTATAAGTTATTCTAATTCATTTTTTCCAACTTATTTCTTATCCAACTACTTCCATTTATTTAAGTAAGGATCTAATTCCATTCAGTATCGCCCATAACTCAACTGAATTTTATTCCAGTTTAATTCTTTTTTTAACTCAGATTTATTTGATTCAATTTGATTCAATTTTCTTCCTCAATCCAAGTTAATTTCATTTTTAACGTTTCACTTTAAATTTTAATTCCGATATTCAATGCTCATATTTTCCTCCTTTATTTTAAAAATCATCTCAACTTTATAAGTTTATAACTTACCTCATCAAGATTTTCAATTCAAATAAGGATTCAGGATTTCAAACACCTAGCTTTTGGTTTTAAATCATTTTGAAATCACCAATATCTCAAAATCACAGTTCTCAAATTTTTAAACCAACCCTGGTTTTTATCCCCAACAAATTTCCTTTGAAATTTCAAAACAAAACTAGTTCTTCTGAATAAATTGATTTGGCAGTAATGTGTCACTTAGAAACTCAAAAATGAACATCGATGATGCTGTAGTCGTCACCGAAGTTATTTTTCAGCAACTGAAGTGAGCTCAATGCTATATCCCTTCCCAAAATTTATTTGAAACAATTTCCTTCTAGAAATACTTTTAAAGTAATAATGCTATTATTTGTCTTCAAAACACTTCCAAAATCTTCGGGTTTTAAATTTATAGATTTGATTTAAATCAAATTTTCAACTATAATTCATTTGTATAATTTATGCTCATAAAAATTCCCATTTTCTTATAAAAGTGATGCAGTGCATCATGATAAGCGATCTAGCAAGTTAAGTCGTATGTCGCCTGCCTTAAGTCGTATGTTGCTAAGTCGTATGTCGCTAAGTCATATGTCGCTGGCCTTAAGTCGCCTGCCATGAGTCGCCTGCCTTATAAGATAACGACTCAAGAAATCAAGCCGCATTTCTATAAATCGTTCACTGATGCCGCATTTCTATAAGTAATTCAGTTATGCCACATTGTTCTCTTATGTCTCATGGAGCTATGCTAAGTCGCTTAAGTCGTTCCTGAAGCTGTGCTAAGTCGCTTAAGTCGTTCCTGAAGCTGTGCTAAGTCTCTTAAGTCGTTCATGAAGTTGTGCTATCTTCTTAGGTCGTGAGTCGTAAGTCGTGTGCTGATTTCTTATGTACATTGTTGTTAAGTCGTATGTGTTAGGTCGTGAGTCGTGTTGTTAAGTCGTGTGATGTTGTAACTCGTATGATGTTAAGTCGCATGTGTTGGGTCGTGAGTCGCATGTGTTGAGTCGCATGTGTGTGTTGTAATTTCCTATAAATAGGGGTGTGTTGTCATTTGTAAAGGCGGTTGATTTTGAAATAAAAACTTGTGTGTGAGCTTTGGCCATCATTGTTGGAAGTTGAGTGTGATCTTCTTCTTCTTTCCATCTTCGGGTTATTCGTGAGCTAATCAACGAATTTGAAGCAATTCTCGGTATCACTTACGAGTGATCAACGATCGAATTGTAGATCCTTCAACACGGCATCTTACAAGATCAACGGATTGGAGATAGCTAGATTCCGGCATCATCACGATCAACGGAATTGAGCGTTTATCGTTCTATCGGTTTATTTGAAACGAAATCATCATTTCATGAGGAAGATCCTGGATAGGTTGCGACAGTTTGGTATCTAAACTGTTCGAGCCTACTCAAAGCTACGTCAATTGGTATTAGAGCCAAATCAAAGACGAAAATGAGATTGTTTAATGATCATGCCTCCGAGACGTGCTAATCGCTATCATAATGTTGAAGATTTGTATAGAAGACAAGAAGCTAAGCAGATGGAGCAGCGTATCAATGAAAAGTTCAATGAGGGTATTGAAAAATTGGAGAAATTGATGAACGACATGAATCAAAATCAAAGGAGAACGTCACCAGTTTCAAACCAGGGTAGAAACAGGGTTTCACCATCAGTTTCAGAAGAAAGGAGGATGTTATCAAGATAGGAGAGAATCATCGGTTTCAATGATGCGAGACCACCATGGGTACCGAAATGAAGAGGGAAGAACTCAACGTGGGTTCGAAAATGAACCATATCATGATGCTGAAAGACAGGGTAGAAGGGACATGCATGGTCGTAGGGACGTAGACAGTCAGGATCAATATCAAAATACATCTGATTTTGAGGAACATGGTGATGGAGGTAGTATTCATTATCGAAATCGAGGCCAAGTGCGAAATCAATATCTGGATTCAGAAAATGATCGTAAATGGGAGTCAGGTATGAGGATGGAAATTCCAGAATTCAAAGGTGGTATGCAAGTAGAAGAATTTATTGATTGGTTGTCGAATGTTGAAGAAATTTTGAAATCAAGGAGGTGCCTGAGAATCGCAGAGTTCAATTAGTTGCTACAAAACTAAGGGGAAGAGCTATGGATTGGTGGCAACAAACTAAACTAACTCGGGAGAGAATGGGAAAATCAAAAGTTGTCACTTGGGAGAAGATGAGAAAGATGATGAAAGCGACTTTCTTGCCGTACAATTATCAATCTCTTATGTATCAACGTTTGCAGAATTTGAGACAAGGGACGAAGATAGTGAATGTCTATGCAGATGAATTCTATCAATTGATTGCAAGGAATGATATTACGGAAACCGAGGAACAGCTAACGGCTAGATATGTTGAAGGGTTACGAATGCAAATTCAAGACATGGTTAGTATGTTTAATCCAATGTCTGTTGCTGAAGCACATCAGAAAGCTCTAGCTTGGGAGAAACAAGGGAGATGAGGAACTGGTGTGTTTGCGGGTACGAACAACCAGAATAAAGGTGCTAGTAGCAGTGCTAATGTTTCCAAGGCAGTCAATAAACCAATTGTCAATGAAGCCGCTAAAGCAAAGGTCAATAACAGTATCAAGTGCTATAATTGTCAGGAGTTTGGCCATAAAAGTAATGAATGTACAAAACCAAAGAAGAGAGCATTAGTTGCAGAGGAATGTGAGTATGAGGAAGTGGAAGCTGAAATTGATTATTCTCAACCATCGAAGTTTGATGACGATGAAGAAGTTGTATCTGGAGATGAAGGATGTAACTTGAAGATAAGGAGGTCTTGTTTAGTGCCAAAGCATGAGAATGATTCTAGTTGGTTGAGAAGCACTATCTTTCAGTCTACATGTACTATCTTCAAAAAGGTTTGTCGATTTGTTATTGATGTGGGAAGCCGCGATAACATTATTTCTGAAGAAGCCGTTAAAAAGTTAGGGTTGAAGACTGAAAAACACCCTAGACCTTATAAACTGGCATGGCTAAAGAAAGGTGGAAAAGTGACAGTGGGAAGACAAGCATTTGTTACATTTTCTATTGGGAAGAAGTACAAAGATGATATATGGTGTGATGTTGTCGATATGGATGTGTGTCGTCTACTATTGGGAAGACCATGGCAATATGATAGAGCTGTACAACATAATGGTCGCACCAACAGCTACAGTTTCATGTTCGAAGGTACCCAAGTTACCTTAGCTCCTAAGAAGCATGAACAAAGTGAAAGCAAGTCAGAGAAGAAAGTGGAATCAACTAGTCTATTATCTACGAGAGAATTTGCTGAAGAAGTGAAAGATAGTGCTGAATTGTTTATGTTGACTGGGTATGAAACAAGTGAAGATCTTGAAATTTCTGCAGAGGTTAGACCGGTGTTAAATGAATTTGAAGATGTCTTTTCTATGGAATTACCCAAGGAATTACCGCCATTGAGGGATATACAACATAAAATTGATCTAGTGCCAGGTGTTGTTTTACCGCATAGGCCGCATTATCGTATGAGTCCAAAAGAGCATGAAGAGTTAAGGAGACAGGTTGAGGAGTTGCTTAAGCAAGGGCATGTTCGAGAGAGTCTCAGTCCTTGTGATGTACCAGCTCTGTTAGTACCGAAGAAAGATGGTTCATGGAGAATGTGTACAGACAGCAGGGCACTCAACAAAATAACTGTCAGATACAGATTTCCTGTGCCAAGACTTGATGATCTATTGGATCAACTCAGTGGGTCTGTAATCTTTTCTAAGATCGAACTTAAGAGTGGTTATCATCAGATTCACATAAAGACCAGGTGATGAATGGAAGACAACATTCAAGATTTAGGAAGGATTATATGAATGGTCGGTCATGCCATTTGGTCTATTTAATGCACCAAGCACATTTATGAGGGTGATGAATCAAATTTTCATACCTTACGTTGGGAAGTTTGTTATAGTCTACTTTGATGATATCTTGATATATAGTGCTAGCACAGAGGAGCACATTCAACACTTGCGAAAGGTGTTAGCTATTCTTCGTCAAGAACAGTTCTATGCAGCAACGAAGAAATACGTGTTCATGATGCCAAGTGTTTTATTTCTAGGTTATGTTGTGTCTAAGGAAGGGATACAAGTGGACCAAAGTAAAGTAGCCGCAATCAAAAATTGGCCACAACCCAAAACTATAACAGAAATCAGAAGTTTCCATGGGTTAACTTCATTTTATTGAAGATTTGTACCACACTTTAGTAGTGTAATGGCTCCTGTTACTGATTATATGAAAGAAAAGCAGTTTTCATGGACGAAAGAGGCAGGATCTGCTTTTGAAAAAATCAAGGAACTTTTAACCTCAGCACCGATTCTAGTGTTGCCAGATTTTCAGTTACTATTTGAGTTACATACAGATGCGTCCAAAGTTGGAATCGGAGGAGTGTTGAGTCAGAAGGGGCGTCCAATTGCCTATTTCAGTGAAAAACTTTCTGGAGCAAAAATGAGTTACATTACTTATGATGTGGAGTTTTATGCTATTGTGCAGGCCGTAAAGCATTGGAGACATTACTTGTTACACAAATATTTTTTTTTGTATACAGACCATGAAGCATTGAAACATTTACAAGGGCAAAATAAAATTGTAGCTAGGCACGCATCGTGGATAACTTATTTGCAGCAATTTACATTCGTCATAAAGCACAAGTCTGGAGGAACTAATCGCGTCACCAGTGCATTGAGTCAGAGGAATAATTTACTAACAACCATGCGAATAGAGGTGATGGGTTTTGACTTACTTCCAGATCTTCTTACTTCAGATTCATATTTTTTCGAAATCCTAGACAAAATCAAACAGGGAAACATGGCTGGATATATGCTGGTTAAAGGTTTTATATTCAAAGGAAATCAGTTATGTATTCCAGATTGCAGTCTACGAATGAAAATCATCAAAGAACTACATGAAGAAGGACACGTGGGCCGCGACCATACTATGCAGTTAATCTCAAAGTCTTATTTTTGGCCGTCAATGAGGAAGGAAGTTGAAAAGTTCGTTCAGAGGTGCCATATTTATCAAGTCTCAAAGGGGGGCGCAACAAATGCAAGTTTATATATGTCGTTGCCTATACCTACTAAATCATGGGTGGATGTTAGTATGGACTTTGTATTGGGCTTGCCGAGGATGCGACGTGGCAATGATTCTATCTACGTGGTGGTTGATCGGTTTTCAAAAATGGTACATTTTATCGCATGCAAGAAGACTATAGATGCAGTTAATGTCGCACAGTTATACTTCAGAGAGATCTATCATCTTCATGGGTTACTTGAATCTATTGTATAAGATAGAAACACTCGTTTTCTGAGTCATTTGTGGATGAGTTTATAGAGAATGGTCGGGACAAAGCTGAAATTTAGTAGTGCTTATCATCCATAGACGGATGGACAGACAGAAGTTGTGAATAGATCCCTAGGTAATCTATTGAGATGCCTCGTGAATGACAATTTGAAGAGTTGGGATTCCAAGCTATGTCAAGCTGAGTTTGCACACAATCATGCAGTTAATCGTAGCACTGGGTTCAGTCCATTCCAGATCATTTACTCAACAATCCCTAAGAGGCCATTAGATTTATCTATAGTACCACAACATAAAGGAGTGATCAAACGAGCTAGTGATTTTGTGAATGAATTGCAAGAGTGCCACAAGGTTATGCAGGAACGATTGCTTAAGGCGAATGAGAAATATAAGCAATCTGCATATATTAAACGACGAAATGTTGAGTTCAAAGAAGGAGATTTTGTATATGCAGTATTGACTAAGGATAGATTTCATGTTGGTACTTACAACAAACTAGCTGATAGAAAGATTGGCCCTTCGGAAATCGTAAAAAAGATTAATGAGAATGCTTATCAGTTAAAATTTCCGGATCATATCCATACTGCTGACGTTTTCAACGTCAAACACTTGATTCCATATCATGAGAATAAGTATGTCGAAGAAGATGAAAGTGTAAATTCGGGGTCGAATTCTTTTCAACCAGGGGAGGATGATGCAACGCATCATGATAAGCGATCTAGCGAGTTAAGTCATATGTCGCCTGCCTTAAGTCGTATGTCGCTAAGTCGTATGTCACTGGCCTTAAGTCGCCTGCCATGGATCGCCTGCCTTGTAAGATAACGACTCAAGAAATCAAGCCGCATTTCTATAAATCGTTCACTTATGCCGCATTTCTATAAGTCATTCAGTTACGCCGCATTGTTCTCTTATGTCGCATGGAGTTGTGCTAAGTCGCTTAAGTCGTTCTTGAAGCTGTGCTAAGTCGCTTAAGTCGTTTCTAAAGCTGTGCTAAGTCGCTTAAGTCGTTCCTGAAGCTGTGTTATCTTCTAAGGTCGTGAGTCGTAAGCCGTGTGCTGATTTCTTATGTACATTGTTGTTAAGTCATATGTGTTAGGTCGTGAGTCATGTTGTTAAGTCGTGTGATGTTGTAACTCGTATGAAGTTAAGTCGCATGTGTTGGGTCGTGAGTCGCATGTGTTGAGTCGCATGTGTGTGTTGTAATTTCCTATAAATAGGGGTGTGTTGTCATTTGTAAAGGCGGTTGATTTTAAAATAAAAACTTGTGTGTGAGCTTTGGCCACCATTGTTGGAAGTTGAGTGTGATCTCCTTCTTCTTTCCATCTTCGGGTTATTCGTGAGCGAATCAACGAATTTGAAGCCAATTCTCGGTATCACTTACGAGTGATCAACGATCGAATTGTAGATCTTTCAACACGGCATCTTGTGAGATCAACGGGTTGGGAATAGCTAGATTCCGGCATCATCACGATCAATGGAATTGAGCATTTATCGTTCTATCGGTTTATTTGACACGAAATCATCATTTCGTGAGGAAGATCCTGGATAGGTTGCGACAGTTTGGTATCTAAACTATTCGAGCCTAGTCAAAGCTGCGTCAACAAGTCATTCCAATTTATTTATAATCTTATTTGTTTAAAACGTTATCATCCAAACATCCAAGTTATATAACAATTTAAGAAAATATTTCTTTTATATCAAAAATATATTTTGGGTAAAATTATTTCATTCGCCCACCTTTAAAACAATACTGTCTCAATTTATCGTGTCAGGTGTTTATAAACTCTTCTCGAATAGCGGCCAACTTACTCGATTAGAATTCATATTCCACTCAACCAATAAGTCAACACAATATTAAAACAAATTATATTCACTAACAAATATGCGCTCATATCTATTAATACGATCAAACCCATTCTAGAGTACTACTGACTCTATTTGAGTAATTCCCACCAGAGCCAAGGTTATCACCAACCTAAGCTCTAATACCAAGTGAAACGGCCCGCAAATCCGTACCCCTATAGTCGACACTATTCTCCATCAATCAACTCAAGGTGAACGGAAATACAAACCATTTGGGTTATAGAAGAAGAGGTAGAATAAGAGAAAACAGAAAACAACAACAGAATCTTACCATCGCAGCGGAATAAAATATAATAGATAATGAATGATCTTTACACAAAAGCAAATCTGTTTATACATTACATCATCAGAGTATACATATCACACAACTAGACAGTAATCATAACCTGTCCTCACAATCTGAATACATAGCTAATCAACACAGCAGAATATCTAAAACAAGTACGGAAGTACGTATCGCCATCCAGCTCCTCAGCATCCTTCCCTGTAATCTATAATGATCGATCTGACCCGAGCATTATAGTTAAATAACACCCGAGTCAGTCTGGAATACCAGCATGAGAAAACCACACTCAAATTGATTATTAAAGTTTCAAAATTCTTTGAAAACAAAAGCATCTCGTAAGACCACGCCACAAATAAACATGTCGGGTTTTTACCTTACGATAGCTAAAACACTTTTTATCAAAATCCTTTGATATTATAATAGGGTCTATTTATAAATACTTATTAAAATAGCCGAAATTTTTGCATCTATTAAATTCCAGCTACCACCCACAATCGTGGGTAATACAAACAAAACTCGTAAAAGGCGCGTAGGGAGAATGATTTCCAACTAACGACTAGGCAATGAGGTACCACCTGTCACGGTACCTGGTCAAGATCAGCATACCGAGGATCACTCCTGACCCCCTGCAACAAAAGACCGAGACTACTCCTTACTGGATAATCCCGAGTAAGATCACCCCACGGTTGGGATCAGCAACCGCACCACTAAGCCAAATAAAAGAGACATCTAGACAGGGATGACCTCACCCTAATAGGCTCTACCCACCTAGCCTTGCTGCATAACCCTTGATTTTCAGTCATTCCCGGTTGATGAGGCTTGAGGCTAAGCGTTACCTTTTAGAACGTTTCCCTTAGAATGCCCATCGTCCACTTGATGATGTTTCGAAAGCATTCATCCATACAAGTCCGTCTCGGCTTCGAACGGAACCGAAGGCACTACTCCTACTACATCCATTTTGAAATCATCCTCAGGATTAGTGGCGGCTAGCCCTTGCACTTCACTGCCTCATCTTCGAATCCAAATTCGTTTTCCCCATGAAAAACGTACAAACCAGATCGAAGTAGTTTTCGAGATATTAATCCCAATCCTGGTCTCTTCGAAACGATCAATGCATTGGCCAATATTGATAGTCAATGATTTAACTATCAATTAACATTCACAAACAACCATCCAACATAAATAATTTCCCCAAATTATTTATTGATCTTAAAATATCTTCACAATATATATTTCCACTGTTCAAACTTTTGGAAAATAGTTTTCAAACCACACTCTTCTCATGGAATGAATTCCCAAATATTTATTTCCACTGAAGCACCAAGCATAAAACTTTAGATTTTTAAAATAATTTAAAAACACTTTATTGTAAAATATACTTTAAAACATTTAAATTGAGAACTGCTTCAATACTTTATTAAAAATATATTTAGGAATATTTAAAATGAGGTTACTTTATAAAATATAAAATTAGATTTTCTCCTTTAAAACAAAATATCGAGTCACCTTTAAATAATTACTACTATAATAGATTTCAAAAATATTTACTTTAGAATTCAAACAATTAGAAATAATAAGTTTCATATAACATACTTTGAAACAAATTAATTTTTTAACTTTACCTTCAAATTTGTTTTGAAAACGTACTTGGCTATCCAGGGAAATACGCTTTTCTTTCACATCTTTTAAAAATAAATCACTATTTATTTTTAAACAAATTTTCTCATTCCTTTAATAAATTCCCATCGTGAATTTATTCTTTCAAATATCCACTGATGTATTACTTCACTTTTATAAAGCTAGTTTATAAATTTCCAAATTCCCACTTCTCTTTTAAAGATCCAACTTCAACCACTTAAATCAATTTTCAAATTGATTTCCAATTTACTCCATTTTGAAATAAATTCCTTTACTTACTCATTTTTTTTCCAAAATTCATTAACTTCAGATTTTATTCCTTCGTTTTGATTTTAAATCTTTTAACTGAAACTTACCAATTTTGGATTTTTTCAAATTTCTTCTTTATTCTTTTAAATAAATTTTAAACCTTAAATTTTAAAATAATTCTTTATCCCTTTAAATCATATCACTTAAGTTTTATAATTCATTATTTTCTTTTTATTCAAAATCCCCCATTTCCATACTCGAAATTATTTATTAGGATTTTTAAAATCACTTTTATTCTTATCCAGTCCATTCTTAAATTTATTAAAATTCTCAATGATTATTTTATTTAAAAATTCACTCTTTTATTTCCTTTCAAAAATCCAATTCTATATATATATTTTGATAACTCAGTGTATCGAAATATATTTTCAAGCAAACCATAGCATTCAATATTCCAATTATCAATATAATTCATCACAGAATATCAAATATTCATAACAAAGAATATTAACTGATCTAAATAAATTTTTGAGGAATCCAGTTGGATCCCTCCTACCTGTTTTCTTGCATCCATAAATGTTAGCACAATACCAATTCCACTTCGAGGTGGAATATCACGGTATATGGGATTAAATATAATATCATCTGCTATTATGCGGCGCATAAGGTCTCGTCGCTATATAATGCGGGAAATCAATCATTCCAAGATATATTATATACTATATATTATATAGCACATCCAATCAAATCAATCAATCAACCAATTGTTTAAATTTAACATTTAAATTATAACCAGATGTGTGAGATTAACTCACCTTCTTACTTTCTGTTTTGCAACCCAATCCAAACCAGCTATTTCCTTTACAGATTTTGACCTAGTATAAACAATTCGCGATTTATTAACGTTTTGAGCTAATGGAACAATTAATTTCCATTTAATATATTAAGTTAATTATTTAATTTTTAAACTAATTTTCCTAATTTCCTAACAAATTATCATACTGCTTTTTCCAATAACAATTCAAATTAATTTATTAAAATAAATTAACTCCCTAATTATTGAGAATTAAATATCGCATTCGAGTTAACGATTTTATATAATCAAATCATTTATTTCAAAAACATCAAAACCCGATAATACCTTTACTGTCAGAACAATCACACAGTGCATTCCTTACCTCCTTCAACCTACACACTGCAATTCTTTATCACATAACCACCTTCATCACTGCTGTAATCACGAATCGCTTCCACAAACCAGTCCTTTACTACAAATCGCAACCTCTTCGAGCATCTGAAAACCATCACCGTCGTCAGCATCCTCCTTGACCTTCAATCCGAACCCCAAACAGCCACGCGGCTTTCATCAAAGTCCATCACGACTTCCCCATGACCTCACATATTCATCCTTGCCTAGTCGCGACAGCATGCACCCATCAGCTTGCATCGACCTTCACACCAACCTCCATGTCGCAGCGATGCTTGCTTTGACGATGAATCTAACCCGAGCCCTAGATCGACTTCACCTACTTGTCGTTCAAATCGCCTGCCTTCGAGATCCAACTCACCGCCCTAGGACGTGATTCGATCGCGATACGTATTTCGAATGAAATCGATTCATTCGATCATCATCTTTTTTATTTGAGATCTGGAAATCGCGATTTAGAGCTAGGGAATGGAAACGTGAATTGTTCAGAAGCGAGAGTTCATTTTGATTAGTATTCTCACCTATGGAAATTTAGGGGTTTTCTTAGGAAACGACCTATCCAGGGTTTCATTTTTATCGGCTTGTTCAGTAAGGAAAAGGGAGACGTGATATTTGAAAAGAGGTTAGCGTGTTCAATACTGGCTATAGTGACTTTGAAGATAAAGGCAAAAAGTTCTGATGTGATTCGTTTTTGACTTGTCAAAATATAAAGTTATATTATATTAAATTCTCGATATAAATTCAGTGCGTTTACTTATCGTATGGCCAGACGATCACTCCAAACACTATGAAAATTGAAATCCGATAATAATACAATATTCTGGATCCAATGGAACTGGTTTCGTCGAATTCCGAGACTATGCCTCAGAAGGCTACTTTTAAATATCTATTTAAACGATATAAATTCGAAACTGAACAAAACACTTCCAAATTCAATTTTAACACTTTTTCTATTTTCAGTATTATCGATATATATTTTACAAGCCTTCGAATTATTTTTAGCAGGCTTAAAACAAAAGATTCAATAATTTATCCAATTTCAGTTTATTAAATCCAATAACTTAATTTCTAAATAATAGTAATATTTGAATTCAAGTTGAAAATTAACTTTTAATATTTAAAATCAATTAAATATTTCGATTTGAATTGTCCAAAATTCCGGGAAGTCACATAAGTAGTTGAATGAAGGTTCATATTTCATACGCTATTGTGGTAATGGTGGAAATAGTAAGAACACATCATATAATACTTATCGACGGATGCACCAGGATAGAAAAATTATTTTCGTAAATATATCAATTACGAAATATTAATTGTATTTCAATATTGACTGAAAATGAAATATGGATTTATTTTGTTATTAATATTTTTAATATTTATCATGAAACAAACATATTAGAATAATGATATTTGTTGCATTAGCTACATAACATGTAATTATCTAAAATGCTACCAATCATTTTTTAGGATTATGGACTAAGTCATATCTTGGATGAATAATTCTTTAATTCAAATGATTATGAATCACATGATGCGGGTGAACTGTATCTCAAAAGATTATTGATGAAGCATTCATTCAGTAGGAGCAAAAAAAGAGTTGGCAAACTCTTGGGATTGATATAAAAAAAGCAAAAGTCCTATGAGGCCAAACCAGATCCACTTATTTCGTTTAATTCACAAATGGATTACCATAGAAATGAGCATGTGTTTTTCGTTTAATTCACAAATGAGGTACCATAGAAATGAGCGATATACAAGCAAATTTATGATAAGTTTATTGAATACAGAACGAAAGTAGAATACATAACATGCAAAGGAAATAAAACGAATTGGTTAATCGATGATGTGAGCGTATAGGAAAAGTGTTCCAAATGTACTTAAAACGAATAAGAATTTATCTCATAACTCACTTATCCTTACGATACATAATGATGTATTGCTACGGAGTGATTGGATTTTGTTCGGCAAAGTACGATTAATGATGATTAAAGTTAAGTTGGCTTCTTTCTGTAAAATCGTGTACTTAAGGGTTAACATATAGGGTTATAATTAATTTCTTCCAGGTGAAAGTTCATGAAATCTTACAAGGAAAAAGTTTGTAAGCAAACACTACATATCCTAGGTCAAGGATTAGAAACGTCGTGTAAGTGAGAGATTGCACGTAATACTTGTTTGCGACGGATTTTATATGGCCCATCCAAAGGAGTTTGGGACCGACCAAATCGGTTGACCAATTTATGTTATGAACTTAAGTTTCATGAACTAAAAAACAAAATTGGTTATATATATATATGGTAATTTATAAAATATATACGAATACTTATTCCATTGCAATAAGAAACAATTATTATTTCAAAAAAAGCCAACTTTATAATGAAAAATTTCTTTTAGAAATTAGTGGTAGTAAATTGGATCTGGATATGATCTATAGATAAATCCAACAATAAAGGATGGAATGAAATTGACTGAACCATATAGACATGAAATTAGAATGTCTAATAATAAATCTCGCATATTAAAGAGAAATTATGAATTTTTTAATGTCGAAAAAAACTTCATCAGTTTTAAATAAGACATTAAGGGTGTTGTCTCTACAATGTGGTACGATGCCCAAATTCAAAATAGATACTAAGTACATTATCAAAATATGGTTTTGATCGTGGTATCCAAAGGCTATGATTCATCGACCAAAATGGTATCTTCAAGAAGAAGATCAAGTAGTTGGAATATAAGCCACATGGATAAGAATAACACTGAATATTTTAATTGTTGAAACTAATGTAATAGATTTTCCATTCAACGTGCTTTAGTCAATTCAAATTTACTCACAGAATTTGTCGTTTGGTAAGACTTTGAACTTTGGTAGAAATACGTTGAAACCGAAATTCTAAATAATGATTTAGAATAAAGCATCTGCAAATAACAACCAAAATGTCTCAAAGTCGGCGAGAGCGATGACTGAATTTATGAGTATTGGATATGACCGGAGAGATGATATGAAAGTATTATTCAATAAGGATCAAAGTTAAGCAAGTACTTTGACAAAGAATCAAATAGTTTAAATTTCAGTCAAAATGTAGAGCAAGCATATGTCTGCAAGAATGAACATTAAAGGTACCAAAGTATTTCTTATTAAACAATAAATTTGTGGTTGTTAATGATGCACTCGTGTCAAAATCATTTTAATTTGGTTGTTTATTTTTCGATATAGGATTTGAAAAGCTATCTTTTATATTCAATATAAATGGACATTGGAAATGTCCCAAAACGATATACATAGACGTTATGTTACATTGTTTAACATGGAGCATGTAAAATTGCTAATGAAATGGAAATAGGAATCATCATACATGATATATTGTCTACTATACCACGCTTCACTTTTGTATTTGGTACATAGAGCAAGTAACAAATTCGAATTAAGATTTTTGGATCTGTGCCAGAAGACAGGGGGTTAAATGAGTGGGTTTTAAATTTTTTACCACTTAGGACCTTATTAGGCCTATAAAGTCTAAATTAATTTATACTTTAAAATAAACTATTATTTTTTAATTGATTAATAAAAGAAGTTCTATTTAATTATATAATGGTATATAAAGTGCATATGTGTATCATATACACATATACGTGTATGTGCATATACAACATATACATGTATATAGTTTAACATGCATGTATCTAAATGTCAGGATTTATACCGCAATGTACATGTTAGTCCCTTCATATACATATTTTTTGTCGATTATATAATACTAATATATTTACATTTATACATACATACATATATTTACATATATACTATAAAATAATTAAATTTGTATATGTAAGCATATTCATATGATAAATAATTATCTATAATTTAAATATAAACAATTTAAAAAACCAAATTCAATTTGAAATTCAAATTTAAAACTGGATTTAGATTTAAAATATCATTAAGATTCAAAATTAAACATTTACAAATAGATTTTAAAATCATATTCATATATATATAAATACAACAAAAAAAAAATGTTTAAAGTGTATTTAAATATATATGTAATATTTTAAATAATATAAAATTATATAATTAAACAATATTATTATATTATAAAAATAATACATGTGTTTATACTTCTAAAATAAATTCATATTCTGAGTATCTATTTTCGACCATATATTACTTTGACAAAATTAATTTTTTTAATAGATTTAATTCCTTTTTTAATTTAAGATTCTAAAACCACACAGGATTTATTTTTTAATTTTTGTATGATATTAAGTTTACAAAGTTTATATACATATATTTATATTTTTATACAGTTATGTAGTGGTAACAAATTTTAGTTTAAAGTGTTAAATTAATAAATATTAAAACCAATTTCAAACACACAAAAATTATACAACATTGTTTTTTTAATTTATATACTTTTAAAATAATATTTGCATGGTAAATACAAATATAAAATATAGATACGTATACATATTAGTTTAAAAATCAAATTTTAATTTAAAAAGCCTTTTAAACTTAATTCTAATTTAAAAAATATTTTATTTATATGGCTGGAAGTAGGATGGTTGTTTACATTTAACTTTTTTAATAGCAATATTGCATATATATAAATCGATAGCAAATACATTTAAAAATTATATATAAATCTAACATATAGAATTACATTAGCATAATGATTAGGCATGTAAATGATATAAATGAATGTTTACCTTAATTGTGTCCTAGTTGTAAAATCTTAAATGTTGAGTTTAAATAATCTCCTAGAATCTGACCCCAGCTCTTTCAGAAATTGTTAGTAGCCGGAGAGATCTACGCACGTTTCTTTAACTTGATTTGAATTTATATTTTTTTTGAAAATAATGGAGGATGGGATGGTTTAAAATTCGTCTAGAGATAGAGGAGTGGAGAAATACAAAAAGTAAAGTGTAAAAAGTAAAAGGCAAGGGCCTTAAACAAGAGAGAAAGGAAAAAGTGAATCTAGATCTATACTTTTCTCTACCAAGTCAAACCCCAATACATCATCATATCACCCCATTCTCCCTTGTTGGAATTGAGCCTGCCCGCAGCGGAAGTTATGGGTGAATTTCAAAAATATTTTCCCTATAAGATCTTTATTTGGCCTATGAAGTCTAATTTATTTTGAACATTTCTAAATCTAATTTAAATAAAATCATATATTTCATTTAAATTTATAAATTATTGATAGAAATTTATTTATAAATATACATATATACATACATATACATATACATACATACATACATACATAATGTATACATACATACATACATACATACATACATATATACATACATATATACATATATATATATATATATATATATATTATATACACATGTGTATGTGTGTGCATGTGTAACATGATATTCTATGAAGGGTATAAAATACTCGTATATATATATGCTGGGATTTACATCACAACGGACATGTTAGCCTATCTTATATGTATTGTGTGTTGTCCAAATATGTGTATATATTTATGCTTATTATATATAAATCCAAGAATGTGTGTGTGTGTATAAGTATATTATGGAAAAATATTATTGATATATTTATATGTATACATTATAGCATTAAATAATATATATACATATAA
Organism: Allium cepa; assembly: GCA_030765085.1. NCBI lineage: Eukaryota > Viridiplantae > Streptophyta > Magnoliopsida > Asparagales > Amaryllidaceae > Allium > Allium cepa. The sequence continues at coordinate 962,347,809 of CM060931.1, forward strand.
ATAAACAAATATATATACTTATATAAGATATAAGTTTAAAAATGTGTTCCTTTTTTTATTTTTAAGACATATATATATATGTGTGTGTGTATGTATGTACTAAAGTAACATAATTATATGTGTAATACACACACATATTTTATTTAAATGTAAATATGATTTAGAATGATTTATATATATATATATATATATATATATATATTACAAAATTAAAAAAAAATCTCATTTTTAGTGTTCTAGATCGAATACAGCAAGTACAATTATAATTATACTTTTAGTATATTAAATGATAGAAAATACAATATAATATTTTGAATTTTAAATATCTAGAAAAATTGGATTCTGTAGCTTGCGAAAATTTTTGAGATTTTTCTAAGTCAAAATATTATTGTTTATTAATTAATTACTTTCGGACTACTTAAAAAGTGATTTTTTAAAATTACTAAAATAGTTTAAAAAGTATAATTTTTTGGCCGAAAGCTTCTATAATGATAAATTAATTTCAAAATTTTAAGATCTAATGTTTGAAATATAATTATGTTATATAAATTTTTAATTTGTATAATGATTAAATAATACTAAAAAAAGTATACAAAAAAATTATTTACAAGCACTAAAATTTATAATTAATATAAATATGCATTTTAAAAATGTTAATTTAATTTTTATTCGATATAGTTATATAATTGAGTTGTAGTCATGTAAATAATAAATAAATTTATTAATATATGTTTAAATAAATTAATAATAAATGAAATAAAATAATTTCAACTATGTGTATCGAATTTATTATAAAAAATGTTTTTTATGTGCATAACCAATTAATATATGTGGCAGCAACAATACTTATAGTAATCTCGCGTAACTAACAATTAATTAACAACGCGCACACACACTAGCGAATTTTATCACGACTGCCCGGAATAATCACTTCGATTTGTAATAGTCTATTACAGTAATGCATTTATGTACATAAATATAATCACAAAAACATTAGTGTATATTGTGTGTGAACCATTTAATTCAATGTTCATGTCATGTATAAATCACTTATTAATTTAAAAGCTACGGTAGTGTTTATAGTTTTGCTCTACATAATAAATAACAACCTATCTTGTATTTATCCAGATATATTAAGTAAAAACACCATATATAAAGAAAATAAACATATACTTTTAAAAGTATTGCACTTTCAATAACAAATTTAAACCAAATATCGTATTCCCAGTTATATTATAAAAAAAGCAAATAAAAATATATGACATGCACAGTATATTGCACCTTTTGAAAAATGCACACTATATATTGTTAAGAATATCAAATTGCAATGTAGTGGTTTTACATTTAGAATTTAAATATAATATTTTATGGCATTTTTATAAACTGTAAATTGCTTAACATGCATAATAAGTTGCACTTCTTGCAACAATTCTAGAAATAAAGTTCAATAAAAAATGAAAAATTCAATTTACTAAATGCAAGCTTTATATACATGAAAATTGCACACTGCATTATATCTAAACGAGTGGATTCAATAAAAAAAATACACACACACACACACATAAATACATGTACATTGTATTGCACTTCTCAAAAAATGCACATTTTATTTTAATTTGCAAAAACATACACATAAAAGATTTCATCATTGCATTACCTCTACTTCGCATGTCTGATTTCTGTGAACTATCAATATTCCAAGGTACCAAATCCAATTTCACCATTTCATCTTAACTTTCTTAAAGCCTTTATAAACCTTTTCGCAGACAACATAGTCAAACGATAACACATTACACTCAATCAAATATCTTCTATGCATTGGGTCGAACATGTTTCTAGCAAGCCAAATATATCCAGTTTTTGCATACATTTTCAAGAGCCGTTTCTACAAATAAATCACACTAAAATCCTTATATATCGTTGGTACCATGCTAAAAATAAAATAAACACAAATGCCTTCTATTTTTAATAAACAACAAAACTTTTTCCTCAAACTCTACATCGGGCTTCTAAAGAAACATGTTAATCGCTAATTCATAATATCTACACACAACTTTGAAGAGAATTTTGTATATCTACCAACCTAGTAATTTACATATCTAAACCTTTTAATAGAAACCGTCATCGACCAACTTCTAATGAAACAGGAATGCTATTAGCACTAAATGTTTCATGGTTACTTAAAGGTGAATTTGGAAAAGTTGGATCTCTTCTTACAAGGAACCGAACCATGTAAGTGCATCCTACTACATTCTTAAGATCCTTGGTCTTGGATTCATGCCCTGTGGTCATTGCTTTAGATTTCCATTGACTGTGGCTTAGATAAACAATTCTAGCATACAAAATCTTTAATATTATTGTCATGTGCATATGGTTATCTCACTTTCGCATAACACACAACCAATTACGAGATAAAAAAAAGTCCAAATGGTCTGATCTCACCCTAGAACACCATCATCCTTTCATATATTCACCATAGGGATATTACTAAAATAGGAAATATTCATAAAGTTTTTTTTTCAATTAGCATGACTGTATACTAATCAATTGGTTGTTGCAAGTAAAATAATAGATGATGAATTACATGCATGATAATTGAGTTATTTCTGTGGCTGCTAACTAATCTACAACTCTTTGGAAGGTTACTCGTCAAATTTTGGAGTAAAGTTTTCTAACTTGGAAGCATTTGCAACATACCTACTTGTGAATATACATATTAGAATTATTTTTTTCTCTATATTCTGATTAGCATCTGATATAAAGTCGAATACCATCCACTTTGTTCATTTATTAAGATTCAATGTATAATACTTGTCTGATCTAATGATCGACTCCCTTTTATTTTGTTTGTTGAAGGTTGGCCTACGCTGCTTGAATTAGAAGGAATCGACAAAGAAGTCGTTAATCCTGTAAAATCAAGGGTTGGAAGGTTTAGTCGATGAACATATTTGAAAAGACCTAGTTTACATCAGGAACCGAGATCACGAACTGTGGTATTTGTGGAAGGAGTAAGGAGAGGAAATGGATTTAGTGTCTTTGATGATTGAAGTTTGAGAAGACATAGACTTAGATCGAGAATCATGGTTTAATAAACTAACCCTTATTGATATTTGCAGAAATATGAAGGAGAGAAAATGGATTTGGGGTTTATTGCATTCATTTTTTATTTGGGAATAGTGGTAGAAGTGACATGCAGAGAAGCCAGTGTGAAAGGGTATTTTGGGTATCTCAAATGGACACGATTGAATCATGTTCATGGAATTCCCATTTTCAATAGTATGTATATGTATGTATATATAAACAATATTGAGTTATTCAGACATTATGCATCATAGATAGAACTAAATATTTACCTAAACTAGTGCCCTTAAGTACACCTTGTAACGATGAATTCTCTTCCTCTTAAAACCTTCCCGATTCGTCAGATTGCAAGTCTTTGAATTGCAGACCTTTTGCTATCGAGTAGCTATTGATTTAAATTGATTTGAGTTATGTTGGAGCATTAGGAGATATAATTTGGCCAGAAAAATGGAGAGAGGAGGCAGCCAAAAAGTCTTCTAAAGGTTGAGGATGGAGATGCTTATATAGAGGAAAAGTTGAATTTTTTTAAGGATTAACATCCTACATAATGTCTTACCAATTCTCTTCCATATTAACCCTCCATCTCCAAGCCTTTGTTGCACCATCTTATGGTTCGTATTTACCTCATTTTGGTTGAAATTTCCAGCCTCTTTCATGGGTTTTAAACCGGTTTTAAGCCCAAATAAAAATTATTAATTAAATCTAATTTAATTACTTATCGATATTGCATATCGATCTATATATTTATAATAATTATAAGTATATAAAAATAATATCTATTCTTTAGATCATATTCAAAATTTTATAATTAAAAATTCATAAATATTAATTAATTAAATTAATTTTTAACAATTATAAACTAATTAAATCATTTACTCTAAAGAGAATTCATCATTCCAGTTGTATGATTCATCAGGTATAAATTCAGTCAGGGATTAACATCGAACTATTAGAATGTTAAAAATCACACGTCACTTAGTAGGTGATGTAACATTTTAACTAAATTTATTGCTTACTTAGTTTCAGTAAAACCAAATTTCACTTTATTAAGCATTACCCGGTTGTGATATTTATTTACTCTAGTTCTCTTCGTCAAAACTATATCACTTTGGACTTGTAGAATATGATAATGATCAAAAATTTAATATCATCTATATTCAACTCTATAGTCCAAACATAAATTTCTTAGTTCAATAATAACAATTACAATTAACCAAAATGCCTTGGTCAGAGATTTTGACTGTGAGTTGACCCTGATACCAATCCCGTATAACTGAGAAGACGAATCCTCTTTTGAATAGTATTTCACTTCTAATACTTCCACTCGATCCAACTATAGTCACTCGATGGAACATCATGTCATGATTTTGCTATAATCAATGCAGAGCTTTTGTATTGAAGATCCTGAGTATTCTCAGGTCGAGAAAATTGTGTAAATCTATCACATCGTTATTTTCTGTTTGATTCTTAATTATATTAACCAACACCAAATTATCGAGTGTTTTGTTCCTCAGTTATCCAATAACTATTAGTATGTAACCTCTAGGTCTAGCAGTCATAAGTAATACACTGCCTAACACTTGGAGAGTGTTACTTATCTTGTCTTAACAGACACCTCGACATCCAACCTCGATGCATTTTGACCAGGAACATTTAAAATGGTATATATTTGTTTTCATTGTGATAAATTACCCAAGGTTACAACACTTTGCAACTACTGTCACAAAACATACCATCTAGGACTTATCTATTAAATATATTTTAGTTAAATTAATTAATTAACATAACACATTATCTTAAGTATATAATAAAAAGAAAACGCCTTTTATTTCAAATAATATTGGTTATCAAGTTAGACGTATGTAACAAAATACATAATTGCCCATGAAGAATACCCCTAACTCTTTCAATCTCCCACTTCCACTTGCGGACAATTATGAAACCTTATTCCAACTTCTCTAATCGGTTTCCTTAAAACCAATTAGGTCAATTCCTTGGTGAACGGGTATGCTATTACATTTCAATTACCTATTACGCCATTCAACTCTCTCCGTTGCTTATAAACTTCCTTTATCATGTGGAATAATTCAGAGCATGTCTTTTGACTTCCAGTGAGCTCTAAGTTCTATTACGAACTATGTCATGACATTATTATCATATAACAATATTGTACGATTCTTAGCATTTGTAATCACCCTCGATTCAATTATAAATTTGTGCATTTATTATATATATACATTGTTTTACTGTGACACTATTCAAGTTAATGAATCGTCCACAATCTCTTCTATTTGGAATTTTCCAACTTAAAGATTCTTAAGTTGAAATTATTATTGGCATAATATACGCAATATCATTTATAAAGTTTGAGTCTGAACACTCCTTCATAAGGAGTTCATTGTTTCTATATTCAATTCTCTAGTATATAATAAATACACGAGAACACTCCAAACTGTGATTTAGTGATATCAATTTAGATTTGATATTTACTTCATGTATCAAATGCATAGATAAATTATGATATCACAGACATCATAACATGTATGATAATTCCTATTGCCAATACATAAGGTATTTATCTTACATGTTCTATATTAAGCATTTTAATAAGGTTACCATGCATATTTTTTTGGGACATTCCCTATATCTTTTATACTTAATATAAAAGACATTATTTATAAATCCAAAATCGTGTATTAAAACAACTAAGGCTGATTTTTACACGAGTACATCGTTAAAATCGATAATGTTTTGTTTACATATGGTCTAAAAATATCTATGTACCTTTTAACTTTCTTACTTATGAGCCCATGCTTCCTATACATTTTGATTGACAATTAAACTATTTGATATTTCCATCAAATGACTGTTTAATTTTGATGCTTATAAAGGACATTTTCTTTCATTCTTTGGATCATATCCAAAATCCTACAAACTCAATGTCGCTCCTACTAATTTCAAGACACCTTGGTTGTTATCTATAAACAGTCCAATCTAAAGTGATATTTAGAAATTTCTATTTCAACACATATATACCAAAACCTAAAGTAATTCTAGGTGATAATTATGTGAGTAAATATGAATTAACTTGAGTACGTTGAATAACGAATTTATTACTCTAATTCCAATAATTGAAATTTATGAGGTTATTCTTATCAACATTGCTCATTAAATTCCAACTGCATTAGTCTCTTAAAGGCATAGTCGCAATCGATGGATTACATCCCTTTGAATATGACTACCAGAACCATATTTTGATGACATACTTGGAATCTATTCGGATTCACACATCATACCATACCGTAGAGTCAATATACTTAATGGTTTAATTGATAATCGAGATTATCTATTCTCGACATTGATAAGAAACCCATAGTTTATCTACAATTCACGAGAATACTAATTAGACACTCTAATGCGATGAGTTCATTTAGGTTAGGTTAATTTCATTTCATCTCATGTAATTAGCTCTATCTTTGGATCGTGTCCACTTCTATTTTACTACCAATAATTCTCAAAGAAATTCCATGTGATAACCCGAATTTTGGGGAATTGTTAATTGGTAATTAACTAATTTTAACTATTAAGATAATGATTTTTTTAATTTGGTTAAACAAATAGAGTTCTGATAATTATAAGATTTGGATATGTATATAGCTGAATTTGAACTATAATAAATGCTGGATTTTAAAAAAAATCTAAGGATAATGGCTCTTATAATAAATTAGAAAATATATAAATAAATTTGGTTGTAATATACATAGTAGATTTCTAAATGATAACAAAAGTTAAGTTTAACATTTTTATGGTTTAAAATTTAAATAAGATTGATACTATTATTATTTTTATATATGAACTAAAATAGCTTGTAGATATATAAATAAGAATAAACATGTTATGTAACTAAAATGAAGATAAGAGATTTTTAAATAAGGGTCAAACATAAATCCTTGTATTTAACATTTGAAAACCCTTATAACATGCAAAATACACTTGTAATAATAATAATATGTTTGTACATTTGTAAGCCAAGGAAAATTTTACATTCACAAGTGGCATACTTATTGCCTTTCAAATTTAATTTTATGTACAAAAATGAATTAAGAGAAAAAAGGAGGCTGCTCTTTTTCTTCTTCATCTTTGAAATAAAAAGAAAGTAAAACTAAAAAAAAATTCTCAAAACTAAACAACAGTTTTTCAAAGTGTTCAAACCTGATTCAAGAACAAAAATCAAAATCTGTAAAAGTTTTACAAATCAAAGAAGCCAAAACCTAAGTTTAAGCCTATATCATCTCAGCAAGGATCAACCCAGTTTAAACAACAAAGCATGTATAGATCTGGAATCAAGAATCATATCCAGCTTCAAATCTTAAAAACAAAAATCTGCTCTGTTCAAACAGAAATTGTGAGTAAACTTACTTCTCAAAGTTTTAAATCTATTTTAATTCGTTACTATGGATGAATATTTGAGATTATGTGTGAGATTTGCTTCTATGGTTGTAAATATTATATATATATATATATATATATATATATATATGTGTGTGTGTGTGTGTGTGTGTGTGTGTGTGTAAGAAAATGGAATGCATGTCTGTGACCAAGTTTACACATGCCTTGTGAAAAATTTACAGGATTGATTAAATTAATTTTTTTAATCTCTTTCCCTCATCTCTTTGAACTCATGTGGTTTAAAATAAATTTGTTTGTGTTGACACCATACAAGTTTTAAAAATGAAAACAAGTAAAGGTATTAAGAAATTTAACTGGAAGTTGAAAATTTACAGTGGAAGCTTATTAAAATCAAAAACAAAATTTATAAATTTCCAAGTTTTGATTCTTAAATTGGATTCATATATGGGTAACTCGATTTTTGATAACAATATGGTGATTTTTAGATTTGTAAATTTAGAAAATTTGAGGGATGAACGAATTTCATTCAAAAATTAATTTCTGGCGATCTATTCGCCATGGGATGGTGCGGCCAGGATTGGTAAGAGCTGGTGTACCTAGGGGAGGTAACGGCCGTGGCTAAATCGTAGCTTTGGGCCTAGATTATGAGAGCGAGTGGATTGTAGGGTTTGGGAAAGTTTTGGAATGCGGGTGAATGCGATGGAACAAGGTGGCGTTGGGGAAATCGAAAGTCGAGGGGTTTGGTACGGTGATTGTGGCTTGAGTGGGCTTTAGATTGAGGTAGGTGATGTAGGAGGAAGTGGTCAATCGACAACTGAGGCGGGTCGATTTGAGTGCGCAGGTCGATTTTCTGGGTTCTGGAGAGTTGATGATTGATTGATTTTCGATCGGAGAACTGTAGGGCATCAATGAAGTGGCTTTTTTGGAGCGTGAGAGGGATTGAAACTGGGTTTGAGTGTTGCATCAATGAGACGATCGGAGGTGAGGTTGTGCATGGCGTGCACGAAGGGTGTCAGAATTGGATTTGAGACATATGTGGTGGTTTAGGTTCGATCTGGATTCCTTTCTGTTCGAGATTATTCGTTGTTCGTTGAGAAACAACAATTTAAACGGCGAGTTAAGAGACGGCGAGTTGATCAGAGATTTTATTGTATGGATTTGCATTGAGTTCCGATGAAAGAACTGGAGTTGGAGTCGTATGTTTGGAGAAGGAAGCGGGTCTGTGTTTCATTTATTTTTGGGCTTCGGCCCACTTAATAATTTAAGTGTTTAATTTGTGAATATAGATGTAGTTTATATCGAAGTTTAAAGCAAAAGTAAAATCTTCAAGGATTAAACTTTTCGATGTTTTTATCAAACAAGTTGGTCAAAGGAATTATTTAAAACTAAATTTCCATGAATCTTTAAATTAGCTTATCTAATTTTATAAATTTCAAAGGAAATTTAAATCAAGTTAAAAACATTAGCAAGTCTTAAACGAGTTTCCGAAGTTTAAGATGTTTACAAATTGTTGTTTAAATTAATTTTGTAATAGGTTAATTCATATATGATTTTCTTTAAGAGCGAATTAAATGATGAAATTTAATAATATATTAAATTTTTTTTAATGAATTAAGAATTGTTAACTGATTTATGTAATCAGGGAATAATTAAGTAATTAAGTTCCTTTATTTAAATTAATTAATAAAGGTTAATTAATTTGTGTAATCAATTCAAAGATTGATTTATTAATATCGATTAATCGATTAAGATAATTAATTTAAAAGATGATTAAATTATTTAAGAATAATTACTTAATGAAACTAATTTGTGATAATTATGAAAGTAATTACTTAATGTCATTAAGTAAGGAGGATAATTAACCAATGGGGTAATTTTTGGATGAAGGTAATTTAGAGTAAATTATTTAAGGAAAGTAATTAAGGATTAATCTATTGATGTAATTAATTAAGGAAATTAATTAAAGGTTAGTTAATTAATGAGTATGATTAATTAGAGTAATTAATTAAAAATAAATGTAAATAATGAGAAAGGGCGAAGGTTAATAATTTAGGTAATTAATTAAAGACTAATGATCTAATGTAATTAAGGGATGATTAATTAATGTTATGAAAGCAGGATTAAAGTGATTACGATAATTAATTTAATTAATTTGAATTAATTAGAAATGGTGTGACCAATTAATCTTGCTCATAAATGAATGAACCATATTGAATACTTTGGATTATTAATATCTTTGATATGAGATTTATAATGCCATGTGAGATGATATGTTGGGTTGAACAGTAATAATATGGTTATCTATCAGTGATAAATTGCTGTGTGCAAGTGACTTCCTGTATTTAAAGTTAAGTTGTATTCACTTGAATAACTCGGGTTAAGATGACATGAGATTCGAAGAGACCGGAGTCGGGTATTAGTTAATACCCGAAACCACTTCGATTCTTTGTAAATTGAATTGTGAAATCAACAGGCTGGTATGAAATGATTTAAGTGAATTGGACCGTTAATCTAAGTTTTGGCACTTAGATCTTGATGTGTGATATCAGTGATGTCTACAACAAATTGTGAATTTGTAAATTGATACGAGTTACCCCGGATTTAAATAAGTTTTATGCTTTGGTATTCCATGTTAGATGGGTTTACTCAAGTTGGTTTCCAGCCTGACCCGGGTGTTACTTTGATGTAATGCTCGGGTCAGACCGAGTATTACAGATTTTCAGGTAAGGATGTTCTAGAGCTCAGGAGACGAGCTGGATGGCAGAAACGTATGGATTGTTTCCGTTGTATTATACTGTTGTATATCTATGACATGTTGATTGTATGTGTCCATGGATTATATATGTTGTAACTCAGATGTATTAGATAAATTCGACAAGTATAGTTTCCTTTGCTGTTATTATTTTTTACTATATTTTATCCGCTGCGAATGTGAGATGTTAGTGTTTCTGTTTCTTCTTTTTCTTCTATCTCTTTCTTCTTTTGCCTAACTATCCGGAATTTTCGGGATGGAAAATTCCGTCACGAAAATTCCGGGTTGTTACATTTGGTATCAGAGCGAAGGTTAAGCGAGATACTTGGCTCTAGTGGGTATACCCATTAAGAATAGGGTAAATAGTACCCTAGAATGAATTAAGTGTAATATATATATGAGAGAGCGTACTTGTTATTTTCTTATATAAAGATTTTAAATGATTTTGTATAAGATTATATTTTGATATATAAAGTAATATTCCTTTCAAATAAATATTAAGGTAATTGGCTGTTAAATTATTGAAATGAAATTTAGGTGGTAACAGTAATACAACCAAATTTAAATTAAGATAAGTTTGAAATGGATTCAAACTGAGATTAAAATATTGAATTCGAAGAAGGATTTTCATAATAAGATAATAGGAATTGGTTTCCAATGTAATAACATTGGTTATTTTCCTAAAATGATGAAATGTTTGATAACAATTTAGCAAAAATAAAATGTTTAAGGAAGTAAACATTTAGGTAAGTATGACTTATGAATTGAAATTGGAAAAGGATTTAAATGGTGAAGTATTAAATCTAAGTCCAGAAAATTTGGGGAATTTGTCCCAAGTGTTTGAAAAAAAATAGTATTATTTGAATAAAAGAGCCGATTCAAACAAGAGTTGTTTGAAAATTTATAGGAATTTGTTTTGAATTTAAAACCAAAGGTGGTTTAAAATTTAAAGTAACTTGGTGTGTAAATGAAATAAATATGTATATTTGAGATAAACTCTAAGGTTGAGTTTTGAATTTCCTTGGAATGTGATGTGAAAACCCAAAGTGATATAAATTTTGAACTTAAAAGTAAGAAAGAATATTATTAGAAATTTGAAAATTTAAAGTGGGAATTCAAGTTTGAGTAAGGTTGACTGAATGAATTGAATTTAACTTTGGGAAAGTTAAGTAGTTTAACAAGCAACCTGAATTGGAAATTTCAAAATGAAATTGGGATTTAACTTTGGAAGATAAATGGTTAATTTGAATTGGTAGTTTGTGTGGTCTCAAATTGGATTTGAGATCTGGAAATTGAAAATGGATATTGTAAATTGGTGTTTAGATAAATTTGGATGTTTATTTATCCGGATATTATAAATAATCTATGAAACTGAGAATGGGTTTCGAAGTTAAAGTTCAGTAATAAAATTGGATTCTGAAGATAAAATTGTCTTTGGATTCTTAATTGAACTTTGAAACAAATTTAGTAAAGATAATTTAAAATGGAATTTCGAAATTCTAACTCAGATTAAATTGTTTAAAGATATAGATTGTTGACTTAAAAATAAAAGTTAATTTGATTTAAAGGATTAAATCAACATTTAAAATTTAACTCAAATTTATAATTCGAAATGGTTTAAAGTTGAAATTTAAATTGAGTTAATTCAAATTGAATTTGATTTGAATTAATTGGAATTGTGATTGAAAATGGACAAGTTTAAAATTCAAATGGGAAAATATGAATTGGATTGATGTGAAATGAAATTGAAGTTGAATGAGTTCAAATTCAAAAGGTAAATTGGGATTAATTTCAACTAGAATTGAAATGATTTGAAATTGAAGCTGGTTTAATTTGAAATTAATCCAAATTGATTTGAATAATTTGGAATTGTGATTAAGGTTGAATAGGTTTTAAAAAAATCCAAATGGAATTTGATTTGAATTTGGAAAGAAATTGAGGTTAATTCAACTTGAATTGGGGTTAAATCAAGTTCAATGGAAATTGAAGTTATTTAAATGGGAATTGAGTCAATTTAAATGGAAGTGGAAATTTAAATTAAATTGATGGAAATGGAGATTGGGAATTGAGCAGTTTTTCTTTGGACTATTTTCAATATAAATTGTTTTAATATAAACCTATTTTTCCAAGCTATTTACTATATACAACCTTTCTTTTTAAACCCCAAACTATTTTATACTTGTTCCACAATTATTTTTGTAACTATTTAACTATTTTACAACCGTTTTATAAATTAATTTTTGTTTTTCAAATGTTTTATAATTAATTACTATTTATAGCTATTTTGCAATTATTTAAAATTTCTACAAATTTGTCTATTTTCCAACTATTTTACAATTACTTAACTATTTTACAAGCTATTTTACAAACTAATAATTATTTTTCAACTATTTATCTATTTTTAACTTTTCAAGCTATTTTCTAAATTTAATCTGGTCACAGTGCAAATTGTTTATGAGTAAATATCCATTTGAGATAAGAATTGAAGTGTTAATCAAAAAGCGATAATGGGAGAAAATGTGAATAAGTGAATAGGAAATGTGATTAGAAAGAGAAATTAATTTAGTTGATAATCAATTAAGATAAATACGTAGGATGTACGTATATTATTCTATTCGCATAGTGATTTGACCAGATTCGAGCATAGAATTTCGAGATAGTATATCGATCCGAGTTCGGATTTTTCACTCGATTTTCGACGGCGAACCTGGATATGGATTGTTGATTGGTTCTGGATATTCTCTATCATAGTTATGACTATGCAAGGAGAATGATGGTTTCTGATCAAGAAACCAGATCCGAGTCCGCACTAGAAAGTCTTGTGGACGATACTAGTTCGGAAGTGAAATTGTGTGATCGAGTGAGCGATCGGATTGGTATAGCGTACGGATGATATGTGTGCATCGTACGGATTTGAATGAAGTTGATACTGGGAATTTGTGGATAAGAAATGTGAAATGGGTTTTGAAGTGAAAATATATTTTGTGAAATATATGATGAAATAAAATAGAAATTGGATATTTCTATGGTAGAAATTTACTTTATGGAAGTAAGTAATATGGTTAATGACATTATAGAGTAATCAAATTTGAATATTTGATTTGGAATAAATAAAGTTATATATCTTTGTTATATAAGATAAATCTCCCCTTGTTGAATCTATCGCCAGAAGAAAAGGATTTTTGAAAAGTATTTGATGTATAAAAAGGGAATTTATACAAGTTTGAAGTAATCCAAAGATTTTCGAAATTATATATATCTATGTATATATATATATAAAGGATTTCATGAGGATGATTTTGGAAAGGTTTTTGGAACCTTTGGATTTGGAAAGGCTTTTGATTTTTGGGTAAAATCAATATTGGAATTTGAAAAAGCCTAATTTGAGAATTATCGGTTATGGGATAATCGATTTTGAGAAAGGCGATTTATTTGAAATTCATACTAGGTGTATGATTTGGAAGATACTATATGTGTATAGTATAAAGTATTTTGAAAATGGCTCTGGGGAAAAAGGCGCTCCCTTGAAATGAACTTCTCAGGAGTGTCATAGGTTAGTACTGCCTTGAACCCTAAGGGGGGTTCTAAAGTTGATCCTATGAGGAGTCCGGACAAAACTAGTTCCTGAGGATTATAGTAGTGTGTAGCGAAAGTCAAGGGCGCTGATGCCTACAGAGGCATTTGTGTTATGCTGTGACGATAGTTTAACTCGATGTCACCGCGATCTACTGCAGACCATAGCGAAAGTCATGTGTGCCGCTGAAAGCCAACAGTCTACGTTTGATTCTATATCGGTGGACTGCGATCTATGGTGACATAGTGAAAGTAGCGTGTGCCGCCGAGAGTCAACAGTCTATGTTTGATTCTATATCGGTAGACTGCGACCTATGGTGACATAGCCAAAGTCGTGGGTGCCGCTGAGAGCCAACAGTCTACGTTTGATTTTACATCGGTAGACGCTGACCTATGTGGGAGTGGAGAAGTTTCATTTTGGCAGCGAAAATCGAGGGCGCTGATGCCTACAGTTACATGGACTTTGGCTATGATGGCAACGTAACCCTGTAATGTAACTGCGATCTATTGTGGGTTCCATGGCGTAATCGAGGGGTACGGAGTGCCTACAGTTACATGGACTTTGCTGCGATGGCAATGTAACCCAGGATGTAACTGCGACTATGGATGGGGGTGATGATTTCCAAAGCATTCTCACCGAAGATATTTGCTCTATTTTCAAAAATGTTTTCTATATTTTCATTAAATTATTTTCCAAATATTTTCACTTGGTGTTGGAAAGGGGTCTGTTAAGTACTTATAGATTTTCAGTCCTACGCCTGATCAGCGTATGACCGAATTTCTGAAAACACAAGGATGGACTGTTGAGACATCAAGTTATAATAAGTATTTTTATATATAAAGCTATTCTGGTAATATTATATAGACTTTCAAAGTGCTTTAAAAATGATCAAAGAAAATTTATCTGATTTTAAATATTTTTATAAATTCTGGCTTCGTTTCTTTTCGACGACGAAAAGATTCAAAGGGGGAAGGAATGTGATAACCAGAATTTTAGGCAATTGTTAATTGGTAATTAATTAATTTTAATTATTAAGATACTGATTTTTTTAATTTGGTTAAACAAATAGAGTTCTGATAATTATAATATTTGGATATGTATATAGCTGAATTTGAACTATAATAAATGCTGGATTTTAAAAAAAAAAATCTAGGGATAATAGCTCTTATAATAAATTAGCAAATATATAAATAAATTTGGTTGTAATATATATAGTAAATTTCTAAATGATAACAAAAGTTAAGTTTAACATTTTTATGGTTTAAAATTTAAATAAGATTGATATTATTATTATTATTATTATATGAATTAAAATAGCTTGTAGATGTACAAATAAGAATAAACATGTTATATAACTAAAATAAAGATAAGTGATTTTTAAATAAGGGTTAAACATAAATCCTTGTATTTAACATTTGAAAAACCCTTATAACATGCAAAATACACTTGTAATAATAATAATATGTTTGTACATTTGTAAGCTAAGGAAAATTTTACATTTACAAGTGGTATACTTATTGCCTTTCAAATTTAATTTTATGTACAAAAATGAATTAAGAAAAAAAGGAGGATGCTCTTTTTCTTCTTCATCTTTGAAATAAAAAGAAAGTAAAATTGAAAAAAAAAAATCTCAAAACTAAACAGCAGTTTTTCAAAGTGTTCAAACCTGATTCAAGAACAAAAATCAAAACCCTGTAAAAGTTTTACAAATCAAAGAAGCCAAAACCTGAGTTCAAGCCTAGATCATCTCGGCAAGGATCAACCTAGTTTAAACAACAAAGCAGGTATAGATCTGGAGTCAAGAATCATGTCCAGCATCAAATCTTCAAGACAAAAATCTTCTCTGTTCAAACAGAAATTATGAGTAAACTTCCTTCTCAAAGTTTTAAATCTATTTTAATTTGTTAGTATGGATGAATATTTGAGATTATGTGTGTTCTTGTATGGCTATAAATATTATCTATATATATGTGTAAGAAAATGGAATGCATGTCTGTGACCAGGTTTACACATGCCTTGTTAAAAATTTACAGGATTGATTAATTTTTTTTATCTCTTTCCCTAATCTCTTTGAACACATGTGGTTTAAAAGAAATTTGTTTGTGTTGACACCATACAAGTTTTAAAAATGAAAACAAGTAAAGGTATTAAGCAATTTAACTGGAAATTGAAAATTTACAGTGGAAGCTTATTCAAATCAATTTTTTTTATAAATTTTCAAGTTTTGATTCTTAAATTGGATTCGTATATGGGTAACTCGATTTTTGATAACAATATGGTGAACTTTAGATTTGTAAATTTAGAAAATTTGAGGGATGAACGAATTTCGTTCAAAAATTAATTTCTGGCGATCTAGTCGCCGTGGGATGGTGCGGCCAGGATTGGTAACAGCTGGTGGACCTAGGGAGGTGCCGACCGTGGCAGAATCGTAGCTTTAGGCCTGGATTGTGAGAGTGAGTGGATTGTAGGGATTGGGAAAGTTTTGGAATGCGGGTGAACGTGATGGAACAGGGTGACGTTGGAGCAACCAGAAGTCGAGGGGTTTGGCATGGTGATTGTGGCTTGAGTGGGCTTTAGATTAAGGTAGGTGATGTAGGAGGAAGTGGTCAATCGATGACTGAGGCGGGTTGATTTGAGTGCGTAGGTCGATTTTCTGGGTTCTGGAGAGTTGATGATTGGTCGATTTTTGATTGGAGAACTGTGGGGAATCGATGAAGTGGCTTTTTTGGAGCGTGAGAGGGATTGAAACTGGGTTTGAGTGTCGTAGAGACGATCGGAGGTGAGGTTGTGCATGTGCACAGCGTGCACGAAGGGTGTCAGAACTGGATTTGAGACAGATGTGGAGGTTTGGGTTCGATCTGGATTTCTTTCTGTTCGAGATTATTCATTGTTCGTTGAGAAACGGCAAGTTGAATGGCAGTTAAGAGACGACGAGTTGATCGGAGATTTTATTGTATGGATATGCATTGAGTTCTGGTGAAAGAACTGGAGTTAGAGTCGTATGTTTGGAGAAGGAAGCGGGTCTGTGTTTCATTTATTTTGGGCTTCGGCCCACTTAATAATTTAAGTGTTTAATTTGTAGATATAGATGTAGTTTATATCCAAGTTTAAAGCAAAAGTAAAATCTTCAAGGATTAAACTTTTCGATGTTTTTATCAAACAAGTTAGTCAAAGAAATTATTTAAAACTAAATTTCCATGAATCTTTAAATTAGCTTATCTAATTTTATAAATTTCAAAGGAAATGTAAATCAAGTTAAAAACATTAACAAGTCTTCAACGAGTTTCCGAAGTTTTAAGATGTTTTCAAATTGTTGGTTAAAATAATTTTATAATAGGTTAATTCATATACGATTTTCTTTAAGAGTGAATTAAATGATGAAATTTAATAATGTATAAAAAAAATTTAAATGAATTAAGAATGGTTAATTGATTTATGTAATCAGGGAATAATCAAGTAATTAAGTTTTTTATTTAAATTAATTAATAAAGATGAATTAATTTGTGTAATCAATTTAAAGATTGATTTATTTATCGATTAATCGATTAATATAATTAATTAAAAAGATGATTAAATTATTTAAGAATAATCACTTAATGAAACTAACTTGTGATAATTATGAAAGTAATTACTTAATGTCATTAATTAAGGAGGATAATTAACCAATGGGGTAATTTTTGGATGAAGGTAATTTAGAGTAAATTATTTAAGGGAAGTAATTAAGGACTATTGATGTAATTAATTAACGAAATTAATTAAAGGTTAGTTAATTAATGAGTATGATTAATTAGAGTAATTAATTAAAGATAAACGTAAATAATGAGAAAGGGCGAAGGTTAATTAATTTAGGTAATTAATTAAAGACTAATGATCTAATGTAATTAAGGGATGATTAATTAATGGGATAATTAGTTAATGTTATGAAAGCAGGATTAAAGTGATTAAGGTAATTAATTTAATTTACTTAAATTAATTAGAAATGGTGTGACCAATTAATCTTGCTCAAAAATGAATGAACGATATTGAATACTTTGGATTATTAATATCTTTGATATGAGATTTATAATGCCATGTGAGATGATATGTTGGGTTGAACAGTAATAATATGGTTATCTATCAACGATAAATTGGTGTGTGCAAGTGACTCCTGTATTTAAAGTTGAGTTGTATTCACTTGAATAACTCGGGTTAAGATTACATGAGATCCGAAGAGACCGGAGTCGGGTATTAGTTAATACCCGAAACCACTTCTATTCTTTATAAATTGAAATGTGAAATCAACCGTCTGGTACGAAATGATTTAAGTGAATTGGACCGTTAATCTAGGTTTTAGTACTTAGATATTGATGTGTGATATCAGTGATGTCTACAACAAATTGTGAATTTGTAAATTGATATGAGTTACCCCTAGTTTAAATAAGTTTTATGCTTTGGTATTCCATGTTAGATGGGTTTACTCACGCTGTGTTCCAGCCTGACCCGGGTGTTACTTTGATGTAATGCTCGGGTCAGACCGAGTATTACAGATTTTCAGGTAAGGACGTTCCGGAGCCCAAGAGACGAGCTGGATGGCAGAAACGTATGGAGGGTTTCCGCTGTATTATACTGATATATATCTGTGACATGTTGATTGTATATGTCCAGTGTTTGTATATGTTGTAACTCTGATGTATTAGAGAAATTTGACAAGTATAGTTTCCTTTGTATAACTGTTATTATTTGTTATTATATTTTATCCGCTGCGAATGTGAGATGTTGGTATTTCCGTTTCTTCTTTTTCTTCTATCTCTTTCTTATTTTCCCTAACTATCTGGAATTTTCGGGATCGAAAATTCTGGATTATTACAAATTCCTTCGATGTGAAGTTGGTATTTCTTAAAATAACAATTGTTTCTTACAATAAAATAGGTATTCATAAACATTTTATGCATTTCCTTTTGTATCAAATAGTTACAAACTTATGGTAAAAACATAAATATGTCATCCAGTGACAGTCTTTCCCAAACTCCTTTGGGGAGATTCATACAAGATCCCACACGAACAATTATTATGTGCAGATGTTTGACTTGCACAACCTGCCAATTCCTTGGTCTAAGATACGTTGAAGTTTCTTATAAGTCCTTATATTATATGATTTTGTAAACTATTATTTAGATGAAATAATGTTTATCTTGCGTACTACTCTTAAGTACATGACCTTGTAGAAAGAAATTAACTCAACTTCACTCATAATTATTCATATTTATCCAACGAAATTTGATTACTCCTTATCGATACATCATTATGTATCACATGGAGGATTGACTTTTAAGATTGAATCTTTATTCATTTTTTGTTACATTCGAAAACTCTTTCCAATATACTCATCCATTCGATCAAATCAGATCATTTCTATCCCATGTTATTTTATTTACTTCCATTTTATATTCAATGAGCTTATCATAGAGTTATACATGCATATCAAATACACATGTCTATGTTTGCGATAACTCATCTATGAATATGATGAAGTGTATGGAATTATTTTGGTATTAATTGACTTAAGATTGTATACATCTATATGTATCAATCCGAAGAGTTCGTCAATTCTTATGACACTCCCTCTAAATAGGTGCACAGCCCTTAATTATTTAAGATATAATTAATTAGTATCATTTGATTCACAATCACATAATAAAAAATTTTCTCAAAACTGCGGCTTAGTCGATAATTCCAAAATAATTTTAGATAATTAAGTATTTTCGATGCATCAATTATGTTATGAAAACAATATCATATTATGGTTTTATTTCATTATGAACATTTAAAATATTTACAATCAAATATAAATATATCTATTTTATAGTAGGCACCGATAAATAGTCATTATTTCATAAATAATATTCGGAATTTTTTACCGAAATAATTTTCGTAATTTTATGCAATCTAGCAGTGTTACATGGCATGCTCCCACTACTTTCGTCATTACTATAATAGCATGCTATTTACTTAATATAAATTATTTATTTCATATATTGTATTACAACAGAGAGTTCTTTGATCAAATATCTTGAACTTAAAAACATAATCTCATAGCAAATAATTTTCTATATGAAAATACATCTTATAATAAAAATTATATTTTTTATTCCAGTATTAAGTATCAATTATTATTACAATTCTTGTTTTCGATGTTTCTTTATGAAGAGAAAGTGACCATTTGCTCTTTTCATCCCAACTATACCTTAAATTATATATGCTCTTGTACATTTGTTATTCTTTCTAAATGGTCAAACCATTCAAAGGAACATCTTACTGCAACATCATAACAAACTTTTTACAAAGACGCATTTGATTATCTTTAGCATTTATAGACGTCAAATTTGATGCACCATACATAAACTGATCAAACTGACATTTCAGTGATCGAATTTTTAGATCTTTCTGGTAGTTTTAAACTAGTGTTGCATTTAACACAATACTATCCTTTTGTAATTAATCAAATTGAATACTCGATCTTACAAAACTTTTATTGGCTTATTTCAAATGAAATAACTTCATCAAAGTATCATACATTACTAACTATGACCGTTCCCCATATAATATTTATGTGCGATAGTTTATGGATCAAATATCCTTAGTCTTGTATTGCTTTTAGAGTTCGAAACTCATATAATGCAATATATGGTCTCGACTAAATAAAGTAAAAGCGACCAAATTATGAATGTATTTTAGTAGTTACTAAATCAGGCACTTGCGTGGGTATAGAAACATTAACATGCAATAAGAATTTATTTATAACTACATTTTAGAATTTTTATTTTCAATGTTTGGTTCAAATCATTTGTATATCTTAATTGGTAAACGTTTTATCAATCATTTAAATGTAGAAATTTATCGATGTAGATTATTATTAACTGATGTGCTTTTACCACCATATTTATTCTATTTAAATTAAATAAATGATCATATTGGTTATTTTAACTTGTTTTAACCAAAATTCATATTAATTCCAAATTTTCACATATTCATCTTCATATAAAGGCAAAATGGCCATTTGTGTGCATATATTAAATTGAGAGAATTTAATTGGAAATTTCTATAATATTTTGTAGGAATTTAGCTTCTCATATTAGTGGGTTCATGAAGAAACATGCATGCACAAAATGGATATAAAGGAATGAAGATGGAAATAATTCAAAGTGAAGATCATGGAGGACCCCACCTACCCACCTACCTTAATGTACAAATTAATGGCTAATGCACATGCTTTTGGAGTTAATGGTTTCATGTACACTTAATGGGGGATTAAGACATGTTAATGATTACTTGGCCTCCACATTTCCCAAGGGGCATTTTGGGCATTCCTCAAAAAGTGAATTAGGGTTTTAAAACTTGTATATATACCCTTATGTTTCATGTAATCTCTCATCTCTTCTCTTAGTCTCTCTTAGGCCTCCTTCTCTTTAGTTTAGTTTAGATCAAAAATAAAAGAAAGCTCTCTTTCTCTTTTCATGGCTACTTAGCCATTTTTATTTTATGTAATTTTCTTTTCTTTTTATGCAATGTTAATTAGTGTTTCCTTTTACTTACATGTTCATTTCCTTTAATGCTAGTAGTGTAGATTTACTTTTATGCAAGCAGAATAGTTTTCTTTTCATTTGCTTTCATTTTTCTTCATTTTGCTTTCATGTTGTTAGCTACATTTGTTAATAAAATGATAAATATGAGAAGCTAAACCCCTTCAATTTAGGGGTAATGAAGCTCTCTAATTAACGTAGCTTCAACATTTTGTTAATTCATGCACTCTTTTTGTGCTTAATGAAGATGATAGAAGTGGTTTTATTTGTTATTTTTGCTTTGAATTTGATAGTCTATATTGTTGACACCAAATAGGCTATGCTTAAACAATCATTAACACTAATTGCCTCTTCATCAACATATGATTATGGCATAAGAAAGTGATTTGAAATTAAAATTTGATGGTCTATGTTTCTAATCAATAGTTAATAGGCCATACTTAAAATAGATTTCATTTTCATTTTCTTTGTGAAGTTTCTTGAAAGATAGTAAGTGTTTTAAGGGGTGTGTTATAGTTTGATGGCTTATGTTGGCTAATCAATAGCTCAAATATGTCATACTTATGATAAACACATCAATTGAAACACTAATGACCATAAAAGAGAGATCATGATTTCATGTGTTGATCTACATGATTTAGAGAGTGGATTTATTCTCTAAATTGTCATTT
Organism: Allium cepa; assembly: GCA_030765085.1. NCBI lineage: Eukaryota > Viridiplantae > Streptophyta > Magnoliopsida > Asparagales > Amaryllidaceae > Allium > Allium cepa. The sequence continues at coordinate 962,369,856 of CM060931.1, forward strand.
AACTTTCATATTTGCATTTCTTTTCTTTTTGTTAGTTAGTTCATTTTCTCATTTTCTAGCTTAAACACACTCTCGATTTTGGTATAATTTGATTGAGTAGGAAATTTTAAAATCATCAATTCCCTGTGGATCGACCCGTATTCGCCACGTGCTACATTCGTACATCGTGCGCTTGCGGTTATTTTTATTTCAAAATTCGTTCGACGATTTTCTAACTCGATAGAATTTCCATCGTCCGAACAAGTTTTTGGCGCCGTTGCCGGGGATTTGTTTTGATTTTAGTTTTCTATTCTTCGAATTATTTTTTGTTTAATTTTTATTGTGACATTTTGTTTGTGTGCATTTGCATTGCATATTCTACTTATTTAAAAAAAACAAAAAAAAAATTTCATTAGTGCACTAGTCACATTTTGATTTTCTGTTGTCTACATTGCTATCACTTCACTGCATTATTATCACTTGTCCACTGTGTTTGTAACTGTTTTCTGTTTTTCCTCTCAGTTATATGATTCTATCTCTGTTTTCTACAATACACTCTACCACCTGAAACTCTTGCTTTGTTCTGTTTTCTTCTTTTTCTTGGTTTGTAGGCCTTTTGTTGCTTTGGTTCTGTTTTGTTTTGTTCAAGCATTTGTTTGATCTGTTTCATTTCGAGAGAAAAAAATCAAAAATATTTTATTTCCTTGTCAATATTGCATTTACATTTTTATTGCAAATTTTCTTTTTCCATTTATATTCCAAAAAAAAAAAAACCTGCTTTGCTTTCTGTTGTCCACTGTTCTACCCTCTCCACAGCAAATACACTTCCATACTCTGATCATCTCTATAACTACTGATACAACTGCTTCCCCTTCTCCTGACCATAATTCACTAAACTTCAACCATCTTCACCTGACACTATCTACATCACATTCAACTTCAGTCACAAACCAACCACTGCATTGCTCAACCTCCTCCACCATACCACCAAAACCGCAACTGCAACATCACCGGCCTTCCTCTCGTATCACAAACTGATACAGTGTCATACCCCTCTGCTATTACTCCATTACACAAACATCATCTGACTGTCAGTCTTCGTCTTCACTTTACTGTCATCATTCATATACAACTTCCTCCATCCCATTCACTTTAATTCATACAAACCATCAACACACCATACTTGACACTGCTCCTGCTTTTCACTGACAGTCATCGCAACTTCCATCGCCAACAACCAAACATCCAATTCTCCATCACCTCCTCCTTCACATCAGAAGCTTCACCATAGCCATCAACCTTCTAGAAACCGCCCATACTTCGGCTACCAAGCATCCTGCATAATCAAACTCCACTGCAACATCCCACTTCCCCTACAAAACTCACTCGCCTGTTCATCTTCTCAGAAACCAATGCATACCTTTTCACACTTTAACATTGCCTACATCCACAACAACTTCTACTTGCTGTTTTGTCGCTGCCATAACATACCACCTCAATAAACATCAACACAGCACCTACATTTCCAGTCACCTCCCCATCAGCATCCACTTTTCCCCTGACTACAACCAAAGTCCCTGAAACCACCGGTCACAAGCACACAACAACCCTCATTTCCCCCATCAAAACCAACCACACTTCTGTTCCGTCTTCATGCCATAACATCATTCACATATACAACATCGCCTTCTCCAATTCGACCACCTGAAACTGCCTTGCAGCCATCAAACTCTCAACTACATAGCCACAATTCACTCACAATTCACTTACATCATCAGCAGAAATTCAAGTGCCGCAAGCCATTGTCTAACAAACACATAAACTGCTGCCTTGCTACTCTGTTCCGCATACTTTCCATTCACTTACATACTTCACTTCACCATCAAATACTCCTCAAGTTCATCCACCTTCCTTTCCACAACAGCAGCCAAAGGCCTAAATCCCTACAACTGCAACCATCATTCAAACTAACCCGCATCCATCGCCAATCCAAATTGACCTTCCCACCCCTGCATCCAAATCCACCAATCGCTTCAATCACCCATTTTCCCCACCGCTTTCCACTTCTTTCCACTATATACATACCCATCACCATCCACAGCTATTTCCTTCACTGTTCTGCAACTTGATTACACAGTCACAACCAAAAAAAAGAAAAAACCAAAAAAACAAACAAACCGACCTTCATAATAACTAGCAAGTTCATCTCCATTTCTGCCAAGATTTTAGCCATCACTCCCTGCTCCAATTTCTTTCCACCGAGCTTTGGTCGTCCCTGCAGCATACATTGCATCACAAAATCGAACAGCAACCAAAGCACTTCCACTGCAACTCAAGTGTCAACATCCCTTCCAGTCACTCCAAAGTGAATCAAACTGCCTGAACAAACCCCCTCTACATCACCACGAAATCGACTTCACCCCCATAGCCAAACCGAGAACATCCCTGAATCAACCGCAACTTCGCCCAATTCCACCACAAATTCTTCAAATCTCCGTCGCATCGCCACCTTATTTGAATCATTTGCAACTGTGGCTACTATTTCGATTTGTTGATTTCGACTTGATAAGTTTTGAAGCAGTGTGTGTTTCAATTTCTATTTGATAACTGCTGAATGTCGTGTGCTTTGATTTGGGGTCGACTTCAATTTTGATTGCGTGCATTTGGTTAGTGGGCCGGGTCTTAATTAGCTTTAATTAAAAAAAAACAAGATTGTTTTGTATTCTTCATTTCCTTTAAAAAAAAAGTTCTCTTTTAATTACTTCATTTTAGTTTACTTTGTTTTGTTTAAATTGTTCTATTTTTTTCTTTTTGTTAATTTGTTTTACTTCTTCAAAAACAAACAAACAAACCAGTTAGCTTTAATTTTTTTTTCTTTTTTCATTTGTTTAGTTTCATTGGTTTTGTTTTATGTTCATTTCTGCGTTGTTTTCATTTTCCTTAGTTTCTTCATAGATATAAAAACAGTGTATATATCTTGTTTTTATTTCAGGTTGCCAAAGCAGATTGGAGGAGTTGCTTGCTTTACTTAGCTTGCCAAAATAACTGCCGCTCTACTTGCAAAAAAAATTGCTTGTTTGCTTATAAAAAATTCTGCTGCTTTTAGCCCGTATCTAGTTTTACTTGAATTGCATTGTTGTTTGTCTGCATTTAAAAAAAAATTCAAAAATCAAAAACAAAAAAAAATCCATTCTTAGTTGCATTGTTAATACACATTTAATTTCTGCTTTGCATTTCATTTTAGAGTTTTGATTAATAATAATTGTTAGTAAACGATAACACTTAATTGTATATTGACAAGTTGTCTTCTTTGAACAATTTAATTTCTTGGTGTCTAGGCTACGGCAGAGTAATAACCATTTATAAATATTACGGCGATTCATAAATATTATAGTGGTTGTTCCTCTGAAGGTACTTAAACCTTCGACTGCATTGCTACGGTGATTCGTGGTGCACTGATAAATCCTGCTCGTTACCTGGCTGAGAACTATCTTGTTTATCTAAGACAATGTGTGAATATGCAATTTTGGGTTAACTTAAGATTAATCATTTGTAATTAGACCCCTGCATTCATTTAGTTGCATCAGTTCATGCATATTTAAGAAAAAAACAAAAAATTCGAAATCCAAAACTAAAAAAACTGTAAATATTACTTTTCCTTCGAAATTTTTAAATCCTTTTCTTTGAAATTTCAAAAAAATCCAAAAAAAATTTAGAAAAACCAAAATTCAAAAAAAAATATATTTGAAAAATAAAAACAAAACAAAAATCAATTTCCCTTCTGAAAAATAAATTCTATTTGTAAATTTTTTTCTTTATAAAAAAAAAATTCTTGAAAATGTCCGAGTTTCTCCACTTACGTGAGTTTTACAATAGTTGTGAAAATCAATATAATCCATATAACTTCACTCCAAATTCATATGGATTTTTTAACAACTATTATGTAAATAATTCGATTTTCGAACAACAAAATTTTCAAAACAATGACCAACCCTCTACTCTTGAAAATAGCATTTCATCTTTACTTGAAATCGCTACACAACAAAATCAAATGATAAATAAGTTGTGTAATTCATATTTGTGCGATAACTCGAATCAAAGTTTTCAAAATAATCAAAATTTGGATACACTTCAAAATTCAAACGATTTGGAGTATAACCCATGCCAATTCAATTTTGAACTCCAAAATGAATTTCAAAATCAAAACGAAAATGTGATCCAATTTTCAAATAATTTTGGCAATGGGAAAAGTTTCAATAATGATACGATTGAAAACCTTGATTATCAACAAATTCAAAATGAAAGTTTGCAAATTAATAATCATGAATTTGATTTTGTTGACCAAATGGAAAAAGATAACGGGGATTTATTACTTGAAAAATACAAAAAAGTTCGTGAAAATCATAATCAAATCTCAACTTGCGAAGAATCAAATAATAATCCACCATTTATCGAAATTGACAATTCTTGTTCTCAACAAGTCCAAATCGAAAATTTTAAAGTTAATAATTACAAATTTGACTTTGTTGAGCAAATGAATGAAATTTACGATGATCACACAAATTTGTTGATTAAAACATTGGAAAGTTTTCGTGAGAAACAAAATCAAATTTCAATGAGTGACGAGTCAAACGATAATCCATCTTTTACCCAAATCGATGATTTTCAAATAACAACTTTTGAAATTGATAATGACGTCTTAATCAAGTTGTTGAAAATACGGTAACTAAGTTGGATTTCAATTCTTTTGAGGGTGTGGAACCAAATTTAAAATTCGATCTTCCTTTTCTTGATTCTGAAATTTTGAATACAACAACTTTGGATTTTGAAATGGATACATGCAATGAAGTTGTTGATAATCCAACGAAGGAAGATGAATTTAACGAACGCGAGTTTTATGGACTTTCCGAAAATGTGTCATTAAATTCTGATGGGGAAGATTTTGATCACCATTTTGACTTTAAAATCGATAGTTCGAAGGAAGTTTTCAATGATAAACTTGAATTTCAATTTGGTGAAAATAAATGTGAATTTCAATCAATCGTTATATCTACCCCAAAAATCATCGAAAATAAAACTACTCGTAAGATTTTTAATAAAACAACATTCGTTTTTCCAAATCCACATTCGACTTCAAAATCTTCTATGGTTTGGTTTTTCGAGCTTAAGCTGTGTCTCGTATACTTGATGAGACAAATGAATCGATCTTTGGAAGACTGTTTCATTTACTTTTTGGCAATATACTTTCTGATGTCGTGTAAATATATTTCATTTTCATGTAAATAATAATAAACATGCCTTTCACTTGGGTTGACTGTGGGGACACAGTCAAAATCAAGTGTGGGGGGAGACTCATCTTCTTCTTGACTTTTTTAGGATTAAATTTTCATTTTTTCTTCCAAAAACAAAAAAAAAAAAATTCAAAAACAAAAGAAGATTTTTTTTAGCATTTTGATTTATTTTTAAAAGAAACACTATAAGATAAATATATGGTTTTGGTTTATTAAATTAAAATTTTTGGAAATTTATTTGTCTAAACAAAAATAAAAATGAAATTTGATTACAAATAATAATGGTTTAACTAGTATATAGGAAGATTCATACGTGTTAATTATGAAGTATATCCTAATTGAAAATCTTTGTTTTAAAAAGTGGTTGATTTAAAGTAAAAGATATAACATTTTTTTTGTCTTCTAAGTTAAATGGGGCTAAGATGATTTTGCAAAACTCTCTCTCTCTCTTAAAAAAAATAAAAAAATAATAACATCAAAGTATTCACTCTCATTTAAAAGTCCTCACGGTTATGCATGAGTGAATTACTTGAAATATTTGATTATGTGCTTTCATACTCATTTAAAAGTCCTCACGGTTATGCATGGGTGAATTACTTGAAATCTTTGATTATGTGCTTTCATACTCATTTAAAAGTCCTCACGGTTATGCATGTATGGAACACATGTAAAAAAAACAAAAATAATAAAAATCACCTACGGTCGATAGGTGTATGCACGAAAGTGTGTGCACTCGCCATGCTCTATACTCCCCTCACATAAGCCCGAAAGGCAGTGCATGAGTGGTATATCTGGCTTCAGTTTACCTGAGCTAGGTGTGTAATTTTTCTTGCAAATAATGAGAGAGCAAGCAATTGAAATCCTAGCATTACTTTTACTTTGTTGATTTGATTTGTTATTGAAAATAAATGAAAATACCACTTTGATAAACTTTGACAATCAACTAAGGGTCCATTTCATAGTTACACCGTGTTATTAACCAAAACAACGAGTTAAACTATAGTCTATTTGTTATGATAACTTCGTTTTTATTAAAAATATTGACAAGTAAATAACTTAAATTTCAAGATAATGACCAAAACCTATATTTAACTTATTCGTGTCAATTTAAAAATAAATGCTTCATTTGTAAATATTTTAAAAAACTTGCATTTATCTCTTTGTAAATAAATCTTGCATTTTGTAAATATTTTCATCCTGCATTTGGATTTTGTGGGTAGTATCCGCTGAAAACCCTCACGAGACAACACTCGTCCTACTGGGGACACCCATAGGTTTAACGGCTAGTTGCATACGCTCAATGCAATCGTGTTTCCTACGAAAATGGATTTATCTTAGTTTTAGTTTATTCGAGGACGAATAAAAAGATAAGTATGAGGGTATTTGATGTGCACGTAAACGTGCATATTTTTACCACCATATTTATTCTATTTAAATTAAATAAATGATCATATTGGGTATTTTAACTTGTTTTAACCAAAATTCATATTAATTCCAAATTTTCACATATTCATCTTCATATAAGGGCAAAATGGTCATTTGTGCGCATATATTAAATTGAGAGAATTTAATTGGAAATTTCTATAATATTTTGTAGGAATTTAGCTTCTCATATCAGTGGGTTCATGAAGAAACATGCATGCACAAAATGGATATAAAGGAATGAAGATGGAAATAATTCAAAGTGAAGATCATGGAGGACCCCACCTACCCACCTATCTAAATGTACAAATTAAAAGCTAATGCACATGCTTTTGGAGTTAATGGTTTCATGTACACTTAATGGGAGATTAAGACATGTTAATGATTACTTGTCCTCCACACTTCCCAAAAGGCATTTTGGGCATTCCCCAAAAAGTGAATTAGGGTTTTAAAACTTGTATATATACCCTTTATATTTCATGTAATCTCTCATCTCTTCTCTTAGTATCTCTTAGGCCTCCTTCTCTTTAGTTTAGTTTAGATCAAAAATAAAAGAAAGCTCTCTTTCTCTTTTCATGGCTACTTAGCCATTTTTATTTTATGTAATTTTCTTTTCTTTTTATGCAATGTTAATTAGTGTTTTCTTTTACTTACATGTTCATTTCCTTTCATGCTAGTAGTGTAGATTTACTTTTATGCAAGTAGAATAGTTTTCTTTTCATTTGCTTTCATTTTTCTTCATTTTGCTTTCATGTTGTTAGCTACATTTGTTAATAAGATGACAAATATGAGAAGTTAAACTCCTTCAATTTAGGGGTAATGAAGCTCTCTAATTAATGCAGCTTCAACATTTTGTTAATTCATGCTCTCTTTTTGTGCTTAATGAAGATGATAGAAGTGGTTTTATTTGTTGTTTTTGCTTTGAATTTGATAGTCTATATTGTTGACACCAAATAGGCTATGCTTAAACAATCACTAACACTAATTGCCTCTTCATCAATATGTGATTATGGCATAAGAAAGTGATTTGAAATTAAAATTTGATGGTCTATGTTTCTAATCAATAGTTAATAGGCCATACTTAAAATAGATTTCATTTTCATTTTCTTTGTCAAGTTTCATGAAAGATAGTAAGTGTTTTAAGGGGTGTGTTATAGTTTGATGGCTTATGTTGGCTAATCAATAGCTCAAATTTGTCCTAGTTATGATAAACACATCAATTAAAACACTAATGACCATAAAAGAGAGATCATGATTTCATGTGTTGAACTACATGATCTAGAGAGTGGATTTATTCTCTAAATTTTCATTTAACTTTCATATTTGCATTTCTTTTCTTTTTGTTAGTTAGTTCATTTTCTCATTTTCTAGCTTAAACACACTCTCAACTTTGGTATAATTTGATTGAGTAGGAAATTTTAAAATCATCAATTCCCTGTGGATCGACCCGTATTCGCCACGTGCTACATTCGTACACCGTGCGCTTGTGGTTATTTTTATTTCAAAATTCTTTCGACGGTTTTCTAACTCGATAGAATTTACGTCGTCCGAACATTAACATTATATAGCATGTGTTCTTACGATATTAGAAAGGTTAAATTTTATCATTCCATTTTTGTTATAAGCCTCCCACTAGTTTTTTATGTTTCACCAAACCCTAAGAAAAACATAGAAGAATTTCAACTTCATTAGCGGGTGTCATGACTCGTCTTTCTTGTAATTCTGACCTTAAGTTTGCTCAACAAACCATAGCTCCATGGACGATGGATAACTCCTTATCTGTTATATCACATATAACTCCTAACCCATGTTTCCATGTCCTAATCTCATTTTGACCTTAAGTTTGCTCAAAAAAATCGAAAGAGACGATTTGCTCGTACCTACCATATCGCGATGACCTAACTATAGTAGATGTATCTTGAGTTTGGTCAATAAATATCTATATTTATCTTACCTCATCTATTCAATATATTAATAAAACTATAAATAATATCCCTAGCTTGAGTTTTCTCAACAACTAAGGAGTGTACAAGTAATTTATTTATATATATGTATGTGTGTGGTAGAGAACAACATTATAATAAAGATCCATAATCTACAATATATTATATTAAGTGATATCGGTTTGTGGAATAACGTATTTCTTATGAAAGGCCCTCCTGATTTAAGTGTAAGGAAACATCCGAAATAACGGTATGCGCACAATACATATTTATTTATCCCCTTAAGTATGTTTAAGGTTTCTTTACTGTTCTGCATTTAATTTATACATGCATATTATATAAGTTTTATTATTATATGAGCTTTATATTTCATACTACTTATATAATACTCTTATGTAAAATTTTATATCAATTGAATATATTTAATTAATTTTTAACTAATTAACATTTTAATTAATCTTATATTATTTTAATATAACATTTATATTAAATATTTACTAAATACTATAACCTCTATAGTATTACACATATATCTTATGTGTATATTACACTAATTTATTAACCTTTAATTAATTTATGTTATTAATTAACCTTTAATTAATTTATATAATCAATTAACATTTAACTTTTTGTTTAATTAATTAACCTTTAATTAATTTATTTAATTAAATTATAATAATTTCAGAATTCAATTTATATACGTACGTGTATACTTATGTTATTTTAAACAGTTTAAAATAACATAACATATATCATAATATAATACATGTATACATTTATTAACTAATTAACTTATTTAATTAATTTATTTTATTAGTCATACCGATAAATTTTAATATTTCAAAATTAATATTTATTTTCAAACATTTTGAAAATTTTATTATATTATAACTATTACAATATATTTATATCTAATTTTAAATTTGACTTTTAAATTTAAAATTTATATTTTAATCTTCGCACAATTTTGAAAATTAGCCCAATGCCTAGATCAAATTTAGGACTTTTTTATTAGGGACAAATTTTTGGCTACAAGCTTAATAGTTAACCCTAATATAGCTAATTTGGACCGCATAGGCTATTGGGTTCTAATATCATTGTTGGAACTGGAGCAACCCGCTGTGGAAGTTATGGTTGAGATTTTAAAAAATATTTACTCTATAGGATCTTTATTTGGCCTATGAAATCTAGTTAATTTACAAGGTTTCTAAATTTAATTTAAGTAAAATCATATATTTAATCTAAATTTATAAGTTGTTGATAGAAATCTATTTAATTTATTAATAAATATGCATATGTGTATGTGTGTACACGTGCAACATGATATTCAGTGAAGGGTATAACATCCCCGTATATAGATGTTAGGATTTACATCACAACGAACATGTTTGCTCATCCTATATATATTGTATGTTGTCCAAATATGTGTATATATTTATGCTCATTATATATAAAACCCAAAGCGTACATATATAAGTATATTATGGAAAAATATTATTGATATATTCATACATAAATATTATAGTGTTGAATAATATATATAAATAAAATGCACACACATAAGATATAAGTTTAACTTTTTTAATTTTTTAATTCTTTTATATATATATATATATATATATAAGTATGTACTAGAGTAACATAATTATATATATGTATAATATATGTATATGTGTGTGTATGTGTATATAATTTGAATGTATACATGATTTTGAATGATTTATATACATATATATATAAATATATATATATTAAAAAAATAAAAAAAAATCTCCTTTTTAGTAGTTTAGATCAATACATAGCAAGTGTAGTTTAATTATATATAACTGTATTAGCGTTATTAATAGTTGGAATAAAAGACAATCTTTTGATCCGATGACGAAGTTTCAAAAATACCCTTATAATATTTGAAATAGAAACACAATCTTTTGGTCCGACCATAAAGTTTCAAAAATGCCCTTATATATAAAAAAACCAGTAGTTCGGTCTCACTCATAATAAAAATAAAATATATTTTCAAAAGAAAATTTTAATGCATAAATTTATCACAAGTTCAAATTCCAATTCCATCGCAATTTTCACAATGTTTTTCTTTATAGTTGTGAACATTAACTTATCAGAGCTATGTAAAAAATTAAAATTTCTTGATTATTATTATGTAAGAATTCTTTATATGCATGTGCATAGCACGTGCCAAAAAATCTCGTATTAATTTATAAATATTATGAATTATATGTTAAATAACAATAAATAAATGACAGATAAAATAACATATATATATATTTTTGATTTTGATTTTCTGAAAAATCTGGAATCATATTTTATAGCTTGCAAAGTTTTTTGAGTTTTTCCTAAGTCAAAATATATTTTCTTATTAATTAATTACTTTCGGCCTAATTAAAAAGTGATTTTTAAAAATAATGAAAACGATTGAAAAAATCTAGTTTTTCGACAAAAAGCTTTCATAAAGATAAATTAATTTTCGAAAATTTAAGATCTAATTTTTGAAATACTATTTATTTTATATAAATTTTTAATTTGTATAATGGTTAAATAATAATAAAATGTTAAATATTTACTAAATAATTATTTACAGTTGCTAAAATTGTAATTGGTATAATATACATTTTAAAAATATTAGTTCTATTTTTTATGAAATAGTTATGTATTTTAGTATTAGCCATATAAATAAATTAATTAAAAATTAATATATGTATAAATAAATGAAAAAAATAATAACAAATGAAATAAAATAATTTTGCTATGTTTATCAAATCTACTTTAAATAAATGTTTTTATACACATAACCAATCAATATATGTGGCAACAACAATACCTATAGAAATCCCACCTATCTAATAATTCAATGATAACAGTATATGTGTGTGTGTCTATATATATATGTATGTAAATGTATATATTTATGCTTATTATATATAAACCGAGAGCGCATGTGTGTGTGTATAAGTATATTATGGAAAAATATTATTGATATATTTATATGTAAATATCATAGTGTTAAATAATATATATATGTGTGTGTGTGTGTGTGTGTGTGTGTGTGTTATGTGTGTATACATACAAATACACACACAAAAGATATAAGTTCAATTTTTTTAATTTTAAGATATATATAATTATATGTATGTACTAAAGTAACATAATTATATGTATAATATATATTTACATATATATATATATATATATATTATTTAAATGTAAATATGATTTAGAATAATTATCCTATCTTGTAAAAGCAGTGTCCGCTCCAGATTGAATTTTAATGACCGATTTCGATGCTTTATCCCAACCGATCTTCCTCTGCTATCTTGTCCTTCAACTTTGTTGTCCTCCTCTGTCCTCCTTCTTATGACTGGCTCGAAGTCTTGCCCCTCTCTGTCATGCCCTAGCTTGAAGTAACCCTTATCGATGAGATCCGATCGAGCCTTTTCTTCCTCTAATTCACTCTCTTCTGCTCATCCTTTCGTCGCTTCAACTAATGATTTTCCTCCTTTGCACGCATCTCCTTTTCATCGCCAGCCGCAAGTGTCGACTGCTTTTTAGTAAATCCCTTCAACGTCTTAGATTCAACACTCCAGCAAATTGATGCCTTAGTCGTGCCACTAGCTGGATTGACTGCGAACGACTTTGGCCGCCCAGGTTCGCATATTACTCCTTTTTTAGCTTCCGTTAGCAGGTCAGAGCAATGTTAAGTTGATAACCCATGTGTTGATGTTGAGAAAATGATTTTGGATTCTAGTAATGAGGCGAACCTGGCTTCTTCTGATGATGGGAAGTTCTTGCTGGTATGCAGAATACATTAGTGAATGATATTGTGAAAAAGCGTGATTACCCAAATTCTATTTGCGATAATTCCAAGCTCGTGAATTCTATACCAAAATAGCCAAAAGCCAGGATCCAACCCTTCGATCCAGTCATAGCTCATTTCCTCAGAACATTCCAACTACTGCTAATAAATGGTCATCATTGTTTACATCCTTGCCAAGAAACATGGGTAAGTTCTGGCCCAGATTCAATGATATTTTTGAAATTGATGGTGTCATGTTGCTTCTGGCCCAGGTTATATAAGAGGGTGTTGATTATTGGTTCAATTACTTAGATGAATTGTTCTTAGATTCCAACCTGGCATACTTTGATGTTAAAGAGCATTGTTGTCGTGTCTAGAAGCTTAGGAGAGGCTTTCGGGCTTACTATGTTGATGTTATGTATTTCTCAAATTTTCTAATTTTGAAGAAAGGCGACCTGTTCTAGAAGAGGAGCCATCAATCATTGCTGGGAAGCCATTTATCATAATGATGAGGAGTCCTTCGATCGATAGTGCTAGAGAATATGTATTATCTATTCCTGTATTGGCTCATTTTACCATATTCTGTTGATCTTGAAATCTTTTTTAGGGCTTAGTTGGTTAGCTATCCTTGTTGGTTAGCTTATATGTTTTGATGCTAACATGGTGGCTAGAAGAAATTTAGTTTATGCTAAGGCTTTGATAGAAATAACCCCGGACAAGCCTCCACCCTCCAAGCTGAAGATTTGTATTGCTGAAGGTCGATATGTATTTGTTGATGCCAACTATAGTTGCAAACCTAATATTTGCACAGTTTGTCATTCCTTTCATCACATCATAAAGGCTTGTAAGCATGATTTAGACGATTTCTGTTTGCCTATTCCAGATAAGATCCACCTCCTCGACCTTCATTCGATCATTATCTCTCTATTGGTTGTAGTCGATGTTATTCCTCCGATTGGCACATGTTCTAAGCCCACTTCTATTGCTTTTGACTTTGTGGTTGTCCATATATGGATACTCCTTTCGACATTGTGATTAAGTGGAATTCATTTTAGAGAATATGGGATCATGTAAAAATTGAATGAGATATTCTTCGAAATACGATAGCTGTCCTATGTTTGCGGGTGGTGTGGTAAGGAATGGCGGTTATATTACCATGTAGTTGGACACAAACTTGTACTTACTACCCTTGGTGAGAATGGTGATGGCAATAGAATTATTTTGGCTGATGAAATCTAAGATCGAAATACTTATACTCCAACGACTCGGTGGATTATGCTCCAAACATGGCGGCTTTATTTTCTGGTTTTTCTCATGTCAGTGGTCCCGTGTCGGATGATGAAGGCAGTGATTCCTCCACTTTGGAGGGGCCACTTGTATTTATATCAGTTTATGTATCCATGCCTATTTCTTAAACTTTTCCTTTGTTATTAGCTATTCTGGCACACGCGTCGAGCATCTGTTTTGAATGAGTTTTAATAATAGTGGACGGCCCATTTCAAAACCGACTAGCCTTGCTAAAAAAAGATCTATAATGACACACACACACACACATGTGTGTGTATCTATATATATTACAAAATAAAAAAAAAATCTCATTTTTAATGTTCTAGATCAAATACACATATACAAATATTATGAATAAATTAGTTAAACAATAATAAATAAATGATAGAAAATATATAATGTACATGTATTTTGAAGTTTAATCTTCTACGAAATCTAGAATCATATTTTATAGCTTTTAATTTTTTTTGACATTTTTCTAAGTCAAAATACTATTTTTTTATTAATTAACAACTTTCAGCCTAATTGAAAAATGATTTTTTTTTTAAATATAAAAAATGGTCGAAAAAATTTAATTTTTTGACCAAAAGGTTCTATATCGATAAATTATGTTCGGAAAATTTTAAATCTTGTTTTTAAAACATAATTTATTTTATATAATTTTTAATTCGTATAATGATTAAATAATACTAAGTTATTACCAAAAATTATTCACAGTTACTAAAAATTATAATTGATATAAATATACATTTTAAAAGTATTAGTTCAATTTTTATATAAGCTTAGTATTAGTCATATAAATAAATAAATTAATATATTAGTATCTGTATAAATAAATTAATAAAATAACAATAAATATAATAATAATTTTGGCTATGTGTATAAAATCTATTATAAAAAAATGTTTTTATACACATAACCAATCAATATATGTGACAACATTAATACCTATAGGAATCTCACCTAATTAACAATTCAATAATAACAATATATAAATATACATATACATACATACATACACACACATAAGTGTGTTTACGTATATGTATGTATATATAAGTATATTATGGAAAAATATTACTAATGCATTTTATACATAAATATTATAGCATTAAATAATATATGTAAGCAAACAAATATACATATACAAGATATAATTTCATTTTTTTTAAACACACACACACACACACATATATATGTATTTATGTATGCATGTACTAAAGTAACATAATTATGTGTGTGTGTATAATGCGATTTAGAATAATTATCCTATCTTGTATAACGACATCCACTCTAGATTGAATTTTTGCGACCGATTTCGATGCTTTCTCTCATCCGATTTTCCCCTGCTATCTTATCCTTCAAAGTCGATGTCCTCCTCCTTCCTACCTCTCATGACTAGCTCGAAGTCTGCCCATCTCTATCATGCCCTAGCTTGGAGTAACACTCGTCGATGAGATCCGGCCGAGCATTTTTATCCTTTAGTTCACTCTCTTTTGCTCAGCCTTTCATTTCTTTGGCTAATTATTTTCCCCCTTTGCGTGCATCTCCTTCTCATCACTGACTACAAATATCAACCATTCTTCAATCAAATCCCTTTAGCATTTTAGATTTAACACTATAGCAAGTTGATGCCTCAGTTGTGCCATCATCTAGATTAACTGCAAATGATGTTGGCCTCCAAAGTTCACATATTACTCCTTTGTTAACTTCTGTTAGTAGGTCAGGGAAGTGGCAAATGATAATCCCTGTGTTAGTGTTGAGAAAATGATTTTGGATTCTGGTAACAAGTCGAACCTGGCTTTTGATAATGATGATAGATTCTTACTAGCGTGCAGAATACAGTAGTGAATGATATTGTGAAAAAGCCCGATTTCCTAAATTCTGTTTGCAATAATTCTAAGCTTGTGGATCCTATACCAACACAGCCAAAAGCCCAGATCCAACCCTCTGATCTAGTCATAGCCTCATTTCCTCATAACATCCCAACTGTTGCTAATAAATGGTCATCATTGTTTGCATCCTTTCCTAGAAATGCATGTGAATTCTTGCCATGATCCTTTAATACTGTTGAAATTGATGGTGCTATGTTGTGTCGGGCCGAGGTTGTAAAAGCGAGTGTTGATTATTTGTCCAATTACTTAATCAGATTCTTCTTAGATTCCAACCCAGCATACTTTGATGTTAAAGAGCATTATTATCCTGTCTTAAAGCTTAGAAAAGGCCTTCAAGTTCACTATTTGATGATGTGTATTATCTCAAATTTTCTAATGCCAAAGAAAGGCGATATGTTCTAGAAGCAGTGCCTCATTCATTGCTGGGAATCCATTTATCATAACGACATGGAATCCTTCAATCGATAGTGCTAGAGAATAGGTATTATCTATTACCATCTGAGCTCATTTTACCCATATTCTGTCGGTATTGGACCCTTTGTTAGAACTTAGTTGGTTAGCTAGCCTTGTTGGCAAGCTTACATGATTTGATGTTAACATGGTGGCTAGAAGGAAGTTAGTTTACGCTAAGGCTTTGATTGAAATAACCCTTGACAAGCCTATGCCCTCTAAGCTGAAGGTTCATATTGTTGAAGGTCGGGATGTATTTGTTGATGTTAACTACAGTTAGAAATCTGATATTTGCACGATTTATTATTCCTTTGGTCACACCACAGAGGCTTGTAAGCATTATTTGGATGATTTAAGTCTGCCTATTCCAACAAGATCCACTTCCTCGACCTCCTGTTAGGAAGCGGGTGCCTAAGCCTTCGATCATTCTCTTTCCATTGGTTGTAGTAGATGTTTTTTCTCTAATTGACACGTGTTCTAAGCCTACTGCTATTATTTCTTACTTTATGGTTGTACTAGATGTGGATCCTCTTTCAGATATTATGATTAAGTGGAATTCATTTGAAAGAGTCTGGCAGCATGTGAAAACTGAGATGAAATATTCTCTGAAGTGCGATAGCTATCATATGTTTATGGGTGGTAATGGTGAGGAACGGCGATCATATTACCATGCAATAGGAGATGAACTTGTACTTACTCCCCTTGGTAATGACAATAGAACTATTTTGGCTGATGAAGCCTAAGATCGAAGATACTTAAACTGCAATGACTCGGTAGATTATGTTCCAAATATGGTAGCTTTATTTTCAAGTTTTTCTTATGTTAGTGGTCCTATGTCGGATGATGAAGATAGTGATTTCTCCTCTTTGGAGGGGTCATAGTCTCTTGTAGTTTATAGTAGTTTAGGTATCTCTACCTAGTTCCTGTACTTTTCCTTATTGTTAGCTGTTGCGGCACATGTGCCATGCACTTGTTTTAAATGAGTTGTAATGACAGTGGACGGCCCAATCCAAAGCCGGCTAATCTTGCTGGAAAATTGATTTATATGTTTGTGTGTGTGTATTATAGATTTAAAAAATATCATTTTTAATGCTCTGCATCGCATACACAATAAGCACACTTTTATTTATAATTTTATTGTATTAATAAATAAATATTATGAATTAATTAGTAAAACAATAATAAATAAATGATAGAAAATATGTAATATATATATATATTTTGAATTTAAATTTTCCAAAAAATCTATGATCATATTTTATAGCTTGCAAATTTTTTTGAGTTTTTTCTAAGTCAAAATATTTTTTATTAATTAATTACTATCGAGCTAATTAAAAAAGTGATTTTTTTTAAAATAGTAAAAATGGTTTAAGAAATCTAATTTTTTTTATTGAAAGCTTCTATAATGATAAATAAATTTTAGAAAACTTAAGATCTGATTTTCAAAAAATAATTTATTATATATATATATATTTAATTCATATAATGATTAAATAATATTAAATATTAAACAATTACCAAAATATTTATTGCAGTTGCTAAAAACTATAATTGATATAAATATACATTTTAAAATTATTATTTCAATTTTTATATGATATATATAGTTTAGTATTAATCATATAGATATATAAATTAATATATTAATATATGTATAAACAATTAGTAAAATAATAATTAATGATGAAAAATAATTTTAGCCATGTGTAATCAATGTATGCGATAATAATAATACTTATAGGAATATCACCTAACTAACAATTCAGTAAACACAATATATATACACGTGTGTGTGTGTATGAACAATATTCAGTTATTTAGAGATCATGCTTCATATATTAAACTAAGTACTTATCAAAACTAATGCCTTTAAGTACACGTTATAATGATGAATTCCCATCCTCTTGAAACCTTCCTAATTCGTCAGATTGCAAGTCTTTGAATCGTAGAACCTTGACTATCGAATAGCTATTGATTTGATTTGAGTTATGTTGGCGCACTATGAGGTATAATTCAGGTAGAAAAATGGAGAGAAGAGGCAGCCTTGTAAAGTTTGAGGATGGGGATGCTTGCATAGAGGAGAAGTTGGATATACTTTATTACCAAAATCCTACACCATCTTTTACCAATTCTCTTCCATCTTAGCCCTCCATCTCTAAGCCTTTGTTGCACCATCTTATGGTTCATATTTCCCACATTTGGTTGAAATTTCCAGGCTTATTCACCGGCCGTAAATACATTTTAAGCCCAAATAGATATTGTTAATGAAATATAATTTATTTTTTATCGATATTGCATATCGATAAATATAATAATAACTATTATAAATAGATACAATAATATTCATTCCTCAAATCATATTCAAAATTTTATAATTAATATCTCATAAGTACTAATTAATATAATTAATTTATAATAATCATAAACTAAGTAATGGTCTAAATAGAATTCATCACTCCAGTTGTGTGATTCGTTATGTGTAAATTCGTTCAGCGATCGAACTATTCAAATGTTAACGTTTACACATCACTTAGCACGTGGTGTAACAATTTGGCCAAATTTGTTGCTTACCTAGTTTTAGTAAAATCTATTTTCACTTTATTGGGTGTTACCCAGTTGTGACATTTATTTACACAAAGTATATCACTTTGGGCTTATGGAATTTGGTAAAGATCAAAATTCCGATATCATCCATATTCAACTCTACAATCCGAACACAAAGTTCCGGGTTCAATAATGTTATTCTGTGTTTTGGCAAGGCCGTGATCGATGGAGTTGGCTAAATGGATTTGCAATCATCAAGGCAGAAAGTCCAGAGTGATGATTATCAGGTTCAAAAATCAGTTATAAGCAAAGTTATGGATGATAGTCAAACAGATTCAAGCAAGTAACATCCAAGAAAAGGCTAAGTATGGATTTGCATTTCTGCTACATAAGGGATCTGATTTGATCAGATTAAATCAATATGGTTAGGAACGGATTGGATCGGATCAATATGGCTATGGATCATTCGGATTGACATTTCAACTCAACTATAATCGCTCAATAACGCAACAAATATCGGGGAATCAAGCAAATAACTATGTAAACACGAAGAGGAAGAATAGGTGGGCCCACCATAGGGATCGCCGATCCCCTATCCACCATCCTAAGTGATCGGGATCAATCCTTCTAGGAGGCCCGGATGGTCCCCATTTTTGGCTAGTTGGTCCTGCACGTGGATTTTTAACTGGATATTTCATCATCATCTCCTATAAATACATGATCATTGGGTCATAGCAAGGGATCTTTTTCATTGTTACTCTTTCCTTTCTCCATTAATTTTCTAACGCTAAAACAAACTGTATTTTTAATCTTACAGTATAATCAAAAGATTATTAGAGTGAATGTAGGCCAGAGTTTGTTGAACCACCATAAAATTTGTGTGTTCATTTATTTTTTCTCTATTCAATTTGTAATCTACACGTTTAATTCTCTGTTTGGAAATTATAACTAGATTTGTGGTGCTTACATACTGTTTGGGTGTTGGTGGCCATTTTTGATGCCAAATTTTGGTGCTTTCACTTAGAATGCTTGCACCTATACATATGGAAGCTTGGATCTCTGATTTGAAGGCTTGGGTACTTGGATCTTGGAATCAATGGTGGTGCAAACCATAAGGAGACCTTGGCAGATATGAATCACCATACAGGAAGTCAGGAGGCATCCTCTAGAGCTAGAACTAATCAACCCTCCATCTACATCACTAAGAATGAGATGGAGACTGTGATGGATGCAATGCAAGAGAGGATGATGAGGGGACAAGAGGAGATGATATAGAATTTCCTCAAGCAAATTGGATAGGTTGGAGTAGAAGCTAGCAACAACTTGGATAAAGGAGTTAGAGTAGCATAAGCTACAGGAAATCAAAATCAGAAGCATATATTCAAAGCCAACAGGCAGGAGAACAGAATGGAGCAACCAGGGGAAATCCCCAACCAATAAAGAGGGATCGACATAGATCCCCTATAGGGATCGACATCAATGGCCTATGGCATAGGGCATGACCCTAGGTCAGGCTGGATCGGTTCATGGTAGGCCAATAGTCGATGCTGTGTGGTTTGGTGCATATCAGAATGCGGATGCACGTCCAAAGGAATTTATTCTAGGATTCCCTTGTAACGATAAGGGACATGCCGACAATGATGATCGAAGGCTACCTTTGATGGTAGTAACATGCTTGTGGAGATGTTCAAACAAGTTATAAGAGGAGGATTTGTGAACATAGATCTGGAAGATGTGAATGGGAGTCCATTTACTCCTAATATCAGGCGTGCTAGGAATTCGCTGGAGTTTAAATTACCACCACTGGGGACATATAATGGAAAATCAGACACTATTGTTCATCTGATGAGGTATATGAGGCATACGGAGGTGCTGGGAAGCGTCGGAGGAAGTAATAGCATGATGTTTTCCCTTGTAGCTGGCAGATATAGCTGCAATGTGGTTTAGGCAATTGGAGAACGATTCTTTTGGTATTGGTTGGAGTTGGCTGATAAATTCATGAAGCAATTTCGGGTCCACATCACGAGACCGTAGAGCATAATATCATTGGAAACACTAAATAAAAGGGCAGAAGAGTCCTTGAGGATTTTCTTGACACGGTATAATGCGGTAGTTGCTTCGCTGGATCAGCCAGATCCATTGATTGTCTTAATGGTGGAGGTATCTGAACTGAATGACATAGATTTATGATTTCATTAGAGCGAGATCCACCAATGGATCTCAGAGAATTTTTCCATGAAGCCAAGAGGTTCTTGTGGTGGGATGATGCTAAGGCAGGTAGAGAAGAGGCAATGCAGTGAGGGATAGAGGACCGTCTTAGGAAGATTCAGGCAAAGACAATGGAAAGCAGACGATAGCTTCCACCAATCAAAGCGGCAAAGGAGAAAACTGTATTTTGTTCTTATATCGATTTGAACAAGACTTTGGAAAGGATTTATTTGGATACTTAAGGATGCCTTCCATACCAAAGGCCGATAAGGAGCCTACTGAGCGCGAGCGGGCATCAGGGAAATACTGTCTATTACATAAGCTGGATGGGCATACTAATAACAATTGTAGGCACTTGAAGGATATGGTTAAAGAACATATCAAGGATGGCAGGCTGCCACAATATATAAGGACTCGGACGGTGGCGGTGGAACAAAAGCAGCCACCATTTGCATCAAATTGAAATGGCCTTTGATCGAGGTCACATATTGTTATCTCTTGATCGAGATGGCATACAATAAATAAATAATAAACTTTATAATAAAATGGCTGAGTCACTTACATATATATGAGATCGAGGTCCGTCCTTAGGCATGCTCTTGGATGATGACAAACCGTCATGCCGAAGAGGCGGTATATGGTTTTTCATGTTTTTGTTTTCTTGTTTTTTGGTTGTAAGAATTTAAATTTGATAATTTCATGAATGGATTTTGGAATGATTAAATCCACATTTAAAAGTAATAAATGAAATAGGTCGCAGTTGTCCTGACCGAAGAGACAGGGCAATAACCGTAAGGTGCAAGTCCCTTCACCAGGAAGCGACAAGATGAACTCGTACATGGATTAAATCCTTGACCTGGGAATTGAGGCCGAAGAATAATACCCCACAGATTGTGTTATATTCTAACTAGGGAGATGGAACCGGAGAAGAAAGTAGTACGCCGCTTTGCCAGAGAACGATAGGATTGGCTTACTTATCATCGTCCCCTTCTCGTCGAAGAGGGCGGGGTCCAGCAAGGGTCCGGAGAGACCATGATCAGCTTAGGAAGGCCATGACATCGCTTTATGTTCAGGGACACTGAACCAAAGTGCAAGGAAAGCCATGACATCGCTTTGTGTTCAGGCACACTGAACCAGAGTGCAGGAAGCAATGCCGATTCATCGGAGTGTGATATGGTCGGCTCACTAATAGATGTTCCCCCTTTCGCCGGAAAGTGATGGGATATGGTCCAGTAAGAGCTCGAAGAGGCTATGTTCGGTTCAAAGAGACTATGAACCAGGTTATTGGTTTGACAAGACCGTTGAACTGGCAAACAATACGGTGAGATCATGGATTCGTATACTGGCTTTGGATGGATATGGATTCGACTAAAGATTTAGAATAGTTCCGTAATTGGATATTGACCCGGAACAATAGCGAACTATGACAATTTGGTTTGGCAATGGACTAGATTCTGGATTAGAAATTTGGCTATCTATGGATTATGGACTTCAGATTTATGGAAATTCTAAACACACCTTCTTATCGTAAGATCTGTTTTGGGGGACAACTGATATCCTGCCTTTTAGCAAGGCCGTGTTATCATGAAGTTGGCTAAATGAATTTACATCAAGGCAGAAAGACTGAAGAGATGATTATCAGGTTTAGAGATCAATTATAAGCAAGGATATGAATGATAATCAAGCAGATTCAAGCAACTAGCATCCAAGAAATGGAAAGTATGGATTTGCTCTTCCCTTAGGCAGAGGATCAGATTGGATCAATATGGTTAGGAACGGTTTAGAACAGATCGGATCACTATGGCTACGGATCACTCGGATTGGCAGTTCAACTCAATGATGATAGCTCAATAACTCAATAAATACTAGGGAATTAAGCAAACAACTACGAAAACACAAAGAGGAAGCATAGGGTGACCCACCATGGGGATCGCCGACCCTTTATCCACCATCTTAAGGGATCGGGGTCGATTCCTCTAGGAGGCCCGGATGGGCCCTATTTTTGGCGAGCGAGTCTGCCTTGACCTTGGACTTCTGTATGTAGATTTTTAGCTGGATATTTTGTCGTCATCTCCTATAAATACAGGATCATTGCGGGGGATCTTCTTTTCGGGCTCTTCTTCATTGTTTCTCTTTTCTCCCTCATTAATTTTCTAGGGCTAAAACAAACTGTATTTGTAATTATACAATATAATAAAATGATTATTGGAGTGGATGCAGGGTTTATCGAAGCACTATTAAATTTCTATGTTCATTCACTTTTTGTTATTGAATTTGTAATATGTGCATTAATTCTCTATCTAGAAATTATGATTGAATTTGTGGTGCTTTCAACTGTTTGGGTATTGGTGGGTATTTTGATGTCACTGCAAAAAGTTAAATGCGCAAATTAAGTGGTACTAATCGAAATGCTCTGGCTAGAGACTATGACTTTGAGCTGACTTGAGTTGACCGTGATACTAGTGCCATATAATTGAGACAAATCCTCTCTTGAATAGTGCTTCACTTCCAATACTTTCACTTGACCTAACTATAGTTACTTGATGAATGCCATGATTTGACTATAATCAAATTGATGCTTTCGTATTAAAGATCCTTAGTGTTCTCAGATTGAAAGAATTGTGTAAGTCAATCACATCGATGTTTTCTGTTTGACCTTTGTTATATTAACCAATAGAAAACTATCAAGTGAATCGTTCCATAGTTATCCAATAACTATAAGTACGTAACATCTAGGTGCCTCCAACAGCCATGAATAATACATTGCCCAATATTTAGAGTGCGTTACATACCCTAGTCTCAACAGATACATTAATATCCAATCTCGATGCATCTTAACTAGGAATATTTAAAATGGTATATATTTGTTTTTATTGTCATATAACACAATTACAACAGTTTGTAACTATTATCACAAAACATACTAATTATGAGTTTTCTATTAAATATACTTTTAATTAAATTAATTAACTAATATAATAGTATATAATAAAAAGAAAACACCTTTTATTTCAAACAGGATTAGTTATCGAGTTAGATACAAGTAACAAATTACATAATTATCCCTAGTTATATCCCTAACTCTATCATCCCCCTTGTTTGGCCAGCCAATACATGGGCCTAATGGGCTTGCTTGTCATTTCAAACCATATCATATAATTTACATTTAAATTAAACATATACGCACATCGATATCGTATATTGATACATGCGCATATAGCTTTTATATACTCACCATTTTCAATACAGATCAACACAAATTAAATAAAATTTTATAATTAATATTTAAAAAATATCAATTAATTTAACTAATTTACAATAATAT
Source organism: Allium cepa (assembly GCA_030765085.1). Taxonomy (NCBI): domain Eukaryota; kingdom Viridiplantae; phylum Streptophyta; class Magnoliopsida; order Asparagales; family Amaryllidaceae; genus Allium; species Allium cepa. Next base: position 962,394,008 of record CM060931.1, read on the forward strand.
TCATATTAATGTTCGCATGTCAACTTTGTTGGTGGTATGACAGTTCAGCCATATTAATCGCTTACATAGTTTTGGCAAAATCCAATTTTACTTATTTTAAGCGGTCCCCGGCAATGACAATTATTTACACTAATTCTTTTCATCAAAACTATTTCACATTGGGACTTATGAAATTTGGTATTGGTTAAAATTCAAATCTCATCCATATTCAACTTGTATAGTCCAAACATAAAGTCCTTAGTTGAATAATAACAATTATTATTAATCGAACTACTCTGGCTAGGGACTTTGACTTTGAGTTGACTTCAGTTGACGATGACATTAACCTTGTATAATTAAGGAGATGGATTCTTCAGTAAATAACGTTCACTTTACTGCTTCAACCCAAACACAATTATAGTCATTCGATGGACGTCATGCTACAGTTTAACTATAATCAAAGTGGGATGTCTACGTTGAAATTCAACATTATTCTCAAGTCGAGAGCAGTTTGGCCTTAATTATATTAACAAGAAATTATTTAGCGAGTCATTTCAAAATTATCTAATAACCATCAGTGCATTATCCCTTAGTGCCTCTAACAGCCATGAGTGGTATATTGTCCAACATTTGTAGAGCGTTATGTACTCTAGTCTTGACGAATGTATCGATATCCAATCTCGATACATCTTGACTAGGAATATTTATAACGATGTTTATTTTCATTGTGATAAATTTCCCGTGACTACAACACATTGTAACTACTATCAGAAAATATATCGTTTGTGAATTTTCTATTAAATATACAAATTAAATAAATAATTAATATAGCATATTATATCGAATATATAATAGAAAGAAAAATACCTTTTTTTTTGAATGAGATTATAATATAGAGTTAATAACTTACAGTAATTACATAATTGACTCTAAGGCATACCCCTAGATCTAACAATCTCACACTTGCACTTGAAGCCAATTATGGAATCTTTATCTCATTTATTTGACAAGATTGATGAGAATTGATCGAGCTAATCCCCTCATGAATGGATCTGTTATGTTGTTTTAGTTATCCCTCTATCAGTTAACTCTCTTCGATGCTGATAAGATGCCTTTATCATATGGAATGATTCGAAGTATATTTCTTGACTTTTGATGAGCTCTTATCATTACATTTTTATCATGTAATATTGATATAGTATTCTCTATTCTTGGAATGACCCCTAGTTGTGAATTTATATTTTTTTATTATGGTGCTAAACAAGGTAATGGCTTAGCCTTTTTGTTGAACCAACCACAACATTTCATTTGGAACATTTCCAACTTAAACCTCCTTAATTAGGGTTTAAACATAAATTTAATATTGACATATTAGACTTAATATTTATTATGAAGTTCGAGTCTAAATACACCTTCCTAAAGAGTCGTGGTTTCTATAAACAATTCTCTAGTATTTCATAAATACTTGAGAATGCTCTAAACTACTACTTGATGATCTTAATTTGGATTCGATATTTGCTTTAGGTATCAAATACATTGGCTAAATATGTTATCTTTGGCAATGCAGCTTGTGTAATAATCCTATTACCAATGAATAATGAATCCATCTTACATGCTTAAATATTTTAATATTATTTAGGACATTACCAACACCCATTTATACTGTTATAAAAGGTGTTTTTCAAATCCTATATCAAGAATTTAAACAATCAAACTATAACTGACTAACATAAGAACATCGTTAACAATCAACAGTATGTTATTTGTAGTTAAGAAATATCCATGTACCTTTTTCATGTTCTCTCTTAAGACATATGCTTCCTCTGCATTTTGATTGAAGATTAAACTATTTGATATTTATATAAAAGTACTTATTCAACTCTGATGCTTATCGAACTATATTTCGTATACTTCTTGGATGGTATCTGAAAACTCATAAACTCAATGTCGCTTCCACAACTTCATAACACTATGGTTGGTATGTGCATACAGTCTATTTTAAATCATTATTTAGAATTTTATTTTTTAACACACATGTAACAAAACATAAAGTTATACAAGAAAATATTTTTTTTGAGTAAAATACAAATTAACTTGAGCGGTTGAATTACGAATCTATTATGCTAATTTCAATAATTGAAATTTACAATGTTATTCTTATCAACATCGCTCATTCTAATCTCGCCGCATTAGTCTTTCTCTTGAAAGCATACTTGCGGTCGATGGATCGTATCCCTTTGGGTATAACAGAATTATATTTTGATAAAATACTTGGAATCCTTTCGAATTTGCGCATCATAACATATGGCAAAGTCAATACTTTTGATGATTCTACTGATAAATGAGGATTATCTATTATCGACATTTATAAGAAACCCATAGTTGCTCTTAATGTATGAAAATACTTATTAGACATTCTAGTGCGCTGTGTTTGTGCAGATTTGGCTGATTTCATTTCGTTCCTCGTAACTATTTTTATTTTTGGATTGTATCCAAATCCATTTTACAACCTGTAATTTTAAAAAAATTCCTTCATCATGATTGATATTTCTTGAAAACAATTGTTTCTCAATGCAATGGAATAGACGTTCGCGTAAATTTCCTTATGTACATAAAACTAATTTGGTTTCAGTTTACGAAACCTATGTTCAGAACATAAATTGATCATCCAATGATGACTATTACCGAACTCCTTTGTGGTGGGCCATATTAGAACCTTCATGAACAATTATTACTTGTCATTTTTTGACTTGCACAACCTGTCAACTCCTTGACTTAGGATACGTTTGGGGTTTTTATAAATCTTGTCTTGTGTGATTTCGTTAACTATTATTTAGATAAATTAATTTAACCTTATACACTTCTTTTAAGTACACAACCTTGTAGAAAGAAGTTAACTCAAATTTACTCATCGTCAATTATACTTTGTTCAAATATCAATACATCATTATGTGTCATATAAAAGAGTGATTCTTGAGATTGAATCTTTATTCATTTTGAGATATATTTGGAACTCTTTACTCTTTCCAATACACCTACCTAATTTTTTGTTTTATTTTCTTATTCATGTTATCTTATTTACTTTCATTTATATTATATGAGTTTGCCATAGGTATACCAAATGTGTGCACACGTTAATGTCTATGACAGTTCACCATTGAGTTTACCAAAGTATAAGGAATAGTTTTCGCATCATTAGATTTATGATTGCATACATCGATTTGTATCAATCCCAAGAGTTCATCAACTCTTATATACTCTCACTGAATGAATGCTTTGTCGTTTTTCATTTGAGGTATAATTCATACATTGGTACTGTATGATTTATAATCATAGGATTACGGAATTATTCTCAAAACATATGGCTTAATCCATAATTTCATAATATCCATAAAATTTTCAAATACTTCTGTATTTCCAACGCATCACTTTTGTTATGATAACAAATATAATTATTATAGTTTTGTTTAATAATGAATATCCAAAATATTCATATTAAAATAGAACTATCTATATTTTCAGTCAATACCGAATATAATCATTATTTTATAAACAATACATGCCATGTTTACAAAAATGATTTTGTAAGTTGATGTTATCGCAAACAACGTTATATGGTATACCCTCACTATTCGGCCATTACTGTAATAGTATATGAAATACGAAGCTCTATTCAACCGCTTGATATAAGCTACTTATTTCATTTTCTATAAACAATCGAGAACTTTTAGATGAAACAATTTATACTCAAAGAAATAAATCTCATAGAGAATAATTTTCTATGTAGAAATACATTTAAGATAGTTATTATATTTCTTATTCCTTATTCAGTATCTATCATTGTTTTATACAATTCTCAGTTCCAATATTTCTTCATAAAGCAGAAGTGACCATTCACTCTCTTTATTCCAACTATCTCTTAAGTTACATCCACTCACATTCACTTTCCTTTCCAAATTTGTTGAACCATTTAAAAGGAAACCCTTACCACAAGATCATAAAGATCTCTTTACAAAAATGCATTCAACCATCCTTTATAGTTAAGGTATCGAATAAGTTGTATTTTACATAAACTGATCAATTTAACTTTCAGAAATTGAATTTTTAGATTCATCCTGTAGCTCTTGGTATAATGTTACATTTAATGCAACAAGATCCTTACTACAATAAGTCATATTGAATACATGATCTAGCACTATGGTTCACTTATTTACATTGAATGAACTAGTTTCATGGAGGTTTCATATATAACGAATTACGAAAGTTCACTATATAACATTTACATGTGATTGAATATGGATCAAATATCCATTTATTTGTATAATTTTAGAGTTCAAAACTCATAGAAGATAATACATAGTCTAAGATAAATAAACAAGTAAGTGACCAAGTTGCAAACATATTTAGTAGTTGTATAATTAGGCACTTACATGGAGCTTGAATGGGCAACGTGCAAAATTTATTAGTAAGTATATTTTATATTTCTATTTGTCAACCTTAATTTTGTTTGTTGATATATTTTAACTGATAAACATTTTATCAATTATATTAACTGCACAAATTTATCAATGTAGATTTTGTTTAATTTAAACATCGCAGATGTTCTTAATGTTGGAACTAGACCAGCCGCCAATGGAAGTTATGGGTGAATTTTAATTTTCTATTACCCTATTGGATCTCTATTAGGCTTATAAAGTCCAATTTATTTAGAACATTTCTAAATTTTATATACATAAATATCTTATTTCATTTAAATTTACAAATTATAAATAGAATTTTATTTAATTTATATTCAATCGAATATAACAGTACACATATCCATCATATACATATATGTATATGTGTGCATGTATAACACAATAATCTGTGCAGTATGATATATCCGTATATAAATGTTGGGATTTACATCGTAACGGACATGTTAGCTCATTATATATGTATTGAATATTGTCCAAATATATGTATTAAACTTGTTACTTATATAAATATTAAAAACCGTGTCAATAAATAGATAAATATATATATGTGTATATATGTGTATATATGTATATATGTGTATATATAACGTATATTAAAATATTAAAGAATTACATCTATATTCCACTGCAATTGATATTAAATATATATACACATAATATAAATTCTTTAAAAATCATTTTACACATATACGTATATATGTATGAATAACAATAATAAAATTATTATTATACATAAATAAGTATATTTATAATATATAAATATGTATATGTATGTATATATATAGTATATTAATTATATATTTAAAAAATATATATGTTTGAACCTTTTAAGATTGAATGCACAACACACAAGAAATTATTTATATTTTATTGCATTAGTGTGTGTGTATTAATCATTTGAAATAAAATAAAATAATTAAAAAATATTTTTGCATTATGTTATTTTAATTTTAAATGTTTAGAAAATCAAGCATGATATTTTATAGTTATGAATTTTTTTCCAGAATTTATTGGTCAAAATAATATTTATAACTAATTGATTAATTTCGACTGTTTATTAAATTGATTTTTTTTAAAATATAAAATTGATTTTTAAATTCTTAATTATTGCCCGAGAGTTTATATGATGGTAAATTTCGTATAAAATTTAAAATTTAATTTTTGAAACACATTTTATTTTATAGGAAAGTAGTATAAAGAAAAATTCATCAATTTTTAACTCTAAGGACATGCTCTCAATTATTTAATTAGAAGGACAAGCTTTTCAATATAATACAACCATAGGACAACTTTTTTAGCTTTAAGGATAGTGCTACTGTGTAGTATCAGTTTTGTGAACTGCACTAGCAGTTTTGAAGTATTTAACATTTTTTATATTTACAGTACTATTTTCATGATTTGTAATATCAATTTATAGGTGGATCGTGTAATCTTAGACTATAATGCTATTTTGTAGTATTATTTTATTTTATTTTTTAATACTTATTATGCTTGTAGCAGCAGTTTCTAAATTACATTTTTTTGAATTATTGTAGCAGTTCAAGCATATTTAATCATATTTATGAATTATAGTACCAATTTTATGAATTATAGTAGCAGTTCATGAATTTTAGTAGCAGTTTATGGACAAATGTTCCATTTTATACATGAAGTGTGCATTTTTCTAGTAGCAGCTTATGAATTTTTTTTGAATTGTAGTAGTAGTTTATACACGTTTAATAGTATTTATGAATTATAGTAGTAGTCTATACACATTTAATAATATTTATGAATTATAGTAGAAGTTTTAAACACATTTATGTTCTTTGATAGTAGCAATAAATGATAATGTATACACATTTCGATAATATTAGTTTTCTACACATTTGATAGTATCAGTTTTATACACATGATAATAACGGTTTCTTGATAGTAGATATACATTTGATCGTAGCAATTTTATATACGTTTGATAGTAGTAGTTTTTTGATAGTTTTATACATATTTGATAGTAGATATTTTTTGAAAGTAGATATAAATGATAATGTGCAGTATTACTTTTTCTGTTTTTTTCAAGGCAATGGTGCACCTTTTCATTTTTTATAGTAGGATATGTATTGGTGGTGATTGTGAAGGAGTAAATTTAAATTGGAAAAGTAAAAGTGTATATATATATAAACACTTTAACTTATAATCACATTAATAATATACCACATAGTATCATTTTATTTAATAAAAGGAGACTGGTACCACATGATAGCAATGTTGAACCTGTTACCAAAATTTTAGATTTTGGTAATTATGGTGGTGTTAGGAGCAATGACAAGGCATATGGTCTAGGTGATGGTAGTGGGTGGAGGTGCGAGGGGTGGTGGTTGGTAATTTTAATGGTTTGTCCTTATGACTAATTTTGGAAGAATGTTTGTCCTCGTGGCTAAAATACAGAGGCTGTGTCCTTCAGGCTAAAAAATACAAATTTTTGTCCTTTATACTAATTCCCCCTTTTATTTTGTATGATTTATTTAATTAGTATACATGACGTCCTACCTTTTTGACCATCAAAAGCTGACACAATGACACAAGTTTTGTATGATTTATTTAATTATTTCCAATTTGACACAAGTTTGACACAAGTTTCAAATATAAAATTATTTCCAATTGTCGAACTGATAAGGTTGGAATTTTATAATTGTCGAACTGATAAGGCTTTTTTAGCTCTGATATACTCTGTATTGTTAGAGTGACATTTCCTACTGTCCTTACTTATTATATGTTATTAATTCCATTGTGAGATTCTATTTTAGTCATTTCCAATTTGACACAAGTTTCAAGGCTATCCATTATTGTTCTCTTTCTTCGGTCATCAAGTACACCATTCCAACCACATCATTTTGGATCACATTCCGTCTATAGTTATTAAAGTGGTTTTCGGTTTAGACAGAGAGTACGTCCATAACCGATCCCGGTTTCTTCAATAACTTTCGTAATTATTACACCGATTGGTCGTTTAATAAATTTCAAAAACCAAATCAATTTCAATTTAAATTAGAATTTATAAACCAACATTTCATTTGTCTTTCTAAATCAATTTCCATAATTTACGTTCAAACTTCTAAATTACTATTTTAAAATCTTATAATTCAATTTTTATTTAAAACAATTCAAATATTGATTCAAGTTCTTATATAAGTTTCATTCCGTAATCATTTAAATTAATTTAATTTAACATTCAAATCAATTTAAATTCATTGATCGATTTCATTCAATAATCGTTAAGTTAATTTATCATTCAAACAATTTCTATTTAAATTCCAATTATTTAAATAATTATTTAAGTTTAACTCCATTATATCAAAACTTACAATAGAATTAAATTAGATTCGTCAAATCAAATTCTTAAAATTACCAGTCTTAAATTTATTTCAACACATAAATCACATTTATTTCTTGTTAAAGAAAATCAATTTCACTTATTTACTTATTTATTTTAAACAAATTTCCAAAACGTAATTATTACAGAACTCAATTTCACTTATTAAAGAAGTTCAATTTCACTTAGCAAAGAATTCAATTTTATTTGATTATTAAATAATCCAATCTTATTTAATTAATAAAAATTTCAAAGCTTAATTATTAAATAATTTGAAAACATAACTCAGTCATTTCTTAAATTAAACCACGTTCTTTCATCAATTACTTTGTCAATATTTTGTTTCAGATTATTAAATATTAACATTTTCCTTTCATTAAAATTTAAATTCCAACTTCATTTCAAAATCTTATCATTTATTCAAATAAAATCTTTATTTTATTATCAAATCAGATTATTGACCAATCGGGTTTTACTATATTCTCTATCCTAAGCCAAAGTTTAATTTGAGTATTTATCATTTCAACCCGATTCCATTTCAATTCAAAAATCAAAGCATAGCAAATGGAACTTGCATTGATGGTGTCAAAGTAAATAAACAAACAATAGCAACCATCTATAACAACCCAATAGTTTATTTAAATAATCCTGAAATAATCGTATTAATTTGCATTTGTTATTTATGCAAATTAATATAATTATGTTTAGAATCTACACTATCATTTCATGTAGATTAAAGATTATTACACTAGTATTTATACGGTTCTTCACTTGATATCCATTGTTTAATTTTATACTACATCAAATTATACAACATATATTTAAATGGTTCAAGATGTAATTAACCATATTTCTACGCGTCCATTAAATCAACATTTAAAGGGGTCATATTATAAAAATTTTAACCAATCAAATTCAACACATATGTCGATTTAATTTTTTTAACTATCCTACGTTAATTTCAATTTCAAATTATTTATCACTTACCACATTAACAATTTAACGTCCAATGTCAACATCAAACAATCAATCATTTATCAACCAAACTGGATTATCATTGTAAGATAACAGATAATGGTATCAAATGTCACATATGAACTGATGCAGGTAATAACATATATAACAGTGTAATTAACTAACAGCAGCATATTTCAATTGTCGTTTCAATTGAAATCAAATTTAATAAATAAAAGAACATTAATCATTAGTGATTTCTCACCTTTCGAGGCTAGAGAGTTTGACACTGAATTTGAGTTACGAAATGCAAGCATGACTTCCAAAGCAAAGATAGATGGCACGATTTTGGTGAAGAAAATAGGTACGATGGACAAAGCTAATAATTGGAAAAATGATGAGAACTAATCAGAATCAGTTTGATATATACAAAATATTGGTTAATTTATAAAATCAATATTGTATCCCTAAAACACATATATTTAAAATTGAAACGGATAATAAATTTACATTTTAAACCCAATACATAAGCCAATAGTTTTGATGCATAAAATAAAACATATGTATTTGTTTCAAATTCTGTGAATATGTAAGCGAAAGTATAAAAAAAATAAGAGCAAAAGAAGATATAGCTACTGTATATATCAAAACTATATGCACCCTATATGATCACACTGTAGACAAACAAGATATAGCTACTGTATATAGAACTGTAACTAGTACATATAAAATATACTTATAAAAGATAAAGTAAAACACATATATTCAAATATATATACACACACGACACACATATTACTGATATATATACACGTACGCAACACAAACATCACTGATATATGTAAGCAAATATATTTAGATTCATATTACTACACAACTTACGTATATATCTAAACCTGGTGATATGTACTATGTATATACACAGTTTAAAAATCAATATTAAATAAAAAAGTATATTATATATTTTTCAATAATCTCGTACAATATATGCAGACAGTATACATATTCTAGACAAATATATGTGGCCTTGATGTGTAAATGGTGTACACAGGTATATGCGGGCATCAGGTAATGCACACGCGGTAGGGACAAGGCAAAAATCAAACGCGGAAAGGGGTTTGCAAATCTGAACGGGGAATAAGATCTTATTCAAAACTTCTTACAAATACATATATTCAAATAACAAAATATATAACTCAGTATATATGCAAAATTTATATCCACTAATAGATAATATATAGAATATACATATATTAATAAATTATTACCAAAATCAATATGAGCGGACCTAGTTTGATCTAAACTAATATATATGCTAGACTCACGTATCAATCATCCTGGTGCTATACATATATGTGATCAGAGCGAATACATTCTATATCATACAACAAAATACATTTTATTATATACTTTAGAAGTGTAGGTTATTAAAATATATCTTATACTAACAGGTTACATTACAATGTACATAGCATATTTACAGATGTAAACTATTATACTTATACAATAAAACCAAACAGCTTATACAATATAGGCTTAGATCACAAATGTGCTCGCCAAAGGCAAACTGAAATGAACGAAACAAATCCGATGAACAAACGTGCTTTATATAAATTTAGTTGAGGGAAGAGCTTGACAGATAAGAACGGCTAATATACAATATATAAAGGAAAAGAACAGTCACATGTTAGGAAAACCTGGACGAGCAAGCACGACGGGAGGAAGTGGATCAGAGGGGATGTGGAAGATCGGCACAAGATCGATGGTCGATGTGAAGTAGCGGGCGAGGCGGCTGGAGGGTTGCTCCGCCAAGGCGGGCTGGTGGCTGCGGCACAAGCATGGACAAGTGGGAGATCGACGAAGCAGGGGCGATTATGGTGGAAGCTCGGCCATAGGATTCGGCCATGGGTGAGATAAAAGGGGCTCGGCTGTAAAGGTATTGAAACATGGATGAGGAGAGAGAGGGCGGGCCGAGGCGGCAGCGGGAAGGTCGTTGCTGTGTGTTGCTTGGAGAAGCCAGAGGAGATGGCAGGCGGAAGGTGTTGGCCGAGATTATGGGTTTCTGGAGTGGAGATGCTGTTGCATGCAAATAAAACAAATGCAAGAGAGAGGGAAAAAGAAGAAGGAAAGAGCGGATAAGGCGGATTTAAATTGTTGTGCAGGGAGGTGATACATATTTCATAGAATATAGGAATAAGGGAGAGGAGGACAATGAACGTACATGCAATATATTTGCAATGTCTATCTTCACCAGCTAGAACAGAGATCGAACCGACATATAATAAATAGAATATAGGGAATAGTGGAAGTCATGCATATTGAATCCAAAATATTAATGTCAAGTGGCTGCTCAGTTTCACACGCGGATACACGAAAGAAAAAAAACACCAATGTTCAAAAACGGATACCGATATGGCTGACTGGCTTACCGATTTCGTCATGTTTCGAATTACGAAACATATGAATGAATATATTATGAAAATCAGCACGACGAGACGGTCAAAACGGTATACAAATATCAGTGGTTCGATTGAATTATAAAAATTCGAATTTTCTACATGCGGAAAATGCAGCCAAAACGCAGAAAAATAAGACCGACGGAGCTAAAGAAGTCTGAATTTGAAAAAACGAAAAACGTTGTCTTGTTTAGAAGATGATTTAGAATTTTCCTATAAAAAATATTTCGGTTTCGAAAATATTTTATTTTCATCAATTCCTAACTGATTAAATTGAAATAAAATTACACACGAAAATAAACTTTCATATTTTCGGATGAAAATTTACCAGTTGCTATGTTTAACTAGATGCATTTCAATTATTAAATTTATATTTTAAAATTTTATTTTTAAAATTTCACGAAAATTCAATTAATCGTATAATTAAAACGGTTAAAATTTATGGGTCGTTACATTCTCCCCCACTCAAAACTTTTGGTCCTCGAAAAGAAAGGAGGTAGGAGAACAGAAACGACTAGAAGAAAATAAACTTGAATTATAAAATAAAAAAATTAATTTAAACCATATAAATTTCAATTTAAATTAATTTATATTCAACAATTGACTTTAAACTCAAGGAATTTTACTAATTTGGTTTAATTTCAATTTATCATTGTTTGTTACGAAATTTATTTCAAACAATAATTTATTTTATTAATCCTTTTATTATTCAATTAACCTAGTATTCTATTTATCTCTATTAATCATTTTATAATTAAACTTAAGAGTACAACATTTATTATAACTACTCAAATTTATTTAAAATTTCTTTTTACATCATTTTATATTATACAATATTCAATTACATAGTTAACTTTTAAAAATTTAGGTAAGTTATATATAATGTAATTGAGTATTATCCAAATAAAATTTTCAATTCACTTATTTCAAGTTAAATATGTAGTCGAAATTTTTGGCTTTATTGAAAATCATCCTTAAATCAAAATTTTAAGAATTAATTTCCGATTAACTTCAAACCATTTTAGAGATATTTATATACATACAATATCCAATTCAAACCTAAATCAATACTAATATATATATATATATATATATATTTTAAATCAAGTCATACTTTAGAAATTCAAATCAAATTCATTTCAAAACAAAAGTATAGCAAGCTACCGATGGTCTCTCCTCTTCGAAACTCGAAAATGAATGTCGATGATGCGGCCGCCATCACTGAAATTATTTTCCAGCGACAAAATAAGAGAGCACTGATTTTAAATATTTTTATTTTTCTTTTGGAACAATCTCTATTCGAAAATATTTTAAATAATATACCCTTTGAAATTTTAAGTCTCAAGTTTGAAACCATCGGAAATTAAATTCTTAGTTTCATGATTTAAATTCATTTCAATTTCTAAATTAATTTATAACCACGACCTATGGTTCAATTATTTATATATATGCAATAAAAGCCAACGGTTTTTAAAACAATGAATGATAATCAAATATTATCATTTCAAAAATCAACTTACTAACAGTATAGTTATAGAAAATTCATACTTATATATATATATATAATATAATCATACAAACTTTATTTTATTTACCAAATTTGAAAACAATATCGTGTCAGTTTGCTCTGCTCAAGTGTTTTGGAAATCCTATCGATAACGTTGATCAGACGAATCGATCGAAACCCAAATCAACATCAACAACTCAAACAACACAATATATATATATAACATTTTAATACTAATTTACAAATACACTTCCTCGCTCGACAATACAGAAATAAATTTTCAAAGCAAGGATAGAGATTCAATTTTGATAGACTCAAATCAACGAAATTTTGAGTCAAAGATATATTCAAAACAGAGATAAGATGATTAAATAATCAAAATAAGAAGATGAATAAGCTTACTAAATCGCGGGTAATCTTGACCGGGTCGACCGTGACTTCAAGAATAAGATCGATGCAGAATTTCGAGGTAAATCAACATTTGATCTTAAGAAATAGAATCAGGCATAGCAGGAGAAGCATCATAAACCGAGAACACAAAAGTCTCCGGTAAATCGATGTCTATTGTAGAGGAGTTTCGCCCCTTTTATAAATCAATTTAAGATTGGCAAGACCGCTGACTTATTATAAAGATCATCCGAATTGGAGTTATGGATACTCCAGAATTAAAAGAAGACGAATAGTGAGGGACGTGAATGGATTTTGGAACCGCAGGGAATGTTCCGAAAATTCAAAGGAATCGAGTCAAAAGGAAGAGATTCAAACTCGAATGAAGTGATTCTGTAAATACATTTACCCTATATGCCAAGTTTTGCCTGGAGCTACCAAAGCTCTAATACCAACTGTAACGACCCGCTATTTTGGACCATTCGCATCCGCACATGTCGGACTTGAATAATCCAAAATACCGAATTGTTAATTTAAATTTGGCAAAAATGAACATATACAGTAAATAAATAATCACAGATCACAGACACAGAGTAATAAATGCAGCGGAAATAAAAAGATAGTAGTTCATGAAGCTACTATATACATATAAGAGTTTAATAAGGTACAACCGAAGTCTCTAATACAGTAGTCAATATACAATGTCAGAATACATCACTGGAATCAACTGAATATCTGAAAGCTGGATCGATAGCTGGATAGATTGCTGAATCTCCAAGCGAAGCCCCAACTCCAAAGGTGAGTCTCGAGTACTGGTACACTCAGTCTGACCCGAGAGTAAAGCAAAACACAAAACACTCGAGTCAGGATTAACATTCTTATATCCATAAATCCAACTCAAGTGAAATAACAACTGAAATACAAGCAACTCGAAGGATGTTGGGATAACCATCCTCTAAGGATCCGTTAAACTATCTACTATGTAGTAGTGTACGTTAAGTAGATAATGTCTATCAGTAATATAAAGTATCAAAATAGTGTTAAGGCATTACCATTATTCCCCTTAACACATTTTTATATAAGCATCATAGTCTATGCAGCACTGTAAACTCCACCGTAAACTAGTGGGCTATCAGGGAGTACTCCATAGGTATATCACAAAACAAATTCGTAGTGGTCGCGTATATATGGATACAAGTATGACAAGGCACATGAGGCAATACCCAAGGTAGTGAAACTACCGTTTGCCTGATCCGGACTGGTGAGAACGCATCGCTGCAACGATCGCAACACCGCGAAACAACACTCCCAAAATTTCGAGGGTGCACACCAATCAATAACAAGTAATCAGTAGTCTACGAAAAAGTGTGTTCGCTCGAGGTGGCTAACCCCATTTGGCCCGGTACGGCTCCTGTTTTAGTCATTTCCAATTTGATACAAGTGTGAAGGCTATCCATTATCGTTCTCTTTCTTCAGTCATCACGTGCATCATTCCAACCACTTCATTCTGGATCATACTCCGCGTATAGTTATTAAAGTGGTTTTCGGTTTAGACAGAGAGTATGTCCATAACCGATCCTGGTTTCTTTAATAACTTTCGTAATTATTTCACCGATTGATCGTTTAGTAAATTTCAAAAACCAAATCAATTTCAATTTAAATTATAATTTGTAAACCAACATTTCATTTGTCTTTCTAAATCAATTTCCATAATTTACGTTCAAACTTCCAAATTACTTTTTCAAAATCTTATAATTCAATTTCAATTTTTATTTAAAACAATTCAAATATTGATTCAAGTTCGTATATAAGTTTCATTCCGTAATCATTTAAATTAATTTAATTTAACATTCAAATCAATTTAATTTCATTGATCGATTTCATTCGATAATCGTTAAGTTAATTTATAATTCAAATAATTTCTATTTAAATTCCAACTCATTAAATCAATTACTTAAGTTCAACTCCATTATATCAAAACTTACAATAAAATTAAATTAGATTCGTCAAATCAAATTCTTAAAATTGCTAGTCTTAAATTTATTTCAACGCATAAATCACGTTTTGTTTCTTGTTAAAGAAAATCAATTTCACTAATTTACTTATTTAATTTAAACAAATTTTCAAAACTTATTTACTATAGAACTCAATTTCACTTATTAAAGAAGTTCAATTTCACTTATCAAAGAATTCAATTTTATTTGATTATTAAATAATCCAATCTTATTTAATTAATAAATAATTTTAAAACTTAATTATTAAATAATTTCAAAACATAATTCAATCATTTCTTAAATTAAACCACGTTCTTTTATCAATTACTTTGTTAATATTTTGTTTCAGATTATTAAATATTAACATTTTCCTTTCATTAAAATTTAAATTCCAACTTCATTTCAAAATCTTATCATTTATTCAAATAAAATCTTTATTTTATTATTAAATCAGATTATTGACCAATCGGGTTTTATTATATTCTCTATCCTAAGTCAATGTTTAATTTGAGTATTTATCATTTCAACCCGATTCCATTTCAATTCAAAAATAAAAGTAAAGCAAAGGGAACTTGCAGTGTGATAACTAGGATGGTGTCAAAGTAAATAAACAAACAATAGCAACCATCTATAACAATCCAATAGTTTATTTAAATAATCCCGAAATAATCGTATTAATTTACATTTGTTGTTTATGCAAATTAATATAATTATTTCTAGAATCTACACTATCATTTCATGTAGATTAAAGATTATTACACCAGTATTTATACGGTTCTTCACTTGATATCCACTGTTCAGTTTTATACTACATCAAATTATACAACATACATTTAAATGGTTCAAGGTGTAATTAACCATATTTCTACGTATCCATTAAATTAACATTTAAAGGAGTCATATTATACAGTTGGAAAAATGAAAAATGACGACTTGTTCAGAAGATGATTTAGAAATTTTCTATATAAAAATATTTTGGTTTCGAAAATATTTTGTTTTCATCAATTTCTAACTGATTAAATTGAAATAAAATTACACACGAAAATAAACTTTCATATTTTCAGATGAAAATTTACCAGTTGCTATGTTTAACTTGACGCTTTTAAAATATTAAATTTTTATTTCAAAATTTTATTTTTAAAATTTCACGAAAATTCAATTAATTATATTATTAAAACAGTTAAAATTTAGAGGTCGTTACAATTTTGTAATGACCCGCAAATCCGTACCCCTTTGAGTTAACAATATTCTCCATCAGTTCAACTCAAATTGGACGGTAATACAAACCATTAGGGCTAAAGAAGAAAGAGGTAGAAGAAGACGAAAACAACATCAAAATCTCACAATCGCAGTGGAACAATACATAATAGATAACAACTGATATTTATACAAAAAGAACTATTACTGTTTTTATACATTAGATCATCAGGGAACAATACCAAACAATAACACAATGCTGGACTATTATAATAATTTGTCCCACAAGGCTGAATATACAGCAAACCATACACAGTGGAGTATAAGTTAGATATGTGATATACGACTTCGTCATCCAGCTCGTCTTCTGAGCTCCACAGCATCCTATCATGTATCTGTAATATTCGGTCTGATCCAAGCATTATAATAAAATAACACCTGAGTACGTTTGGAAAACCAGCGTGAGAAAACACGCTCATTTAAATTATTAAAGTATTCAAAATCCTTTGAAATCAAAGGTATCTCGTAAGACCACGCTACAAGTAAACATGTCGGGTTTTACCTTACGATAACCAAAACATTTCTTATCAAAATCCTCCGATATTATGATAGTTTCTAAGTACAAATACTCATTCAAATAGGCGAAATTGTTACATTCATTAAATTCCAGCATACTGGGCACTACAATCAAAACCGTGAAGGGCACGTAGGGAGACTGGATTTCCAACTAATGACTAGGCACTGGGTACCACCTTTCACGGTACCTGGTCTAGATCATCATACCGAGGATCACTTCCAATCTCCTGCAACATAAGACTAGAGCTACCCCTTACTGGATAGTCCGAGTAAGATCACCCTGTGTTTGGGATCAGCAACCGCCCACACAGCCGAATAAAAGGGACATCTAGACAGGGGAAATCTTACACTAATTGAGTGCTACCCACTTAGCCTTGCTTCATATCCCCTGATTTTTAGTCATTCCCGGTTGATGAGGCTCGAGGCTAAGCGTTACCTTTTTAGAAATATTCATGTAGAATTCTTATTGTCCTCCAATGACAATATACTGATAGCATTCATCCATACAAGTCCGTTCCCAGTCCGAACGGAACCGAAGGCACTACTCTTACTACATCCATTTTGGAATCATCCTCAAGATTAGTAGCGACTAGCCCTTGCACTTCACTGCTCCATCTTCGACTCCAAGCTCTTGTTTTCTTTTCGAAAATGTACTCGTTGGATCGAAGTGGTTTTCGGATCACAAACCCAATCTCGATTTCTTCAAAACAACGTTCGCTGTTTTCTTGTAATCTCAACCCCGGTTCTCTTGTAAATAAACAGACGAAATAAGATCGGAGTTCACCTCCTAACTGTTTTTGTGGATGGACTTCCTTACAAACGTCCTAGAAGAACGAATGAGTTTACACATACAGTATAGCACCTTGAACGGTAATTGTACCATATAATTCCTGTGTTTCCTCTAAATATTTCCAAAGTTATATTTAGGTCCATATTTGGTAGTTGGTTATTTAACTATCAAATAAGCAATCATTCAACCAAATATTTATCTTCACTGAAAACATCAAGTCTTATTCAATTTAGATTTTAAATAAAATAAATCACTTTATCCAAAATTGTACACTTAAAACATTTAAATACAAAGCTACTAAAATTCTTTATCCAATATAATACTTATGAAATTCTATAATAATTTTTTGAGTAAAACTTAAGCCAGGATACTTTTAAAATAAAGCTATTATATCAAATAATAATGTTAAAATTTTCCTTTTAAAACCATAATACTAATTAACTCTTAAAAATAGTTAACTACAATAATTAACTTAATTACTATTTATTTTAACACTTAAAACAATTTAATAATAAACTTTTCTAAAACATTCTTTTAAAACACTTTTAAAACTTTTAATTTATACTTAAAAAAACAATCTTCGAAAATGTACTTAGCTTTTCAGGGAAATACACTTTCCACCCCAGTAAAACCGGTCTTTTCATTTATAAATCCTTCTCGATTCATCTCCATTTAAAAATATACGTTCCAAACACTTAATCGATTTTAAAATCGATCCTTTGAATTAAATTTCCTTTAAAATTTATTTCTCGATTTATCCTAATTTATCCCAAAATCCATTGATTTTAAATTCACTCCTTATTTATAATTTAAAACCTTATTTAAATCGGAAATATAAATTTCATACTCTACGTCAAAATTCTCATTTTATTTTTCCCAACTCATTTAAATCATGAATTTAAAATAAATCTTTTGTTCTTAAACAACATCGCTTAGGTCCTCAAAACTCTTTTATTCCCATTTATTCAAAATCTCTATTTTTTCCATACTCGAAATTTATTTAATAGTATTTAAAACTTAACTTTTTATGCTTTTCCAAGTTCATTCTTTTAATTTATCCAAATTCGCTAGAATTATCTTATATAAAATTCCCTTTTTATTTTCCTTTAAAAATTCAATCTTTATTTTTTTGATATCTTCAAATACCCAAATATATTTAGCCAAACCATAGTATTTAATAACTTCAATTTCAATATTATCTCTCGCAGATTATCAAATAAATCATATCACAGATAATAAAAATAATTTCAATATTTTCAAGGAATCCTGTTGGATCCCTCCAACCTGTTTCCCTGCATCCACAGATGTTATCACAATATAAAAATACCAATCCCACTTCAAGGGGGATATCGCAGTATCAAGGGTCATCCACTATTATGCGGGGCGCATAGGGTCTCATCCGTTATCTAATGCGGGAATATTAATCACTCCAATATATATACTCCCATATATAATATCACATCCAGGCTGATAATAAATCATCAATTCAATCAATTAACCAATAATTTAAATTTAACAATTTAAATCCACTACTAATCCAATTTGTGTGAGATTAACTCACATTTGATTTTAATGTTTGCAATCCACTCCAACCGGCTTGCCTCTCCATGATTTTTGACCTTGCATAAACATTATATGGTTTATTAGCATTTTAAATAATCGAATAATTAATCCCCATTTAATTTTTTTAATTTAAACTAATAATTTAATTTAACAATTTTCCTTTAATAATTTTGGTAACAAATAATTAAATAAGTCAATAAAACAAGTTAATCACTAACATTATTCAAAATTAAATAGTAGGTTTAATATGTATCTTTATTTTTCTTTTCTTTTGAAACCACATATATTTTTATAAAATAATCTATATAGATTAAAAAAAAATCAAATTTTATACAAACTCGAACACTAAAAAAATTCCATTTACAAAAATCTTATATATATGTTTATTAAATCAAAAACAGAATTATTTTATACTTTACCGTAATTATATTTTTTCTGCTTTCCGAATATATATATATATATATATATATATATATATATTGAAAAAACTGCATTTATATGTCTCATTGTGTAATTATATTTTCACCTTTTTCCTCTGTAATATATATATGTTATTAAATTAAATTAAAGTTATAATATTTATACCTTACATTCTTCGAACCGCTCTGCCCTAGCCTCCTCCCTACGAACCTCGAACGAATCACGAAACCCTACGACACCGCCCAACCCATCACCGAACTCTAACTCCCCCCACGCGCGCTCAACCCTTTCGTCACCATTTCCTAACCCATCTCCCCTTCCCCAACTCCTCGCGAACGTATCGCCCCATAGCCACGAGCCTCACCTTCAATCGATTTGTCGACCGCTTCTTTTGATTTTTTTATATGAATGCGATTCGAATTCGCTTCAGAGAATGGAAAGAAGCAGCTTCGAACTTAGGCAGAAAAGAAAAGAAGCTCGCAATGGATTTTCGTTTGGAGTTGTTAAAGAACGAACGAAGACAGAGATAATGAATTCATTTTTTTTATGAGCTTTTTTTAAGCCATTACTTTGATTTTCAATTTATCTGCTTGCTGTTTTAAAAAGAGGAAGGGGGTGGGAGACACGACTTGGTGTAACGTGTTTGAATGGTCCTGCTAAAACGACATTGTGGTGAAGGCAAAAAGTTCTGATGTGCTATAAATTATCAAATAAATTTATATAAAGGTATATTATTTAAATTTCAATCGTCTCGAAATCGTAACTTAAAATTTTGACATCCTACCGAGGCGTGCCGCTAGGTGTTTATAATATAATACTCCTATTTCAAATGCAATGGAAAAGGTTTGGAGTCCTAATTTGATTGTATGGAGAAGATAGCCTTTTGGACCCAGTTATTTTATTGAATTCTCGATATAAATTCCAACGCGTTACATAACGTACGGCCACACGATAACTCCAAATGCTACGAAAATTGAAATCCGATAATATTACATTATTACGAATCCAATGGAACTGGTTTCGTCCAAATCCAATACTGTGCCTCGGAAGGCTGTTTTTAAATGTTAATTTAAACGATATAGTTTCAAAACTGAACAAATCATCCTTTAATTTAGTTTTAAAATTTTTATTATCTTTAGTATTGTCAATATAAATTTGACAGACCTTTGAAATATTTTTAACAAGCTTAAAACTCCAGATTCAATATTTAACCCAATTTCCAATTATTAAACTCAATAATTAAATCATCCAATAAATAGTGACATTTGAAATTTCAAGTTAAAAATTAACATTTAAATATTTAAAATGGATTAAATATTTCAATTTCGAATGTCTAATATTTCAGGTTGTAATATTTTCACCCCTTATTAGAATTTCGTTCCCGAAATTGCTAGTTAAGAAGAATGGTCCAATACCCGTTTATCATTTTCCCAAAGTCAAACAGTTTTTAACAACTCCCCTAAAACAATCTTTTTATTAAAGATATGTTATCAATTCTACTAACTTCCCAACTCATCCATAAGTTTCAAACAATATCACTTCCTCAACCATTTCAAACTATAATTTAAAATCCAAAATTTTAATTATCAAAAAAAATTTCCAAAATTTTTCTAACCCTCTAAATTTTCGAAATTTTTTGCCAGCGTCTCCTTTGTGCGGCTAGATCAGAACAACTACAAAAAGCCTCTACAAGTCCCAAATTTTCAAAGAAAACAAAAGCCAAGTGGCTAGATCAAGAAACCATCAAATTTCATATACAATTTAAATACATACCTTTTTGTCGAGCAATGCAAAATTTATCTTCTGAAATCAAAACATCAATTTATCCTTTGCTTTTAAATACATGTATTCTACTTAGCAATAATATCCAATCATAGAGTTCAAAATCATTTTATTACTTCCTTTTAAAATTTTCAGTAGTTGCTTTACTTAAGCTGTACGATGTATACATATCATCCGTACACAATATCAATCCGATCGCTCACTCGATCACGCAATTCCACTTCCGAACTAGTATCGTCCACCCGACCCTCTAGTGCAGACTCAGAACTGGTTTCTTGATCAGAAACCGTCATTCTCCTTGCATAGCCATATACTATGATATAGAATTCCAGAATCAATCAAAAATCCATATCCAAGGTTCGCCGCCGAAAATCGAGTGAAAAGTCCCAACTCGGATCGATATAACTATCTCGAAATTCTATGCTCCAATCTGGATCACATCGCTATGCGAATAAAATAATATACGTACATCCAACGTATTAATCTCCAATTAATTATTAGCTGTATCAATTCTCTTTTTATTCACATTCATTTTTATTTCTATCCACTTATTCTCAATTATTATTTCACACGCCTTTATGAGATCTTCATTCAAACATTAACTTAGTATACCAATTTTACTTAAGAATTTCTCTAAATTTTCTTAAGTTTATTGTATATATATATATATATATATATATATATATATTTTATACACTTCTTATATTTATTTTCATTTGACCACTGAAGTTTACATCCATTTTTATTTAATCCACATTTTCAATTTCAAGTAAAATTTATCTCCAAACTTTGCATATTGAATTCTACTAACCACATCTCAACCCATATTCACTTTCCTAGTTACTGAAATTAGTTTCATCCACTAATTCATTTCCAATCAAATTAAATTTTAAATCTATTCAACTTACTAATTTAATTAACCACTCCATTAATTTCAAATCCCAATAAAAAGTTTGTTTCCAAACTTTTACTTCTTTTAGTTTCTTCGAACAAGTTCTACAATTTCACTTTATTTGACACGATTCAATTTAAATTCCAATATTCAGTTTCAATTTCATTTCTTACAAATGCAAATTCATTTGTTTATTCACGGATTTATTTTCAACTATTAAATTTTATTTCAAAAACTTATTCCATTTGGCCTACTTAGATTCATTCCCTCAAAAT
Source organism: Allium cepa (assembly GCA_030765085.1). Lineage (NCBI taxonomy): Eukaryota > Viridiplantae > Streptophyta > Magnoliopsida > Asparagales > Amaryllidaceae > Allium > Allium cepa. The sequence continues at coordinate 962,416,607 of CM060931.1, forward strand.
TTACTTTTATTTAAGTTAATTCGGTTACATTTCAATTTATTTCAAAATTTTAACTTCTACAAGTTCTCCAACTTGTTTACACTCCATTCACTAATCTTTTCCAATTCACTTCAATTAATTGGCTTACTTTTCTAACTTATTTCGTTTTCATGCTTATTTAAATTTAACTCTTTTTTCAAGTTACATTTCATTCCGAATACTAACTGGTTCTTATAGGTTATGAAACCATTTTATCACATCTTCAAATAACAATTTAGATCAAACCCGGAGTTTTCAACAGTTGTTCAATTTCAAAAATCATTTTCGAAATCATCTGCATCCCAAAATCATTTGGTATATCCAATTATTTCTTTGTATTTGAAAATCAAAACAATTTTACCAAACCAAAACTTCAACGGTCACAACATTCAGGTAGCAATTCCTCTCCTGGAAACTCGAAAATGAACACCGATGTTGTCACGATCACCATCGGAGTTATTTTTCAACGACTAAAAAGATTTCAGTGCTTTAATTCTTTTAGAACGTTTCAAATATTTTTGATTCCAATTCTCACCAGATTTCATATCCAATTCAAAAAAATATTTTCGAGTATTATCACTATTATTCCTCCAAAGCATTTGAAAATCATTTTCAAACTCAAAAGGAATTAAATTCCCCAAACTTTCGAATTTCAAATCCTTTCAGTCAATATTTCAACATTCCTCTGAAATTTTATTTCATTTCAAATTATATATCACATTTATAAATTCGTATTTACAACTCCATTTTGTTATATTATTCTTAACATTCGATTATAACTTCAATTTCTTATTCAATTTCCACAATAATAATGATAATAATTTAATATTATCACATCCTATCAAGTAAGAAAACCATATTTAACTATAATAAGTATTAAAAATTATTCCTTTTATATATGAAATAAATTGGGGTAAAATTATTTCATTTATCCTATTTCAAAAAAATACCGTGTTGATTAGCCTAGTTTAAGAGTTTAGAAATCCCTATTGATATAGTTGTCCAGATTACAGCAACCAGTATTTATAAACAATCAACCGATAAGTCAACACAATTTTTTATATTCACTAACAAACACGCGCTCGTATCTTTTATTACACTCGACTCATTCTAGAGTACTACTGACTCTATCTCTAATGAGTAATCCCCACCAGAGCAAAGGTTCTCGTTTAACCTTCAGCTCTGATACCAAATGTAATGATCCGCAAATCCATACCCCTTTGAGCCGACAATATTCTCCATCAGTTCAACACAAATTGGACGGAAATACCAACCATTAGGGTTAAAGAAGAAAGATGTAGAAGAAGAAGATGAAAACAACATCAAAATCTCATAATCGCTGCGGAACAATATATAATAGATAACAACTGATCTTTATATAAAAGAACTATTACTGTTTTTATACATTAGATCATCAATGTACAACATCAAACAATAACACAATACTGGATAGTTATAATAACTTATCCTCAAAAAGCTGAATATATAGCATACCATACACAATGGAATATAAGTTAGATACGTGATATACGACTCCATCATCCAGCTCGCCTCCTGAGCTCCATAACATCCTACCATGCATCCGTAATACTCGGTCTGACCCGAGCATTATAATAAAATAACACCCGAGTCAGTCAAGAAAACCAACATGAGAAAAAACACTCAGTTAAATAAATATAGTTTTTAAAATCCTTTGAAATCAAAGGTATCTTGTAAGACCACGCCACAAATAAACATGTTGGGTTTTTACCATACGATAACCAAAACATTTCTTATCAAAATCCTCTGATATTATAATAGTGTCTAAGTATAAATACTTATTCAAATAGCCAAAATTGTTACATTTATTAAATTCTAGCATACTAGGCTCTACAATCAAAACCGTAAAGGGCACGTAAGGAGAATGGATTTCCAACTAATGACCAGGCATTGGGGTTCCACCTGTCACGCTACCTAGTCTAGATCAGCATACCGAGCACCACTCCCGATCCCCTGCAACACAAGACCAAAGCTACCCCTTACTGGATAGTCCGAGTAAGATCACCCCGCAGTTGGGATCAGCAACCGCCCACCGCCGAATAAAAGGGACATCTAGATAAGGGAAATCTTACCCTAATTAGGTGCTACCGACTTAGCCTTGCTGCGTATCCCCTGATTTTTAGTCATTCCCGGTTGATGAGGCTCGAGGCTAAGCGTTACCTTTTTACAATTATTCACTTAGAATGCTCACCGTTCTCCAATGACAATGTACTGATAGCATTCATCTATACAAGTCCATTCCCGGTCCGAACAGAACCGAATGCACTACTCCTACTACATCCATTTTGGAATCATCCTCAGGATTAGTAGAGACTAGCCCTTGCACTTCACTGCTCTATCTTCGACTCCTAGCTCTTGTCTTCCTTTCGAAAACGTACTTGTTGGATCGAAGCGTTTTTCGGATCACAAACCCGATCCCGGTTTCTTTGAAACAATGTTTGCTATTTTCCATTAGTCCCAACCCGGTTCTCTAGAAAATAAACAAACGAAAATAAGATCAGAGTTCACCTCCTAACAGTTTCAATGGACGGATTTCCTTACAAACGTCCTAGAAGAACGAACGAGTTACACCTATAGTATAGCACCTTGAACGGTAACTGTCCCATATAATCCCATGTTTCCTTTAGATGTTTCCAAAGTTATATCTGCGTCCAGATTTGATAGTTAATTATTTAAAAATCAAATAAATAATCATTCAACCAAATATTTATCTTCATTGAAAACATCAAGTCTTATGGAATTTAGATTTTAAATAAAATAAATCACTTTATCCAAAAATATACACTTAAAATATTTAAATACAAAGCTACTTAAATTCTTTATCCAATATAATGCTTACGAAATTGTATAATAATTTTTCGAGTAAAGCTTAAGCCAAAAACTACTTTTAAAATAAAGCTATTATATCAAATAATAATGTTAAAATTTTCCTTTTAAAATCATAATACTAATTAAATCTTAAAAATAATTAACTACTATTTACTTTAACACTTAAAACAATTTAATAATAAAATTTTCTAAAACATTCTTTTAAAACACTTTTAAAACTTTATTTTATACTTAAAAAGACCTTCTTTGAGAATATACTTAGCTTTTCGAGGAAATACACTTTCCACCCCAATAAAAACCGTCTTTTCATTTATAGATCCTTTTCGATTTATCTCCAATTTAAAATTTATGTTCCAACTCTGTAAATTTTCTTTTCCACACTTAAAAATAAAATTCATTATTTATCTTTAAAACAAATTACCCTTTCCTTATAATTTCCACCATGAATTTATACTTCCAAATTATTCACTGATAAATATTTCACTTTATTTATAAACCCCGTTTATAAATTCCATAAACTCATTCTATTTTAATCACTGTCACAAAACACTTAATCGATTTTATAATCGATTCTCTAAAGCAAATTCTTTTTAAAATTTATTTCTCGATTTATCCAAATTTATCCCAAAATCCATTGATTTCATATTCACTACTTATTTATAATTTAAAACCTTATTTAAATCTAAAATATCAATTTCATACTCTACTTCAAAATTCTTTTTTTATTTTTCCCAACTCATTTAAATCTTGAATTTAAAATAAATCCTTTTATTCTTAAGCAATATCGCTTAAGTCCTCAAAACTCTTTTATTCCTATTTATTCAAAATCTCTATTTTTCCATACTCGAAATTTATTTAATAGGATTTAAAAATCAACTTTATATTCTTTTCCAAGTTCATTCTTTTAATTTATCCGAATTCGCTAGAATTATTTTACATAAAATTCACTTTTTATTTTTCTTTAAAAATCCAATCTTTATATTTTTGATATCTTAAAATACCCAAATATATTCAGCCAAACCATAATATTCAATAATTTCAATTTCAATATTATCTATCACAGATTATCAAATAAATCATATCACAAACTATGAAAATAATTTCAATATTTTTGAGGATTTTAGTTGGATCTCTCCAACCTGTTTCCTTGCATCCATAGATGTTAGCACAATATAAAAATACCTATCCCACTTCAAGGGGGATATAGCGGTATAAATGGTCATCCGCTATTATGTGGAGCGCATAGGGTCTCATCCGCTGTATAATGCGGGAATGTCAATCACTCCAATATATATACTACTATATATAATATCACATCCAAGCTGATAATAGATCATCAATTCAATCCCTATCTTTTTTATTCCTATAAATAGCATGTGGATTGCACTGGCCAAATTTGGAGAAGGCTGGTCCTTGTTTGATGGATCACTAGTGATCCACGGACTTTGTGATTTTCTCTTGTGCGAATTTCTATTTAACCCTCTCAAGCTGACAGTATTTCCCTTCATACTTTCTTTTGGCTATCTGAGCTATTCTTCCTTGCGATCCGAGCAATCTTTCCTATGATCCGATCCTAGAATTGCCAAACCAAACTCTTATCTTGCCATCACTGCCGCCATTCATCGCCACAAGAGCTCTTCCCCTTCTACCACCTCTGGCTTTGCTGTCACCTTGACTTAGCCATGCAACTTTGTTACTATGCATTTCCAAATTGCCATCGGTACTTCTTCTCTGAATCGATGTCGACAATTCTCCTTTGGATCGCCATCATCTGCTTCCTTGGGATTGTTGGGTCGCCGTTGTCGAACACTCCAATCGTCCTTGCCCTTTGATTCTTAATTCGAGGTAGGTGATGCTAATTATGGCATTCTTTTAGCAATTCGATGACGGGGTTTTATGGTGATGATTGTCATGGAAAATCGGAATGATTATGATTTTATGGAAGAAGATAGTAAATCGAGTCTTGAGTTCTTAACGGAACTACACTTGGGCCTTGCCCAATGCTTGAGATGTTTTGCTGTCTTTATCCACAAAATCAAAATTGACTTGTACTAAGTGACATTGATGATACAACACGACATATCACGAATTGGTTTTAATCCTTTTGACGGGAAATAACGGCTTTAGATAGCATCTTGTAAGCGGCTTATATTGTTATCACCTTTCGAAGAGTTCAGATTGGTCTTGTTTTTGCAATTCAGTGTACTTGAACTGAGAAGAGATTTTTGTGTGCTTCGAAAAATAAATCCATTATCGATCGTTGATCGATCATGGGTAAGTGTAGAAGAAATAATTTTAAAAAGTGATATGAAAATCCTTTTTCATCCTTTACTATGAGCAAACTATTTATATGGGATAGAGCGGTAGTAGTGTTTAGGAAACCAAGCTTACCCAACATAGATAACATACTACACTGCCCTGGTATATACTTGAAATCAGATGTGTCGGTGTAATCCGATATTCCTTCAAAATTCAAGCGTTGTAGGGGAATTTTTTAGCTAAAGGTATAATTACCTGACCACGTTGGACGCAAATTCTATTATGTAGAATGAAGTATCCATCTTCTCGCCGTAATTCCAATGGAGGAATTTAGGCACTTTCAAAAGTTGAATTGTCGTCTGTCGCCCCTTCCTCTTCTACTTCACGAGCTGAATATAGTCAAATTGTCCCGGTTGGCCAGGTTGTGGACCGGACTCCTTCGAATTTCAGAGTTCTTCTTAATCCACCAGAGGGAGCTTCCTCCATAATTTTTGCTAAGGTACTGCATAACATTTGCTTGCAACTTGGCATTTCGGAGGAGGACATGCGCCTTTCAGAGTAAAATGAGTTTGCCTGTACACCACCTTGGGATACACTGCTTGCCACTGGTAGATCTGCTTAAACGGAGCAGTGCCTCCCTTCGATGACTTCTTGAGAGAAACTCTTTCGAACTAGGAAATTGCCTCATTCTAATTTCATCCTAATAGATATGAAATCTTGACTTGCCAGCACGTTCTATTTATGAAAACATAACCATGCCTCGAGTTTAGACGAGTTGAGATATTTTCTCTCATTAAAGAGGAGAGACGAATGCCCATGCCTTGTCATCATCGAGGCTCAAAGGAATTGCAAGATCGTGTTGTATCTTCAAAGTAAATTTTCTCAATTCAAGACTCGGTACTTCTTCATTAGATGTCCCGAAGGGTTTAACCGCCTTTGGACAACGGATGATAAGTTCTCTTCTATGCTTATTGAGTTTCGATATGTCGCCATGGGATTTCTGAGAGGTTAAATACTCCTTGCAATTATTCCAAGGCCCAATAATGACCTATCACTCGACCAAGTTTTCCATACTCTGAAGACTGTGAGACCGGGGAGTGATCGGCTAAATTCTTGCCAATGGGTGAAAATTTACTCCGGTATTGGCTATTACGTCCTGGAAGGTCCGTTGTAGTGGTTGAAATCCCGTCTCCTTCTCGTTCCAGAAAACGAATACGCTCCACTTCTTCATCACATGGCTCTCAAGATGGTTTTTTCAAGAAAAAGAAGGGTTGTCTGGCGAGTCAGCTGAAAAAACTCATGAGGGAAAGGATGTCACAACTGAAGCCAGCTGTTTGGCTAAAATGCCCTCCATTCTAAAGGAAGAGGAAGAAGAGTTTAAGCAATAAGAGGCCAAGGCTGTAGTGGCAACAGAAAAAGAGGAGGGTGAAGTTAAGATTAGCTGTAATCATGATTCCTCCTTCAATGATGATGATTTCTACATAGGTTCGGGTGACGGAGACTCTGAATCGTGTGACGAGACTCCGGGAAGAAGTCCCGTTCTTTCGGATTCGCCGTCCCGAGAGATCCGCAATAAATATGCTCTCCCAGTAGCCGAGCGATGTTAGGGTTCCCTAATTAAAGATGCCAGTGTAGACTTTGTGGATTTGAGGAATGTTTATATGGATATCAACGAACTTATGGGAGAAGATTTTGGATTCGAAGGGACGTCTCCTCATTCATATCATATTGCGCCCAAAGTCAGCCCGATTTCTACTACAGTGGCCTCCCGATCCAATTTGTAACGTCCTTTTAGGCCCCCCAAACACATCACACGTTTCACTAAGGTCACATTCACTTACGCACGCATTGTTTAGGCTTATTTCTCATTATTGAAGCTCTTTATTTATTCTTCACATTAGGTACCATGAAAGGCTATGGACTTTACGATGATCTTGAGCAATTCATCGATTAAAAACTTTGGTTGAAATATTCTAGAAGCTCCATCAACCCCGTAAGACTGAGGAGGAATGGAGAAGGTGAAAAGACTTGGAGACTGAAGCTCATGTATGTGGTGATAGGGAATTGGGTTAGACGTATAAAAGTTGCTATGAGAAGAGAAAAACTACCGATGACCGAGAGGAACCATCCAAGAAATTAAAGGTTGATTGTGGTTCTCATCCTTCTAAGCATCAGGCTTTTGCCTCGACCCCAGTTTCCAGCGGTCTTGAAATTTCGGTTTCTTCAGCTAAGGCTCCATCTTCATCTCAAGTCCCATCGACCCACGTAGTTCCCACTCATGACCTCACAAGAGGCCGACTTACATTCTTTCATCTAGCCGCCCCAGACTTGAAACCGTGCTCCCCAGGTGGCTCTCAAAGAGAGTTAATGACCGTGACCTTCGCCCAGTCTGTAAAGATTCCTATATTCCCCACCTTCATGCGATTAAAAGAAATTTAGAGAAAGCCAAGGGATGGGAAAAGTTATGCAAGAAGCTGGCCCACACAAACCATAATAATTATCAAGAGATCCTCTCCTTTGAATCGGAAGAAAGACAATTTGAGAGGACGTTAGCGAAACGTTACGCTAGAATTGAGAGACTGATATAAGAGAGGGACGTGGCACTGCAGAAGAGTAAGAATAACACCGGCTCATTAAAGAAGCTGAAAGAGGTCCATGAAAAAATTGAGATTATATTTTGAGATGAAATTAAGAAGGCCAATGCAGACGAAGTTAATTTGAAAGAGAAGCCCGCGATACGATTATTAAAGCCCAGAAGAAGACCACCGCTGATCACAAAAAGTTTGTTGAAAGGCATAACAAAACAATTGCAGAATGCAAGGAGATCATGAAGTCCCATGATAAGGCCATTTCCGATCAAGCCCAAACGATTGCCTTGCTCCATAAAGAGTTGTGCGGCTTAGCATCGATAAAAATTGTGTTAAAGTTAAGAAGGCCGCTATTATAGCAGATTATTTGGAGGTACAGGACATTTTCGAAAAGAAGATGGAGAAGATGGATGATACCATCTTAAATTTCTATGTCAACTAGCTACTGCATCAGAGGAGTCTCAGCTAATTGGGCCCTAAGTTCCCTTGCACTCTCGTAATGGTTTATGAGGAAATTCAGGCCCGTCTTCGAGAGAACAAGGATGTCTATACTGAGCAAGAGTTGGAGGATGCCTACCTTAATGAGGAATCGAAGAAACCACTGATAAAGGGTCGAGAGGTCCTGCGAAATGAGAAGGAATGGGAGGCTGACAATGATGCTATGAGTTCAACTGCCAAAACATTGCCGGAGCACCTTGTTTTTGGGCCCGACGAATCGTCAAGACAGCCTCATGATCAATTGGTGAGTTCTAGGCCTGAAACTTCTCCGAGGATTGTGTAGCCATAAAAAGAAGGAGAAGGTGGGGAATATAAGATCGATATTGTTGGTCACTCCTCTGATGTAGGTAACCCTCTTGTTTCTCCTAAGTTTGAGAATTTTCAGCTCTCGTCACAAGAATAAGACAAACTTAACGCTTTCATTTTTGATCTTGTAGTTCCTATTTCTTTACCTATTGATCCGCCGGTTTCCTCGATGCCCGATCTCGTCACTATTTCAACTGCCTCGATGTTTGTCTCCGTCGCTTCTTTGATTGTTGTTCTATGTTTAGTTATCTAGTTTGTAGTAGGGGCCAGAATCTGAGAGGATCGATACATTGCATGGTCTAGACGACCTTTCCATATCTTTGGAGGGCAAATTCACGGTAGCGGGAGCTCAAGAGCAAGAGGTCCAGATCTAACAACCGCACAAACCTAAACAACAACTAGTTTCCATTAAGAAGGAAAAGGTTGAAGCGTTAAAATCTTCAAGGAGCCCCTGCAAATCCCGTAAGCGCAAGATGAAAGGAGATCCTTCCGAGAAGGTTGAAGAGCGAGGTAGAGATGCCAACACCAAGGAGATAGTTGATACCATAGGCAGTGACACTACCGTTGGCCGAGATTTTGAGGGGAAGCAGAAGCTTCCAGCTAAAGATGGGAAGAGGAGCGGTGGAAAGAGGCATTGACAGGTCCGAATAGCAACAGAGCCAGTTTTTTTTGGATATTTTGTTTAGTTTGATATGTGTTTTTTTTCAAATGCAAAGTCTGTGCTTATTTCTTTGATTGTTGTAGCATTTGTATTTTTCCTTTTTGTTGGCCGATATTATGTGGGTATGGGCCTCATATTTATAGAAAACATTTTTTTTGAAAACTCAAAATAACCCGGTGGGCTGCTAAACTCCCGAGGAGGGTATAATAAAGCCGTCCGCTGATCCAAGTCCCCAGGTAAATTTATATAGGATATGGAAGCATATTGTAGGAATCGAACCTGGGTCTTTTTACCAGAATCCAAGCCTCATTTCCACTGCGCTGCACGCATGGACTGTATAGAAAACATTGCAAGTAATATAATTTTTACATTTTGATGATAACTTTACCTGTCTACTTATCTGTGTTTTATGCACTTATGTCAATTTCATTTACTGCTATTTTATTTTATCTATCCTTGTGATTACCGTCAAAATTATTTTTTTGGCGTAACAGAACCATGACGTTTTCTATTTCTGAGTGTTTTTATTTGAGTGTTAATGTGTGCCCCCTAGTTCGCGGGACTGTTTACTTCGAACACCTGACAAATGACCGGTTGATCTTAGTAATCAAATGTTTGTAGTCGGATCTATTTTATGGTTCCTATCTTCGGGAACTTATGATTTGTTTGGCTTGATTTCGGATTTATTATTGATCAACAATAGGAATTTTCAATTGACTCGTAGTAGTTTGACATTGTTGGATTCAACCCATTTCTTCCGATTATGGGAGTGGGTCGATTCTTGTTATTCCTGCAATGGACAAGTTTTCGGTAATGCCGATACTTAAGTATGCACGACTTATGAAATGCATGGCTTTTGAGATCAATATGACATCTTGACCTAGAATGGTTCGAAACTTCTCGACGTTACCAAATTTCGGCATTGTGAGGAGTTTATGCCTCAAAAATGTGATTCCAGGCCTCAATAAGGTAGCATGTGGCTTATGGGATGCATGACTTTGATTTGGGCCTTCCTGGTGCTGCCGTAGCAACACCGGTTCTTAGAAGGTGGAGAACATGTCCCCTTGGTCTAACGGTTTGAGTTAATTTGCTTTCGTCAACCCAACGGATAAGCGGAGCGTACTTGAGCGTGATTCCACTAAATCAAGCAACGATTGAATGGTTTGAGCCTATTTGACCTCGTCGACTCAACGACTTAATTTTATGAACGTAGTTTTATCGGTTCATAAAGTAAAGCAATTTTATTAAGAAAAGTAGGTAAGTTTTGCCTATTTACAATGCCCCTGGTATCCCACGATGGCTTATTTGCTGAAAAATAGGAAGTACATAATATAGCTTCAGGCAAAGTAATGGCGCAGCGATTCGCGTTCCATGCTCGAGGAATCTGAATTCTGTCAACGGTCGTTAGTTTGAAATTTCTATTCCCTAGATTTTGACTGATTAAATAGGCCCTTCTTAGTTTGGTCCAAAGGTTCTCGGTACGTGATAGATTCGTTTGAGGATGAGATCTTCCACTTTGACGGTTTGGTTGAGAACATTGGTGTTGAAGTACCATGCAACCCTTTTTTGGTGAGTAGCGGTCCTTAACTCGGCTTCTTTTCACTTCTCGCCAATCATATCAAGCGACTCGAGTATGAAGTGCTCGTTTTGCCTCTGATTGAAATTTTGCTTTTGATGAGAGGGGACTTTTAGTTTGATGAGAATCATTATTTCTGAACCATATGCCAAGGCGAACGATATATGCCCGGTTGCTGCTTTATGTGTTGTTGTGTAAGACCATAGTGCGAGTGGAAGTTCACCAACCCGGTTCCCCTTAGCCGTAGCTAGCCGCTTTTTTATGGTGGACTTGATGATCTTGTTTATTGCTTCCACTTGCCCATTTGCTTACGGATGAGCGACCATGAAAAGCTCTTCCTGATTCAGAAGTGTTTGCAAAAATCTTTGAACTCGAAGCTTTCAGATTAGGTCCCGTTATTAGCGATGATTTTCTATGGCACACCAAACTTGCAAATAATGTTTTTAGTAACAAAATTAATGACTTTCTTTGTGGTAACAGTGGTCAGCGGTCCCGCTTTAGTCCATTTTGTGAAATAGTCAACAACAACTATAGCATCTTTAACCCTTCCTTTAGCTATTGGCAATATACCGATTAGATCAATTTCGCATATTGCGAAAGGTCATGGGCTGGCCATCTGCATTAGTTCTTATGAGGGAGCTCTTTTGATCTTGCTGAATTTTTGGCATCGATCACACCGTCTGGCATAATCTACTGCATCGCGATTTACCATTGGCCAGAAATATCCATATCGAAGGATATTCTTTGCAGGATTCGCCCACCGATATTGTCTCCGTGGTTGCCTTCGTGAACTTCTTTCAGGATCTATTGAGCTTCATCGTTGGTTACACATCTGAGCAAGGGGGTAGAGAACCCCCTTTGGTAGAGTGTCTCATTCTGTATTATAAATTGAGGTGCCTTTCGAAAAAGATTTTTCTGCTGGTTCCTGTTTGCGGGAAGAATTATGGTAAGCAAGTAGTCTTTGATTGGCGTCATCTACGTTTCTGGTTCAATGGTGGTCTAAAAAATCTAGTTCATATCCATTTTGCTAATACTTGGAGTGGTCTGGGTCTCAACTGGGACTAGTCCCAACGATTGAGCTTCTTCGGAGCTGGCCAGTTTAGCTAAGCAGTCAGCCTTCATGTTTTGCTCTCTTGGAATGTGAGTTATAGTGTAATGTTCGATGTCGTTTGGGAAATCTTGCACTTTAGATAGAAATGGGGCAAGATTCTCCCTTCGAGCCTGGTATTCACCTTTCACCTGATAGACGACTAGCTGAAAGTTGTTGTAGATGTGAACGTATTTTATTCTGAGATTCTTCACGACTTTCGATCCTACTATCAACGCTTCATATTATGCTTTATTGTTTGTCGCAGGGAATTCCAAGCGTAAGGCGTAGCAAATAGTCGTCCTTCGAGGTTTCAAGCCACTATTTCTGCCACCGAGCATAGGTTATTAGACGCGCCATCGATGAAGAGTTTCCATTTCTGGTGGATCTTCTTTATCATTCTATATGGTAAATTCCGCGATGAAATCTTCCAACGTTTTCCCATTGATTTCCCTTCTCAGGTGGTAAGTGATTTCATATTGGCTCAATTCAATATTCTATTAGAGGAGCCATCCGAAAGTCTCGGGTCGGTATAATACTTACTTTGAAGGTTGATCGGTCAGTACTTTGATTGGGTTCACCTGGAAATATGGTTGCAACTTCCTAGATGTGATCAAGAGGAAATACACTAGCTTTTCCAATTTCGGATAATTTTTCTCAACTCAGTGAACCGCTTGCTAATATAGCATACGGCCGCCTGGATTCTAGCTTCTTCATGCACAAGAGAAGAACGCATGAGGTAAGACTGCTAAGTAGATGCGTAAGTCCTCTTCGTCTACTGGCTTTGATAGGATCAGTGGGGTTTTCATATGTCGCAGCAAGTCTTCAAAGTGGTTTGACAAGCCCCATTCCACAAGTTCTTCTTTCCTTTGTTTAATGCATCAAAGAACTGTACACATTTGTCGGTGGATTTCGAGATGAACTGGCTTAGCACTGCTACTTTCCCATTCAAGCTTTATAGTTCCTTCTTGTTCTTGGGACTTAGACCTCTCATACGGCAGTTATTTTGCTCTGGATTTGCTTCAACGCCTCTGGCACACATTATAAATCCCAAGAACTTTCCGAAGGCTACCATGAAGTGACATTTGAGTGGACTGAGTTACATTCCATATTCTCGAAGTATTTTAAACATTTCAGTGAGATTCTTTAGGTGATTGGTTGCTATTCTTGATTTCATCAGCACATTATCCACATAGACCTCTGTGGTTTTTCTGATATGATGCTTGAACATGGCATTTACTAATCTTTGTTAGGTTATCGCTACGTTCTTTAAACCGAATGGCATTACCCTATAACAGTGTAATTCCAGATAGGTAATGAAGCTGGTGTTTTTTGGTCAGGTTCATGCATATGGATCTGGTTGTATCCCAAGTATGCATCTATAAATGATAGCAGTTCGTGTCCAGTTGTCCCGTCCACTAGCTGGTCAATTCTAGACAGTGGAAAACTCTCTTTCGGACAGGTTTTATATAAGTCTAAGTAGTCAATGCAAGTTTGCCATTTCCCATTGGACTTCTTGACTAAAACCAAGTTATATACCCATTTGGGGTAGGTAGCATTATGGAAAAAACCATTGGCCATCAGCTTGTCTACTTCTTCTCTCATTACCTTGGACCGCTCGAGGCCTAAGCCATGCCTTTTCTGCTCTACCGACATAAACCTAGGATCAATGTTGAGTGCGTGGTATGCAATTTTATGTGATACCCCACACATGTCGCAATGTGTCCACGCGAACAAGTCCAAGCTGGCACGAAGAAATCTAGTGAGTTCTAATCGCATTTTGTTTCCAGGGGGTGATCCAATTTTCAAGACCATATCGGGTCATCCATGTCGACTAGGACAGACACCATCAATCTACCAGTACTGCCCGATCCTCCCCTGAACTCTTCTTTCTAGGGTCCAAAGCCTTGTCGAATCAGCTATAGTCACCAAGCTAGGGGCGGATTTGTAGTTTCTATTTGGTAGGTTCACAAATATGGAGAGTTCTCTCCACATCCTTCCCATTTTTCCTTTCTTTTAGATTCACGCAGTTCTGGGATGTAACATTCTCTAACGGCACATTGATCTCCTTTAATCACCCCAGTTTCATTAGTCGTTAGGAATTTCATGGTAAGGCATCACTGGGCTAAAGAGATTCTTAAATCCGCCAGTGCGGGTCACCCTAAGAAGGCATTATATGCGGAAGTTTCACCTATAATCACGAAAGTTTAGATGAGGGTGACCCTTCGGTCGTTTCCCTAAGTTCTACGTGCAAGTTCATCGTCTCGACGTGTTGTTCGGGTTCGCCAGTGAATTCTTGAATTTTTGTTTGGCAGGCAGATACATCTTTCATTCTGATCTTCATCTATTCAAAGGTGTGTTTGAAAAGAATATTCACAGTACTACAACTGTCAACCAATACTCGTTGGAACACAACAGGTCCGATCTCACTGTCACTACATGGAATCAAGAGTTTGAGCTTTAATCCCTTCGGAATCCCAATTTCAGAATGCTATATCATCGTTCAAATTTTTCTACTACTTGGCAGGGGATCCACTTTGACTGCGAGGCATGAATCCTTCGGAGCGTGTCGTAGTGAGCTGGCATACCGCTCCATTTCTCCCTAACTCATCTGTATGGGATGAGGTGCTCATATATCGTTCTAATGATGAGTCTTTGGTCTATTCATTTAGATCTCTCTTCGCTGGTTCCAGCTTGGTTTCTTCGATCCCTAAGAGCTTGGGGAACCGTGGGTTGGTTAGGATTTTTCGATTTTCTCACGTATTGCTGCAACTTGTTTTCCTATATTAGCTCTTCAATCAAGTTCTTTAGGTGACGACACTCGTCCAGTTGTGACTATGCATCTCATTGAAGCGACAGAACTTCCTGGAGCACTTCCATCATACAGTTGCTTCCTTTTTAGGGGGTTTCTTGTACTCCTCTATCCTTTGTGTTGCAAGATAGATATTTTCTGGAGTATCATTGAGCAGGGTGTAATCTTTGGTCTTGAAGCCTTTAAGTCATTTATTGTTACCGTTGCATGTTGGAATTCTAGTTTTTCCTTTTTTGGTTTCCTTCTTTTCCTGTACTTCCTTCAACGATCCCAAAGACATTTATGTTCTGGTTCATCGCTATGTCACTATGCTCAACATTCATTGGTTGCAAGCTTGTAGACTTCCTTTCTAACTCCTGCTCCTCTTCTGATCTCAAGTTTTGACTTGCCTTGCAATTGAAGTCCTTCCTAGTGGTAGGTTGTTTCATATTGATCCATTTTCTGAACTCAATTTTGGGGCGGATATCACAGACCAAAGCAATAAAAACCATATCCTATTTCGGATTGCATATCACTGCGGTACTGAACAGTTCATGAAAGACTTCAAAGATTCATTTTGTTCCTAGAATTGACCGGACAAGGACATTACATCTTTAGACTGCATTGTGTGAAGTTTGAATTGATCAAGGAATCTTGTTGCTACTTAATCGAAAATGGAGATGGACTTTGGCAGAAGCCTAGTGAACCACATGGAAGCAATTCCTTCCAGAAAAATCGAGAAACATCTACATCGAACAACAACCAAAGCATTCGCTCCATGTACCAATTATACTAGTATAGATGGGGGTTTGGATCTTTTCTCCCATCATAGCATGGAATAGTTGGCATAGTGAACTTTTCTAGGTACCTCTCATTCAAGGTCTCATCAGTGGAGGGAGTCCGACTTGGAGTGGATCCTTACTAATCATCTCTTTTATTGTTATTCCCATCCATTAGTCGCTTGACCATATCCGCGATATATGCCTCCGATGTTCGGTATTCCAAGGGTCGGCTATCAGTCACTACACTGAGTGTTTGGTCTCGTTGAGTGGGCTGAAGTTTAGGCTTTCCTATCTTTGGAAAAGCCACTCCCTTGGGATTTGTTGGCTTGCGATTAGCCTGGTTAGGGCAGTTTGGACATTCCTAGCGTTATAAAATGCATTGGAATTTCCTTCTAACTTGCCATCGTTAAATTGCTCTCCATCTTCCGAGTCAGAGAGGTCCATGGTTATATCCTCTTGTGGAGTCTTTGCTTTAGGTTCAAGTTCATAGCAGGTTGCCTTGCGATCAGTGGAGTACTTGTGTTTCCTTCTACGTTGATTCCTACGGTTCCATTTATCACTCCTTTTTGCGGCTACTTCCTGTTTCTTCTGTTTAGATTGGAAATGGAAGAGTTTTCCCGTTCTATGTCAGCTGCGTGTTCTACCATGGTTCTTGGAGTAGGATGTGATTGTAAGGTCAAGAGGGCATTAAGCTTATCCATAAGAGCTCTGTAACGACCCCGGTTTTGAGTTAAATTGAATTAGTAATCTATTAAAATTTTTGGGGATAAATTTGAATTAAATTAATAATTAATATAATTTTTGGATTAAATTGTGAATTTATTTGTTTTTTTCAAATAAAACAAGATATTTTTTATTTATTTTATATGTGTATAAACTGATTTTTAAAATAGAATTTGGATTTGAGATTCAAATATAAATGTGTTGGGGAATATATTGGATTTAAAACTATATTTTAAAATTAATAAGAACTTGTTTTCTAATTTTAATATACATATAATTTAAATTTATATTTTGAATGAAATACAAATGATTCGCATAACAATTGTTTAAAGTTAAATCCTATAATATACATATGTGTGTTGATTATATATGTAAATTTTAGTTGACTTTAAATTGGACTTTCAAATTTAATTTGAATTTGAATTTAATTTTAAATTTCAAAGGATAGATATTTTAAAATGTTTTGGATTTAAAATATATGAATAAGATTTTATCTATGTATAATTGGTTTTATAATATTTTCTTTAAAAAATTATATATATATATATATTTAGATAAGTATTTATAAAATAATAAATAAGTATAAAACCTTATATTAACATTTAAAGTAAAAAAATAAATTAAATTACTTAAGGGACAAGTGTAAAACCGTGGAAGCTTGTTTAAACAAGTGTTAAGTTATAAACAAAAGTAATGACAATTGTTAAGATATTAGACAAGTGTCATATATTATTTTTGATTTTTCTGTCATTTTTAAAATAAATCATTTTAACTAATTAAGAAAATGCTTCGCACCCTCATTACCTTTTCTATCTTCCTAATTCAAAAGCCAAGAAAACTCAAACCATTTCTCAAACAAAATCTGAAAATCGGCACCACCTCAAACCAAAAATCATTTCAAACATCTAAACCAGATTAAAAACAAAAGAAAACGAAAATAAAAAACCAGAAATAAAAAATGATCAAATCTAAGAAATGCAAAGGCAAGAATTTAAAATAAAAATCTGAAAGAAAATTTTAGATTCAGATTCATGTTGCTTTAAGCAATGCAGAACAAATAGGGATTCAAACGAATCAAATGCAATTTTAAAATGCAAGGATTCAAATCAAATTCAGGTCAAGAACCTGGAAGACAATTTTCAAACCAAATTTAGGAATCCAAATACCTGTCTTCAACTTCAACCTGGGGATTTAAGATTCAACTCAAACAAAACCTGATGTAAATTAAAACTAAAGCTCAAGTTACAATTCGAAAAAAAATTTAAAGTCAAACAAATTCTAGTATCAGAGCAAACTCAGTCTTCCAGGCTTCAGACTCAAAAGTTCCTCTCTGTTCAAATCTTTCTGGTAAACAACACTTTTCTTTTAAAAGCTTAAAAAAATGATTCTGGTTGCATGCTAAGTTCTGGAATGAATGTGTTTTTGTGTGAATATATATTGATGAAGTTATGTATATATATATATATATGTGTGTGTGTGTGTGAATGTGTAGATAGGTGTGCATGTTGCTGCCTATGACATTACTGTTCATAGGTTCAAAGTAAAATTTCAACCAAAAAATTCATTATCTCTTGATTCAACCACTATTAGGACTTGGTATTCAAATAACATTTGTTTGTTTAATCATGAATAAAAGTTTAAAATTATAATTAAGTTAAAGTAATATTGAAATGTCTTTGGAAATCAAATCAACAGAGCAAGTTTAAATATAAGTGCAAATTCAAACTTCTTAGTTCATGAATTCAGGCATATGATCTGAACCCTTATACAAAATTATGATTTTTAGAAGTAAGATCACAATTTTTGGTGTTAGATTGAGGGAGCAGTTCAAGTTTGTTTGGATTTTGCATTCTGGGTTGATTCTGGTGATTTAGTTGATTGGGATGATTGTGGTCTTTCCTGATAGTGGAGGAATGATTGAAGATTAAGGGAAAAATGTCAGGAAGGTGATCCAAGCACTATAGCGGCGGCGATGATCGATATAAGGCTGTAGCCCTAGTTTTTGGATGGTCGGAAGTTTTGATCACCACAGCCTCTCTGGTGGACCGAGTTCCATCAGGTTCTGGGAAATGTTAGCGTGGTGGTTGTCGACATCGTGGTCGGAATTGCAGATACTCTGGTGATTGGAGAAAGGAGTTTGAGGTTATTTCAGGTTAGGTCTATGGTTCTAGGTTTGGGCTTAAAAGCTCAAACTCGATTTCGTGTTTGGATCGATAATCTCAGTGTTGGATTTGGGTGAGGGGATGATCGTTAAATTTCTTAAGGCAGGGGTGATGACCGGAGGTAGTCGGAGCCACCGTGCATATGTACGGTGTATTTGTTTGTATCTGGTGAAGCCTGGGTTGAAGGGAAGGAGGTACTCGAGTTTACTCAAGTCAGTTGTGGGAGATACTCGAAGATGTGTGGGTTTTGACTCGAAGTTTTTGAATGTTGGCTCGAGTCATTTGCCTGTTATAGTTTTAAACCTGTCAGGTTGCCTAAATTTAAAATAAATTTGAAAATTTGACGCTTGATTTAAAACAGAGTTTTAAATCAAGTTTTAAAATATGGATTCAAATTAAATTTGTATCCTAAGTTTGAAATAAATAAAGTTTTATAAAAATTTAAAATGTTTAAACAACTTTAAATGTTTAAAGTATATATATTAAATGAAATGGTTTTCCAAGAAAATGTTAAAAATTTATTTATATTCTTTTATTAAAAGTTCCTTTAATATTTGAATGGAAAGTTATGTAAATTAGTTTAACTTAAATGATTAATTTATTTTTATAGCTTGGTTTTAAATATAATCAAGTAAGTTAGTTTAAAACTTATCTTTACATAAGTTTCTTTTATACAAGATAAATATTTCTTTACATTTGCTTAAAGGGTTTATAAATTGATTTAAATTTGGTTAAAGATTAAATTGGTAATAATCTTGAATCTTAATATTGAAATGAAATTTTAAAAGAGAATTTAAAGTAAAATATATTCAAATGCATTTGAAAATGATAATTAAGCCATTGATAAGAATAATGTTTTTATCTTAAAGATAATTAAGTTTTAATAATTGGTGGTTCACTAAATTAATAAGGAAATTTAAGGGTAATTAATTAATTTAATTAATTAATAATTAGAATTAGTTGATTAAGTAATTAAAGGATTAATTAATTAATTAAGGGAAAATTAAAGATCATTAATTAGATAATTATAGATTATTAATTAATGATGAGAAATTGGTTAATCAAGTAATTAAGGATTAATTAAGTTACAGTTAAGCACTTAATTAATTAAGTAATTAGAGATTAATTAATTGATAATTAAACATTAAATTAATTTGTAATTAATAATGGTTAATTAAAATATAATAACTTAAGGAAAAGTAATTAAAGAATTGTTAATAGTTAATGAGAACCATTAACTAAGGATTATTAAATAATTAATTAATGTGATTAATTTAATAATTAATTATATTAATTAACTAAAAATAATCATCTGTGAAATTGTTTAAGTATAATTACTTAATAAAAGTAATTAAAGGGATTAATTACTCAGTGTAATTAATTAAATTAATGTGATTAGTTTAAGTTAATTAATTAGTTTAATTGATTTAAAATAGTCATTGGATAATGGGTTAAGTATAATTACTTAGTGTAATTTATAAAGAATAATTACTTAGTAAAGTAATTAATGGATAATTACTGAATGTAATTAATAAGAAAGATAATTACTTAGTGGAAGTAATTAAGAATTAATTACTTAGTGTAATTAATTTAGGAATTAATTAATAAAATTTATTTAGAATTTAATTAAGTAATGTAATTAATTAAGGGTAATTAATTACTGAATGTGATTAATTAAAGATTAACTATTAAATGTGATTTATTAAAAAATAATTAATTGAGTAGATAATTAAGGAATAATTACTTAAATGTAATTAAAGAATAAATAATCAAGGAAGATTTGTTGAGGTAGATAATGAAAGATAATCTATTAATTAATTTGTAATTAGTTAATGTCAAGTAAGCAGGATTAAGATAATCCAGGTAATTTAATTAGAGATTAATTAAATTAATTAATAATTTATCAATCTTACTTATGGATGTTTTGAATTCTACTGATTGTTGAATTGTTTGATATTCTTGATATGTTATGCTTTGTGCTATGAATTGTTTTGTGTGATCTGTGATGATGTAATTTATTTTCTGTGATAAATTTACATTATTTATCTATGAATCTATGAATGGAGATAAGCGTTATTAGATTATACCGCTTATCGATATTGATGTGTTTAAATCTGTAATAAATTGATGATGTTGCACTATGGTGTAAAACCCTTGGACTACACCTTAAACACACAAATATGGATGGCACGAGGAAATTGGTTAATTCACAAATTTTTGCAATGATTTTAAAAGATGAATTTTGAATCCAAATGGTTTTGTAAATGGAATTGAGTTAGATATGAAAAGTTTTGAATTTTTTTTTAAGATAAAGTTTATTTTTGAATAACTTGATAAAGTTTTTGAATTTTAAATAAGTTTGATTTGAATTTAAATTCAGAATTTGAAATTGAATTCTATGTTTGGAAATTATGATTTAAAAACGTTAGACAAGTTATAAATTTTATTATATGAATTTTAAACCATTTTAAAAAGCATTGTTTTGGGAATTTGAAATTTAACCCAAGTCTTATACTTGAAGGGCTTTAACTCGTGCAAATGTAATCGAATTTTTCCCAAACAAAAACTATTTGTTTTCAAATAATAATAGCTTTCATATAAAGGAAGGTTTTCCAATTTGTATTGAAAAGATTTCAATTTTGAAATAAAATTGTTTTGAAAGCTATAAATGAATCTTTGTGAAAGATTGGTGAACTTTGTGAAGTAAATCTTTTTGTTTAAAAAGATTTTTAAATGGTAATTTGTTTAAACCATTTGTTTTGGGTAATAAGTTATGACTTAATTGAGATCCCATTATCCATATGTTTTTAAATATCGCGCTCATTATTTGGTTTAGCCAGAAGAGGACCTTTGCGTCATATAACCCATTCCGAATAATGATACGACGATATGGATAGCATTTGAAGACCTGTGGTGAAGACAAGATATTTTCGAAAATGAAAGGATAACCCATCGAATGTCTCTGCATCGACTGGTCCCCGGTATAGAGATTTTATCACTCTTTGTGATGGGAAGTCCGGACGTGATTAGGGATTATCCAGATTGCAAGGGCTTCTTTTGTAGTGCCTTCGGTTCTGTTCGAACGCGGAACGGACTTATATGGATGTATGTCTAAAATAACACTTTGAGGTGTAAAGCTGGTTTCTATCAAATACATTTCTATTTGGTGGCGGAGAATTTATTCTCTTATCTTAACACCCTTCTTTGAGACGTACGAGCTCAGAGGTTATGTAGTTGATGGCTACTAGTGATACATTCCCAATTTGGTAATATGGCATGCTGAGTGCTGCTGAGTGTTGCTAATCATTTGTTGATCGAAGCATGGCTTTTGTGAAAAGCGTAGCTTTGTGGACGAGACTTTGTTGAACCTCACAACCTGGAATGGTCGAAACAGGAAGAATGTAGCAAGGTTATTTGGGGGTAGCGCTCCCTGAGGGTATGTTCTTCTGGATAGAGGTGGTATCATGGTATGGAGCCCAAATACTTAACCTATGTGGTTGCTGCAAATTTATTACTTTGTGGTTGTTGGTGAATCCCGGGATAAAGGTTGGTTACGACAGGGGAGTGGAATACTCGTGTTAGTAGTCACCTAGTTACAGAGATAACCCGACCTTGTGTTGATAGAGATTCGGTTAGGTTCTCGGGGCGTCCCTCCAAAGGCGTACCTATGTTGCCCAGGAAGTTCCTTTTCCCGACCATTTGTTGGAAATCCAATCATCAATACACGCCTAGTACGGTTTTAGTTGTAGAACCTTCCATCAAACATGGTAGCTATAATAGGCATACTATAATGGTACGTATGCCGGCTAAGATTAATATTATACTTTCAAAATGTTTTCCACTGTGCAGTAATAATAATATCAAAAGAATTTTGCGTAGCAAGCATGTTTGACTATCACGAGGAGAAATCTCCCCCAAGTGTGCGATTGCATTGTGTGTGTGCCGGAGGCCTTATGGTAGTTTAATTTTCCAAAAGCATTATGGATTTCAATCTTAAATTCTTCTGTTGATTGTTTTATTCAAAGATAAACTATTTTTGTTGCTCACACTAGTCCCATGACTAGCCCGGAGTTTTTTTTGTTCCCTTTCTAAAATCTGGGTGCCCACAATTTTCCACACAGGCAGTCTAGAGTTGGGATTTTCAGATAGTCGAATAGTAGGTATAGAGTCTATAGCAGTCAATCTCTGGATATTGGCAATCGAATTTGGATCAGGTTGTTCACTTCAGCATTGATGGTAGTTCTCGCTTTCTGCTTTGGAATCTTTCTAGCTTTGGAGCTTTAGCAATGGAATCGCTATATTTTGGAGTATCTATCTTGTTGAGTTCTGAAGATATTATCCTATTGGAGTTATTTTTCCGCTATCGATGGTTGTAAAGTCTAGACCATCTTCTTGTGTCATTTTCCGCTGTTGTATATCTTTTGGCCCTGATTTGTATCGATATACTGTTGTATCATACTGTATCGGATATTGTATCTATTGTGTATCAATGATATATTACTCTTTTTCTTCCGCTGTGTTGTTATACTTAATGTGTTATAAGCTCTGGCACGAATCGAATTTCAATGGTTGAATCTGCGGCATTCGAGTACAAGTGAAGTACAGATGCCGATTTTCGAACGCTGAAATTCGGGTCGTGACAAGCTCTTTGACTGCTTTTCATTTTATGGTTTTCTCATCAACCAATTTATTCAATTCATCTCTTGTAACAACTTCGCGTTGATTAGAGGAAATTGGTGCCTAATCTGTTGCTTTGGTGCCATTTTACTTCAGTTCATTGATAGTTTATCTCTTCTTTGGCTATTACTGGCCCTATAAGTCCTCCAGAAGCAGTTTTCTTTCTTCTCGAAGCCATTAATTCATAGTAGCAGATCTTTTAATCAAAGATTGAGGACCTAACTTCTGGACTTATCTGATCCAAAGTAGATAATTAGATCTAAGCCTGAGTTGGGTTCTTAGTGAAAGCACCAAAATGTTGACCAAAAAAGTGGATCAACAACCGAGATTGAGTGTGAAAGTACAAGCCCTATTTATCAAAGCAAATAGAAGAGATACAAGAGGTGATAACTTTCAGATAAAGTAAAAACGACAAGAGATTTTTTAATGGTTTGACTGCTAACGATATTCCACTTTATAACTTTTCTTATTGACGCTATTATAAGTTGCATGTGATTACAATGCACTTAAATTATGTAAATGGAATCAAGCCACCAATGCTAGAGTTCACTGGAGAATCACGGTGAACTCTATAGATGACCGTAATGTGGGAGAAGAAGAATGAAAAGTAGTCTCTGCTGAGTTTCAACAGCCAGTCCAGAAGATCCTATTTATATTTTAGATAGGATTGTATTTATAGGTGTTGGAAAGCTATAGGGCTAGACCGACTTGCCAGATACTTGCAAATAAACATGCGAAGGTGCCCTGAAAGTTTTACAACGAGCCCAATCTATTTAACGGAAGGTTAATGATCCATAACCTATGAATCGCTAGCGATCCATAGCTTTTGGGTCGCTGACGAGCCAAGTGCTTTTGATGCTTTCCTTCACCCGTTTCTTTAAACTCCATGGCAATCTGGCATAATTATGTGGATCACTAGCGATCCATGTATTTAGATTATTTTTGTACTCTGCCTTCTGGATTACATTTGTTGTCTTGTTTTGGTGTTCTCCATTTAATTTTGTTGCTTGTTGCCTTGTTTTGATGATGATTCACACGTTGGTTGCATAGACTGCTAATTGAATTAGACGAATGCTCACTTCTCGATCTAACTAGCTTGGAATTCCATCAAACATAGTCATCATTCCTAGAATGCCCATTGGATCATGATGTAAGAGGGTTTATGGATCCATAAACGAACATCAATGGATTGCCAACGATCTATAGGAGATGGATCGCTAGTGAACCATAACCTTGGCGTATTTTGGCTTTCTTTTTCTTTGTTCCTTCTTGGTTGTTTCTTCTTGTCCTGTTGGTTGGCCCTTAAGCTGTTCTGATTCAACGATGTTGTCCCGACTTTCTTTAAATTTAACTAGGTTAAAAATTCCGATAACAATATTAAACCAAATTTGGACGAATGGAAATAACCCAAGTAAAATCCAAACTGGATAGAATGGATAAAACAAGGAAAAATAGTCCAAATTTGATATAATGGACAAAACGAAGTGACAATCTAACTTGATAGAAAAAGGCTAAATAAAGTAATAGTCCAACTTTCTAGAAATGGTAAAAAAGGTAACGATCCAACTTGATAAAATGGACTAAGTTAATGCTTAAATGCCGCAAAGAGTGGTTGACTCTTCTTATGGCTGAAAGATAAACAAATTCAAGGTTTTCGGATCAAATAAGGAAAGGAAAATTTCCATCAAATGAATAGGAAGGTGCATCCACCTTGAAGTATACCTCTAGTAATATACTTCTAAGAAGCTCATTTACTTTGTAAAACTTCTTGGAAATGTACCAGTCAGACCCCGCCAAACCTCTTTAACTTAGAGCGTTAAAATGAATAATGTTTCATGAGTTGGCCCAAAACTGTAAATAGTTTGTACTGCTTAAAGATTTAAACAAAAGTCATGGTTGTAATAAAACAATGTTTATCAAAACCTTTCCTTTTTTATTTAACCAAATTTAACTTGTGCTAAATTATCCCTATTTATCTAAGGGAAAATCTCATTTATCAAAGCAATCGCTTATTAGGAATACTTCTTGTTTTGGAAAACAATTCCCTTTTAAGGGAATTTAAAAATTAAATATCCGGTATTTATTTTCAAAGCTTATCTTAGAAAACATAGTACTATATTTTTTCTATAAAATAACTTTAAACGATTTATTTATTAAAACCCACTTTGGGTTCATTCGAATTTGAACTCATTTCAATTTGCACAATGATAAAGAGAATGATTCCATAATGTCCATTTAAGCAAACATCTGATCGTCACTTAGAAGATTATTCAAATTACCACAAAACTAATTGAAACAATTTCCTTCTAATTATCCCAAAAAAAGGCATCTCATTTAAAAAATTTACTTCATAAAATATTTTTACCTTTTAAATACTTCCATAAGTACCATTATTTCATTTCTTAGAAATTCCTTTGAAATTATTTTCAAAAATCCTAGGTTTAAATTCAAAAATCATTTTTAAAAATATTTTACAAATTCAATTTATATAAAAATTTCTTTATATAAAAATCATTTCTTATTACAATAATCCTTCTTTATTATAGTAGAATTATCTCTAATATTTATTCTCTAAATATCTTATCCCATTATTTATATTATATTATCAACTTTTTATTAAAGTTTATCCATAACCTACAATTATTAAAAGTTGAATTTTTATGTTAACATATTCTTCGAACATCATATAATCAAATTGTGAAAATTAATTCATAAAAGGTTCGTTTTAAATGAAAGTGATAAATGCACTCAAATAAATAGAGCATAAATTAACAATTAACAAACACAATCAATGCTTCTCATTTAAATTAAGCATAACTAAAGAAACAATAACGATAATATCTCAAATAATATCACATTCAAACCAACACACTTTATAACAATATAAAGTCTTGAAAATTATTCCTTTATATATAAAAAATATAATCCTTGGCAAAATATTTAATTTTCCATAATTTTCCAAATTTTCAATACCATGTTTGTTAGTCTTGGTCGAGGGTTTAGAAATCCCTTGGGTACCTTAGCGTCCTACATCTCGACCTGCATTCATAAAAAGTCAACAGACCAATTAACTTAATATATTTTTATAACATTAACAAACGTGCCTTGTTTATATATAATACTCTCAAACTTATTCTAGGGTGTTGCTTACCCTACCTCTAATGAGCCAAACCTATTAAAGCCAAAGTTCTTGCTTAACATTCAACTCTGATACAGTGTACCGATAGTAGAGCTTTGAACAAGATTACTATTCGCTACAGATTTCCTATGCCAAGGTTGGATGACTTGCTAGATCAGTTGAGTGGGGCTACTATCTTTTCGAAGATTGATTTGAAGAGTGGTTATCATCAAATTCGAATTAGACCAGGAGACGAATGGAAGACCACGTTCAAGACAAGGGAAGGATTGTATGAATGGTTGGTTATGCCGTTTGGTCTATCGAATGCACCGAGTACATTTATGAGGGTGATGAATCAAATTTTCAGACCGTACATTGGGAAGTTTGTTGTAGTTTACTTTGATGATATTCTAATCTATAGTGCGAGCACAGAGGAGCATGTAAAGCATTTGAGAAAGGTGTTAATTATTCTTCGTGAGGAACAATTTTATGCAGCTAGGAAGAAATGTGTGTTCATGACGAGAAGTGTATTATTTTTGGGATATGTTGTATCTGAGAAGGGAATCCAGGTGGACCAGAGTAAAGTTGAAGCTATTAGAAATTGGCCACAGCCGAGAACTATCACTGAAGTTAGAAGTTTTCATGGATTGGCATCATTCTACCGAAGGTTCATTCCACACTTCAGTAGCGTGATGGCACCAATTACTGATTGTATGAAAGGGAAACAATTTTCTTGGACAGAGGAAGCTGAGGTTGCTTTCGAACGAATCAAAGAACTTTTGACGACAGCGCCAATTCTTGTATTACCAGATTTTCAGTTGTTGTTTGAGCTACACACTGATGCATCAAAGGTTGGGATTGGAGGAGTGTTGAGTCAGAGTGGAAGACCTATTGCTTATTTCAGTGAGAAGCTATCAGGGGCAAAGATGAGATACAGTACACACGATGTTGAGTTTTATGCTGTTGTGCAAGCTGTTAAACATTGGAGACATTATCTATTTCAGAAAGAGTTTGTTCTTTACACTGATCATGAAGCGTTGAAGCATTTGCAAGGACAGGATAAGATTTCAGCGAGACATGCATCGTGGATTGCATATTTACCGCAATTTACCTTTGTTGTTAAGCACAAATCTGGGGTGACGAATCGTGTGGCTGATGCTTTGAGTAGAAGGAACCATTTGTTGACTACAATGAAAGTTGAGGTGATAGGGTTTGAATTATTACCAGAATTGTTTGGGGAGGATCCTTACTTTGCAAAGTTCGTTGAGAAAGTTAAGGATGGAGATACTAATAAATTTATGTTGGTTGATGGATTCTTGTTTAAAGGAAATCGATTATGTATTCCAGAGAGCAGTTTGAGATTGAAGATTATCAAAGAATTACACGAAGAAGGCCATGTGGGTAGAGATCGTACTTTGCAGTTAATTTCTCAATCTTATTTTTGGCCATCAATGAGGAAAGAGGTTGAAAAGTTTGTGGAAATATGTCATATATGTCAGGTTTCGAAGGGAACTACGACCAATGCAGGATTGTATATGCCGTTACCTGTACCATCTAAACCATGGGTTGATATCAGCATGGATTTCGTTTTGGGTTTACCTAGAACTCAAAGGGGGAATGATTCTATTTTTGTTGTGGTGGACAGATTTTCGAAAATGGCGCATTTTACTGCTTGTAAGAAGACGGCGGATGCCGTTCATGTTGCTCAATTATTTTTCAAGGAGATCTATCGACTTCACGGATTGCCAGAGTCTATTGTGTCAGATAGAGATACCAGATTTTTGAGTTATTTTTGGCTTAGTTTGTGGAAGATGGTGGGAACGAAGCTGAAATTTAGTAGTGCTTATCATCCGCAAACTAATGGACAAACAGAAGTTGTTAACAGATCGTTGGGAAATTTGTTGCGATGTCTTGTGAAGGACAATCTGAAGAGTTGGGACATGAAGTTATGCCAGGCAGAGTTTGCTCATAATCATGCAGTGAATCGTAGTACAGGATTCAGTCCATTTCAGATTGTATATTCAAATTTACCAAGGGGGCCGTTGGATTTAGCAGTAGTACCACAACCGAAGGGGACGGTTAAACGAGCTGCTGATTTTGTTGATGAGTTGACTGAATGTCACAAGATCGTTCAGGAACGATTGGAAAAGTCAAACGAGAAGTATAAACGATCTGCAGATTTGAAGCGACGAAATGTTGAATTTAACGAAGGTGATTTGGTGTATGCTGTGTTAACGAAGGATCGTTTTCCAGTGGACGCTTATAACAAGTTAAAAGCCAGAAAAATTGGTCCTGTCGAAGTTGTGAAACGAATTAATGAAAATGCTTATAAATTGAAGCTGCCGGAGGATGTGTACACTTCTGACGTATTCAATGTTAAGCATCTTGTGCCATATTATGGGGATGAACAATCCGATGTGGAAGAACTTACAAATTCGAGGACGAATTTTTCTCAACCCGGGGAGGATGATGCAGGCCATCTGAATAAAGACTTAGGTCAAGACCGATCTAAGCATACCAATGAGTCGTTTCAACGACTTAAGGATGAGGACGGATTAAGCTTAAGTCGCGAGCGACTTAACGAGGTAACGCGGGGTACATTCTTGGTGCTTTCACGACCTAACGAAGAAGTCCTAAGTCGTTCACGACTTAAGAAGGAACCAGAGAGGGAAGTGGCATTAAGTTTACTACCTAACGAGTTTACGGGTTACGACCTAAAGGAAGCCCGACTCATCGACTTACGAGATAACGAGGTAGTTCCATATTACGATAAGTCGTTTCCGCGACCTAACAGGAACGAGCTACGACCTATGGTTATACGACATAATGAAGGAACGGAGTTAAGTCACCTGGAGATGAGTCATTCAAGGATGAGTCGTTCGGAGTTAAGACGTATGGAGTTTTCTGAAGGCCTTCTTTAAGTCGCTACCGAATTAAGCTGAGTCGTAGGTCGCGAGTCAGTCTTGTTTATACTGTGTCGTGAGTCGTGTAACCTGTGTTGTTTTGTTGAGTCGTATCTTGTTGAGTCGTCTGTGTTATGTGATGTTGTAGTGTGTTTTATGCAGTTGAGTCGGTTGAGTCGTGTTGGATGATTGAGTCGTAAGTGGTGAGTTTTCTTTTATAAGCCGTGTACGACCTAAGAGAAAGTGTTGTGTTTGAGTCGCGTTTGCTGAGTTTCTGCCGAGTCAATATGAGTCGTAAGTCTTGTGTCATGAGTCAGTCAGGTCTTGAGTCGTATGCAACTTATTGTGCCGGCTGTGAACTACTATAAATAGCAAGTGTGTTGTAACTTTTGGAGGTTGATTTTTGAATAAAATTTCTTGTTGATTGCTGTGTGCTTTCTTCCAAAATTGGTAGTTGAGTGTAATCTCCTATCTCCTCTTTCGGTTAATCGAGTGCGCTCGATTCAACGATCGTAGAAGCCGATTCACGGTATCTAGTGCGCTAGATCAACGTACGAAGAATCGTAGATCTTTGAACACGGTATAGTGCGCTATCAACGTGTTTGAGACAGCTAGAATTCGGTATCTTCGGATCAACGAAATTTGGGCATTTTGGTATTCATCAATCCACCGATTGCTACTTTCACCGATTGAAGTTTATTTTGATTAATCCGCTGCGTCAACATCCAATCTATAAAAGGGTAGATTGTTAGGGTAAAATAAAGAAAAAGAACACAGAACAAAGAAAAACAGAATCTCACAATGGAATCGACAACATATAATATGACAAGGACAGTAGGAACTATCATCCTAATAATATAGAGTGTGTCAGAGTTAAATACAAACAATATCAGCCGGACAATTATAAAATCCTGATCTTACAAATGTTGATATGGATATTATATAATATAGTGAAAAATAAATGCTACGATAGGTGAATCTCCAGATCCCTTCCAAGCTCTTCATAACTCCAAGGACAACCTGGAAAAAACTTGGTCTAACCTAAGTATTATAATAAAATAACATCCGGAACAGTCTAGAAATACCAGCGTGAGATAAGTCAAATAATAGGGAACATATAAAAGTTATGTGAGACTACGCCGCTAACACATAGTGCGTTTTTACCTCATAAAAACAACATCCATACAGACAAGAGCTGAAATAAACGTCAGGAAAACAATTCCAAATAAGAACGGGGATAAATAATATTAAACCAGATTAGAAAGAATGGAAATAACCCAAGTAAAATCCAAACTGGATAGAATGGATAAAACAAGGAATAACAGTACAAATTTGAAAGAATGGACAAAATGAACTGACAATCCAACTTGATAGAAATGGAATAAATAAGGTAACAGTCCAACTTGATAGAAACGGACTAAAAAGGTAACGATCCAATGATAGAATGTACTAAATCAATGCTTAAACGCTGCAAAGAGTGGTTGAATCTTCTCTTGGAAATCTAAAGATAAACAGATTCAAGGTTTTTAAATCAAATAAGCAAAGGAAATTTTCCAACAAATGACTAGGAAGGTGCACCCTTCTTGAAGAATACCTCTAGCAATATTGTTTTGAGAATCTTATTTACTTGGTAAAACTTCTCGAAAATGTAATCGTGGATCCCCATCAAACCCTTACCGAGTATCTGAATATTTTCGCATCTAAGTGCACAACCGAATCTAAATAGATGAGATGTGAAAATACCCTAAATGGGAGCAACACCACATAGCTGGACGTCCATTTGTGCTTTTGGTTCAGTCTTTTCCGACAAAGGATAACGAAGCTCAAAAGAGTAGAAAACTGTTTTTAAGGTGACGATACACCATGATGAAAGCTGCATCCAATAATAAATAAATCAGCTATCAAAGATAATTAAAATGATCGTATATGGAAATTAGATATCATATATTTACACTAACTATTGATTCCAAAAAAGTGCTAACTATCAGTTGGAGATGAAGCCAGACAAGTTGAGATAGTGTTACCTCTAGGCATCACCTTGACAACAATTTTAACCTTCGAGATAGAATGGAGTCCAAGCCCTTATTTTTAGCTTTAAAAGTATGACTAGATCCTTTCTATATAAGCAATATCAATTACAGAACTATTTTCGATAACCGAAATTAAACTTTAACTTTTAAAAACTTAACTCGTGTTTGATTTCCATATTACATTAGTGGTAAAACCTTTTTATAATCACTCTTTCCAAAACGCTATTTTATAATACAAAATTTATAATACTAAGTGCATTAAAACCAGGGTCAAAAATAAATGTTGTTAAAACATTGTTTACTATAAACCCAACAATAATTCACACTTAGCTTTATTTATAAATAATCCCTTTTAAAGGATTTTCTCATTTATAAATCATTATTTATAAATTCAAAACAATATTTGTTATCCCAAAGGTTAATTAATCACATTTAAAATATCTTTTGAAAAGACAAATCAATTATTTTAAATAAAATAATTTCTTATTTCCAAACACTTTATATCATCAGTATATTAACTTTAAAATCTTTATCATATCAGTATATTAACTTTAAAATGAACTAAATCAATTAATTAATTTAAAATGCCTTTATTGTATTAGTTAACTTACGTTAATCACTTTTATTAAATCAACTAATTAACTTTAAATATCATTAATTACCAAGATTGATTAAATTCAAATAATCATTTGCTAAATGAATAATTCATCTCAAACATCATTGATTAAAATGATTAAATAATTTTAAATGCTATTAATTAAATAATTAATTGATTTCAAATAATCGTTAATCAATTGGATTTATTAAATTCATTCCTTATTAGTTACAACGATTAATTAAAAATCATTTATTAAAATGATTTATTTAACTATAAAGCATCATTAATTGAAATGATTTGACTAAATTTAAAATATCATTAGTTAAAATAATTAATTAAATGACTAAATAAATTCAAATATCATTATTTAAAATGACTAATTATTTTTAAATATAATTAATTAAAATGATTATTAATTTTAATTATCATTAATTAAAATAATTAATTAAGCATAAGTAATCATTAGGTAAAATGATTAATAAAATCTTATGTCCTTTAAATCAAAGATAAACCAATTTTAAACATTATCTATTAAATTGGTTAATTAATCTCAAAATCATTAGTGAAAATGATTAATTATTTTAAATTATCATTAACTAAAATGATTAATTAATTTTAAAATTAACTTTAGCGGAAACACAAGCTAAATTCATAGTACATGGTTTTGGGGATGAAAGTTAATAAATGACGATATAGCGACATCGCTATAACGACGCTTAACAAGTTAAATGGAATATCAGGATTTATTTTAAATTAACCATCAATATAACATCACAAGGATGTAAGTAAATAATCATTAGCGCGAAAACCTTCAGGACCTTTTTTCGGATTTACCCTGCAATACAATGGTTATGGATAGTTATATATAATCTTATGGATTCATAACGATCAAATTATGATGTCATCCATTTTCCAAACGAAAATTCAACCAAACAATCAATCAAACAATTTGACTAACATCCAAGCAATAAATAATTGTTTATAGCATTACTAGCATGATATAATAAAATTTAATATGAGTTAAACTCACATTATTTTGGTTTTTCGCCAAATGTTTCGATTTTGGACTAAAAATGAACGACCGTTCAGTTTTACCCTAAATTTTAACTTGCTTCAAATCTAACCAAACCAAATTCATTGCGTAGCCATTGTCGCCATAAGTCCAATCAAAAAACGGCGTTTAAATCTGACATCACATGAGTGAGATACACGATTTATATGTTATTGTTTAATTTAAATTTATGAGTAACACATCTATAATTATTTACAACTTTAACCCTCAACATCTTCGTCCTCAACTAAATCAACGTGCATTGTGACACTCAAATCCATCAAAAAACGTGCACAGCATGTTAATCCGTGAGATGATGGTTTTGAAGACAACAACCTTAGAATAGATTATAAAATATAAATACTGACATTATAAGTTTAGATATATATGTATATACAGGATCTAACCATGCAGGTACCAAGAATGAAGACTGTATAGTATAGAGATTCAAGATATCGAGATAGAAGACTCATGGGTATCAAGATTATCAAGAGTTCAAGATTTCAAGGTTAAGTATTTTTATTAGGAATTTTGTTAAAACTCATAGAAAAGCACTGGCATCTTAAAATCTAATTTATTCGTGGAATGGAATCCACTTCGAGCCTGTTACAGGGATGGAACCCTAAGTAGGATGGAACCTACGAAAAATCTAGTGGAACATTGTTTTGTATCCGCTAACTTTTTATTCAAAATGATTTTTCAAAATTATATCCTGTTTTCAAAATGTTTTTCAAAACTTTCCTTTTAAAAGATTCAAAACCCTCTATCCTAATTTTAAATAATTTTAGCCTCAAAATTATCTTTAATTTCAAAGTCAAATTACTCCTGATTTTAAACTATCTTTTAATATAATATATTTAACTTTTAAATATTTACACTTAGATTTAAATATAGAATTATATTTAAATTCTATATATATTATTCTCTATATTTACTTATGAAGTTTAACTATAGTCAAGTATATTTATAAAGTTTAAAATAGTTGTAATATAAAATAAAAGTTATTTTCAAAGAAAATCAAAACACAAAAAATCCTTTGGGATGTCGACAAGCCCAAGTACCCCATGTCGACATGGTGTCAGATGAGTTCAAAATTTAAATTTCAAAAGAAGTGTCTATTTGCCATAACTCTTCACGAGTGGACATCGTTGTTGTTCTTCTATAAATAGGGGTTAGTTTCAACGAATTTTATATCAGATTTTCTGGTTTTTCACCCCTCTTCTTCTTCCACATTTCTTAATACATATTCTTACCATTACTCTGCCAAAATCAACATTGAATCGAACTCCATTACTTCTAGTTTGATTCTCTATCACTATCTCTACAAGGTTCTCAGTGCTATTCAGAGCTATAAACTTCTTTGTAATCTATTAAGCGAGAAAAGGTGTGATTGTAGCCCTGAAAATCAATCAAGAGAGAAAAGGTGTGATTGTAGCCTTGGTAAATCAATTAGGTAAACTTGTGGCCCGGAAATCAAGTATCTCTACCCAAAGGATAGAAATTCTAGAGGGTGTACCTCGTAGCCTTGAAACCGAGGGTGTGATTGTACAATTGCTTTTGAAAGGAAATCCGTACTTGTGCTGTGGGGCTGGATGTAGGGTAACTCCGAACCAGTATAAAATCCGGTGTGTTCTTTCCTTTACTGCTTTTATTTTATTTCTGCATCTGTGCTTGTTTCTATGATGATATCTGGGTCTGTATATTGCATATATCGGTGTCTAAATTTACATAAACTCAAAAATATTTAGTAATTCTTTATTAACACTATTCACCCCCCTCTAGTGTTAATCCTAGCCTTAAGATCCGTAATTCGCATTGCTCACAATTGGTATCAGAGCAAGGGTTTCAAAGTTTCATAATCTGATTTTTGAAATTTTTTTAAAACGGCTATATTTGTTAATAGTAGTTTAGAAGTATTCAAACCATCATCGTTGCTTGAGTCTGCATATAATCAATTTTGAAATTCAAGTTGTCTACCAAGATTGCTTGATATGCAGGAATCATGCTTTATGGGTATTGAGGAATCAATCCACAACGGGCAAATTATGCAGATCAGAAAGAACAAGTGGATACTTGATAGTGGATGTTCGAGACACATAACTGGCAATCCAGATATACTGAATGATATAATATACAAAGACGGAGGACTGGTTAACTTTGGAGACAATTCAAAAGGATATGTGATTGGCATCGGCGAAGTCGGTAATTCTAAAACTCCTACTATTACTAATGTTTTGCTAGTTAAGAATCTGAAACATAATCTAAGTATAAGTCAACTGTGTGATAAAGGATATAAAATTAAATTTGAAAAAGATAAATGTCACATTGAAGATAATAATTCAACCATTATATTTGAGGAAGTCAGGAAAAAGAATATTTATATTCTCAGTATGAAAATTTCAAATGATAACCTGTGTCTGTTGGCAAATACAAGTGACCCTTGGATTTGGCATAAGAGATTTGAGCATTTGAATTTCAAACTCTTATCTAGACTGTCAAAACATGATCAAGTAAGAGGTCTCCCTAAAATGAATTTTAAAGTAGATAGTTTATGTGATGCTTGTCGATTAGGAAAACTTAGAAAAAGTTCCTTCAAGTTAAAAGATATGATTTCAACTTCAAAACCTCTTGAATTACTTCATCTTGATTTATTTGGTCCATCTCAAATTCTTTCAATAAATCATAGTAAATACGTTTTTGTAATTGTAGATGACTATTCTAGATTTACATGGACAATATTTTTGAAACATAAAAGTGATACCTTTGAATGTTTTATGACATTTTCAAAAAGAATTCAAAATCAATTTTCTCTACAAATTATAACTATTCGAAGTGATCACGGTGGTGAATTTGAAAATGAAAATTTTGAGGAATTCTGCAATAAAAGGGAATAACTCATAATTTTTCATTTCCAAGAACTCCACAACAAAATGGAGTAGTAGAACGTAAAAATAGGACGATTCAAGAGTGTGCGAGAACTATGCTTACAGATAGTAATTTACCAAAGAACTTTTGGGCAGAAGCAGTTGCTACCGCCTGTTATATTTTAAATAGAATTTTAATTAGACCTCTAACTGATAAGACATCTTATGAACTTCTTTATTCAAGGAAACCTAAGGCATCTTGTTTCAGAATTTTTGGAAGTAAATGCTTTATTTTAAATACAAAAGATAATTTAGATAAATTTGATCCTAAATCCGACAAAGGTATCTTTATCGGATATTCTAATAGAAGTAAAGCATACAGAGTGTTTAATTTA
Organism: Allium cepa; assembly: GCA_030765085.1. NCBI lineage: Eukaryota > Viridiplantae > Streptophyta > Magnoliopsida > Asparagales > Amaryllidaceae > Allium > Allium cepa. The sequence goes on from CM060931.1 coordinate 962,452,562, forward strand.
AAAACTAATTCCATTGAAGAAACAATGCATGTTTCATTTGATGAAATTTTTAAAATTTTTGAGGATACAAATGATGAAGAGGATTTAATCACTCAAAATCAAGAATCAATTGAAAGTAATCATGAAATTAATCATCCTAATAAAAGGACAAAACTTTTAAAAGATCATCCTATAGAAAATATACTGGGAGATATGTAATCCGCTGCTAAAACTAGAAATCAACTAAGTCAAATGAGTAATGTAGCTTTTATATCAACCATTGAACCCAAAAATCCGAAAGAAGCATCAACAGATGATTCATGAATTTTGGCTATGCAAGAAGAATTAAATCAATTTACTAGAAATGATGTTTGAGAACTTGTTCCTAGACCAGAAAATAAAACTACAATTGGAACTAAATGAGTTTATCAAAATAAAATGAATGAACAAGGAGAGGCAGTTAGAAATAAAGCTCGATTAGTTGCTCAAGGTTATTGTCAACAAGAAGGAATAGATTTTGATGAAACCTTTGCTCTCGTAGGAAGATTAGAAGCCATTAGGTTTCTACTTGCTTTCGCAAATCATAATAATTTCAAATTATTTCAAATGGATGTTAAAAGTAGCTTTTTAAATGGATTTGTAAAAGAAGAAGTATATGTTGAACAACCCCCACTTTTTGAAAATGATAAATTACCAAATCATGTTTACAAAGTTAAGAAAGCATTATATGGTCTAAAACAAGCTCCTAGAGCCTGGTATGATAGACTAATATCTTATTTATTGCAATCTAATTTTGAAATTGGTAATGTAGATAATACCCTTTTTATTAAAATAAATAAAAATGATATTCAACTAGTACAAGTTTATGTAGATGATATTATTTTTGGTTCAACTAATTTTGAAATGAACAAAGAATTTTCTGAAATAATAACAAAAGAGTTTGAGATGAGTCATATGGGTGAATTAAATTTCTTTTTAGCATTACAAATAAAACAATTAGATAATGGTATCTTTATTAGTCAAGAAAAGTATGCTAAAGACCTAATTAGTAAATTTGGTTTGACTACTGCGAGTGGAAAACCCACTCCCATGGCAACCAATGAGTACCTTAGTAAAGAAGATCTCTCGAGAGATATAGATCAAAAACTATATAGAGGAATGATTGGATCACTGCTCTATATTACTGCCAGTAGACCTGATATCATGCATAGTGTTTGTCTCTGTGCCAGATATCAATCCTAACCTAAAGAGACCCACTTAAAAGCCGTAAAACGAATCATAAGATATGTTAAACACACATCTGATTATGGTTTATTCTACCCTAAAAATGATTCTTTTGACCTAATATCTTACTATGATGCTGACTGTGCTGGTTGTAAATCAGACAGAAAAAGTACAAGTGGGACTTGTCACTTTTTGAGGCATTCTCTGGTTTCTTGGCTTAGTAAAAAGCAAAACACAGTTTCTTTATCAACAACTGAAGCAGAGTATATTTCTGCTACTTTGGCTTATTGTCAAGTAACATATATGCAACAAACCTTAAAAGATTTTGGTTTAAAATTTTCAAAATCACCAATTTATTGTGATAATACAAGTGCGATAAATTTATCCAAAAATACTTCTCAACATGCTTGAACTAAACATATTGATATCAGACATCATTTTCTCAGAGATAATATAAGTAAGGAAGTAGTTACTCTCGATTATATCAATTCTGAAAATCAAATTGCTGATATTTTAACAAAACCATTAAATGAATCAATTTTTACTAAATTAAGAAGAGAATTAGGTATTTGTTCTATAACTGAAATATAAAATATAAATAACAAGTATAGTTAATAATTATTATTAAAATCAAATAGTAAAAATAAAAATGACCATGTCGACATCTCCCATACACCCATGTCGACATGGAACGTTTCTAAATTTTGAAAATTTTCCCACCAAAATTCAAAATAATTGTTTATATATTCTTCACATTTTCAAAATTTTATTCATCCTTTCTGTTATCTCTCTGTTCTTCTCTCTGAAATCAAATAATCAATGGCCTACTCTTCTAAATCCAATATAAAATCAACCTTTTCATTCCCCTCTCCTACGTCTGGTCCATTTCAATGTACTACTCTCGCTCGTGTGACTAAAATAGAGGACTCTCTAAAGGATACACTTCAGATGATGACTGAAATTCAAGTGACTCAACTTCGTATGGCAAAGGAACAAGAGAGGCAAGGTTAGATTCTTAGGAATTTGCAAAAATTCCTAATGGATAACCAGGCCAACCCTATCTTGATTGATGAAGACTCTTCACTCAATCAAGAACAAGAGGCCAGCGAAGAAGAAGAAGAAGAAGAACCCATGGAAGAAGCGCACGAGGATGATGATGACCAAGTCGTGTGTGTTGAAGAAGTGTGTTTTGACAAGAACGGGAATCTTGACAAACAACATGGAAATTTCTGTTTCCACTATCCAAACTGTTCGATTCATAGATCTCCTATGTTTAAAAACACACAATAGTTTCTTTTCTTTCTTCTCCTTGTTGTTTGTGTTTCTTTATGTTTTCTAAACGCTCATGTATATACAACTTCATACGTAATAAATAACTCGTGTTCTTAGATGAATTTTAATTATAAGTACCATCGTGAATTCTTAGTTAGGATAGTTAATAGTTTAGGACTATGTTGTAGTATTAGATTTAAGTGATGATTACTTATTATAACACTATCATTATAATCACATGTCATTGAGTGTTAGTTTTAGGGGGAGTTATATAGTTTGGAGTGAGTTTTTTTGTTGATGACAAAGGGGGAGAAATATAAAATAGGGTAGTTAGGCATTAATTAAGGGGGAGTTATTAGTTTTAGAGGGAGTTATTAGGATAGTTTTAGGGGGAGTTATTAGGATAGAAATATATTTTATAAACAAAGGTTGTCATCATCAAAAAGGGGGAGATTGTTAATCCGTGAGATGATGGTTTTGATGACAAGAACCTTAGAATAGATTATAAAATATAAATACTGACATTATAAGTTTAGATATATATGTATATGTAGGATTTAACCATGCAGGTACCAAGAATGAAGACTGTACAGTATAGAGATTCAAGATATCGAGATAGAAGACTCATGGGTATCAAGATTATCAAGAGTTCAAGATTTCAAGGTTAAGTATTTTTATTAGGAATTTTGTTAAAACTCATAGAAAAGCACTGGCATCTTAAAATCCAATTTATTTGTGGAATGGAATCCACTTCGAGCCTGTTAAAGGGATAGAATCCAAAGTAGGATGGAACCTACGAAAAATCTAGTGGAACATTGTTTTGTATCCGCTAACTTTTTATTCAAAACGATTTTTCAAAATTATATACTGTTTTCAAAATGTTTTTCAAAACTTTCCTTTTACAAGATTCAAAACCCTCTATCCTAATTTTAAATAATTTTAGCCTCAAAATTATCTTTAATTTCAAAGTCAAATTACTCCTAATTTTAAACTATCTTTTAATATAATATATTTAACTTTTAAATATTTATACTTAGATTCAAATATAAAATTATATTTAAATTATATATATATTATTCTCTATATTTATTTATGAATTTTAACTATAGTCAAGTATATTTATGAAGTTTAAAATAGTTTCAATATAAAATAAAAGTTATTTTCAAAGAAAATCAAAACACCAAAAAATCTTTTGGGATGTCGACATGCCCAAGTACCCCATGTCGACATGGTGTCAGTTGAGTTCAAAATTTAAATTTTAAAAGAAGTGTCTATTCGCCATAACTCTTCATTAATGGACATGGATGTTGTTCTTTTATAAATAGGGGTTAGTTTCAACGAATTTTATATCATATTTTATGGTTTTTCACTCCCCTTCTTCTTCCACATTTCTTAATACATATTGTTACCATTACTCTGCCGAAATCAACATTGAATCGAACTTGGTTACTTCTAGTTTGATTTTCTATCACTATCTCTACAAGGTTCTCAGTGCTATTCAAGGTTATAGACTTCTTTGTAATCTATTAAGCGAGAAAAGGTGTGATTGTAGCCTTGGAAATCAAACAAGAGAGAAAAGGTGTGATTGTAGCCTTGGTAAATCAATTGGGTAAACTTGTGGCCCGGAAATCAAGTATCTCTACCCAGAGGATAGAAATTCTAGAGGGTGTACCTCGTAGCCTTGAAACTGAGGGTGTAATTGTATAATTGCTTTTGAAAGGAAATTCGTACTTGTGTTGCGGGACTGGGTGTAGGGTAACTCCGAACCAGTATAAAATCCGGTGTGTTCTTTCATTTACTGCTTTTATTTTATTTCTGCATCCGTGCTTGTTTCTGTGATCATATATGTGTCTGTATATTGCATACATCGGTGTCTAAATTTATATAAACTCAAAAGGATTTAGTAATTCTTTATTAACATTATTCACCCCCCTCTAGTGTTAATCCTAGCCTTAAGATCCGTAATCCGCATTTCCCACATAGCAAAGTAGTGATATGGAGCATTACTCAACGAAATTCAATCACGTCTTCAACGTTAGACCCCATGAAGGAGGAGCTTCATATTGAACACCACGACGACACCTCCGAGAACCCCTTGCAAAATGCGACCTCCATATTCACTCGCCGCTGTCAATTTTTATGATCCTCAAACGCGCATCGCTTTACCCCGAAACGCGCCCACGCGTGCACTACGTCAAGACAAACATGGTGCCAATCTCCAAACGAGCTAATTCTGCTTAAATCAACTCGAATCATAAACCTTAATTTGCTGCCCTGAGGTCGAGCTTCCCTAAACATCGCCAGTCTCTGATTCGAGTTTATAGCATTGAAGCCAACATCCAAACAAATCTTAATGGTCCTTGTTTTAAGATTTTATGTTGAGTATATATGTAGTTATTGATTTTTATACTTTGGATTTCAAAAGAGGGGTCCATTTTTGTTACATGCAACTATAGCATAAAGGAGAAAGGATGGGCTTGCATACGAGAGCATGGGCATGGAATAGATTGAAATGTGGGGGTATGTCCTAAATTATGGTGAATATGAATATATATTATTTTAATTTTTAAAAATCAAACAATACATACTCAAAAATCTCAAACTTTAAACGAGACTAGCGTTCTATATGTTATACCCTTATTCTGAACACAATGGAACTAGTCTCGAGCCCTAATTCGATATTTGCAGAAGATAGCTTTCAAATACAACTTTATATTAAATTTTCTAAATTAATTTCTATGCATTTCAATCTCGCACGATCAAACGATACATCCACTTGTTACGAAGCTTGGTAGCGTACAATAATTCATAATTACGGATCTAATGAAACTATTTTTGTTAAAATCCGAGATAGTGCCCCGAAAGGCTAATTTTACAGATTAAATATCGTTCTATATTTAATTATCGATATTTATCCGATCTATTCATATTTGTAAATAAATTTACAAATTGAATTCACCAATATTATTTATTAATTAAAATAAGCTTAATAAAATTGTGAAATCCATTTAATATATATAAGATTTCATAATTCAAAAATTAATCATCCTTTATATTTGATTATAAGTTATTAAATTCTAAAATCCAATTATTTAAATATTTAAAATTAATTAAACATTTAAAATCAAATGACCTGAATTTGGGTTGTTATTGTATATTAATTTAAGTAATATTAAATAATAGTAAATGAATATTAGAAATTAATTTGCAGCCATCGAAAAATATAATCTATATAGATATGCACTTCTGAAATATATGTTCAGCTATTATAATGATATGATGATATAATACAATACAAGTCATGTAGTTAAAACTTGGTAGTACTTTAATACATATATTTATATTAACTAATAAAATGATAATAATTAAAGTAAAATTTATTTGGCAGTCCATCTCTGATATTTATATAAAATTCTTTTTTTAATAAATTAAAACATACATATAACCAATCTATTATGTGATAACATTGGAAATATAAATAAGAAGCTCACCTAACTAGCAATATAATACTGATATATGTGAATGAATAATAATATTATTCAAAGTTACAAATCATGTTGCAACAACCCAGAATTTCACCGCTTTGGTTTCTGAATATTTAATTAATTTTACTTATCCAAATGATAGGTTTTATAATTAAAATAAAATTCTTTTAAATAATAACTAATCATGGTGAAATAGTTTTCCAAATTTGTTTACAAAATATATAGTTCGAAGAAAAATCGAAAATATGACTGGAATTCTTTCTTGAATTTTTGCCCTTTCATCAGTTAGAAGTTGTCGGAAATGTATAAGTCTTGTTAGTATAAATATATGCATAATAGTTATATATTAGTAAGGATATATTATGGTACATATATATACTTAAGTGTCTATATATATATATATATATATATATATATATATATATATATAAAGTTGATATGACTTTTATGCCTTAAAAATAAGATTTGAAAACATGTTTAAACATGAAATGACCTTAGGAAAAACATAAGTACCACGAGCATTAAATGCGTATTTGGTTAAATGGGTCAAGTTGGGAGCAAGACTTCGCGAATTTCAAGGTTGGAAGGAGCATGGTGATGAGGTGGCGAGGCATTAATGGAGGGTAGGTGCTTAGGGGTATTTTAGTAATTCTCTAAATGCCTTACGTTTAAACCTTTTACCATTTTTGTCTCCTTCATTTTTCATTCACTTTCCATTTTTTTTCCAACATCACTTTATTTTCAAAAGCCACTAAAGTTTCTTAATGGCTTTCACTATTATTTCTAAGTTTCAAGAATCAAAACATATTCCTTTAAATCCTCTTTAAACTTGGTTAAAACCTTTAATCTTCTTTCTATTCTACTTCTACTTAAAAAATCAACCCGTACTCACCTCCTCCTTCCAGGGCTGAGTGATACACATCTGTGATGAACCATAAAGCCCTAGGCCGAACTCGTTTTTACCCCTTAGGTCCATCAAAACTTCATTTTCCCTAAGCAAGCAAGATTCTAAGGTAGTTGCAAAAGTTAGTAAGAGTTTGGTTAGCTTTAAGGTGAGTTAAGCTCACATCTTTAAACTAATTTTTAATACTTTAAACTATTTCTTATATTTGTTATAAAAGCCTGTTGCTTATTTGGATAGTGTTATTGTTGGTTTGCACGATCAAATATGTGTATATATTTGTTTAGATTTTATGTTGTTTAGACTTGAAATTAAAATGTTAAATTAAAGTATAATCTGCAAGTTATGGTTTAAAGTAATGATTTTACTTTATATATATTATATAGCATGTGATAGTGTTGAGCATATGTATATACAATAAGCTAAAAAGGAAGTTGGTATCTTGACTTGCTAAAGTGACATCGAGGCCCTTGGGTTCAAACCTAGTTTCCTTTACTTTATGTTTTTGAAATGTTTTTATAAGTCCCAAAAACATAATCTTATTTTCCAAATAATTCTTCTAAGATTATAAGGTAGCATGAGGTACAAAAGATAATGATTTTAAAAGCTAATTATTACAAACATAAGTTTGGATATTTTTGATCGTATAGGGATAGTCGTTGTAAACGCAGTTCGTAAAACAAACTCTTTTGCAAATTTTAAATTTATTTTCACCCTAGGTATCATTTTGAAAAATGTTTACAAAACTTATTATAAGTATTTTAAAATAAGTATTGTTATTTATTTATTCATTTGTTAAATGATTAGTTAATTAACATATTAAATAAGGTAATTAGTTTTAATCTTCAGCTAAATGAGAAATTATTACTTAAGTATTAATTAAGTAAGTTAATTGTAATTAATTAAATAATTAAAAGCTTAATAATTATTTTGTTAATTAGTTAAGAATAATAATTACTTTAACTAATTGTTATAATTAGTTATTAAGTAATTATTTATTTTAAAAGGGTTTAATTATTTAATAAGTAATAATTAAGTTATTATTTAATTAAAAAATAATTAAAATTTAATTATTTTATATAAAGTTTTAATTTATTAATAAGTTTTAATTAAATATTATTCAATTGATTAAGATAATTATTATTTAAAATTTAAATTATTATTTGATAATTAATTAAAGATTAATTATGGTTTGATTATTTATTTAAAGGTTAACAATTATTTAAATATTTATTTAAATGATAATTATTATTTAATTATTTTTTGATAGTTAATTATTACTTAATCTTTAGTTAAAGGTTAATTATTATTATTTAAAGAATTTGAATGTTATTTAATTTTTAAGTTTTAAAGCTTTACACCACTTTATTTCTAAAGACCAGTTTATTTTAAAAGCAACTCTCTTTAAAAAAAGATTTTAATCGATGGGATTTCTTGTCGATGACTCTTAAGTAACCCCAATTGAATATTAAACCCAACTGACATTTGTTTAGCAAAATAAAACACTGTTCTGCTAAGTAAGTTATATTGGACATCTGTTGGTATAATAAATTATAGTTTGGCCATGATTTCCCGAGTAAATTATGTGGACATCTATCTAAGCAGAATAAAATCCCATTATGCTATTATATTAACTTGGACGTGTGTTTAGCAGAACAAATCCTCATTTGTTATTACAGTAGCTAACATCTTACCTATATGTTGATTTGATTGTTGTTGGTTGATTCCCTTTACATACCCATGATATAACTTGGATAAGTTATACTCAATTAAATAAAACCATTGTAGTCAATACACATTTTTTTGGTTTTTTGAAATTAAATATTCATTTTATCCTTTAGATAATTTTTTGAAGTTAGGTAATGACCTGTTAAAGATGTTTTTAAAGTTAATAGAATACTTTTCAAATGATCGTTTAAAATCATCGTTTTGTTAATACGATTTAAAGAAAATTTAATAAAGGATATTTTTAAATAATAACTTGTTGTTTGAAGGTGTTTTAAACAATCGTTTTGTTTATCAAAAGGAAATTTATTAAATGAGATTTATTTAAGGTTTTAAATAAGGAATATTTATAAGAAGTTTTATGAAGGATTTTGATATTTATAAAAGAAGTTTTATAAACGATTTTGGAGATTTATGAAGAATTATACAAATGGTTGTGATATTTAGAAAAGAGTTTTGTAAATTAACTTGGAATTTACATATGGGTTTGGAATTTAAGAAAAGGAGATTTTATAAATAAAAGAGATTTATTAAATGGATTTATTAAAGTAAATTATAAAAGAATTTGATATTTGGATTTCTTTTAACCAGCCTTCTTAATTTTGGTGGTATGGACATTTTCTCCATACTTAACATCGAAGGAATAATGTTTGTGATTATCTTTATCTCTAATTTGAATAACATTTGTTTGATCCTTTTAATATGATCTTGAAATAAAAAATCTTTCATAATGTTTGTGAATATACTTATGCCAATGAGATAAGCATATGAATATTTCAATGAATATTTTGAAAGGAGATCTAATATATTTAAAATGAGGCTTAGTGTTTGCTATGGTAATTAAATCTCTGAATTGTTGTTGTTTGATAATTTGATAGTTAAATAAATGACCATCAAATCTTGGTCAGTTTTGACTTAGGAAGTATGATTGTATATTTGAGTTCCCTGGTGAGGACTCAAATACTTGTTACCTACTTCCAAAAGAATTAGGAACGAGTCAACCAAAAATTATCTTTGCTGGTTTGAAGAGACTGGAATATTCGAAACCACTCCAAACCAAAATATGCGCTCACATGGAAGACATCTTGAAGATGATTGAAGCGAATGCTCCTTGAAGAGTTTTTGGTTTCGTTCATACCCAGAACGAACTTGTATGGATGAATGCTAGCATTACATTTTTGCTTGAAGGGCAGTGTTAGCATTCTAAGATGAATTGCTAAATCTTAAGGGTGTATCCTCTCAAACCTCACATCCTGGTAATGGTTAAAACATGGTAGTTGGAACAGTGCCATGTGGGTCGCACCCATTAGTTTACGATTATCCTAAGATCTAGGGTCGATATCTCTATGTATGCTTCAAGCGCATTTTTTTATTGTTTAAATCAACCAAGGGGTGATCACATTCAGTACTACCCAGTTCAGGTGTAAGCCAGTCCTGTTATGACGCTCCACCTCTATACTCACACTAACCAAGGACAACACTGGGTAATGCCATCGGTTAGTATGAAGAATAAGGCTATTGAGGAGTGACCATCTATGCAATTGCTTTGTGCAAGTACCATATGTCAGATAGTGTATCATGCATTTCATTTAAGAGGGAATCCGACATACCAATACAAACTCAAAGCCACTACACAGTGGCTATGAGGTCTTCGAAAACAAATTTAAATAAGCATAACACAAATCAGTCACAAATATTCATGTCACTAAGGCGGAAACAGATATGAATATAACACATAGAAGTGTACATCAAAGTAGTGGTCATACAAGATCCACTACATCACAAAAGAATAGGTATAAGTGCTAGAAAAAAGAATATGCATACATCAAGGAGTGTATCTCGAATGTATAAAAACAAAACTACTATAAGAAGTCAAGAAGAAGCACATGAAACACCTCGGTCTGACCCGAGTATTATTTAAGAAGAAAAATAATAAAAGAATCAGTCTAGCTATAAATATCATATAAGATGAGATATGATAAGAGATATGAAAAATATATATGATAATAACAAAAATCATATAATATCTCAAATTTTCTCATACACCAAATAGAATTTCATATTCTTTATTTTTGTTCACCAAACCACAAATATTGTTAGAGCTTATCAATGCATATCATCAAAATTGGTGAAACAAAAATTCTAAAAATCAATAATTAGAAATCCAGAAAACACAAAGGGGGAAGCCTATCAAAAACGGGAGCATGAAAACTCACCAACACGTGTATCACAAATAGGATGTTATCCCATGGGTCGCTAACACATAGGGCTGGTGCAATGACATAGTACAACGGTACGTGCGAGGAACCTAAAACTCAAATAAGCCGGAATAACGACGTAGTACAACGATACGCCCGAGGAACCGAACTCCATAAAAGACCATGGGTGGCTAGCCTATAAAATGAGACAAAACTCCACAGAATGAGGTACGGTCCCCCACACGGACTAAGAGACATCGCATATCGCTAGTCTAAACCATAAAGTGATCATCATAGATCAATAAAAAGTGTAAATTATACTGAGTAGTAAATAAATGAGTTTAGCTTCATGTCCCATAACCACTGGCTTAACTTAAATATTTACGAACAAATTGTAGATTTCCACTCGAAAATTATCACAAGATTTCGATCGAACAAGTTTAAGAATTGACCAACGAAGTAAATGCAAGCGTTTCATACCACTTGTTTTGCTAAGTCGTTTAATTGGATTTCTCGAACGAATGAGGTAAAGGTTTGTATATTTGGAAAGTGGTTTATAAAAAAATGAGCTTGGTATTAAAAGAAATATTGAAATCATTTTTGTGAAAGAGTTTGAGTATTTACTACTAGTATAGAAACCTTTGTATTTTAAAGTGGCAAATCACAGAAACGATTGTAAAACAATCTATTATCAAAACTTCACATCCTAAGACGTGAATTAAAACCATAAAAATCGGTATCGAATCCGTCAAATGGATATTCCCAAAAATTTAGAAAGAATTCATCAAAGTTGATAATAAATGACAACAAATAACCAGATCAATAAAAATCGATTCAAACGGTAATCAACTAAAATTGACAAATTGGATAAATTAAACAACGCCAAATGTCTGGCGGCTTACCCAGACGTCTGAGCTGAGAATCTTGAAATTTTTCTTCCAGATCGCCCAGACATCTAGGAATAACCTAAGATGTCTGAGCTGTAAGTCTGGAATTTTTATTCAAATGACTCAGATGTCTGAGTTCTTTCCCAGACGTCTGAGCTGAAGCTTAGGGCAAAAATCAGCCTAGGCCATTAATGGCCAAATCGGTTCGGAAGCGATGGACGAGCAACAGAGACTAGGAATTTATGCCAAAATGACAACCTAGCTCGATAGGCTCTTCAATACACTCCAAACAACATGTCCAAGCATCCTTAGTAGGACTTTCATCGATTTTGACTTCAAAATAAAAAAAATTGGAAAATTCACCAAACCAATTCAATTAAAAAGCAAATAAACATGGAATAGATGTTAGGAATTCTTACCTAACAACCATCAAAGGTATAGACATAGATGTGAGTTCAAGAACTCACCTTTAAACTCAAAAACAAGGAATGAGAAGCTCAGAAACAAAGCAATATCAATTTCTCTCCAATAACACCTCAAGAATCTTCAATCTATTATCAAATGAAATGAATTTCCTAGTTAGTTACAGGAATTTTTGAAAATTGGTGAAAGATTAAGATGGAGAAGATGAAGAGGATGCTATACCTAAGCTTCTCTTTGATTTCTAGAACTTGAATTAGACTTTCATAAGAATATAGGGATTAGAAATTTTAATTTCTTATCTTTTTCCCCATTCTTCTCTTTAGCTTTAGTGTTAGGAAACGAGGAGTAGAATGAATGAAGTGTAGAGGAGTTTGGGTATTTGGTAGAGGAGTTTGGGTTATCTTGTTGGCTTAGTGGGCTAGAACACAACCTAAAGCCCAAATGAAAAAACCAAAATCCTAATCAACTCCAAACATATCGATGTTTATACTCAAACAAGTTGTAAATGTCGTTTTGAACTCAATGGAAGCGGTCTCGAGTTCTGATTTGGTTATTTACAAAAAGTCACATTTCAGACTTTAATCCGACCAACGATGTTATATTTAAATAAAACATTTAAATATACAATCATAAAATATGTGGGTTGTTACAAACTCCCCTCCTTAAAGAAACTGCGTCCTCGCAATACTTAAGAAAATAATAAAGAGTGACAACCACTCTAAGGCATAATAACACAAAAGAAAATTTTGAAGTAAGAAGTTCGCCTTAAGGAGCACGAGGGAGTAAGTCGAGATGTGTTTGTTCAATGAATTCTTTGGATTCCCAAGAACAATCCTTAGGATTTAAGGACCATTGAACTTTCCCACGTGAAACATCTTGATTAGGAAGGCGTTTAACCTACGTAGAAATGATACAAATAGGATGTTGCTCATAAGTCAAATTAGGTGAAACTTCAATTTCTTCAATGACACCGGGCTCAAGAATAAAATCGAAATCTCTAAGGCATTTTCATAGTTGAGAAACGTGGAATACGTCATGAATAGCAGAAAATTGAGTTGGTAATAAAAGACGATAAGCCATAGAACCAATGCACTCGGTGATGGGAAATGGGCTAATATAACGAGATGCTAATTTTCTCGAGCGACTGAAATGCACAAAACCCTTCATAGGTGAAACACGAATGAACATCAAACTTCCCACAGAAAATTCCAAATTCCTTCTTCAGTTATCGGCATAGGATTTTTGTCTACTTTAAGCTTATTTCATCCTATGAAGAATAAGGTCAATCTTTTCTGTGGAATTACAAATGAAATCTAGACAACCAGCTTCTCACCGGCTTCAAGCCAACATAAAGAAGATCGGCATGGCCTTCCGTAGAGTGCCTCAAAAGGTGCCATACGAATAATAGATTAGAAGCTATTATTATAAGAAAACTCAACAAGAGAACATGATCTTCTCAACTTCCACCAAAATCAAGAACACATGCATGAAGATCTTCAAGAATTTGATTCACACGCTCAGTTTGTCCATCGGACCGAGGATAATAAGCGGTGCTAAAATTAAGCTTTCTTCCCAAAGCTTTTTGAAGACCCTTCCAAAATCCACTAGTAAATAATGGATCACGATCGCTAATAATAGAACTAGGAACTCCATGCAATTTAATAATTTCTTTGACATAGAGTTTATCCAAAAGAGGTACGGTCCAATTGAACCGAACAGGAATAAAATGGACGAATTTGGTAAGTCCATCAACTACCACCCATCGACTATCATGACCCGAACGAGAATAGGGAAGGCCATCAATAAAGTCCATGGAGACTTGATCCTACTTCCAAATAGGAATGTTCAAAGGTTGCAATAACCCACCGGGCCTTTGATGCTCGGCCTTTACAAGTTGGCAAGTCGTGCAACGCTTAATAAAGCTAGCAATATCAAATTTTATTCCATCCCAATAATAAAGTCGCTTCATGTCCGCATACATTTTACTACTACCTGGATGAATGGTAAATTTAGAACGATGAGAATCTTCTAAAATGTCTTTATAAAGATCACTACTATTTGGCACGATATATCTAACAATTTTTCGAATGCCCCCACGAGCATCGATTACAAAATCTTTCAAACCATCAACCCTATTTTTATCCCTTAAACTTTGGCTAAGATGAGCCAATTCAGGACCATGCTTTTGAGCTTCAAGAATGTGGTCTAAAAGAGAAGGATGAGCCTCAAGGCTACATAAAACAAGAGATGAACATGAATTGGATTGCAATCTCGAATCTCGCAAGTGGAAAAAGTCTCAAGATCATTCCGTTTGGATATCATCATGGAAACAACCGCTTGTTGCTTACGACTAAGCGCATCGGCAACACGATTTCCCCTTTCAGGGTATAAAGAATATCAAGATCATAAGATGCAAGGAATTTGAGCCAATGTTATTGACGCAAATTAAGTTCCTTTTGTGAAAATAAATACTTCAAAGATTTATGTTCGGTGTAGAGAACAAATTTCTCTCCCAAAAGGTAATGACGTCAAATTCTATGGGAAAAAACAATGGCCACGAGCTCTAAATCATGAGTGGCATATCTAGTCTCGATAGGCTTTAATTGCCAAGAAGCATAAGCAATAACACGCCCCCTTTGCATTAGAACTGCTCCCAAATTAACATGACTAGCATTGGTATAAACAATCAACTCTTGGTTCCCCTCGAGAGTCATAAGAATAGGAACATCAGAAAGGAGTTCTTTTAATTTCTGAAAAAAAGTTTCACATTTGTCTGACCAAATGCACTTAACTCCCTTCTTTGTTAAACTAGTAAGAGGTACGGAAATTTTAGAAAAGTATTTTATGAACTGACGATAATAGCCCGCTAATCCAAGAAAGGTACGAATTTCTGTCACACTCTCCAGTCTCTTCCAATTTTGGATCGTTTCAATCTTTGTAGGATCCATGGAAATTTTGAATTCGGAAATAATATGTCCTAAAAATTTCACGCAAGATTGCCAAAAGTGGAACTTAGAAATTTTTACTTTCAATTGATTTCTCCTAAGAGTTTCCAATAAAATCCGAAGATGGTTTTCATGCTCTTCCTCGGTTTTAGAATAAATAAGAATATCATCTATAAAGATGAGAAAAAATCGGTCGAGGAAGTCTTTGAAAACTCGGTTCATAAGGTCAACAAAATAAGCTGGAGCATTCGTTAAACCAAATGGCATAACAAGCCATTCATAAGATCCATAACGAGTACGGAATGATGGTAAAGGAATGTTATCCTCTACAATTCGGAGCTGATGAAAAATGGTTGCTAAGTCTGGCTGTGGAAAGACTTTAGCACTGCTAAATTGATCGAATAGATCATCAGTCCGAGGCAAGGCCTATTTACTCTTAATTGTAAGATCATTAAGCTTGTGGTAATAAATGCAAAGCCAAAGTGTACCATCGAATTTCTATACAAAGATAGCTGAAGCTCCCTAAGGAGGAAAGTAGAACAAATAAACCGTTTCGCTTCCAATTCTGACAATTGTTTATGCATCACCTCATTTTCCCTTTTGGACATACAATAAGGAGGACGAGTGATAGGTAGAGCTCTAGGGATTAGATTGATTCTGAACTCTATTGCTCGCTTAGGTGGTAATCCTAAAACGGGCTCAAATATATCGGGTAATTCACGAACAACGTGAATGAGGGAAATGACATCTTCCTTATCATCATTATCGTCATCACGTGGATTTAGAGAATACAAGGATGCTACCGAGTTGGAATCTAATTCTTTAAGAACAATAGAAATTTGCTTAACAGATTGAGGATGTCGATGATGGATAGTCCTCTCGAGACATAGGATGTGGGCTTCATAATGATTAAGCCAATCCATTTCCAAAATCATTCTAAACCTAAGTAGCGCATAACATGAAAATCGACTCGGAAAGCACAATCACATAAGATAATCTCGACAACTTTACAAAATAAATCGAGTGTTGTGGATCCACCAACCGGATCCATAATTTTCAATGAAGTCATCAAGCACATAACATTTAAAGACAAAGTATCAACAAGTTCTTTTAATGTAAAAGAGTGAGATGCACCCGTATCAAAAAGAACTCGAATATGATGACCACGAAACACAATAATGCCATCAAGGATAGAATGAGAAATACCTTGACCAAGAGAAGGATTACTAGGGGCTTGCACAACATTTAGCTTTCCCTCTTTCTTGCTTTGAAGTTTGGGACATAAAGATATAAGATGACCCGAACTTTTGCAACAGCGACAATAAAGGGGCTTCGGACACTTATTAGCATAGTGGTCCTTAGATCTACAATTATAGCATTCTCCACGATTAGGGGTAGGAGTCTTTGCTACCGAAGTTGCTTGCTTTCCTTTCTTGTTGGGATTAGGGCCTTTGAACTTAATAGGCCTCTTCTTGTTGATGTTGAAGTTCTGTTTAGCATCCACAACTTCAGCATCACTTTCTTTATCGGCCTTTTCAAGTCGAAGAGCGATATAAACAAGTTGATCGAAAGAAACTTTTAGTTTCATAAGTAAAGCCTTCTCGAGGATCTTATTCAAAACTTAGATAAACCTATGATTTTTCTTCAATGGGGTATTAATATACTCGATCCCATATTTAAAGAGGGATTCAAAAGATACGACATAATCTGTCATAGAAGAATCACCTCGAACAAGGTTAATAAAGCGCCAGGCTAAAGTTACCTTTTCAGCTTTCAGCACAAACTTTAACTCGAACCTTTCTCGGAATTGCTCCTAAGTGAGATCCGCTTCAACAATTTTCAAAATCAAAAACTCATACCAATCTAGTGCTTTTTCCTGGAGCATGCTAGAAGCCGCTTGGACCCGATGTAAACCCACAAGATTCATG
The DNA here is from genome assembly GCA_030765085.1 of Allium cepa. Taxonomy (NCBI): domain Eukaryota; kingdom Viridiplantae; phylum Streptophyta; class Magnoliopsida; order Asparagales; family Amaryllidaceae; genus Allium; species Allium cepa. Next base: position 962,469,529 of record CM060931.1, read on the forward strand.
CAAGAAAAGATGCGATCGTATGTTATAAGCCAAGCTTGGGCTTCTATAACGCTTTCAGAACCCTTGACGACCTTCCACCCAAATTGGTATAATCACTACACAGGCGTGCACACCCGAATTTAGGATGATTAGGCACAGGAATGGGTCTGACAGCTTGGGCATTCTTTACAAGATCCAAAGCTGTTGGGCAGACATGAATATGCCATCCTAAGGAGTAGCACTGCATTGACCAGCGTTGGGACGACCAGGTCTAACCATTTCTCTTCTTTAAAAAAGAGAGAAAGAAAAGGAAAAAGGTTATTCTCAGAATGAATATCAAACAAATTTGATTGATAAAACAAGGCATCATAAAAGAAAATAGGATAGAATGGGTCCTAAGACTCGAATTAAATCCTAAGGCACGATTCCTAAGAGAGACTTAGGACAATGATCCTTGTTAGATTATTTTACATTGTTTCGAAGTTTGGCTTTGATAGCAAGATGTGACACCCCACCTTTATACTCACACTAACCAAGGGCACTATTGGGTAATGTCGTCAGTTAGTATGAAGAATAATGATGTTGAGGAGCGACCATCTGTGTAATTTCTTTGTGGGAGTACCGATATGTCAGATAGTGTATCATGCATTTCATTCAAGAGGGAATCCGACATACCAATACAAACTCAAAGCTACTACACAATGGTTATGAGGTCTTCGAAAACAAATATAAAATAAGCATAACACAAATCAGTCTCAAATATTCGTATCACTAAGGCGGAAATATATATGAATGTAACACATAGAAGGGTACATCAAAGTAGTGGCCATACAAGATCCACTACATCACAAAAGATAGGTACAAGTGCTAGAAAAAAGAATATGCATACATCAAGGAGACTCTATCTCGAATGTATAAAAAAACTACTAAGCTAAAGTAGTTAGCCAGAAGTCAGATGACAGTCCCTGATAAGAAGTTAAGAAGAAGCATCTGAAACACCTCAATCTGACCCGAGTATTATTTAATAAGAAAAATAATAAACGGATCAGTCCAGCTATAAATATCATATAAGATGAGATATGATAAGATATATGACAAATATATATGATAACAACAAAAAATCATATAATATCTCAAATTTTCTAATACACCAAAAAAAGGTCATATTCTTTGTTTTTATTCACCAAACCACAAATATTGATAGAGCGTATCAATGCTTATCGTCAAAATTGGTGAAACGTAAATTCTAGAAATCAATAGTTAGAAATCCAGAAAACACAAAGGGGGAGGCCTATCAAAATCAGGAGCATGAAAACTCACCAACACGTGTATCACAAATGGGACTCTATCCTATGGGTCGCTAACCCATAGAGCCGATGCAACAACGTGGTACAACGGTATGCCTAAGGAACCTGAAACTCAGATAAGCCGGAACAACGACGTAGTACAACTGTACGCCTGTGATAACCCGAATTTTTGGACATCTGTTAACTAGTAATTAACAGGACTAAATTTATTAAAATACTGATTTGTATGTTAAAAAATAAAATTATGATAAATATCTAGATACATACATACATACATATATATATATATATACACACACACACATACAGATTGGAAACTATAATAAATATTGAAAAATAAATCTCTGGATAAATGAATAATATATTTCACTATTTAATTCAAGATAGAATATGTGTATATATATATATATATATGTATGTATATGTGTGTATATATTTATGCCATGAGAAGTAGAATGATTGGAAGTTGTACATTTATATTTGTCAAAAATTCACATAATATATTTCTAATTATAATATATATATATATATATATTGATCAGGAAGCTATTTTTTTGAATGTAAAATAATAATTTTCCAAAAGCTATTTAAGGATTAAATTCTAATACATACATACATACATACATATATATATATAATTTATTTATTAACGTATAATTAGATTTTAAAATCATTTTCTTTAAAAGTTATATAAGTATAAATAATAGAAAATGAATCAACAAAATATAAATCATATATATATATATATATATATATATATATATATTAGACTAAAATTGGAAGATATAATAAAAACTTTAACATACTCTTTTGAAATTTTACATAAATGAACATTTAAAACATACGTTAATATAAATTTGGAAAAAATATAAAACACACACACACAGATATATATATATATATATATATATGTATATATATATATATGTAAAACTAAATTGAGATTATATATAATACATATTAAAAATCATAATTATCATGTAACCATTTTAAAATGCATTAAAAAATTTGTAGCTTAATAATAACATGCATTAACAAGTGGAAGATAATATGTTATGCAAAAAAACAAGTGTCTTACTTTTTTTCTTAAAAAAAATTTCTTCACAATTTCAAAAATTAATAGATAAAATGAAAACAAAGCTTATACATATACTTATCATTATCTCATTTCCATTCTTTCTTCATCTTTCATTTTCTAAAGAAATCCAAAAACCTAAAATTAAAAACAGAAAATAAAATCTATAAAAAAACAAATCAAACACCTCTTTCAATTCAAACAAAGTTCAAGATCAAGCAACTAAATTCAGAACAAAAGGCAAGAATCACTTTCCAGGTTTCCAAAAATCAAAATATATCAGTTCCAAATCTAAGACCTGAGCAAAGCAAAGATCATCTAAAGCATCAAGCAGTTCAACTCAACTAAACAAAACAAATCAAATTTCAAGTGTCAGTCACAAAATTCAAATCAAGTTCTAGATTAGAAGATAAAGACCCGCTCTCTGTTTTTTTTTTTAAAACTGTGAGTAACATCTCTTCCCATCAAAGCTTAATCTGTTTATATGATTGTTGCATGTGATCAACAATTGAAGTAATCGATGAATTAAAGCAATTGCATGTATATAAATATGGTTTATTCTGTGCATATCTGTGTATACATATGTGCAAGTGTGTGTGTACAAATATTTGCCTCTGTCTTTGTTCTCAATAGGCTAAATAAAGTTTAAAAATCTATATCTCTTGATATAAATAATTTTATGTTTAGAACTCTAAAGGAAATTTGTTTGTATTTACCAAATTTAACTTTTAAAAATGATTTCAAGTTAAAAGTTTTAAGCCTACATTATAAAGATTGAATTTACGGTAAAAACCAATCCAACTCAGAAAATAAATTGTTTAAATTTAATGTTTTGTTCATATAAACGAAATTGTCTTTTGAAATGATGATTTTAGGTTATAGTTTCGTGATTTTTAAGATTGTATGTTAGAAGGAATCAGGGGATGATCGAAATTGGGTGAAAATCCAAATTTCGACATTGTGATGGTTTTTGAGGCAGGCCATCTGGCTTGGGGGAGCTTGGGTCAGATATGCATAAGGGAAAATTAGTGCGGCACTTGCTGGTGAAGTGAGGGGCGGGAAAGAGACAGAGGTAGGGCATCAGGTGGGTTGTGGTGATTGTATGGCTGAAGTCTCGCATGTGATGGAGTCTTGGAAAGGCGAGGCAAAGCGATGATTGATGATATGGCGTTTGATTTTGTTTGGTGGGTGATCGACTTTTCGAATCAGGCGACAATCGTGGTTTTCAGGTAGAATTACGTATGGATATGGCCAGAGTTGGTTTGAGTGAGTAGACGACGACCGGAACCGTAGGCCGAAGTTGGCGTACACGTGCATGCATGTGTGCACGTTTATGTCGGGCGTTTGGAATGAAGGAAAAGGGAGGAGAAGAATTAACTGGAAGAAGAAGATGGGAATAGTTCAGGGAAATTGGGTTTCGGCTCGAGATTTGGTTCGGGGTGGCTTCGATCTGGTTTGAAGAAAGTAAGCAAGTTGGTTTTAATTAGGGAGAAAGGTGGGAGAATGAGTAGAGGAAGAGATTGGGCTTGGGCCGAGTTTTCTTGTAAATAAATTAAAATAAATGAAAAGTAAATTAGTTCAAGTAATTTTTTTTACCAAACTCTAAGTTAATGTTTTTTACTTAAGCACAAGGGAAAAATAAATAAAGTAGTTTAAGGGTTTTTAATTTAAACCTTAACTTAGGTAATAATGATGCTCATTTAATTAAGTTGAGATAACTATATATATATATATATATATATATATTAATTAGTTAATTACAAAGTTATTAATAAAAGTTAATGTGTAATTAACTAAGTGTTTAAGATAAATGTATTGAACTTAATTAATCGAAAATGACTAAAGTGATTTGGTATAAATTAATTTCAAGCATATAATTTGAATAAGATTAAAATGATAATTAAGTAATTAATTAGATAAATGGTTTATCTGAAATTAATTAGTGTCTAAGTATTTGAAGGATGATTACTCAATGAAATTAATTTAAGAATCATTAATTAATGTAAGGTTAATTAATTATGTGAATGATTAAATGATAATTGATTAATTTCAATAATTAATTAAATGATTTAATAAATGTTAATTAAGCAGGATTTAAAGGGAATTTATTTAATTTGTGATAGATAAATTAATTAGATTGGGTGATAAATTAATCTTGTTTATGGATGATAAAATTTGTATTGAATGTTTAATGACTCTAGCCTGATAAATTTTTATGATATGTTTGGGTTAGACTATGATAATGTGGAATATTTATCAGTGGTGTATTGCTGGGTAAATCAACATCCTATATTTAAAATTGAATTGTATTCACTTAAGCAACTTGAATTAAAGATGGTATTGGATTCGAAGAGACCGGAGTTAGATATTAGCAATATCCAGAACCACTTTGATTAGTAATCTATAATAATTCTTTATAGGTTTGGTTTCAAAATCAAATAGGTTGGAATAGAATAAATTAACCAACATGGCCATTTAAACAGAGTAATATTTCTTAGATATTATTAGTAATAAGTGATTGACTATAGTAAGTTAAGAACTCGTAGTGGAGTACGAGTTACTCGGGTTTCCAAAGAAGTTTTATTGCTTAGTATTTCAATTTATATGGGTTTACTCATGCTGGTTTCTAGCCTGACCCAGGTGTTACTTTGTTGTAGTGCTCGGGTCAGATCGAGTATTACAGATTTCCAGGTTAGGACGTTCTAGAGCTCTGGAGGCGAGCTGGATGACAGGAACTTATGGAATATATTCTGCTATGTAATAGAGTTTGTATTGATAATAGTCTAGGACAAGTTGTTACAACTGTCCACTTTATTTTTGATGATTGTACTCTGATATATTGAACGTAAATTGACAGTTACAACTTTCTTTGTAAATGCTATTATTTGATATTATATTTTGATCTGCTATGAATGTGAGATTCTGTGTTTTACTTATGTTTCTTCTTCTACCTCTTTTCTTCATTACCCTAACAATTTGGAATGTTCGGCGTTCGATTGCTCAGCATTTCTACAGTGAACGTATTAATGTTGAAGTTTTCGGGATCAAAAATTTTAGGTCGTTACAGTTGGTATCAGAGCTGAAGGCTAAGCTAGAATCTTGGCTCTGGTGGGTTTACTCATTAAGGATAGGGTTACAAGTACCTTAGAATGAGTTGAGTGTAATATATATAAGAGATCGTACTTGTTATTTTCTTATATAAGGGTTTTAAAATGGTTTTAAAAATAAATGATTTTTATACAAGTTTATATTTTGATATATAAACAAATTTTTTTTCCAATTATTAAGAAATTGATTGTTTGTTATTAAAATTTAAGTGGGGTGTGTGTGTGTGTATCCAAATAGGAATCGAATAATATGAACTAAATAAATAAGATAAGTTTGAAATGTATTCAAACCAGAGAATAAAATCCTGAAATTTGTAGAAGTTTTTTTCAGAATGCTGAATTAAGTTACCCTGGTTTTATTTTCTAACAAATTATGAGATAATATATAATGGTTTCCATATATGATAATCTTGGAATGGTTGTGGGATGTTGTTTTTTTAATAATAATTAATCAAAAATGAAATGTTTTAAGGAAGTAACATTTAGATAAATTGTGAGGCTTTAAAATTTAAATCTTGAAATTTTGAAATTTGTTTCGAAATGTTAAAAAGAATAATAAATAATTTTGAATATAGGAATCTTATTTTGAAACAAGAGATGTTTTAAAGAAATTTGTTTAAATTTAAAAACCATAATGGTTTAAAAATTAAAGTATGACTTGGTGTGCAAAGGAAATAAATATGTATATATGTGGGATATACATAATATCAAAGATGATTTGAAAGAAACTCTAAGTGTTGAAGTTTTTCTTGAAATGTGATGTGAAAACCCAAAGTGAAATAAGTTTTTGAACTTATAAGTGGGAAGACTTTTAATAAGAAGTTTAAAAATTGAAATGGGAATTCAAATTGGTTAAAGTTGACTGGATTAAATGAATTTAGTTTTGGGAAAGCTAAATGAGTTTAGAATGAACAATTTGAATTAGAAATTTCAAAATGAAATTAAGATTTAACTTAGGAAGTTAAATGGGTTGATTTGATATGGGAGTTATGTGTGATCCCAAAACGGGTTTGAGATCTAGAAATGGGTAATGAATGCTATGGATGGATGTTTTAAATAATTTAGATGTTTATTTATTTTGACTTATCGTGATAACATCCTGTTGTTATTAATAATCTATGAAACCGAGAATTGGATTATTTTAAATGAATTAAGAAATGGATTAAGGTAATATACATCCATTACTGAAATAAAATGGAAATAAAACCTTATTTTTGAACTATTTTGATTTTTGAAGTGAATGTGTAATTATGAAAAGGGAATCACTTTGAACTTAAGGTTTAAAAGTTTAAAAAGGAACTTGTAAACTGAATTCGTTAAGAATTGGTTTCAAAGTTAAAATTGGATAACAAATTGGATTTGGACGATTAAATTATTTAAAAAGTTTTTGAACTCTTACTTAAAACTTCAAATAAGTAAGTTTTGACAGCCCGCAAATCTGTACCCCTTGAATCAACACTGTTCTACCTTTATTAACTCAAGTGGCACAGAAATAAGAACCATTAGGGTTAAAGAAGAAGAGATAGAAGAAGAAGAAACTAAACAATGTCAGAATCTCACAGTCGCAGCGGAATAAAATATAATAGTAGATATAGAACTTTACACAAAATGAAATCTATAACTGTTTTATACATCATATCATCTGAGTATCTCATACATCAACAATTACCAATCAAACATACCATATAATCATAGCAGCGGATATATATATAGGTACAGATAATACGAATGATACGTCTCGGTCTCCAGCTCCTCTCCTGCTCCATCGTATCCTGTCCTGAACATATAATACTCGGTCTGACCCGAGCATTATAATGAAATAACACCCGAGTCAGTCTGGAATACCAGCTGATAATAATACACCCAAATTGATTATTAAAATTTCAAAAATCCCATGAAAACAAAAGCATCTCGTAAGACCACGCCACAAATAAACATGTCGGGTTTTTACCTTACGATAGCTAAAACACTTTTTATAGAAATCCTCTGATATTATAATAGGGCCTATTTACAAATACTTATAAAATAGCCGAAATTGTTACATCTATTAAATTCCAGCTACTAGCCACAAAAGTGGGTAATAAAAACAAAACTCGTACAAGGCTCGTAGGGAGAATGGATTTCCAACAATGACTAGGCATTGGGGTACTACCTGTCACAGTACGGGGCCTAGATCACCGTACCGAGGACCACTCCCGATCCACTGCAACACAAGGCCGGACCCATCCCTTACTGAACAGTTCCGAATAAGATCACCCCGCGGTTGGGATCAGCAACCGTCCACTAAGCCGAAATAAAGAGGGACATCTAGACAGGGATGACCTTACTCTCTAGTGGGGGCTACCCACGAAGCCTTGCTGCATATCCCCTGATTTTCAGTCATTCCCATTTGATGAGGCTTGAGGCTAAGCATTACCTTTATAACGTTTCTCTTAGAATGCCCATCATCCACCTGACGATGTTTCGCAAGCATTCATCCATACAAGTCCGTCCCGGGTTCGAACGGAACCGAAGGCACTGCTCTTACTACATCCATTTTGGAAACATCCTCAGGATTAGTAGCGACTAGCCCTTGCACTTCACTGCTCCATCTTCGACTCCGAACACGTTTTTCGCACGTAACATACAAACCGGATCGAAGTGGTTTTCGAGAAATAAATCTCGATCCCAGTCTCTTCGAAACGATCAACGCATTTGTCCAATATTGATAGTCGGTGATTTAACTATCAATTAACATTCACAAACATCCATCACACGATAAATAATTCCCCCATTATTTATTTTCCTCAAATATCTTTACAAGATATATTTTCAAATTTTCAAAACTCATTTGAAAACAATTCCCAAGGTTCTTCCTTTACAAGGTAAATCCTTTACCATAAATTCCCATTGGAAATAACCAAGTTCAAAACAATTTAGATTTAAAACAGTTAAAACACTTTATTCTAAAATATACTTTAAAATATGTAAATTTACTACTAGTTATTTACTCAAAATATAATTTCAAAATATTTAAAGTAAAACTACTTTATAAGATATAACTTGATTTAAAATAAGGTTTTAGTTAATCTAAATTTTAAAAGTAGAGTTTTAAAAAGAATAATACTCTTTTCAAATAACTTAGCTCAAAACTAGCCTTTAAATAAATTCCTTTTTAAAAATAATTACTAATGTATTCGCAAACAAGTACTATTGCTAAGTTATTAATTTATTACTTAAAAATAATAATTTTCCAACAACTCTTTTAAACAAGTTTAAACTTTAAACTTTCTTTTAATAACATCTGCTTAAAACTCGAACTTGGTTTTCTCGGGGAACACATTACCATTCAAACATCCCAAAATACCCTTCATATAAATCCAGCCGATTTATTTCATTTCAATTTATGTTTAATACATAAATTCCCAATCCCATGCTTAACATAACTTCTTTTGAAGTTCAAACAGATTTTCCCATTTCCGGAAATTCATTTTTAAATTATAAGTTTTAAACATTTTTTTTCCTTTTTAAATAAACATTTTAGAGAATTCTTCAATGAAAACCATATTTACATTTTACTTAAATAAACTCCCAATGGAGAAAACGGCATTTCAAAATATTCTATTCGCATTTAAACTTTTTGGAAGCTTCGTTACAACATATTTTAAATTTTTCGAAACATCATCAAATAACCCCATCGTTATCTCAAAACAAAATTTATAATTTCCATAGAATTCATTTCCCGAAATCTATACTTCACATTTATCGATTGATAAATTTTCCACTGAATTTAAAATCCCAATTTTACTCATTTTTATTCATTTTTTTTCATCCAAAACAGATTTCAATTTTTTATATTCCTTTAAATTCTTTATTTATCAATTTCTTGATTTCTTTTTACAACCCAATTTATTTTCTTTATAATTTACATTCTGAATTTATAGTTTATCCAACAACATCACAATACAATTTAATTCCAAATTTATCAATCACAATATATAAACAGGCATCATCAATTATAAAAATGATTACTATATTGTGAGGAATCCCGTTGGATCCCTCCAACCTGTTTTCCCTGCATCCACAAATATTAGCACAACAATATATATATATATATATATATATATATATATATTAATCCAGGCTGATATAATTAAACATTTCAACCAATCACACAATCATTTAAATATTAACTACTTAAACCAGCTAACATTCCAGATGTGAGTGGGATTAACTCACCTTAGGTTTCGACGAGCGTTCGAAATTTTAAATTAAACCGAACGACGTTCGATTCAACCCAAATTTCTACTTGCCCGGAATGATTCCCGAACTGCATCATTGGGTAGTGTTCGACTCTACGATTCCGGCGTCGCCAGTTTCGTCAAATTATTTCACTTTATAATTTCACAAACCAAAACCCTGGGCCGTAAGATCCGGGAAGAAACGAATCACGGCCGCTCCTAAATCTTCTTCCCTCACGCATCGTCTCCAGAAACAAACGAAACCCATCACGCGTCCAACCCTTGATCACCGCCCCCAATATAGTCACTTTGAAGATGATCGGAGGAACCCACGCCGAAGCTCATCAACTCGCGCATCGATGGCCAGAGCCACGCCAAGCTCGGCACCACCATCTTCCCAAAAATTAAGCACGACCGAAGCACTTACTCGAGCCAAATACGGTCGATAATGGCTACCGGAAACAATCATCACCGGTCGAACTATAGAGCTCAATGAGCTCTTTGATTTTGCAGTTAGAGATTTTGTCAAATAATTTATGGATTAGAAGAAAAATTGAGATGAATTTGGGAGGTTTTCGGCCATTAGAGAATAAGAACGGCGGCCGGTCTAAAAACTAGGGTTTCGAGATATTTAATTTATATATAATAGTTTAATATTATTTAATTAATAAAATTCCCAATTTAACTGTTTATGCATACGACCTCCAAACTACGCATTCCGACAGGCAATTCTAGGGTTTTTCCACGTTCCTGACACAATGGAATAGGTTTCGTAAGCTAATTTGGTCGTACGTGGGAGTTACGGATTTAAACGATCAATTTAAATTAAATCGGTTAAAACGATTTTTATGCGTTTCGAGCTGCCACGGTCAAACGACAACTCCGATTGCTATGAAAATTGAAATCCGATAATAACTACCTATTACGGATCCAATGGAACTAGTTTCGTCGAATTCCGAGACCGTGCCCCGGAAGGCTATTTTAACTCGTCTATTAAATCGGGCGATTTTCGAAATTGACGAAAACGCTTAAAATTTCACATTTAAAATTTTAATAACTTAATGATAAATCATATAAAATATATAATCACATTCGAGATCATTCCGATTCAGTTTTAAATTGAAATCTGAATATTTGCATTATTATATTATTAAATTCCACTATTAAATTAATATAAATTCCCGAATTCAATCTATCGCCAATTAATTCCATCCAAGGGTCCAGTATTATTATTTAAATCAAAATAAACTTAAATAAATTTTTAGAAATCATTTTTATATTTATTTACACTCAGATTTACCAATTACCCCAATCCTAATATTAAGCTATTATTATTCAAATTCCAATTAAATTCCCGTGTTTGAAATTTAACTAATTTTATTAACTTAACCAAAGTCTTTTATTTCAACAATTCAAATTATAATCCATATTCAACATTTAAAATAAATTAAATGTTCAAATTTAGCGACCCAAAATTCCGGGTCGTTACGTTCCTCCCCCCTATAAAAATTTCGTCCCCGAAATTTGCTAAGGTAGGAAGAATGTTCCCAACTCAATAGCAAAACTTACTTAGTGAAAATCCCAAATTCACTTTGCCTAAACTCCTTTAGTTTCAAATCGAAACTACTAATTCAATCATATTCCATAATCTTTTATTTTCAACCCGGAATTTTGGGTCGCTAAATTTTGAACATTTAATTCATTTTAAATGTTGAATATGGATTATAATTTGAATTGTTGAAATAAAAGACTTTGGTTAAGTTAATAAAATTAGTTAAATTTCAAACACGGGAATTTAATTGGAATTTGGATAATAATAGCTTAATATTAGGATTGGGGTAATTGGTAAATCTGAGTGTAAATAAATATAAAAATGATTTCTAAAAATTTATTTAAGTTTATTTTGATTTAAATAATAATACTGGACCCTTGGATGGAATTAATTGGCGATAGATTGAATTCGGGAATTTATATTAATTTAATAGTGGAATTTAATAATATAATAATGAAAATATTCAGATTTCAATTTAAAACTGAATCGGAATGATCTCTAATGTGATTATATATTTTATATGATTTATCATTAAGTTATTAAAATTTTAAAAGTGAAATTTTAAGCGTTTTCGTCAATTTCGAAAATCGCCCGATTTAATGGACGAGTTAAAATAGCCTTCCAGGGCACAGTCTTAGAATTCGACGAAACTAGTTCCATTGGATCCATAATAGTTAGTTATTATCGGATTTCAATTTTCGTAGCAATCGGAGTTGTCGTTTGACCGTGGCAGCTCGAAACGCATAGAAATCGTTTTAACCGATTTAATTTTAAATTAATCGTTTAATTTCGTAGCTCCCACATATGACCAAATTAGCTTACGAAACCTGTTCCATTGTGTCAGGAACATGGAAAAACCCTAGAATTGCCTGTCGGAACGCGTAGTTTGGAGGTCGTATGCATAAACTGTTAAATTGAGAATTTTATTAATTAAATAATATTAAACTATTATATATATATATATATTAAATATTTCGAAACCCTAGTTTTTAGACCGGCCACCATTCTTATTCTCTAATGGCCGAAACCTCCCAAATTCATCTCAATTTTTCTTCTAATCCATAATTTATTTGACAAAATCTCTAACTGCAAAATCAAAGAGCTCGTTGAGCTCCATAGTTCGACCGGTGATGATTGTTTCCGGTAGCCATTATCGACCGTATTTGGCTCAAGTAAGTGCTTCGGTCGTGCTTAATTTTTGGGAAGATGGTGCTGCCGAGCTTGGCGTGGCTCTAGCCATCGATGCGCGAGTTGATGAGCTTCGGCGTGGGCTCCTCCGATCATCTTCAAAGTGACTATATTGGGGCGGTGATCAAGGGTTGGACGCGTGATGGGTTTCGTTTGTTTCTGGAGACGATGCGTGAGGGAAGAAGATTTAGGAGCGACCGTGATTCGTTTCTTCCCAGATCTTGCGGCCTAAGGTTTTGGTTTGTGACATTATAAAGTGAAATAATTTGACGAAACTGGCGACGCCGGAACTGCAGAGTCGAACACTACGCAATGATGCAGTTCGGGAATCATTCCGGGCAAGTAGAAATTTGGGTTAAATCGAACGTCGTTCGGTTTAACTTAAAATTTCGAACGCTCGCCGAAACCTAAGGTGAGTTAATCTCACTCACATCTGGAATGTTAGCTGGTTTAAGCAGTTAATATTGAAATGATTGTGTGATTGGTTGAAATGTTTAATTATATCAGCCTGGATTAATATATATATATATATATATATATATATATATATATATATTGTTGTGCTAATATTTGTCGATGCAAGGAAAACAGGTTGGAGGGATCCAACGGGATTCCTCACAATATAGTAATCATTTTTATAATTGATGATGCCTGTTTATATATTGTGATTGTTAAATTTGGAATTAAATTGTATTGTGATGTTGTTGGATAAACTATAAACTCAGAATGTAAATTATAAAGAAAATAAATTGGGTTGTAAAAAGAAATGAAGAAATTGATAAATAAAGAATTTAAAGGAATATAAAAAATTGGAATCTGTTTTGGATGAGAGAAAAAAATGAACAAAAATGAGTAAAATTGGGATTTTAAATTCAGTGGAAAATTTATCAATCGATAAATGTGAAGTATAGATTTCGGGAAATGAATTCTATGGAAATTATAAATTTTGTTTTAAGATAACGATGGGGTTATTTGATGATGTTTCGGAAAATTTAAAATATGTTGTAACGAAGCTTCCAAAAAGTTTAAATGCGAATAGAATATTTTGAAATGCCGTTTTCTCCATTGGGAGTTTACTTAAGTAAAATGTAAATATGGTTTTCATTGAAGAATTCTCTAAAATGTTTATTTGAAAAGGAAAAAAATGTTTAAAACTTATAATTTAAAAATGAATTTCCGAAAATGGGAAAATGTGTTTGAACTTCAAAAGAAGTTATGTTAAGCATGGGATTGGGAATTTATGTATTAAACATAAATTGAAATGAAATAAATCGGCTGGATTTATATTAAGGGTATTTTGGGACGTTTGAATGGTAATGTGTTCCCCGGGAAAACCAAGTTCGAGTTTTAAGCAGATTTTATTAAAAGAAAGTTTAAAGTTTAAGCTTGTTTAAAAGAGTTGTTGGAAAATTATTATTTTTAAGTAATAAATTAATAACTTAGCAATAGTACATGTTTGCGAATACATTAGTAATTATTTTTAAAAAGAAATTTATTTAAAGGCTAGTTTTGACCCAAGTTATTTGAAAAGAGTATTATTCTTTTTAAAACTCTACTTTTAAAATTTAGATTAACTAAAACCTTTTTTTAAATCAAGTTATATCTTATAAAGTAGTTTTACTTTAAATATTTTGAAATTATATTTTGAGTAAATAACTAGTAGTAAATTTACATATTTTAAAGTATATTTTAGAATAAAGAGTTTTAACTGTTTTAAATCTAAATTGTTTTGAACTTGGTTATTTCCAATGGGAATTTATGGTAAAGGATTTACCTTGTAAAGGAAGAACCTTGGGAATTATTTTCAAATGAGTTTTGAAAATTTGAAAATATATCTTGTAAAGATATTTGAGGCAAATAAACAATAGGGGAATTATTTATCGTGCGATGGATGTTTGTGAATGTTAATTGATAGTTAAATGACCGACTATCAATATTGGACAAATGCGTTAATCGTTTCGAAGAGACCGGGATCGGGATTTATTTCTCGAAACCACTTCGATCCGGTTTGTACGTTACGTGCGAAAAACGTGTTCGGAGTCGAAGATGGAGCAGTGAAGTGCAAGGGCTAGTCGCTACTAATCCTGAGGATGTTTCCAAAATGGATGTAGTAGGAGTAGTGCCTTCGGTTCCGTTCTAACCCGGGATGGACTTGTATGGATGAATGCTTGCGAAACATCGTCAGGTGGACGATGGGCATTCTAAGAGAAACGTTCTAAAGGTAATGCTTAGCCTCAAGCCTCATCAAATGGGAATGACTGAAAATCAGGGGATATGCAACAAGGCTTCGTGGGTAGCCCCCACTGGAGAGTAAGGTCATCCCTGTCTAGATGTCCCTCTTTATTTCGGCTTAGTGGGCGGTTGCTGATCCCAACCGTGGGGTGATCTTATTCAGAACTGACCAGTAAGGGATGGGTCTGGCCTTGTGTTACAGGGGATCGGGAGTGGTCCTCGGTACAGTGATTTAGGCCCCGTACTGTGACAGGTGGTACCCTAGTGCCTAGTCATTGTTGGAAATCCATTCTCCCTACGAGCCTTGTACGAGTTTTGTTTTTATTACCCACTTTTGTGGCTAGTAGCTGGAATTTAATAGATGTAACAATTTCGGCTATTTTATAAGTATTTGTAAATAGACCCTATTATAATATCAGAGGATTTCTATAAAAAGTGTTTTAGCTATCGTAAGGTAAAAACCCGACATGTTTATTTGTGGCGTGGTCTTACGAGATGCTTTTGTTTTCATGGGATTTTTGAAACTTTAATAATCAATTTGGGTGTATTATTATCAGCTGGTATTCCAGACCGACTCGGGTGTTATTTCATTATAATGCTCGGGTCAGACCGAGTATTATATGTTCAGGACAGGATACGATGGAGCAGGAGAGGAGCTGGAGACCGAGACGTATCATTCATATTATCTGTACCTATATATATATATATATATCCGCTGCTATGATTATATGGTATGTTTGATTGGTAATTGTTGATGTATGAGATACTCAGATGATATGATGTATAAAACAGTTATAGATTTCATTTTGTGTAAAGTTCTATATCTACTATTATATTTTATTCCGCTGTGACTGTGAGATTCTGATATTGTTTAGTTTCTTCTTCTTCTATCTCTTCTTCTTTAACCCTAATGGTTCGTATTTCTGTGCCACTTGAGTTAATAGAGGTAGAATAGTGTTGATTCAAGGGGTACGGATTTGCGGGCTGTCACATTTGGTATCATAGCTTAGGTTGGCGACAACCTAGGCTTTGGTGGGGAAATTACTCATTAAATAGAGTCAATAGTACTCTATAATGAGTTGAGTGTATTAATAGATATGAGGGCGTACTTGTTAGTGAATATAAAATTGTTTTTATGCTGTGTTGACTTATTGGTTGAGTGTTTATGAATTCTGGTCGGTACGGGTAGTACAACCGTATCGATAGGGGTTTCTAAACTCTTAAACAAGATAAACCGACATAGTATTGTTTTTAAAGTGGGTAAATGAAATAATTTTACCCAAAATTATATTTTGATATAAAAAGAATAATTTTCTGATATTATTATATATATTTGATTGTTTGGATGTGGATATCTATAACCAAATAAGAATCTAAAATTTGATCTAAAATTTGAAATGGTTATAACTAAATAAATTCTATAAGTATGAATTATGCAAAAGAAGAATATCTAAATTTGGATTAGACCATAATTTAATCCCGGAAGTTTTGGAAAGGATTTTAAATGTATTGAAAACAAAGGTTGGAAATTTAAAAATCCTGGGAGAGTTTGAAATGTTTGCTAAAGTGTTTGAAGGGTATATTGGAATATTGATTTGGGAAGTATTTTTGAATGGGAACTGTTTTGAAATGAATTTAGGAAGTAAGAAAGCACTGAACTCACTTCAGTCGCTGGGAAATAATCCTGATGATGTTGGCCACATCATTAGAATTCAATTTCGAGTTTCTAAAGTGATGGATTGCTGCCAAAGTGGATGGGTATGATATTTGTTGGACTTGTTTGGGATACAAGTATTTTAGAAGTTTCAAAAAGGGAATTGCTCTGGTAAAAACAGATTGTTTTAAAAATCTTGAAGTTTGATTTGATATACTAGGAGAGTATGAGTTATTTATTATTTCAAAATGGTTTTGAAATAAACCCGGGTAATTGAATTCTGGAAAACTCTATTTAAATAATGTGTAAAGTTAAAATGAATCAACTATTTGATGTAATTGGTAAAGTTGATGCTAATAAGAAGGAAATGTAAATTTTAGTCTTGGTATTAAAATTTAACCTGAGTAAATGGATGTGAATAAAATAGATTGAAGTGAATAGAAATTTGAATTTAACTTGGATAAGTTAAATAAATTGGACTTAGAATTAAATTGATTTGGGTTGGATTAAAATGTAAGTCGACTTTGAAATTGTGGGTCATTGTGTAATGAATTATACCCACAAGCTATTAAGTGTTATACTTATAATCTGAAACTGTGGATTTAAAATGTGCAAAGGATTAAGGTGAAAGAAGTTTGTATCTTTAAGAATTCAGTGATACATATATATATAATTTGGAATTGTGATTATAAGATGTAGATGGATTAAAATGAGCAATATGAGCTTTTAAATAAATAAGTTGGTGAACTTATAAATAAAAAATGAAATTATAATCGCAATTGGGAAATAGTTGGATGGTATGGTGAATTCAAACTTAATCTGAAAAGAAATGTGAATTGAGATAAGGTAAAGTGAGATATAAAAGAAGTGAATGAACTTAAGTTAGTAAATAAGTTTTGAACTTGTATATGGAGAATTAAAATTAAATTGAATTGGATTTAACTTCAATCGAGTGGAATTGGGATGGACTTGGATTTAATTAAAAACAAGATTCAATTGTGTTGTGAATAAATATGAATGGAATTAAATCCTTATTTAAGGTGGTAAAGGAAATGGAATGAATTTAAGTTGGCTAAATAAAAACTTAGGTGGACTTAAAATTAATTTGGGAAAAATTTGAATTGAAAGAAATTTAATTATATTATGTTGAAAGGATATTGTGTGAATAAAAGTTTAACCCAACTAAATTCATAGGAATTGTTTGGGAATGAATTTAGCATAAGCTAAATTAAATAAAAAGAAGCTTGAAGGTGAATTTAGTGTAAACTAAATTAAAGGGGATTTGTATTGGCATGGATAAGATTTTGGGGGTTTGTTAAGGGAAGTTTGGAGAGAAAATGAAAACCCAGCTCTTGTATGAAAGTCAATTTTGGCAATAAAAGTTGAGAGTGTGAATGAATAATAGAATTGAATTATAATTGTGATAGTTTGAATTGTAAATAAGTCCAATGAGTGAAATGATTTGAAGTGGCCACATTGTTAATAAAATAAATTTGGAAATGAAGTGTGAAGGTAAATAAATCTAAAAAATGGACAAAATAAATAAACAAAGTGCATTAAAATTTATACATGGTTTGATATGGGTAAGAATCAATTAAAATGGAAATAAATTGAGATATTAAGGAATTGAAATCATTTAAGAACATGGTGGGATGGTTATGGTTAAGCTTATAAAATAGTTTTAAATGAAATTTGTGTAAATAATAAAATTGAAATCCGATAATAACTAACTATTACGGATCCAATGGAACTGGTTTCGTCGAATTCCGAGACTGTGTCCGGAAGGCTATTTTAACTCGTCTATTAAATCGGGCGATTTTCGAAATTGACGAAAACGCATAAAATTTCACTTTTAAAATTTTAATAACTTAATGATAAATCATATAAAATATATAATCACATTATAGATCATTCCGATTCAGTTTTAAATTGAAATCTGAAAATTTGCATTATTATATTATTAAATTCCACTATTAAATTAATATAAATTCCCGAATTCAATCTATCGCCAATTAATTCCATCCAAGGGTCCAGTATTATTATTTAAATCAAAATAAACTTAAATAAATTTTTAGAAATCATTTTTATATTTATTTACACTCAGATTTACCAATTACCCCAATCCTAATATTAAGCTATTATTATTCAAATTCCAATTAAATTCCCGTGTTTGAAATTTAACTAATTTTATTAACTTAACCAAAGTCTTTTATTTCAACAATTCAAATTATAATCCATATTCAACATTTAAAATGAATTAAATGTTCAAATTTAGCGACCCAAAATTCCGGGTCGTTACATAAGTGAAGGTATTTTTAAATGAAAATTTGAAATTTGGGTTCAGAGTTAAATCGTTTAAAAACCTTGGTTGTTAAATTAAAGGTAAAGGTTAATCTGATTTAAGTAATTAAATCAACATTTTGAAAATTTAACTTGAGTTTATATAATTCAAGATGGTTTAAAATTAAGACTGAAATTGAAATTAGCTCAAATTGAATTTGATTTAAATTAATTGAAACTGTGATTGAAGATGTATAAGTTTAAACTCAAATAGGAATTGATTTCAATTTGGGATAGGAATTGAAGTTAATTCATAAGTTGAAATTGAATCAATTTAAATGAAAGTGGAAATTGGAAATTGATTGGAAATGGAGATTGGAAAGTTGAACAGTTCAGCTCTGAACTATTTTTTTTCAGATAAATTATTTTAATATAAAATGTTTTAATCTATTTTACTTAGCTATTTACTGTACAACCTTTCTTTTAAACCTAAACTATCTTACTCATTTTACAACTATTTTGAAACTTATTACTATTTTACATCTATTTTACAAAGTAATTTCTGTTTTACAACTATTTGTCCAACTGTCTAACTATTATACAACTATTTAACTACTTTACAACTATTTATAACTACTTAACTATTTTATAGCTATTTTAAAACTAATAATTATACAACCAATTCGCTATTTTAAACTTTTTCAAGCTATTTTCAAAATCCAAGTTGGTTAGAGTGCAAACTGTTTAGAATTGAAGTGATAACTCAAATAGGAATTGAGCAATTGTGAATAATTGAATAGAAATCTAAATGAATGTGAAGTAAAAGAAAATTGATTTAGCTAATAATCATTGAAGGTAAATACGTAGGATGTACGTATATTATTCTATTCATATAATGATTTGATCCAGATTCGAACACAGAATTTCGAGATAGTATATCGATACGAGGTGGGATTTTTCACTCGATTTTCGACAGCGAACCCTAGATATGGATTTTTGATTGATCCTGAAAATTCTCTATCATAGTCATGGCTATGCAAGGATAATGTCGGTTTTTGATCAAGAAACCAGATCTGAGTCCAAACTAGGATGTCGGGTGGACAATACTAGTTCAAATACGAAACTGTGTGATCGAGTGAGCGATCAGATTTGATATTGCGTACGGTGTTATAAGTACATCGTACATGCTTGAATAAAATAGATATTTTGAAAAAGTGTAAAAAAATAATTTTGAAATGGAAAGTATATTTTGAAGAATACACGAAGAATAAAAGCGGATGCTTGGATATCACTATAATTGAAACGCAATTTATAAAAAGTAGTAATATGGCAAATAATCGTTTAAATGTTAAGTTGGCATAAGTAAAGTTATATATATATATATATATATGTTTTATATGATAACTACCCTTGTTGAATCTATAGCCAGAAGAAAAGATTTTTGAAAAGATTTGAAATATAAAAAGAGAATTTATATAAGTATGAAGTGATCCAAGATTTTTCAAGATTATATATATCTTTATATATATAAATGATTTTATGAGAATGATTTTGGCAAAAGGTTTTGGAACCTATGGATTTTGGAAAGGCTTTTGATTTTTAGAAAAATCAATTTTGGGGATTTGGAAAGCCAAGTTTGGAACTATCGATTTGAGATATCGATTTTGTGTAAAGGAGATTTTTTATGTGAATCATGAAGAGTATGATTTGGGAGAAACTATATGTGTATAGTATAAAATGTTTTTGAGATTGGCTCTGGGGAAAAAGGCGCTCCCATGAAATGAACTTCATAGGAGATCCATGGGGTGGTTCTGCCTTGAGCCCTAAGGGGGGTTCTAAATTGGATCCTAGGAGGAAGTCCAGACAAACTAAAGTTCCTGAGGATTTTGTGTGTAGGTAGCGAAAGTCGAGGGCGCTGATGCCTACAGAGACTTGGGTTATGCTGTGATGACAGTGTAACTCGATGTTACTGCGATCCACCGCGGACCATAGCGGAAGTCGTGTGGCAATGAGAGCCAATAGTCTATATTTGATTTTGCCATGATGGCAACATAACATCGGTAGACTGCGATCTATGAAGACATAGCTAAAGTCGTGTGGTAGTGAGTGCCTACAGGCTACATTGGGACTTGACTGATGTAGTCCACGATCTATGTAGGAGTGGTGAAGTTTCGTTTGGCAGTGAAATTTGAGGGTGTTGATGCCTAAAGTTACATGGGTTTTTTTCATGATGGCGACGTAAAACCTGGGTGTTGCTGCGTTCTGTGGCGGGTTCCATGGCGTAATCGAGGAGCAAGGATTGCCTACGGTTATCTATGGATTTTGCCGGGATGGCAACGTAACCATTGGGTTAACTGCGACCATGGAGGGGGTGATGATTTCTAGAGCATTCTCACCAAAAATGTTTCTATATTTTCAAACATGTTTTATATTTTCAAAAATGTTTTCCAAATATTTTTACTAAGTGTTGAAAACGGGTGTGACTAATACTTATAGATTTTCAGTCCTACGCCTCATCAACGTATGACCGAATTTCTTTGAGAACGAGGATGGACATGTTGAGACATCAAGTTATAAAAAGTATTTTTATAAAGTTATTTTTGCAATATTATGTTGATTTTAAAGGTGTCTAAAAAATTTAAATAATGGAAATTAAGAGTTCAAAATGCTTGAAGGATAATTCAAATGATAATTAAGTATAAAATTAAAATTCTGGCTTTGTTCCTTTTCGAGGACGAAAAGATTTAAAGGGGGCGGAATGTGATAACCCGGATTTTCGGACGTCTGTTAATTGGTAATTAACAGGATTAAATTTATTAAAATACTGATTTCTATGTTAAAAAAAATAAAATTCTGATAAATATCTAGATACATATATATAGAGATTGGAAATTATAATAAATATTGAAAAATAAATCTCTAGATAAATGAATAATATATTTCACTATTTAATTCATGATAGATTATATATATATATATACACACACGTATATATATATATGCCATGAGAAGTAGAATGTTTGGAAGTTGTAAAAATGTGGATACATTTATATTTATCAAAATTCACATAAGATATTTCAAATTATAATATGTATATATACATTGTGATTAGGAAGCTATTATTTTGAATGCAACGTAATAATTTTCCAAAAGCTATTTAAGGATTAAATGCTAATACATATACATACATACATATATATACATATATATATATATGTATATGTATATTATTTATCTATTAAGGTATAATTAGATTTTAAAATATTTTCTTTAAAAGTTATATAAGTATAAATGATAGAAAATGCATTAATAAAAATATAGATCATATATATATATATTAAACTAAAATTGAAAAATATAATAAAAAGTTTAACGTACACTTTTGAAATTTTATATAAATGAACATTTAAATATATGTTAATATAAATTTGGGAAAAATATAAAACATACATACATACATATATATATATATATATATGTATGTATGTATGTATGTATGTATGTAAAACTAAATTGAGATAATATATGATACATATCAAAAATCATAATTAGCATGTAAATGACAAGTGTAACAATTTTAAAATGCATTAAAACATTTGTAGCTTAATAATAACATGCATTAACAAGTGGAAGATAATATGTCAAACAAAAATACATGCGTCTTATTATTATTATTTTTCTAATTTTTTCTTTTCAATTTTAAAATTAATAGATAAAATGAAAAGAAAGATTATATATATACATATTGTTATCTCATTTTCATTCTTTCTTTATCTTTCATTTTCTAAAGAAATCTAAAAACCTGAAATTAAAAACAGAAAATAAATTCTATAAGAAAAGCAAATCAAACTCCTCTTTCAATTCAAAATAAGTTCAAGATCAAGCAACTAAGTTCACATCGAAAGTCGACATGGAACACTACCACTATTTTCTAGTGTCGCACATCCAATCTATAAAAGGGCAGATTGTTAGGGTAACATAAAGAAAAAGAACACAGAACAAAGAAAAACAGAATCTCACAATGGAATCGACAACATATAATATAACAAGGACAGTAGGAACTATCATCCTAATAATATAGAGTACGTTAGAGTTAACAACAAACAATATCAGCCGGACAATTATAAAATCCTGATCTTACAAATGCTGATATGGATATTATATAATATAGTGGAAAATAAATGCTACGATAGGTGAATCTCCAAATCCCTTCCAAGCTCTTTATAACTCCAAGGACAACCTGGAAAAATACTTGGTCTAACCTAAGTATTATAATAAAATAACACCCTGATCAGTCAAGAAATACCAGCGTGAGATAAGTCAAATAATATGGAACATATAAAAGTTATGTGAGACCACGCCGCTAACGCATAGTGGGTTTTTACCTCATAAGAACAACATCCATACAGGCAAGAGCTGAAATAAATGTCAGGAAAATAATTCCAAATAAGAACGGGGATAAATAATATTAAACCAGATTAGAAAGAATGGAAATAACCCAAGTAAAATCCAAACTGGATAGAATGGATAAAACAAGGAATAACAGTACAAATTTGAAAGAATGGACAAAATGAACTGACAATCCAACTTGATAGAAATGGACTAAATAAGGTAACAGTCCAACTTGATAGAAACGGACTAAAAAGGTAAAGGTCCAACGATAGAATGAACTAAATCAACGCTTAAACGCTGCAAAGAGTGGTTGAATCTTCTCTTGGAATTTTAAAGATAAACGGATTCAAGGTTTTTGAATCAAATAAGCAAAGGAAATTTTCCAACAAATGACTAGGAAGGTGCACCCTTCTTGAAGAATACCTCTAGAAATATAGTTCTGAGAATCTTATTTACTTTGTAAAACTTCTCGAAAATGTAATCGTGTATCCCCATCAAACCTTACCGAGTATCTGAATATTTTCGCATCTAAGTGCACAACCGAATCTAAATAGATGAGATGTGAAAATACCCTAAATGGGAGAAACACCACATAGCTGAACGTCCATTTGTGCTTTTGGTTCAGTCATTTCCGACAAAGGAAAACGAATCTCAAAAGAGCAAAAAACTGTTTTTTAAGGCGACGATACATCATGATGAAAGCTGCATCCAATAATAAATAAATTAGCTATCAAATAATTAATTAAAATGATCGTATATGAAAATTAGATATCATATATTTACACTAACTATTGGTTCCAAAAAAGTGCTAACTATCAGTTGGAGATGAACCAGGCAAGTTGAGGTAGTGTTACCTCAAAGCGTCACCTTGACAACAATTTTAACCTTCGAGATAGAATCGAGTCCAAGCCCCTATTTTTAGCTTTAAAAGTATGACTAGATCCTTTCTATATAAGCAATATCAATTATAGAACTATTTTCGATAACCGAAATCAAACTTTAACTTTTGAAAACTTAACTCGTGTTTGATTTCCATATTACATTAGTGGTAAAACCTTTTTAGAACCACTCTTTCCAAAACGTTATTTTATAACACAAAATTTATAATACTAAGTGCATTAAAACCAGGGTCAAAAATAAATGTTGTTAAACATTGTTTACTATAAACCCAAAAATAATTCACACTTAGCTTTATTTATAAATAATCCCTTTTAAAGGATTTTTCTCATTTATATATCATTATTTATAAATTCAAAACAATATTTATTATCCCAAAAGATAATAAACCAATTTAAATACCTTTATAAACCTAAAACAATATTAATTATCCCAAAGGATAATAATCATATTTAAAATATCTTTTGAAAAGACAAATCAATTATTTTAAATAAAATAGTTTCTTATTTCCAAACACTTTATATCATCAGTATATTAACTTTAAAATCGTTATCATATCAGTATATTAACTTTAAAATGAACTAAATCAATTAATTAATTTAAAATGCCTTTATTGTATTAGTTAACTTACGTTAATCACTTTTATTAAATCAACTAATTAACTTTAAATATCATTAATTACCAAGATTGATTAAATTCAAATAATCATTTGCTAAAATGAATAATTCATCTCAAACATCACTGATTGAAATGATTAAATAATTTTAAATGCTATTAATTAAACAATTAATTGATTTCAAATAATCGTTAATTAATTGGATTAATTAAATTCAGTCCTTATTAGTTACAACGATTAATTAAAAATCATTTATTAAAATGATTTATTTAACTATAAAGCATCATTAATTGAAATGATTTGACTAAATTTAAAATATCATTAGTTAAAATAATTAATTAAATTTAAAACTATCATTAATTAAATGATTAAATAAATTCAAATATCATTATTTAAAATGACTAATTATTTTTACATATAATTAATTAAAATCATTATTAATTTTAATTGTAATTAATTAAAATAATTAATTAAGCATAAGTAACCATTAGGTAAAATGATTAATAAAACCTTATGTCATTTAAATCAGAGATAAACCAATTTTGAACATTATCTATTAAATTGGTTAATTAATCTCAAAATCATTAGTAAAAATAATTAATTATTTCAAATTATCATTAACCAAAATGATTAATTAATTTTAACATTAATCTTAGCGGAAACATAAGCTAAATTCATAGTACATGGTTTTGGGGATGAAAGTTAATAAATGACGATATAGCGACATTGCTATAACGACGCTTAACAAGTTAAATGGAATATCAGGATTTATTTTAAATTAACCATCAATATAACATCACAAGGATGTAAGTAAATAATCATTAGCGAGAAAACCTTCAGGATCTTTTTACAGATTTACCCTGCAATACAATGGTTATGGATAGTCATATATAATCTTATGGATTCATAACGATCAAATTATGATGTCATCCATTTTCCAAACGAAAATTCAACCAAACAATCAATAAAACAATTTGAGTAACATCCAAGCAATAAATAATCGTTTATAGCATTATTAGCATGATATAATAAAATTTAATATGAGTTAAACTCACATTTTTTTCGTTTTCGCCAAAATGTTTCGATTTTGGACTAAAACCGAACGACCGTTCGATTTTACCCTAAATTTTCACTTGCTTCAAATCTAACCAAACCAAATTCATTGCGTAGCCATTACCGCCATAAGCCCAATCAAAAAATGGCGTTTAAATCTGACCTCACATGAGTGAGATACACGATTTATAAGTTACCGTTTAATTTAAATTTATGAGTAACACATCTATAATTATTTACAACTTTAACCCTCAACATCTTCATCCTCAACTAAATCAACGTGCATTGTGACACTCAAACCCATCAAAAACGTGCACAGCATGTTAGTCTGTGAGATGATGGTTTCGATGGCAACAACCTTAGAATAGATTATAAAATATAAATACAGACATTATAAGTTTAGATATATATGTATATTCAGGATTTAACCATGCAGGTACCAAGAATGAAGACTGTACAGTATAGAGATTCATGATATCGAGATAGAAGACTCATGGGTATCAAGATTATCAAGAGTTTAAGATTTCAAGGTTAAGTATTTTTATTAGGAATTTTGTTAAAACTCATAGAAAAGCACTAGCATCTTAAAATCCAATTTATTCGTGGAATGGAATCCACTTCGAGCCTGTTACAGGGATGGAACCCAAAGTAGGATGGAACCTACGAAAAATCTAGTGGAACATTATTTTGTATCCGCTAACTTTTTATTCAAAATGATTTTTCAAAATTATACTATTTTCAAAATGTTTTTCAAAACTTTCCTTTTAAAAGATTCAAAACCCTCTATCCTAATTTTAAATAATTTTATCCACAAAATTATCTTTAATTTCAAAGTCAAATTACTCCTGATTTTAAACTATCTTTTAATATAATATATTTAACTTTTAAGTATTTATACTTTGATTTAAATATAAAATTATATTTAAATTCTATATATATTATTCTCTATATTTACTTATGAATTTTAACTATAGTCAAGTATATTTATAAAGTTTAAAATAGTTGGAATATAAAATAAAAGTTATTTTCAAAGAAAATCAAAACACCAAAAAATCCTTTGGGATGTCGACATGCCCAAGTACCCCATGTCGACATGGTGTCAGTTGAATTCAAAATTTAAATTTCAAAAGAAGTGTCTATTCGCCATAACTCTTCATGAATGGACATTGTTGTTATTCTTCTATAAATAGGGGTTAGTTTCAACGAATTTTATATCAGATTTTCTGGTTTTTCACTCCTCTTCTTCTTCCACATTTCTTAATACATATTCTTAGCATTACTCTGCCGAAATCAACACTAAATCAAACTCGATTACTTCTAGTTTGATTCTCTATCACTATCTCTGCAAGGTTCTCAGTGCTATTCAGAGTTATAGACTTCTTTGTAATCTATTAAACGAGAAAAGGTGTAATTGTAGCCTTGAAAATCAATCAAGAGAGAAAAGGTGTGATTGTAACCTTGGTAAATCAATTGGGTAAACTTGTGGCCTGGAAATCAAGTATCTCTACCAGAGGATAGAAATTCTAGAGGGTGTACCTCGTAGCCTTGAAACTGAGGGTGTGATTGTACAATTGCTTTTGAAAGGAAATCTGTACTTGTGCTGTGGGACTGGATGTAGGGCAATTCCGAACCAGTATAAAATTCGGTGTGTTCTTTCCTTTACTGCTTTTATTTTATTTATGCATCTGTGTTTGTTTCGGAGATCATATATGTGTCTGTATATTGCATACATCGGTGTCTAAATTTACATAAACTCAAAAAGATTTAGTAATTCTTTATTAACACTATTCACCCCCCTCTAGTGTTAATCCTAGCCTTAAGATCCGTAATTCGCATTGCTCACAATTGGTATCAGAGCAAGGTTTTCAAAGTTTCATAATCTGATTTTTGAAATTTTTTTAAAATGGCTATATTTGTTAATAGTAGTTTAGAAGTATTCAAACCATCATTGTTTCTTGAGTCTGCATATAATCAATATTCAAATTCAAGTTGCTTACCAAGATTGTTTGATATGCAGGAATGATGCTTTATGGGTATTGAGGAATCAATCCACAACGGACAAATTATGCAGATCAGAAAGAACAAATGGATACTTGATAGTGGATGTTCTAGACACATGACTGGCAATCCAGATATACTGAATGATATAATATACAAAGACGGAGGACTGGTTAACTTTGGAGACAATTCAAAAGGATATGTGATTGGCATCGGCAAAATCGGTAATTCTGAAACTCCTACTATTACTGATGTTTTGCTAGTTAAGAATCTGAAACATAATCTGCTAAGTATAAGTCAACCGTGTGATAAAGGATATAAAATTAAATTTGAAAAAGATAAATGTCACATTGAAGATAATAATTCAACCATTATATTTGAGGGAGTCAGGAAAAAGAATATTTATATTCTTAGTATGAAAATTTCAGATGATAACCTATGTCTGTTGGCAAATACAAGTGACCCTTGGATCTGGCATAAGAGATTTGGGCGTTTGAATTTCAAACTCTTATCTAGACTGTCAAAACAAGATCTAGTAAGAGGTCTCCCTAAAATGAATTTTAAAGTAGATAGTTTATGTGATGCTTGTCAATTAGGAAAACATAGAAAAAGTTCCTTCAAGTTAAAAGATACGATTTCAACTTCAAAACCTCTTGAATTACTTCATCTTGATTTATTTGGTCTATCTCAAATTCTTTCAATAAATCATAGTAAATACGTTTTTGTGATTGTAGATGATTATTATAGATTTGACAATATTTTTGAAACATAAAAGTGATACTTTTGAATGTTTTAAGACATTTTCAAAAAGAATTCAAAATCAATTTTCTCTAAAAATTATAACTATTCGAAGTGATCACGGTGGTGAATTTGAAAATGAAAAGTTTGAGGAACTCTGCAATAAAAGGGAATAACTTACAATTTTTCATTTCCAAACTCCACAACAAAATGGAGTAGTAGAACGTAAAAATAGGACGATTCAAGAGTGTGCGAGAACTATGCTTACAGATAATAATTTACCAATTTTTGGGCAGAAGCAGTTGTACCGCCTGTTATATTTTAAATAGAATTTTAATTAGACCTCTAACTAATAAGACATCTTATGAACTTCTTTATTCAAAGAAACCTAAGGTATCTTATTTCAGAATTTTTGAAAGTAAATGCTTTATTTTAAATACAAAAGATAATTTAGATAAATTTGATCCTAAATCCGACAAAGGTATTTTATAGGATATTCTAATAGAAGTAAAGCGTACAGAGTGTTTAATTTAAAAACTAATTCCATTGAAGAAACAACGCATGTTTCATTTGATGAAAATTTTAAAAATTTTGAGGATACAAATGATGAAGAGGATTTAATCACTCAAAATCAAGAATCAATTGAAAATAATAATGAAATTAATCATCCTAATAAAAGGACAAAACTTTTATTAGATCATCCTATAGAAAATATACTGGGAGATATGCAATCTGTTGTTAAAACTGGAAATCAACTAAGTCAAATGAGTAATGTAACATTTATATCAACTATTGAACCCAAAAATCCAAAAGAAGCATCAACTAATGATTCATGGATTTTGGCTATGCAAGAAGAATTAAATCAATTTACTAGAAATGATGTTTGAGAACTTGTTCCTAGACCAGAAAATAAAACTATAATTGAAACTAAATGGGTTTATAAAAATAAAATGAATGAACAAGAAGAGGCAGTTAGAAATAAAGCTCGATTAGTCGCTCAAGGTTATTGTCAACAAGAAGGAATAGATTTTGATGAAACCTTTGCTCCCGTAGCAAGATTAGAAGCCATTAGGTTTCTACTTGCTTTCGCAAATCATAATAATTTCAAATCATTTCAAATGGATATTAAAAGTGCCCTTTTAAATGGATTTGTAAAAGAAGAAGCATATGTTGAATAACCACCACTTTTTGAAAATGATAAATTACCAAATCATGTTTACAAAGTTAAGAAAGCATTATATGGTCTAAAACAAGCTCCTAGAGCCTGGTATGATAGACTAAGATCTTATTTATTGCAATCTAATTTTGAAATTGGTAAAGTAGATAATACCCTTTTTATTAAAAGAAATAAAAATGATATTCAACTAGTACAAGTTTATGTAGATGATATCATTTTTGGTTCAACTAATTTTGAAATGAACAAAGAATTTTCTGAAATAATGACAAAAGAGTTTGAGATGAGTCATATGGGTGAATTAAATTTCTTTTTAGCATTACAAATAAAACAATTAGATAATGGTATCTTAATTAGTCAAGAAAAATATGCTAAAGACCTAATTAGTAAATTTGGTTTGACTACAGCGAGTGGAAAACTCACTCCCATGGCAACCAATGAGTACCTTAGTAAAGAAGATCTCTCGAGAGATATAGATCAAAAACTATATAGAGGAATGATTGGATCACTCCTCTATATTACTGCCAGTAGACCTGATATCATGCATAGTTTTTGTCTCTGTGCCAGATATCAATCCAAACCTAAAGAGACCCACTTAAAAGTCGTAAAACGAATCATAAGATATGTTAAACACACATCTGATTATGATATATTCTACCCTAAAAATGATTCTTTTGACCTAATATTTTACTGTGATGCTGACTGTGTTGGATGTAAATCAGACAGAAAAAGTACAGTGGGACTTGTCACTTTTTGGGGCATTCTCTGATTTCTTGGCTTAGTAAAAAGCAAAACATAGTTTCTTTATCAACAACTGAAGCAGAGTGTATTTATGCTACTTTGGCTTGTTCTCAAGTAACATATATGCAACAAACCTTAAAAGATTTTAGTTTAAAATTTTCAAAATCACCAATTTATTGTGACCATACGAGTGCGATAAATTTATCCAAAAATACTTCTCAACATGCTCGAACTAAACATATTGATATCAGACATCATTTTCTCAGAGATAATATAAGTAAGGAAGTAGTTACTCTCGATTATATCAATTCTGAAAATCAAATAGCTGATATTTAACAAAACCACTAAATGAATCAATTTTTACTAAATTAAGAAGAGAATTAGGTATTTGTTCTATAAATGAAATATAAAATATAAATAACAAGTATAGTTAATAATTAATATTAAAATCAAGTAGTAAAAATAAAAAGGGCCATGTCGACATCTCCCATATACCTATGTCGACATGCAACGTTTTTAAATTTTGAAATTTTTCCCACCAAAATTCAAAATAATTGGTTATATATTCTTCACATTTTCGAAATTTTAGTCATCCTTTCTGTTATCTCTCTGAAATCAAATAATCAATGGCCTACTTTTCTAAATCCAACATAAAATCAACCTTTTCATTCCCCTCTCCTACGTCTGGTCCATTTCAATGTACTACTCTCGCTCGTGTGACTAAAATAGAGGACTCTCTAAAGGATGCACTTTAGATGATGACTGAAATTCAAGTGACTCAACTTCGTATGGAAAAGGAACAAGAGAGGCAAGGCAAGATTCTTAGGAATTTGCAAAAATTCCTAATGGATAACCAGTCCAACCCTATCTTGATTGATGAAGACTCTTCACTCAATCAAGAACAAAGAGGCCAACGAAGAAGAAGAAGAAGAAGAATCCATAGAAGAAATGCACGAGGATGATGATGACCAAGTCGTGTGTGTTGAAGAAGTGTGTTTTGATAAAAATGGGAATCTTGTCGAACAACGTGGGAATTTCTGTTTCCACTATCCAAACTGTTCGATTCATAGATCTCCTATGTTTAAAAACACACAATAGTTTCTTTTCTTTCTTCTCCTTGTTGTTTGTGTTTCTTTATGTTTTCTAAACGCTTATGTATATACAACTTCATCGTAATAAATAACTCGTGTTCTTACATGAATTTTAATTATAAGTACTATCGTGAATTCTTAGTTAGGATAGTTAATAGTTTAGGACTATGTTTTAGTATTTGATTTAAGTGATCATTACTCATTATAACACTATCATTATAATCACATGTCATTGAGTGTTAGTTTTAGGGGAATTTATATAGTTTGGAGTGAGTTTTTTTGTTGATGACAAAGGGGGAGAAATATAAAATTGGGTAGTTAGGCATTAATTAAGGGGGAGTTATTAGTTTTAGAGGGAGTTATTAGGATAGTTTTAGGGGGAGTTATGTGGATAGAAATAATATTTTATAAACAAAGGTTGTCATCATCAAAAAGGGGAAGATTGTTAGTCCGTGAGATGATGGTTTTGATGACAATAACCTTAGAATAGATTATAACATATAAATACTAACATTATAAGTTTAGATATATATGTATATGTAGGATTTAACCATGCAGGTACCAAGAATGAAGACTGTACAGTATAGTGATTCAAGATATCGAGATAGAAGACTCATGGGTATCAAGATTATCAAGAGTTCAAGATTTCAAGGTTAAGTATTTTTATTAGGAATTTTGTTAAAACACAAAGAAAAGCACCGGCATCTTAAAATCCAATTTATTCGTGGAATGGAATCCACTTCGAGCCTGTCAAAGGGATAGAATCCTAAGTATATGGAACCTACGAAAAATCTAGTGGAACATTGTTTTGTATCCGCTAACTTTTTATTCAAAATGATTTTTCAAAATTATATCATGTTTCCAAAAATTTTTTAAAAACTTTCCTTTTAAAAGATTCAAAACCCTCTAACCTAATTTTAAATAATTTTAGCCTCAAAATTATCTTTAATTTCAAAGTCAAATTACTCCTGATTTTAAACTATCTTTTAATATAATATATTTAACTTTTAAATATTTATACTTTGATTTAAATACAAAATTATATTTAAATTCTATATATATTATTCTCTGTATTTATTTATGAATTTTAACTATAGTCACGTATATTTATAAAGTTGAAAATAGTTTTAATATAAAATAAAAGTTATTTTCAAAGAAAATCAAAACACCAAAAAATCCTTTGGGATGTCGACATGCCCAAGTACCCCATGTCGACATGGTGTCAGTTGAGTTCAAAATTTAAATTTCAAAAGAAGTGTCTATTCGCCATAACTCTTCATGAATGGACATGGATGTTGTTCTTTTATAAATAGGGGTTAGTTTCAACGAATTTTATATCAGATTTTATGGTTTTTCACTCCCCTTCTTCTTCCACATTTCTTAATACATATTGTTACCATTACTCTTCCAAAATCAACATTGAATCGAACTCGATTACTTCTAGTTTGATTCTCTATCACTATCTCTACAAGATTCTCAGTGCTGTTCAGAGTTATAGGCTTCTTTGTAATCTATTAAGCGAGAAAATGTGTGATTGTAGCCTTGGAAATCAATCAAGAGAGAAAAGGTGTGATTGTAGCCTTGGTAAATCAATTGGGTAAACTTGTGGCCCGGAAATCAAGTATCTCTATCCAGATGATACGGATTCTAGAGGGTGTACCTCGTAGTCTTGAAACCGAGGGTGTAATTGTACAATTGCTTTTGAAAGGAAATTCGTACTTGTGTTGCGGGACTGGGTGTAGGGTAACTCCGAACCAGTATAAAATCCGGTGTGTTCTTTCATTTACTACTTTTATTTTATTTCTGCATCCGTGCTTGTTTCTGTGATCATATATGTGTCTGTATATTGCATACATCGGTGTCTAAATTTAGATAAACTCAAAAGGATTTAGTAATTCATTATTAACCTTATTCACCCCTCCTCTAATGTTAATCCTGGCCTTAAGATCCATATTCCGCATTTCTCACATAGCAAAGCAGTGATATGGAGCATTACTCAACGAAATTCAATCAAGTCTTCAACGTTAGACCCCACGAAGGAGGAGCTTCATATTGAACACCACGACAACACCTCCGAGAACCCCTTGCAAAATGCGACCTCCATATTCACTCGTCGCTGTCAATTTTTATGATCCTCAAACTAGCACCGCTTTATCCCGAAATGCGCCCACGCGTGCACTACGTCAAGACAAACATGGTGCCAATCTCCGAACGAGCTAATTCTGCCTAAATCAACTCGAATCATAACCTTAATTTGCTGCCCTGAGGTCGAGCTTCCCTAAACATCATCAGTCTCTGATTCGAGTTTATAGCATTGAAGCCAACATCCAAACAAATCTTAATGGTCCTTGTTTCAAGATTTTTTGTTGAGTATATATGTAGTTATTGATTTTTATACTTTGGATTTCAAAAGAGGGATCCATTTTTGTTACATGCAACTATAATATAAAGGAGAAAGGGCATGGGCTTGCATACGAGAGCATGGGCATGGAATAGATTGAAATGTGGGGGTATGTCCTAAATTATGGTGAATATGAACATATATTATTTTAATTTTTAAAAATTAAACAATACATACTCAAAAATCTCAAACTTTAAACGAGACTAGCGTTCTATATGTTATACCCTTATTCCGAACACAATGGAACTAGTCTCGAGCACTAATTTGATATTTGCAGAAGATAGCTTTTCAAATACAACTTTATATTAATTTTCGAAATTAATTTCTATGCATTTCAATCTCGCACGATCAAACGATACATCCACTTGTTATGAAACTTGGTAGCGTACAATAATTCATAATTACGGATCTAATGAAACTATTTTTGTTAAAATCCGAGATAGTACCCCGAAAGGCTAATTTCACAGATTAAATATCGTTCTATATTTAATTATCGATATTTATCCGATCTATTCGTATTTGTAAATAAATTTACAAATTGAATTCACCAATATTATTTATTAATTAAAATAAGCTTAATAATATTGTGAAATCCATTTAATATATATAAGATTTCATAATTCAAAAATTAATCATTCTTTATATTTGATTATAAGTTATTAAATTCTAAAATCTAATTATTTAAATATTTAAAATTAATTAAACATTTAAAATCAAATGACCATAATTTTGGGTTGTTACTGTATATTAATTTAAGTAATATTAATTAATAGTAAATAAATATTAAAAATTAATTTGCAGCCATCGAAAAATATAATCTATATAGATATGCAATTCTGAAATATATGTTCAGCTATTAACATGATATGATGATATAATACAATACAAGTCATGTAGTTAAAACTTGGTAGTACTTTAATACATATATTTATATTAACTAATAAAATGATAATAATTAAAGTAAAATTTATTTGGCAGTCCATTTCTGATCTCTATATAAAATTGTTTTTAAATAAATTAAAACATATATATAACCAATCTATTATGTGATAACATTGGAAATATAAATAAGAAGCTCATCAACTAGCAATATAATACTGATATATATGAATGAATAATATTATTATTCAAAGTTATAAATCATGTTGCAACAAACCAAAATTTCGCCGCTTTGGTTTCTGAATATTTAATTAATTTTACATATCCAAATGATAGGTTTTATAATTAAAATAAAATTCTTTTAAATAATAACTAGTCATGGTGAAATAGTTTTCCAAATTTGTTTACAAAATATATAGTTCGAAGAAAAATCGAAAATATGACTGGAATTCTTTCTTGAATTCTTGCCCTTTCATCAGTTAGAAGTTGTCGGAAAAGTATAAACCTTGTTAGTATAAATATATGCATAATAGTTATATATTAGTAAGGATATATTATGGTACATATATATACTTAAGTGTGTACATATATATATAAAGTTGATATGACTTTTATGCCTTGAAATAAAATTTGAAAACATGTCTAAACATGAAATGACCTTAGGAAAAACATAAGTATCATGAGCATTAAATGCGTATTTGTTTAAATGGGTGAAGTTAGGAACAATATTTCATGAATTTCAAGGTTTGGTCGATTTTTCACTCGATTTTCGACAGCGAACCCTAGATATGGATTTTTGATTGATCTTGGAAATTCTCTATCATAGTCATGGCTATGCAAGGAGAATGATGGTTTTTGATCAAGAAACCAGATCTGATTCCAAACTAGGATGTCGGGTGGACAATACAAGTTCGGATGCGAAATTGTGTGATCGAGTGAGCGATCAGATTTGATATTGCGTACGGTGTTATAAGTACATCGTACATGCTTGAATAAAATAGATATTTTGAAAAAGTATAAAAAAATAATTTTGAAATAGAAAGTATATTTTGAAGAATACATGATGAATAAAAGCGGACGCTTGGGTATCACTATAATTGAAACGCAATTTATAAAAAGTAGTAATATGGCAAATAATTGTACTTATTTGTTAAGTTGGCATAAGTAAAGTTATATATATATATATATATATATATATATATATATATATATTTGTTTTATACGATAACTACCCTTGTTGAATCTATAGCCAGAAGAAAAGGTTTTTGAAAAGATTTGAAGTATAAAAAGAGAATTTATATAAGTATGAAGTGATCCAAGATTTTTCAAGATTATACATATATTTATATATATAATGATTTTATAAGAATGATTTTGGAAAAAGGTTTTGGAACCTATGGATTTTGAAAAGGCTTTTGATATTTGAGAAAAATCAATTTTGGGGATTTGGAAAGCCAAGTTTGGAACTATCGATTTGAGATATCGGTTTTGTGTAAAGGAGATTTTTTTATGTGAATCATGAAGAGTGATTTGAGAGATACTATATGTGTATAGTATAAAATGTTTTTGACATTGGCTCTGGGGGAAAAGGCGCTTCCATGAAATGAACTTCATAGGATATCCATGGGGTGGTTCTGCCTTGAGCCCTAAGGGGGGTTCTAAATTGGATCCTGGGAGGATGTTCGGACAAACTAAAGTTCCTGAGGATTTTGTGTGTGG
The DNA here is from genome assembly GCA_030765085.1 of Allium cepa. Lineage (NCBI taxonomy): Eukaryota > Viridiplantae > Streptophyta > Magnoliopsida > Asparagales > Amaryllidaceae > Allium > Allium cepa. The sequence continues at coordinate 962,505,822 of CM060931.1, forward strand.
GTAGCGAAAGTCGAGGGCGTTGATGCCTACAGAGACTTGGGTTATGCTGTGACGACAGTGTAACTCGATGTTACTGCGATCTACAGCAAACCATAGCGGAAGTCGTGTGCAAAATGAGAGCCAACAGTCTACGTTTGATTTTTCCATGATAGCAACATAACATCGGTAGACTGCGATCTATGAAGACATAGCTAAAGTCGTGTGGTAGTGAGTGCCTACATGCTACATTGGGACTTGACTGATGTAGTCCGCGATCTATGTCGAAGTGGTGAAGTTTCGTTTGGCAGTGAAATTTGAGGGTGCTGATGCCTAAAGTTACATGGGTTTTTGCCGTGATGGCGACGTAAAACCTGGGTGTAGCTGCGATCTGTGGTGGGTTCCATGGCGTAATAGAGGATCAAGGATCACCTACAGTTATCTATGGATTTTGCCGGGATGGCAACGTAACCATCGGGTTAACTACGACCATGGAGGGGGTGATGATTTCTAGAGCATTCTCTATATTTTCAAACATGTTTCTATATTTTCGAAAATGTTTTCCAAATATTTTTACTAAGTGTTGAAAATGGGTGTACCTAATGCTTATAGATTTTCAGTCCTATGTCTGATCAACGTATGACCGAATTTCTTTGAGAACGAGGATGGACATGTTGAGACATCAAGTTATAAAAAGTATTTTTATAAAGTAATTTTGGCAATATTATGTGGATTTTAAAGGTGTCTAAAAATTTTAAATAATGGAAATTAAGAGTACAAAATGCTTGAAGGATTATTCAAATGATAATTAGCTATAAAATTAAAATTCTGGCTTCGTTCCTTTTCGAGGATGAAAAGATTTAAAGGGGGGAGGAATGTGATAATCCGGATTTTCGGACGTCTATTAATTGGTAATTAACAGAATTAAATTTATTAAAATACTGATTTGTATGTTAAAAAAATAAAATTCTGATAAATATCTGGATACATATATACAGAGATTGGAAATTATAATAAATATTGAAAAATAAATCTCTAGATAAATGAATAATATATTTCACTATTTAATTCATGATAGATTATCTATATCTATATATACATACATACATACATACATATATATATATATATATATATATATATATATGCCATGAGAAGTAGAATGTTTGGAAGTTGTAAAAATGTGGATACATTTATATTTATCAAAAATTCACATAAGATATTTCTAATTATAATATGTATATATACATTGTGATTAGGAAGCTATTATTTTGAATGCGATGTGATAATTTTCCAAAAGCTATTTAAGGATTAAATGCTAATACATATACATACATACATACATTTTTTTTTTTATCGATTAAGGTATAATTAGATTTTAAAATATTTTCTTTAAAAGTTATATAAGTATAAATGATAGAAAATGAATTAATAAAAATATAGATCATATATATATATTACACTAAAATCAAAAATATAACAAAAAGTTTAACATACACTTTTGAAATTTTATATAAATGAACATTTAAAAAATATGTTAATATAAAACTGGAAAAAATATAAAACATACATACATACATACATACATACATACATATATATATATATAACTAAATTGAGATTATATATAATACATATCAAAAATCATATTTAGCATGTAAATGACAAGTGTAACCATTTTAAAATGCATTAAAACATTTGAAGCTTAATAATAACATGCATTAACAAGTGGAAGATAATATGTCATACAAAAATACATGTGTCTTATTATTATTATTTTTAAATTTTTTCTTTTCAATTTTAAAATTAATAGATAAAATGAAAACAAAGATTATATATACATATCGTTATCTAATTTTCATTCTTTCTTCATCTTTCATTTTCTAAAGAAATCTAAAAACCTGAAACTAAAAACAGAAAATAAATTCTACAAAAAAAGCAAATCAAACTCCTCTTTCAATTCAAAAAAAGTTCAAGATCAAGCAACTAAGTTCACATCAAAGGGCAAGAATCACTTTCCAGGTTCTAAAAATCAAACAAGATCAGTTCCAAATCTAAAACCTAAGCAAAGCAAAGCTCATCTAAAAGCATCAAGCAGTTCAACTCAACTAAACAAAACAGATCAAATTTCAAGTGGCAGTTACAAAATTCAAATCTAGTTCCGGATCAAAAGACAAAGTCCTGCTCTCTGTTTTTTTTCAAAACTTTGAGTAACATCTCTTCCTATCAAAGCTTAATCTGTTTATATGATTGTTTCATGTGATCAACAATTGAACACATCGCTAGTGTAAACCATCGAAAGTCGACATGGAACACTACCACTATTTTCTAGTGTCGCACATCCAATCTGTAAAAGGGCAGATTGTTTGGGTAAAATAAAGAAAAGGAACACAGAACAAAGAAAAACAAAATCTCACAATGGAATCTACAACATATAATATAACAAGGACAGTAGGAACTATCATCCTAATAATATAGAGTAAACTCAAGAAAATAGTGGTAGTGTTCCATGTCGACATCGCATATCGCTAGTGTAAACCACAAAATGATCATCATAGATCAATAAAAAGTGTAAATTACACTAAGCTAGTGAATAAATGAGTTTAGCTTCATGTCCCATAACCACTGGCTTAATTTAAATATTTACGAACAAATTGTAGATTTCCACTCGAAAATTATCACAAGATTTCAATCGAACAAGTCTAAGAATTAACTGACAAGGTAAATACAAGCGTTTCATATCACTGGTTTTGCTACGTCGTTTATTTGGATTCCGAACGAATGAGGTAAAGGTTTGTATATACTAATAGATTGGAAAATGGTTTAAAAAAAAAGAGCTTTGTATTAAAAGAGATATTGAAATCATTTTTTTTGAAAGAGTCTGTGTATTTACTACTGGAAAAGAACCTTTGTATTATAAAGTGATAAATCACGGAAACGATTGTAAATACAATTTATCATCAAAAATTCACATCCGAAGACGTGAATTAAAACCATGAAAATCGATATCGAATCCATTAAATGGATGTTCCCATAAATCTAGAAAGAAGTCATCAAAGTTGATAATAGAGGACAATAAATAACCAGATTAACAAAAATCGATTCAAATAGAAATCTACTCAAAATAGACAAACTGCTTAATTAAACAGCGCCAGACGTCTGGCAGTTTTCCTTGACGTCTGAGATGAGAATCTGAAAAATTTTCTTCCAGATGACCTAGACATCTGGGAATAACCTCAGATGTCTAATTTGTAAGTCTAAAATTTTAATTCAGATGACTCAGACGTCTGAGTTCTTTCCCAGAATCTGAGCAGAAGCTTAGGGCAAAAATCAGTCTAGGCCACTAATAGCCAAATCAGTTCGGAAGCGATCAGGCGAGCAATGGATGCTAGGAATTTATACCAAACGACAACCCAGCTCTATAAGCTCTTCAATACACTCCAAACAACATGTCCAAACATTCTTATTAGGACTTTCATAGATTTTGACTTCAAAATTTGAAAAATTCACCAAACCAATTCAATTAAAAAGAAAATGAACATGGAATAGATGTTAGAAATTCTTACCTAACGACCATCAAAGGTATGGACATAGATGTGAGTTCAAGAACTCACCTTTAAACTCAATAACAAGGAATGATAAGCTCTAAAACAAAGTAAGATCAATTTCTCTTCAAGAAAACCTCAAGAATCTTCATTCTGTTATCAAATGAAATGAATTTCCTAAGTTAGGTTATAAGAATTTCGAAAAATTGAAGAAAGATGGAGATGGAGAACATGAAGAGGATGCTTATCTAAGCTTTTCTTTGATTTCTAGAACTTGAATTAGAATTTCCTAAGAATCTAGGGTTTAGGAATTTTAATTTCCTATCTTCTTCTCTATTCTACTCTTTAGCTTGAGTGTTAGGAAATACGGAGTAGAATGAAGAGTGGAGGAGTTAGGATATTCGGTAGAGGAGTTTGGGTTATCTTATTGGGTTAGTGGGCTAGAACACAACCCAAAGCCCATATGAAAACACCAAAGTCCTAATCAACTCCAAACATATCGATATTTATACTCAAACAAGTTGTAAACATCGTTTTGAACTCAATGGAAGTGGTCTTGAGTCCTGATTTGACTGTTTACAAAAAGTCACATTTTAGACTTTAATCCGACTAATAATGTTATATTTAAATAAAACATTTAAATACACATTCCTAAAATATGTGGGTCGTTACACCTGCGTTGGAAGGTGTTGAAATTTTTTTGATCCCATTATACATCTTACCTAGAGGTGTATAGATTTTCGAAAGGTAATCCCTTACCTTGTCATTTGTTGGAAATCCATTTTCCAATATGAGCTTGCAATTTTTGGTTGTATATCTATTATTGCTGTCATGTGCACACATCACATCTACTTGGTTATTAAATACTTTAAGCCCTAAACATTATTATAATATACTGGATTTTTATTAAAAAAAATGTTTTAGTTATCGTAAGGTAAAAACTCATGCGTGTTTATGTGCGGCATGGTCTTATGAGATTCTTTTGATTTTAAAATGGTTTATATGTTTAAATAAACTTCCTTGTGATTTGAGTTTCTCATGTTGATTTTACAAGATTGACCAGGATTTGTTTTTCTATAATGCTAGGATCAGCCCGGGAAAATTTTCTAGATTCTAGACCCTTTGGAGCTTTTAGGAGACGAGATGGATTCTCCAAGACATATTCACGTACTTTATATTCTTTTACTGTTTAATTGTTCCGTATGTTTGTTTGTTGTACTTATCAAATTGTAAGGACATCTATTATAAATATCCAACTGGTATAATGTTTATGTACTCTGATGTTGTGTTCAATAAAGATGAGTTCTTTTTGTAAAGACTTTTGTATTATATATTACTCGTCACGTTTTGTTAGATTCTGTTATGTCTTTTCTTTCTTTACCCCAAATGACTTGTCTTTCAAACACTTAAATAATCGACATATGAATTCCGAAGATGTATTAAGTGTCATATTTAGGTGTAAGAAAGGTAGATCATTGCATTTAGTACCAGAGCAAGTTTAAGCGAGAACCTTGGCCCCGGTGGGGGTAGACTCAGTAAGTATAAGGTAAGTGAGACCCTAGGATAAGTTTGAGGGTATAAGAGCGCGTACTTATTAGTGTATAAAAATGTTTTATATTGTGTTTTTTGGTCTATTGAGTGGCTTAAGAATTCTGATCGATACGTTTGGCCATATTGATAAGGATTTCCTAAACACTTGAACAAGTCCAATTGACACAATATTGTTGTAAAATCTGCTAAATTAAATAATTTTACCTAACAATATATATTTTCATATATAAAGTAATGGTTTTCAAAAATATAATATAATTATATATGACCCGATTGTTGTTAGAGTTGATAATATTTGATTATTATCATATAGGGTTTGATTAGTCATGCTCGTCCAATTTTGAGCGTGTACTATTATCTAATTTATTAGCAGTTTTCATTTTACCTTTATATGTTGGGTAGATAGAATTTGAGGGAACATTGAATCAAACATTTTGTGAATTAAGTTTCAGGTTCGGCTATAAGGTGTTCGATGATTGAGTTAATCTTTTTAGTACAAGGGTGTTTATTGAAAATAAAGAAAACATATTTTAAAAATGAATATTTAAGGAAAGATTTTATAAAAAGTTACTTTTATGAATCAGAAAATATATTTTGAAAATAAGATGGATTTTCAAAGAATTTAAATCCCAATAACTTTGATAAAGTTTTCAAATGATTTTTTGGAAAAATAGTAATTATTTTATTTAAAAATACTTTAAGGTATAAATATTTTGAAAGGCAATTTGAGAGTAAGATATTTCTTTGGACAGTTAAAGGAACAAGTCTTGATCTATTTTGAGATGATCAGAATAATCTTCTAAGTAATAGTCGGGTGTTTGCTTAGGCAGATGTAATGGATCATTTAGTAGATTATTCTCTTTGTCATCGTACGGTCGGAACAAATTCGAATCTAAGTGAATCCAAAGCAAGTGGGTGATAAATATTTTATAAAAAAATTATTTAACTAGATATATATACACAATTTTTTTAAAAAGTGGATTTGAAAAGAAGAAATATTTTTTTACTAACTAATTCAAGTGACTCGAAAGTGATTAAAAAAAGCAGGAGATGTGTTCGGATGGTAAACACTTTACTTGAGTATTACCCTTCTTTGTAAAGGGATATGTGATACTATTTGGTAATACTTGGTTCCTTTATATCATTTTGGGGTTACCCAGGCAATATATATGTTTATATGGGTTAAATATAAAGTATCATTTTGAAAATGTTTTTGAAATAAAACCAGGTATTTGACTCTTAAGTTTACGAAATAACAAGTTACTTTAATTAAAGAATGGGGTAATAAATGAAGTTATAAATTTGAGTATAAAGTATCATTTTGAAAATGTTTTTGAAATCAAAACCAGGTATTTGGCTTAATAATAAGGTATTTTGATTAAAGAATGGGGTAATGAATGAAGTCCTAAATTTGAGCTAATTTAATAATGAGGTTTAATAAGCTATGTTTTATTAAACCATGTCTTTTAATTTTAAATATCTAGGAAGTGAAAATTTATTAGATGTTATTAGGCCGATTAACTAACATCTTTACCTTAAAGTGTTCAAAAAGGTAGACTCCAGGACGGAGTTAAAATACCAGCTTTCTGCTCTTCTTAGCTACTTGCCAGACTGAATAGGCAAAGAGGTTGGATTGGTTGACTAAGTTTAGGACCCAAATTATTTTGGCCCTGCATCTGAATAGAATGAAGTGAATAGAATTAAAAATCATATATTTTGTATATACTCTTAGGATGTAGAAGAGTACTATACAAGTAACAAATTAAAAAGATTTTATGAAAGGTTTCATAATTAAGTGTCATTTTTTCTAAAGTTTGAACCTAAGTTGGATTTTCATGAAATGGTTTCACAAATAATTCCGCGAGGGCAAAAAGTAAATGGGTAAGTAAGAACCTTTAGATAAGTATGTAGGTTGTACGTAGATCATTTCCTTTTCTCATGTGGTCCTTGATCCAAGATTCAAATACATGACTTGATGTGTTTTACACCATTCCCGACAAGGATTTATCATTCGATTTTGACAGCGAACACTTGGTGAGAGGTCTTAATATGGAACCAAAAGTTTTCTATCATAGTTTATGGCTAAGTAAGGAGGATGAAGGTTTTTAATTAAGAAGCTTTATCGGAGTCTGCACTAGGAAATTGGGCAAGAAGTATTAGTTTAGAAGTACAAACTATGTACTTGAATGAGTGACCAAATCTGAGTTCTATATAGAAATGATCTATGTACATCATACAGAGTGATGTGTGGTCTTAAGTATTTATGGGTTAGGGGTCGGGGACAAAAGTCTTTTAAAGGGGAAAGGTGTAAGACCAGGAATTTCACCATGATTTCTGAATTTTTAATTATTTTAAATATTTAAATAATAGGTTTTATAACCATAATAATACTATTTTAAATAATAACTAGTAATGGTGAAATAGTTTTCCAAATTTTTCTACAAAAATATATAGTTCGAACAAAAATAAAAAATGTGACCGGAATTCGTTTCTCCAATTTTTGACTTTTCATCAGCTAAAAGTTTTCAAAAATGTATAAATCTTATTGGTATAAATAAATATGCATAATTGTGTATTAGTTAGGATATATTATGGTACATATATATAATAAGTATATATAAAAAGTTGATGTGACTTTTATACATTAAAAAAATAAGATTTGAAAACATGTATAAACATGAAATGACCTTAGTAAAAACATAAGTACCATGAGCATTGAATGCATATTTGGTCAAATGGGTGAAGGGGGGAAAATATTTTGTGAATTTCAAGGTTGGAAGGGGCATACTGATGATGTGGTGAGGCATGAATGAAGGATAGGTACTTAGGGGTATTTTAGTAATTCTCTAAATATCTTTTAAACCTTTTCCCTTTTTTCCAACTTCACGTTATTTTCAAAATCTTCTAAAGTCTTTTAAAGGCTTCCACCTTTCTTTCCAAGTTTCAAAAATCAAAACATTTCTCTTTAAATCCATTTTAAACTTGGTTGAAACCTTTAATCTTCTTTGTACTCCACTTCTACTTAAAAAAAAAAAATCAAACCATACTCACCTCCTCCTTCCGTGGCCAAGCCTTACACACCATTGACAAGCCATAAAGCCCTAGGCTGAACTCCTTTTTACCCCTTAGGCCTGTCAATACTTCACTTTCCCTAAGGAAAGCAAGAATTTAAAGTAGTAGCAAAAGTTAGTAAGAGTTTGGTTAGCTTTAAGGTTAGTAAAGCTCATGCCTTTAAATTTAAGTTATTTTTTATAGGGTTGTAAAAGTATGTTGCATATTTGGATGATGTTGGTTTATATATCAAATATGTGTGTGTGTGTGTACTTAGATGTGATGTTGTTTAGACTTGAAACTAAAATGTTAAAGCCACAAGTATAATTTGCAAGTTATGGTTTAAAGTAATGATTTTACTTTGTGTGAATTGTATGGCATGTGATAATGTTGAGCATATGACATATGTAGTAAGCTAAAAAGGAAGTTAGTACCTTGACTTGCTAAAGCGACATAGAGATCCTTTTGGTTCAAACCTAGTTTCCTTTACTCTATGTTTTTGAAATGTTTTTGTAAAGTCCCAAAAGCCTTACCTTATTTTCCAAAGCATTCTTCTAAGATTATAGTGTGAATTAAATTATAAAGATAATGATTTTAAAAGCTAATTGTTATAAAAAGAAGTTTGGAAATTTTAGGTCGTATAGCAATAGTTGTTGTAAACGTAGTTCGTAAAATGAACTTTTTTGCAAACTTAAAATTTGTTTTCGCCTTAAGTGCCATTTTGAAAAAGGTTTGCTAAACTTATTATAAGTATTTTAAAATAACTATTACTTATTTATTTACTCATTTATTAAATGATTATTTAATTAACCAATTAAATAAGGTAATAATACTTAATCATTAGTCAAAAGAGAAAAAAGTACTTAAGTATGAACTAAGTAAGTTAATTGTAATTAGTTAAGTAATTAAAATGTCAATTATTATTTAGGAATAAATAATTATTTTAATTAATTATTAAATATTATTATTTATTTATTTATTTAAAAGGGTTTAATTATTTAATAAGTACTAATTAAGTTAAGATTTAATTAAAAACTTAATTATAATTTAATTATTTTAAATAAAGGTTTAATTTATTATTAATTTTTAATTAAATATTATTTAATTAATTAATTGAGGTAATGAATATTTAATTTTTATTTAAAAGTTTAAAATTATTGTTTAATAATTAATTAAAGATTAATTATGGTTTAATTATTTATTTAAAGGTTAACTGTTATTTAAAGGTTAATTATTGTTTAATTATTTTTTAATAGTAAATTATTGTTTAATTATTAATTAAAGGTTAATTATTATTATTGTCTAAATAATTTAAAGGTTATTTAATTTTTAATAAAAGCTTTAAAGTTTTAATCCAATTTATTTCTAAAGATCGGTTTGTTTTAAAAGCAACTCTGTTTAAAAAGAAGATTTTAATCTAAGAGATTTCTTATTGATTACCCTTAAGTAACCTCAATTGGATATGAAACCCAATGGCATTTGTTTCGTCGAATATAACACTGTTTTGCTAATTAAGTTATATTGGACATCTGTTTGTTATAATAAATTACAGTTCAACCATAATTTCCCAAGTAGATTATGTGGACATCTATCTAAGCAGAATAAAATTGCATTCTGCTATTATATTAACTTGGACATGTGTTTACAGAACAAATCCCCATCTGCTATTTTTGTAACTTGGATATCTTACTTATATGTTGATTTGCATGTTGTTAGTCGATTCCCATTACGCACCCATGATATAACTTGGATAAGTTCAACTCAACTAAATAAGAACCATCATGGTCACTAATCCTCTTTCTAGTTTTGTGAAATCAAACATTCATTTTATCCTTTTGAAAATGGTTTCAAATTAAGGAATGATTTTTTAAAAGGTGTTTTTGAAGTTAATAGAATACTTTTTAAATGATTTTAAAAGGGTATGCTCTAGGAGCAATTATGTTTTCACAGGAAATGATTATAAATTGGAAATTAGGTTTTGAAAATATTTTATTTAATGGATTTAATTTGTATTTTATTCCATCCCATTTATCTATCTTTTTCTAAGTTATTATTTAGGTTTAGCATTGTATTTAAAAGGTTATTTATTATATTTAACATCGTCTTAAAAAGTCATTTATTTATATTTAATATCATTTTAAAGTTATCTAGTTATAATTAGTATTGTTTAAGGTTATTTATTTATATTTAATGTTTTTTAAATATACTTATCAATATTTTACTATTCTGAAAAATTAATTATTTAAATACTTAATATGGTATGAAATTAATAATATTGACTATGAATAATATTTTTGTAGATAATAATTATTACTTCTAGTAATGATAAAGATTAAATTAAATTGCTTTATTAGTAAGGATTTTAATTATCAGTTTTTATTTTTAAAGTAATCCAAAGTTGGTAATAATTATTCATTTATAGTTATTATTAATTATAATAGTTAAAATAGTGTCTTAAAGGGGAGCGACATGAGAGACAGCGGAAAGAGCCTTAGGAATCCATTTCTGAAGAGGGGATCGAGGCAGTGGAATCTTGGGAGGAGCCGTAGAGCCTTTGGAGTGGAAGCAGGAGTTAGGCAGGTGGCCAAAAGAGTGACAGGAGGAGCATATATCTGGTACCCAACCATAGCGAACATGGACCTCCGCTACATGCCCTACAGCAAGCTGGACAGGAATAGAAGCAGGGAGAGGCTTTAATGGGGATATCTCAATTAAAGCCTAAGCATACATCAAATTTTCTCGGGCAACCGTATTAGTGTCAAAGCATTTCAAAGCATAAATCCCTTGTCTGAATAGATTTGGGTTTATAAGAGGAATCGTATAATATGGTTTGGGAAACTTAAAGGAAGATTAGTAAAAGGGTAAAAAAATGTTTTAAAAATGGTTTTAGATATTTGTAAAAAACTAAGCAAAGGGGTTTATAGATCTATTAAAGGAGTTTATAATTAGTTTTATGGAATCATAAAGAGTTATAAATGATTCAAAAAATGATTTAAGGATGTTTTAAATAGTTTTAGGTATTTATAATGTAGTTTATAAATGGGTTAGGTATTTATAAAAAAAATTATAAATGGTTCTAGAATTTTGTAAAAATGAAGCCTTCCTTTGTTCTATGAATATATTTATACCGTTGAGATAAGCATATGGATATTTCTACAAGAATTAGAAATATAGGAATTTGTGAATATCCTTTGTAAAGGTATTTTGGTACAAGAATGCGCAAACTGATTTTTTTATGAAAAGATTAATTAAGAGGCTAGTAATTGCTTATGTGTTTAACAAATGATGGTTTGCCCATTTTGAATTAAATCCCTGACTCGGATGTGTGTTTCTTGATATTTAAATAACCGACTAACAAATTTGGACCCAAAATGTAACTTTGGAAATATCAAAGAGAAACACACGAGTTATATGGCACAGTCATCTCCGATAATGTTGTACTGTGCATATAAATCTCATTTCATTCTCCTAAGGCAAATGATAAGGAAATCGATCCACTAATGCTTAGGAGGCGATCTCCACTCTTTATCTTTGACTGTTTATTTCCTAAAGAACCAGGATTGAGTTAATCGAAAAACATTTGAGTGTTGTTTCAAAGAGACTGGGATCAGATATGTTATCCGAAAACCACTTCGATCCAACTCAAGGTTTTCGAAGTGAAGACATCTTAAAAATGATGGAATTAAAGACGGAGCTTTCAAGCATTTTTTATTCCCGGAATGCTTGTATGGATGAATGCTGACACTGCATTGCTGCTTGGAGGGAAGTGTTAGCATTCCAAGTGAAAAGTGATATATAAAAAGGTAAAATGTGGCCTCAAGCCTCATCAACCGAGAATGACTAAAATAAAGAAGATGCAGCATGGCTAAGTGGGTCGCTCCTAAGTATGGGATGATCTTCTCTATCTAGAGTAGATATTATCTCTCATTTGTATGCTTCGAGGCCCATTAACGAAGCAGTAGTCATATTCTTTACAACTAGTTAAGTGGTAGGTTAGTTTTATGTTGGTAGAGGATCTTAGTGAGGTCCTCTGTCTCGGTGTTATTTTATCTAGAGATGGGTGACAGGCGGTACCTTAGTAGCCCAGTCATTGTATGGAATCCATTCTCCAATAAGAGCCGTACGACTTAGTTATGCCCAACTATGCTGAAAGTGAGATTGAAGCATTTCAATTATATTCATACTTTATTTTCACCCCTAGACATTATTATAATATCAATGGAATTTTATAGAAAATGTTTTGGTATCATATGGTAAAAACTCATTCATGTTTATGTACGGCGTGGTTCTACGGGATGATTAAATTTCAAAAGTTTTCGTAACTTAAAAATCTAGTTGGGTGTGTTTTCTCACGTTGGTTTTCCAGAATGGCTCGGGTGTTTTTCATTATAATGCTAGAGTCAGACCGTGCATATTACAGATTTAGTTTGGATTCTTTGGAGCTTCAAGGGACGAGCTGGAGGCCTAAAGACATATTTGCATATATGATTATTTCCGATGCATTCATTGTTGTATTTATTAGCAATTATGAGGACAAGTTGTTATAACTGTCCGAGCTGAAATAGTTTAGTATGCTCTGGTTGACGATTGTATATACACATATTACTGTTTTTGCGTAAAGATTTGTTGTATATTATATATTATTCATTCCGCTATGAGACCATGCATTGTTTACTTTCTTCATTCTTTCTTCCTTCTTTTCCCCTAACAGTTGGGTTTTTGGGCATTCGATTACCCGACGTGCAATACAATGGATGTATTAGTGTCAATTTTTCGAGGGTCAAAAATTATGGTCGTTACACTTGGTATCAGAAGTCAAGGTTAAGCGAGAACCTTAGCTTTGTTTGGCAATTACTCTATATAAATAGGGTCAGTAGCATCTTAGAATGAGTTTAATTATGTGTGTGTCTGTGTGTATATGAACACATATTTGTTAGTGATATAAAAAGGTTTTATATTGTGTTGATTGATCTGTTGAGTGGCATATATATTCTGCTCAATACGAGTGATTAACGTTATTGACAGCGATCTCTAAATACTTGAATAGAGAAATTCGACATGGTATTGTTTTGAAATAATTTAAATGAAATAATTTTGCCTTTATTATATTTTATTTATAAAGAAATAATTTTTTAAAAATTATTATAGTGTATATGGTGTGTTTGGGTGTTTATGAATGATAATATTTGATTATTATCATTTATTGTTGTTCTTTGTGTTCGAATGAAAGTATTGTTATTATAATGTAAACAAAGATAAATAATTAAGGAATGGTTTTATATGACAAAGGTGAGATTATATAAATATGATGTATAAATGTGATTAATAAATGGAAAGGAAATGAAAATTTTTAAGCATCTTTATAAATATGATTGTAAATAAAAAGGATTTAAAAGTTGAGGATTTGAGAATTTAAATTCCCATTGATTTTGAAAATTGTTTTCAAAGGTTTTGGAAGAATAACAATAGTAATATTTTGGAAATATTTTTATTTGAATTATTTTAAAAGGATCTAAAAGAAATAGGAAGTACCGAACTCACTTCAGTAGTTAGGAAATAATTTCGATGAAGACTACAACATCATTGACGTTCATTTTCGAGTTTCTAAGAAAGGAATTGCTACCATAAGAGATTAGATTTGGTGAAACAAGTTTTGATTTAAATCCCAAATAAGATTTTTTATACAAAAGAGATATACATTATCTTATATATGTGAGAAATGCGGAATACGGATCTTAAGGCTAGGATTAACACTAGAGGGGGTTGAATAGTGTTTAAAGGAATTACTAAATCTTTTTGAGTTTTTGTTAATTTGAACACAAATGTATGCAATATTCAGACATAGATATGATCATAGCATCAAACACAGATGCAGAAAGAAGGTCAAAGCAATAAAGGAAAGAACACACCGGATTTTATACTGATTTGGAGTTACCCTACATCCAGTCCCACACACAAGTATGGATTTCCTTTCAAAAGCAATTGTATAATTACACCCTCGATATCAAGGCCACGAGGTACACCATTCCAGATTCACAATCCTTTGGGTAGAGATACTTGATTTCACGGGCAACAAGTTCACCCAATTGATTTCCAAGGCTACAATCACACCTTTTCTCACTTGATTGATTTCACAGGCTACAATCACACCTTTTCTCGCTTAGTTTATTACAAGAAGCCTATAATTTTTAATAGCACTGAGATCTTGTTGAGATAGTGATAGAGAATCAAACCAGAAATGATCTACTTAGATTCAATGTTGATTTCGGCAGAGTAATGGTAAAAATGTGTATAAAGAAATGTGGAAAAAGAAGAGGAGTGAAATCAGGAAAAATATGAACGAAAATTCGTTTAAAACTGCCCTTATTTATAGTAAAACTACAGCCATGTCCATTCGTGAAAGGATATGATAAATAGACACCTCCTTTGAAATTCAAATTTTTGAAATAAACTGCTACCAGGTTGACATGGGGTACTTGAGGATATCGGCATGCCTAAGGAAATTTTGGTAGTTTGTTTCTCTTTGAAAATAACTTTTATCTTGTACTAAAACTATTTTAAACTTTATAAATATACTTAATTATAGTTAAAATACATAAGTAAATATAGAGAATAATATTTTGGTATATATATAAAATTTCACTATAATTTTATATTTAATCTAAGTATAAATATTAAAAGTTAAATATATTATTATTAAAAAATAGTTTAAAACTAAGGATATTTTGATTTTGAAAATAATGATTATTTTATGGCTAAAAGTATTTAAAACTGGGATAGATGTTTTTTGATTTTTAAAAGGAAGTTTTGAAATCATTTTGAAAACAATATATAATTTTGTAAAATCATTTGAATAAAAGGTTAGCGGATACAAAACAATATTCCACTAGATTTTTCGTAGGTTCCATCCTATTTAGGGTTCCATCCCTTTAACAGGCTCGAAGTGGATTCCATTCTATAAATAAATTGGATTTTAAGATGCCAGTGCTTTTCTAGGAGTTTTAACAAAATTCCTAATTAAATTACTTATTATTGAAATCTTGAACTCTTGATATTCTTGATACTCATGAGTCTTCAATCTTGATATCTTGAATCTCTATACTGTACAGTCTTCATTGTTGGTACTTGCATGGTTAGATCCTGCATATACATATATATATCCAACTATAATATTAGTATTTATATTTTAGAATCTTATTCTAAGGTTGTTGTCATCAAAACCATCATCTTAAGGACTAACAATATATTATTTCAAAATAGAATTAAAATAAAACAATATTTAACTTCTGAATTTTTTTATCTAAGTATTTTTTTTGAAAGGATAAGAAATCAGTTTTTGTAACTTATAAATTTTGAGAATCAGTAAGTTAAAATAAATTTTTAATCTTTTTGAATATAAATGTTAAGAAAAGTAAATTGAAATGAATTTAACTTAAGTTAAATGAAATGATTTTTTTTTAAAATAAATTGATTGTGGTTTGAAATGAATTAATGAAATGAGTTAAATAAATTTGAATGTAGTTTTTATTGAATTAATGAAATGGATATGAACTTGAGCTACAAAATAAAATTCAACTTAAGTTGTAAATGAATTGAATATGTTTTTGGAATGTCGTTTGATTTAATTTGAATATGAACTTAAGTTGTAAAGTGAAAATAAACATGAGAAGTTTGTATAAAATATTTATGAACTTAGGTAAAATTTGATGGAATGGTTCTTAATTGACATTATTATTGAAAGAATATACTAAGTAACAAATGAATATGAATAAGGCAATGCGAATTTTGATTATGAATAAATGAATGTAAATAAAAGAGTCTGAATAAAGAGAAACCAATTGAAATAAATATGTAAGTTGTATGTATATTATTTTATTCGCATAACGGTTGGATCCAATTTTGGGTATATGATTTCGAGATGATTTACATCAGTTCGAGTTAGAAATTTTCACTTGATTCACGACAATGAACACTGGATATGGATTTTTGATTAATTCTGAGATTCTCTATGTAACGGGCCGTAATTTTCGATAACTAAATTTGTTATTATAATGAGAATTTGGTAATACAATATTGAAAGATATAAATTTTGTAATTTGATAACTAAATAATAACTAAATTAAAATGTAACGATGCTAAATTAAAGCAAATTATTAATAGGTCTGAATATTGAATCAATTAATGAGATAATATATGATTAATAGTAGTTGAAGTAAATCATGTTAGGTAAGTAATTGTAACATTTGGTTATAAATAATAGACTTAATAATGTGAATAAAAATTAATTGGTGATTAAGAGTTAATGGCAACAATTGTTATAAATTGCCTATATATTTAATCCACTATATTAAATTTGAAATCAATCGAAATTAAATGGAATTAAACATCACCTTAATAGGGATTTGGATGAAATTGAAATTATTAGTGCAATAAAATATAAACTAGTGTAATTATAGCCTCAGGATAATAACTGGTTTAATAACAAGATGGAAAACAAATTAAATTGGATTTTTGGAAATTTAATTATAATCTCTGAATATATTGAAATTGAAATTTAAAACCTTATAATTTTGAAATATTCCATAGTAAATTGATATAGGAATTTTTTTTAAAGGACTATAAACCATTAAGTAATTCAGACTGATGGAAATTGTAAATTATTAAATATTGAATTGAAAAGCAATAATTAATTTAGTATTAATTTATTTAATTAACTGAAATATAGCCTTTTTGGGCTCTGTCTCGGATTTCGATGAAACCAGTTTCATTAGATCCATAATGGTGAATTATTATAGGATTTCAAGTTTCGTAACGATTGGATTTGTCGTTTGATCGTACGGGCTCGAAACGCCTAGAAATCAACTTAATTGAAATCAGTTGAAATCAATTTGAAATAAGCTGATTTTATCATAACTTCTTCATACAATGGAATTAGGACTTGAAACATGTTCTACTGAGTTTAAGATATTTGGAGATGTCTATTTTTATATATGGGTTGACCCATTTGCGTTCCAGAGGCAGGATGGGCTTTTCTGGTTATTTTTCGTTCAACGTGTAAATCAATCAGATTCATTCAATCTATTTCTGATCTGCCTATAAATGCCTCGTTTTAAACCCTAGGGTGTTTGTATTCTCATTTGTTTGTATGTACATTCTTTCTCAACTTCCCATTCCAATGGCAGAAAAAACCTAATTCCCAAACCTCAATTTCAATTTCAAAACCAAATCAAAAATTCAAATTCCTCAAACTATATCGAATTATATATCGATTTGAAGCTCTCGACAAGGCAAGTCAATTCTGGTGTTCGTTTTTTGATTTGGGTTTCTGGATGGCCAAAATTTGTTGCTTGTTCTCGGCCATTCATTGAGTCGTTATCAACGCCGACCGATCGTCGAATCGTTGGTATGGAGGGGTAGAGATCGCTGAGCATAGCTCATCGATGAGGTTCGCTCAGCCAGATGACGGGTGGATTGGCCAGGAAAACTGATTAGGATTTTGAGGTGGTGGTGGCGGGTGCTCTAATTTTTGGGCGAACATGGATGTTCGGGGGTCGTCGTGGCTTAGGTAAGGTCACGGCGTGTTGAGGGGTGGTCGCACGTGGTTGCGGCATGATTGAAGGTGTGTTTGTAGGCGAATGACGACGAGGAGTGAGGCGGCTTTCGTAACCTGTAGCATTGCTTCCGTGCGTGTATAGGGCTTCGGAAGAGAAGATGATATGGAGGTGATTCCTGTTTATTTTTAATTTGTTTGAATTTTTAATCCTTTAATCTTCTAACTCGTATAACTTTTGCATACGAGCTTGGATTTGGGCACGGTTTGTTTCGCTAGGATCGTATTGAAATTTTGGACATTTTGACACATGTTTGAACAAATTATGAGACCATTCGAATTTTGAGCTTAAATTGGTTTTAAATTCAATTTAATTTCAAAGGTGGATGTTTTAACCCACCCACAACTTCTAAAATTATTATGTTTGTTAAATTAAATTTATGATGTGATTAGAAATTTATTTGTGGCCGTTTGGTATATTTTAACCATCATTTCAGTTAATTTGTATTTATTTGAATTAAATCGCTATCTAATTTATTATTGAATATAAATTGCCAGTTAAATACCTGTTATTGATTACCAGTTCAATATTGTTATTGATTGATTGCTTTGGATGATGATTGTGATAAATGTTGATTGCTAATGTTGGTTGAACGGATGTTGTATTTTATACCGTTATAAACTGCAAGTTCGTTATGGATTTTTATTTATTTCGGGACTGCGGTTTGAAATGATATACAACCGTAAAATGTTTAAATTGCGGATTGAAACGATAAATATCCATATCACTTGACCCTAGGGTAGAGAATTATATATGGGCACCGGATTGGTTAAATTAAATGATTTTAAAATCCTTAATTTTTAAATGGGATTAAATGATATTTTGAAGTAAAATTCGATTAGTATAAATTGAAGTATTTTTGGAAAATCAAGTTTTGTGTTGAAATGTGAATTGGCTTAAAAAGGAATTGTTTTAAGAAATTAAATGGAAATGGTCTAATTTTGTTGGAATGAAATAAATAGTTTTATATTGATATAAACTCCAAATTCATGCTTTCAAATATAATCTGTTTTAAATTATATTAT
Source organism: Allium cepa (assembly GCA_030765085.1). Taxonomy (NCBI): domain Eukaryota; kingdom Viridiplantae; phylum Streptophyta; class Magnoliopsida; order Asparagales; family Amaryllidaceae; genus Allium; species Allium cepa. The sequence continues at coordinate 962,524,581 of CM060931.1, forward strand.
TTTTAAGATTCTAAATTTTAATATTTTCATATTTATAAATTATTTTAACCCATATTAACTATATTAAATCAATTTAACCTATTTTAAACCATTTAATTTATTTTAAAACAAATTAAACCATTTTAACTTAGTTTAAATCCAATTAATCTATTTTAAAGCTATTTAATCTATTTTAAATTCATACTAACTATTTATAACTATTTAAGACTATTTTCTTCTTAATTCCAAACTTAGTAAAATGGATGGGTTATATTCAAATTCTTGATTTTAAAGTGAATATGGTTAATGATGTTGTAACCTAAGTTATGATTTAAATATTAACTAATCAAAATGATGGTTTTGAAGCAAGAAATTAACCTGTTTTGGAAATATGAATTTTGGTAGAGATGTGATTTGAAAGTGGTATAGTTTTTTTGAGAACAAAATATTTTGATATTAATTGTGAATTTGACTTTGAAAGGAAATATAATTGTCGAACTATGATTTCAAAGGAGAATATGATTTCAATAGCAAGTAATAATTTCAAAAGTGATATGGTTTGAATTGAATATGATATTTTGATATCAATTATGAAACGATTTTGGAAATGTAAAAGAACTTTCCGGTGTGTAATAAGCGAGCGATTATCAAAGTGACCGGGACCAGACGTTGTCGTACTCTCTTCCAATACCCAAAACCACTTTGACAATTGTGTACGCGGTGGAGATTCTAGAATGAGTAGGATGGTGGCGGTGATCCTATATGAGTTATATATGTGGACCCGACTCCCGTGAGTTGGCATAAGGTGGCTAAAATAGGAGCGATTCTCGGGCAAAGTGAGGTAGCTCCTTCGATCGGACACACTTCTTCGATTGCCATTCCATTACTTTGTGATTGATTTGCTGCACACCTTTGATTTTGGGAGTGTGGCTCGAGGTGAGTGGTAGCTACGTGTAACGTACGCGATTTTTCGTTGCCGAAAAACCGAAATGTTATGGGTTTTAAAAAGAATTTAAGAAAAGAAAAAGACAGAAGAAGAGAGAAGAAGATAGAAAATAGAGAAAGAAGGAAATAGAAAATAGAAATTAGAGAGAATAGAAAACAGAAAAGAAGATAGAAAATTTTGATAGGGAAAAGAAAACAGAAAATTAGAAAATAGAATAGAAAAGAGAAAATAGAGAAGATAGAACAGAAAGAAAATAGGACGGAACAGAAAACAAGAACAACATCAGAATCTCACAATTCGCAGCGGAACAACATATAATAATAAATGAATAATCTTTAAACAAAGAACTATATCAGTTATTACATTACATCACATTTCATTACATTACATCATATCATCAGAGTGTACAACAACAACAACAAACAGTGCAGCGGAAAAAGAAATACTATATAAGTAATACGCCATGCCATCCATCTTGCCTCCAGCAACTCCTGAATATCCAGAATATCCTGATAAACCTTACTCTTAACTGCCCGTGTGAAAATTGGTGGGCACCCAGAGTTTAGGAAGGAAAACAATAAACTCCAAGTCAGTCATGTGACTGGTGTGAGAACTCAAAACAGTTTATTTATCTTTAAAATCAAAATAAAGGGATATTTTTAAATTCAATTCGCAATGCTTTTAAAAATGAGACTACCATAAGGCCTCCCGCACACACACACAATGCAAACGCAGAATCGGAGGAGATTTCTCCTTATGATAGTCAAAGATGCCTGATACGCATTTAAAAGAACATTTCATATTATTACTAGTGCATAGTGTAGAAGAAATTCATTTCGAAAGTAGAATATAAATCTTAGCCAACATACGACCATTATCGTATGCCTACTATAGCTACCATCCAAACAGTGGTGACCACCATAAGTGAATAGCAGGTTCTACAACTAATACCGTACAAGTTTCGTATTGGGAATTGGATTTCCAACAAATGGTCAGGCCAAGGAACTTCCCATTGCCACATGAGAATGCCTCTGGAAAGACATCCCCGAGAACCAAACCGGAACTCTGCCAACACAAGGCCGGGTTACCCCTAACTGGGTAACTACTGACACGAGCACGCCATTCCCCGATCGTAAACGACCTTTCTCACGGGATCCCGAAAACCAACAACCACAAAGTAATAAATTCGTAGTAACCACATAGGTTAAATATCTGGGCTCCATACCATGATACCACCTCTATCCAGAAGGAAATGTACATACCCTAAAGGGTGCTACCACTCATAACATTGCCGCATCTTTCCTGTTTTGACCATTTCCGGGGTGTGAGGTTCGACGAAGTCACGTCCACAAAAACATACTTTATACAAAAGCCATGCTTTGGGTCAACAAATGATCAACACAATGATCACTAAGATAGACGATCAAATAAACGATCCTATCACAATAATCAACACAATGATCATTTCAGCATCACTCAGCATGTCACATTACCAAATTGGGAATATATCGCTGATAACTTCAACTATATAACCTCTGAGCTCGTACGTCTCAGAGAAGGGTGTTAAGCTAAAAGAATAAATTCTCCGCCACCAACAGAAATATATTTGAAAGAAATCGGCTTTATATCTCAACTTGTAATGTCAGACATACGATCCATACAAGTCTGTTCCGGGATCGAACAAAACCGAAGGCACTTACAAAGAAGTCCTTGCAATCCGGATATTCACAATCCTGATCGGATTTCCCATCACTTAGGAAGTCTTTACACCGCTGCAACTCAGTGCAGAGACAATCGACAGGTCATCCTATCGCTCTTGCAAATACCGGGTCTTCAACACCGATCTTCAATGCAATTATAACGACGTATCACATATTCGGAATGGGTTATACGACCCCATGGTCCTTTCCCGGTTAACCCGAATAGTGAGCGCTTATTCAAAAATAAGTGTAGCATTCACATTCAAACAAATCACATCAATTACCCATTCAAAGGGAAATATTGATAGTCGGTTATTGAACTATCACTGGATATGCACACATCACCAGATTCCAAATAATTTTCCAAATTATTTATTTTCCAAAATATCTTCACTAGATATATAATTTCAATACTTCAAAAATAAATCAATATTTATTTTTAAACGAATTCTTCTTTCCTTTATAAATTCAATAGTGAATTTATATTTCACAATATCTATTGATATACGTTTTCAATTATTCATTTCAATTTATCTTCAAAAAGATAAATTCTCAAAGTATTCACTTTATATTGGAAAACATTTCCATACTTATACATTCATAAGTAATTCAAAAATTTTATTTATTTTCAACACTTGGAAAATATTCAATATACTTAAATCGAAATTAAGCATATAAATTTCATTCTTTAAGGAAATCATTCTCTTAAACATATTTATTTGGGCCAAAACGAATGTTACGTAAAACATCGTTACGATAACCCAAAATCACTAGTATAGGGATTCGAAATTAAAGTAGATATATAAATCCCAATACTATGCAAAACGTTTCCTTTCGGAAATCATTTACTATAACAACAGTGTTATAGTCCATTATTTCCTTCTATTTCTCGAAAACGTCTATTTCAACAATAAATGTTGAAATCTATGGTTTCGAATCTCAACACATTTAAAACATCGTTAGATCGTTTTAATTCAATTTAAAACATCCAAATCCAAAACAATTTCTTTAACGTGTTATTCACTATTCAAAAACGTGAATATACTTCATTAACAATTTCATCCTTTTATTCAATTTAATTCAAAGGATTATTCACTATTCAAAAATGTGAATATAACTCCATTAATAGGTTTCAACAATTTTCTTATCAAAATAAGTCATTTGCGAATTTATAAAACAACATTTATAAATTCCATTTCTATTTATTTATAAAAGCTTCCTTTTTATAAATTCTTTTATTAACCTATTTCAGTTTATAACTCAATTATAAACTAAAAGTTCATATTATAAGTTAAATACTTATAAAACGATTATTTTACAAAATCGTTCTTTTTAACTTCCCAAATTATAAATCTTATAACTTATAAGATTCATTCATTTATCCAAAATCATTATTTTAATAACTTAATAAATTTTATAAACCTACTGCTTATAAAATTCCATTTATAACTTCACCGTATAAAATTCTATAAATTCCATTCAATTATGAAATTCATTTTCACTTCATTCAAACAGTTATAAAAACTCGTTTTATAATTTCAATATTTCAATTTATAAATATCCATTTATAAATCTCTAAATATAATTCAATTTATATTATTCTTTTAAAACGTCTTTAATCTCCTTTATTATTTCACCATTTTGATTTATAAAATAATCAAATTTTATAAATCCTATATTTAAACTTTTCACAATAAATTCAAAAATCCCAATTTTACCATTTTATAAAATCATTAGCATCATATTCTCAAAAATCAGTTTTTAACTTTTTTTCCCAAAAATCATAATTTTTATAACATTAAAATTTATAACGTTTATTTATTTAAAATGGATCAATTCCAAAATTATTTTATAAAACGTATACTTTCTAAAATCACTTTAAAATCATTTTAAAATTCCAAAATCTGGGTCCAATGATGCTACACATCAAATAGTCAATTACGACTACAACGATATCATATATCAATATGAAAATCCATCAAATATCAAAATATCTGAAAATCAAATAAAAACTGTTGAGGAATCCAGTTGGATCCCTCCAACCTGTTTTCCTGCATCCAAAAACATTAGCACAATACCAATTTCGCTCCAGTACGAAATTATCGCGGTATATGTTCTTATTAAATATTATCCGCTTAATAACGGCGTAATAGGGTCTCATCCACTAAAAAAAATACGGGAAATCAACAACTACAATATATACATATGCCAATATATATATATTGATATTATATATAATACCAATTTCACTGTTTATGAAATATTCGCGGTATATGTTTTTAATAAATAACATCCGCTTACTAACGGCGTATAATGTCTATTTTAACAATCAATAGATAACAATCATCATTCAAACATGCATTCAAATATTTTAAATCTAACTATTTAAAATAAAATCGAAACCATTTCGATTGAGTGAGAAGTTCTCACATTGATTTTAAATTCCATTTTAGCGATTTATTTCGAATAAAATTAAACGGACGTTTAATTTTACCCAAAATTCTCACTAACTCCAAACGACCCCAAACCAACTCCATCGCGTAGTGCTCGTCCATACGATTCCAACGCAACTGAGTTTGCATTTTTTCGACCTCGTATGAAAAAGTTATGAATTTTTAAAGATTGTACACGATTTTATAACTTAATTTACAACTAAATCTAATTAATTTTAAACCTAACCATCCACAGCCCTTAGATCCCACTTGCTTGCATCCTGGCCGTTCCCTACCTTCATCTCCCTCACGCATTATCTACAGGCCACTCACGTACACAAACCCATTCCTTAGCCAACTAGGGTTCCAATTTACTCCATCAATACTCAACTAAACCTCATCAAACCACTGCCATGTCGAAGCCCTTCGCGAGAGCTACCTCCACCACCAACCACCTGAAGCTCGGCCTGCTCTAGACCCCTCGAGTTGCGTGCGTGACCTGAAGCAAACGGCCCCATTTATCTCCTCCTCTGATGCTCCAAACTCCATCATCACCGTATGGAATCGAAGCTCTCGTCGAGCTCTTCGACTTTGTAGTTGAGCACTTCGCGTAATTCCTTACGGATTGAGAGAGATTAATGGAAGAAGATGAGATGCTTTCAGCCATCCAATTGATACTGGCGGCTAGGGTTTATTAGGGTTTAGATATTATTATTTTTTTATTTGTGAGGGTTGTGGTGCTATTTATAAAGAAAAATCGAACACTATTCATCCCGGAAATTCCGAACTCCGATTTACGCGCCGTAACCAGCGTTTCTAGGGTTTACCCCGCGTTCCGGACACAATGGAATAGGTTTCGGAAGCTAATTCGGAAGTATGTGCGAATTATGGCTATAAACGCTCAATTTGAATTAAACCGATTTAAGTCGATTTCTAGGCGTTTTAATTTGTACCGGACAAACGGTAAATCCAATTGACTTGAAATTTGAAACCTTACAATAATATTACATTACGGATCCGATGAAACTGGTTTCGTCGAAATCCGAGACTTTTTGAAAAATGGCTATTTTAGCTCGCCAAATTTAAATTAAAAATAAATCGATGCGTTTCGAGCTGCCACGATCAAACGATAGCTCCGATTGACACGAAATTTGAAATCCGATAATAACTAACGATTACGGATCCAATGGAACTGGTTTCGTTCAATTCTGAGACTGTTCAAAAATTGACTATTTTTACTAGTCGATTTTAATATTAAAATATTTAATTTTCACAAATTAACTTTTAATTCGATTTTAAAAGTTCTAAAATATCATTCTAACTCCCATATGATAAAATAAAATTTTACAAATCATTTTCAATCATATTTAGCTCAATTTTCAATTATTTCCATAATTTAACATATTAAATTATCGATTTAAATTATCCAATTAATTTCAATAATTCAAATAAACATTTATTTGACTTAAAAATTCACTTATTAATATTTAAAATTAATTAAATATTCAAATTTTAATTAATAAAAATTCTGGGTCGTTACAATCTTCCCCACTTAAAAGAATTTCGTCCTCGAAATTAACAAGTAAGAAAAGTTATAGAATTTATTAATTTTCCAAAAATTCATAGTTAAACTTCTTATAATAACTCTACTAAGTTTTCAAATCATACTTAGCTATCTTTTCAAAAACAACTACTATTGTTTAACTTTCAATTCCAAACAAAGTTATAGTTTTCAAAATTTTCCAATTTTCTCAAAAATTTTCTAACGCCTTAAATTTCCGGAAAAATTCGCCATAGTCTCCTTTGCGCGGCTCGATTCGAAAAAAAAAATGACAGTATATATATCACAAATATACATCTCATCAAGTAATGAGGCATTCTGAAGGGAAAAAAGTATAAAAGTACGATATTTAATCCGAGATATGTACCTTATATTTTATTAGCGAGCATATACGGCTAATATAACGCGAAAGCGAGCTCCAAATGCGAAGCAAACGCGATCCGCACCTACTAATCACTCAACAAACAACATGAGAATCATGCATATAGACAATAGTATCAATATACATCATGTAGTAACATAATAACTATATATGTCAACATAGCAAATGAAACAAAACAACAAATGCAAACATCAACCAACTATCATTCATAACCAATAAATATTCATTTATATTCTCATTAATATTCAATGAATTGGTTTTCAATTTAACCACATTTGATTCATATACAGTGGATGTTCTTACTAACATTTATTTTCAATTAGTTTATATCCACTAATTCATATTCAAGTTGGTTCACTTCCAATTCAAATTCAATTCTATTCAAGATTCACTTAACTTCCAATTGAATTCCAATTACTTTAGCTTTCAATTTCATTAACACTTAATGAATTATATACAATCAATCAACTAACAATCATATAACAACCAAAGTATATTAATTACAACCAAATCCCTTTGCTTCTATTTATTTTGGTTTTACACCTTTAATTAAATTGACTTCCATTCAATTTATTCAACTTCCAATAACATTAGATTTTAATGAATTTACACTTATATTCATTATTTCATATCAACTTAATTCACATTTAATTGATTAATATTTAATCCATTAATTCAATTTAATTACAAAAGTTGAATTTCATTTGCATAACTTTAGTTCACATTCATTTTTATTTACAATTCATATTCAATTAATTCATTCAATTCATATTCATTAGTTTCACTTCTCATATATATAAGTTTATTTCACAATTGTAAATCACTTTAATTATAATTCAATTCTTATAATTCTTTTTGCTTATACAATTCCTTTATTTAGATTATTCAAACAACCTAACAATCAACTTATATACACTTTAATAATTCTGAAAAATTATTTCTTTATATATAAAATATACTCAAGTAAAATTATTTCATTTACCCAATTTTAAAATCAATACTGTGTCGAATTGTTCTATTCAAGTGTTTAGAAACCCCTTCGGCATAGTCTTGCGGACCACGCTGACGAAAGTTCATATGCCACTCAATAAACCAATCATCACAATATAAAACAATTTCATATTCACCAACAAATACGCTCTCACAGCTATTATTACACTCAAACTCATTCTAGAGTACTGCTGACTCTATCTCTAATGAGTAATACCCAACAGAACCATGGTTGTCGCTTAACCATAAGCTCTGATACCAAATGTAACGTACGCGATTTTTCGTTGCCGAAAAACCGAAATGTTATGGGTTTTAAAAAGAATTTAAGAAAAGAAAAAGACAGAAGAAGAGAGAAGAAGATAGAAAATAGAGAAAGAAGGAAATAGAAAATAGAAATTAGAGAGAATAGAAAACAGAAAAGAAGATAGAAATTTTGATAGGGAAAAGAAAACAGAAAATTAGAAAATAGAATAGAAAAGAGAAAATAGAGAAGATAGAACAGAAAGAAAATAGGACGGAACAGAAAACAAGAACAACATCAGAATCTCACAATTCGCAGCGGAACAACATATAATAATAAATGAATAATCTTTAAACAAAGAACTATATCAGTTATTACATTACATCACATTTCATTACATTACATCATATCATCAGAGTGTACAACAACAACAACAAACAGTGCAGCGGAAAAAGAAATACTATATAAGTAATACGCCATGCCATCCATCTTGCCTCCAGCAACTCCTGAATATCCAGAATATCCTGATAAACCTTACTCTTAACTGCCCGTGTGAAAATTGGTGGGCACCCAGAGTTTAGGAAGGAAAACAATAAACTCCAAGTCAGTCATGTGACTGGTGTGAGAACTCAAAACAGTTTATTTATCTTTAAAATCAAAATAAAGGGATATTTTTAAATTCAATTCGCAATGCTTTTAAAAATGAGACTACCATAAGGCCTCCCGCACACACACACAATGCAAACGCAGAATCGGAGGAGATTTCTCCTTATGATAGTCAAAGATGCTTGATACGCATTTAAAAGAACATTTCATATTATTACTAGTGCATAGTGTAGAAGAAATTCATTTCGAAAGTAGAATATAAATCTTAGCCAACATACGACCATTATCGTATGCCTACTATAGCTACCATCCAAACAGTGGTGACCACCATAAGTGAATAGCAGGTTCTACAACTAATACCGTACAAGTTTCGTATTGGGAATTGGATTTCCAACAAATGGTCAGGCCAAGGAACTTCCCACTGCCACATGAGAATGCCTCTGGAAAGACATCCCCGAGAACCAAACCGGAACTCTGCCAACACAAGGCCGGGTTACCCCTAACTGGGTAACTACTGACACGAGCACGCCATTCCCCGATCGTAAACGACCTTTCTCACGGGATCCCGAAAACCAACAACCACAAAGTAATAAATTCGTAGTAACCACATAGGTTAAATATCTGGGCTCCATACCATGATACCACCTCTATCCAGAAGGAAATGTACATACCCTAAAGGGTGCTACCCCTCATAACCTTGCCGCATCTTTCCTGTTTTGACCATTTCCGGGGTGTGAGGTTCGACGAAGTCACGTCCACAAAAACATACTTTATACAAAAGCCATGCTTTGGGTCAACAAATGATCAACACAATGATCACTAAGATAGACGATCAAATAAACGATACTATCACAATAATCAACACAATGATCATTTCAGCATCACTCAGCATGTCACATTACCAAATTGGGAATATATCGCTGATAACTTCAACTATATAACCTTTGAGCTCGTACGTCTCAGAGAAGGGTGTTAAGCTAAAAGAATAAATTCTCCGCCACCAACAGAAATATATTTGAAAGAAATCGGCTTTATATCTCAACTTGTAATGTCAGACATACGATCCATACAAGTCTGTTCCGGGATCGAACAAAACCGAAGGCACTTACAAAGAAGTCCTTGCAATCCGGATATTCACAATCCTGATCGGATTTCCCATCACTTAGGAAGTCTCTACACCGCTGCAACTCAGTGCAGAGACAATCGACAGGTCATCCTATCGCTCTTGCAAATACCGGGTCTTCAACACCGATCTTCAATGCAATTATAACGACGTATCACATATTCGGAATGGGTTATACGACCCCATGGTCCTTTCCCGGTTAACCCGAATAGTGAGCGCTTATTCAAAAATAAGTGTAGCATTCACATTCAAACAAATCACATCAATTACCCATTCAAAGGGAAATATTGATAGTCGGTTATTGAACTATCACTGGATATGCACACATCACCAGATTCCAAATAATTTTCCAAATTATTTATTTTCCAAAATATCTTCACTAGATATATAATTTCAATACTTCAAAAATAAATCAATATTTATTTTTAAACGAATTCTTCTTTCCTTTATAAATTCAATAGTGAATTTATATTTCACAATATCTATTGATATACGTTTTCAATTATTCATTTCAATTTATCTTCAAAAAGATAAATTCTCAAAGTATTCACTTTATATTGGAAAACATTTCCATACTTATACATTCATAAGTAATTCACAAATTTTATTTATTTTCAACACTTGGAAAATATTCAATATACCTAAATCGAAATTAAGTATATATTTCATTCTTTAAGGAAATCATTCTCTTAAACATATTTATTTGGGCCAAAACGAATGTTACGTAAAACATCGTTACGAGAACCCAAAATCACTAGTATAGGGATTCGAAATTAAAGTAGATATATAAATCCCAATACTATGCAAAACGTTTCCTTTCGGAAATCATTTACTATAACAACAGTGTTATAGTCCATTATTTCCTTCTATTTCTCGAAAACGTCTATTTCAACAATAAATGTTGAAATCTATGGTTTCGAATCTCAACACATTTAAAACATCGTTAGATCGTTTTAATTCAATTTAAAACATCCAAATCCAAAACAATTTCTTTAACGTGTTATTCACTATTCAAAAACGTGAATATACTTCATTAACAATTTCATCCTTTTATTCAATTTAATTCAAAGGATTATTCACTATTCAAAAATGTGAATATAACTCCATTAATAGGTTTCAACAATTTTCTTATCAAAATAAGTCATTTGCGAATTTATAAAACAACGTTTATAAATTCCATTTCTATTTATTTATAAAAGCTTCCTTTTTATAAATTCTTTTATTAACCTATTTCAGTTTATAACTCAATTATAAACTAAAAGTTCATATTATAAGTTAAATACTTATAAAACGATTATTTTACAAAATCGTTCTTTTTAACTTCCCAAATTATAAATCTTATAACTTATAAGATTCATTCATTTATCCAAAATCATTATTTTAATAACTTAATAAATTTTATAAACCTACTGCTTATAAAATTCCATTTATAACTTCACCGTATAAAATTCTATAAATTCCATTCAATTATGAAATTCATTTTCACTTCATTCAAACAGTTATAAAAACTCGTTTTATAATTTCAATATTTCAATTTATAAATATCCATTAATAAATCTCTAAATATAATTCAATTTATATTATTCTTTTAAAACGTCTTTAATCTCCTTTATTATTTCACCATTTTGATTTATAAAATAATCAAATTTTATAAATCCTATATTTAAACTTTTCACAATAAATTCAAAAATCCCAATTTTACCATTTTATAAAATCATTAGCATCATATTCTCAAAAATCAGTTTTTAACTATTTTTCCCAAAAATCATAATTTTTATAACATTAAAATTTATAACGTTTATTTATTTAAAATGGATCAATTCCAAAATTATTTTATAAAACGTATACTTTCTAAAATCACTTTAAAATCATTTTAAAATTCCAAAATCTGGGTCCAATGATGCTACACATCAAATAGTCAATTACGACTACAACGATATCATATATCAATATGAAAATCCATCAAATATCAAAATATCTGAAAATCAAATAAAAACTGTTGAGGAATCCAGTTGGATCCCTCCAACCAGTTTTCCTGCATCCAAAAACATTAGCACAATACCAATTTCGCTCCAGTACGAAATTATCGCGGTATATGTTCTTATTAAATATTATCCGCTTAATAACGGCGTAATAGGGTCTCATCCGCTAAAAAAAATACGGGAAATCAACAACTACAATATATACATATGCCAATATATATATATTGATATTATATATAATACCAATTTCACTGTTTATGAAATATTCGCGGTATATGTTTTTAATAAATAACATCCGCTTACTAACGGCGTATAATGTCTATTTTAACAATCAATAGATAACAATCATCATTCAAACATGCATTCAAATATTTTAAATCTAACTATTTAAAATAAAATCGAAAACATTTCGATTGAGTGAGAAGTTCTCACCTTGATTTTAAATTCCGTTTTAGCGATTTATTTCGAATAAAATTAAACGGACGTTTAATTTTACCCAAAATTCTCACTAACTCCAAACGACTCCAAACCAACTCCATCGTGTAGTGCTCGTCCATACGATTCCAACGCAACTGAGTTTGCATTTTTTCGACCTCGTATGAAAAAGTTATGAATTTTTAAAGATTGTGCACGATTTTATAACTTAATTTACAACTAAATCTAATTAATTTTAAACCTAACCATCCACAGCCCTTAGATCCCACTTGCTTGCATCCTGGTCGTCCCCTACCTTCATCTCCCTTACGCATTATCTACAGGCCACTCACGTACACAAACCCATTCCTTAGCCAACTAGGGTTCCAATTTACTCCATCAATACTCAACTAAACCTCATCAAACCACTGCCATGTCGAAGCCCTTCGCGAGAGCTACCTCCACCACCAACCACCTGAAGCTCGGCCTGCTCTAGACCCCTCGAGTTGCGTGCGTGACCTGAAGCAAACGGCCCCATTTATCTCCTCCTCTGATTCTCCAAACTCCATCATCACCGTATGGAATCGAAGCTCTCGTCGAGCTCTTCGACTTTGTAGTTGAGCACTTCGCGTAATTCCTTACGGATTGAGAGAGATTAATGGAAGAAGATGAGATGATTTCAGCCATCCAATTGATACTGGCGGCTAGGGTTTATTAGGGTTTAGATATTATTATTTTTTTTATTTGTGAGGGTTGTGGTGCTATTTATAAAGAAAAATCGAACACTATTCATCCCGGAAATTCCGAACTCCGATTTTGTGACGCCCCACCTCAATACCCACGCTAGCCAAGAACACTCCGGAGTAGTGCTGTCAACTAGCACGGAGAATAAGGCTGTTGAGGAGCGACCATCCATGTAATTGCTTATCACACGGTGGCTATAAATAATCTTCGGAAACAAACATAGAAATAATCATATCACAAATCAGTCACAGATATCCATATCACAAAGGCGGAAGAAGATATGAATATATAACTAACACATGAAAGTGTACATCAGAGTAGTGGTCAGTAAGATCCACGATAATACAAAAGAATAGCAACACGTGCTATACAAAAGAATACAACTATGAGTCTATATCTCAAGTGTATACAACAAAAACTGCTAATCTAAACAGTTAGCCAAAAGTCAGAGTGATGAATCCCTGGGAAGAAGTCAAGCAGAAGCACATGTAACATCTCGGTCTGACCCGAGTATTATTTAAGAAAATAATAAACGGATCAGTCTAGCTATAAATATCAGATGACATGATATAACATAAAAGATATGGCATAAACATAAATATCCATAACGACATACCACTATAAGTATGTAAATAATGATCAACAGAAGATCAATCAATAAGAGATAATCAATATCACAAGAATCTTCTCAAAGATTCGAAGAGGGCATCATACCCTAAACTTGTACTCATAACAAGTCAATGACATAAATTCCAGAAATCAACACGAGAAATCCAGAAATCATAAAAAGGGAAAGAGGCCTATCACATGACGGTCCGAAGACCATGGGGAGCCACCCCACATGTGTGAGTGGAATCACACAGATTGAGGTCAAGACTAACCAAAAAGCAGAAAGGTATGTGTGAATGGAATCACACAAGTGGTGTCTAGTCTAACCTTGCAATGAAAGAGACATCGCGCAATTGCTAGTCTAATTCATAAAGCGATCATCAAGATCAACGAGAAGTGTCAATTACACTAAGCTAGTAAATATAGAAGTTTAGCTTCATGTCCCATAACCACTTGCTTAACTTAAATATTTACGAACAAACTGTAAATCTTCACTAATAAAATTGTCACAAGAGGTTCAATCGAACAAGTCCAAGAATTAACCGACGAAGTGAACGCAAGCGTTTCATACCACTTGTTTTACTAAGTCGTTTAATTAGATTTCTCATCCGAGTGAGGTAAAGGCTTGTATATACTAATAGATTGGAAAACGGTTTAAGAAAAGAGCTTTGTTATTAAAAATAGAGTTGAAATTGTTTGTTAAAAGAGTTTTGATATTTACTACTAGTATTGAAACCTTTGTATTATAAAGTGACAAAACACATAAGCAAGTGTAGAAACAATCAGTCACAAAGATCGCATACGGAGATGCGAATAAAATCCAAGGAAATCAGCTCAATATTTTTCAGATAAGATCCCCTACGGAGGGGGGGTCCGGGGGGGTGGCAACCCCCCAAGGTGGGGGTGCGGGGGCAACGCCACCGCTTACGGGGTTCGACCTGCCCGGTCAGGTCGCGGGGGTCCAGGGGGCAGCGCCCCCGGCGGGGTGCGGGGCAGCGCCCCGTCCAAAACGGTACGACCTAAGTGAAGACAAGCGGCCTACGACCTAAAGCAAAATGAGGTCTAACGACCTAAGGGTTCACGCGGCCTAACACAATGGCCGAGCGACCTAACTGGAGTTAAGGGAGGCAAGCGACTTAAGGTCCAACGACCTACGACTCAAGCAAGCCGAGCGACCTAGTGTGGAGGGGTCGAGCGACTTAAGGAAGGCGAACGACCTAAGGTCTAACGACCTACGACTTAACAGAGTCGAGCGACCTAAGGTCTAACGACCTACGACTTAACAGAGTCGAGCGACCTAAGGTAAATAGTCCAACGACCTAACTCGAACGACTTATCTGGAGCTTAGGTCGGAGACGACCTACGAGATAAACCAGGCCGACTTAGTGGACGAGCGACCTAAGGTAAATGGTCCAACGACCTAACTCGAACGACTTATCTGGAGCTTAGGTCGGAGACGACCTACGAGATAAAGCAGGCCGACTTAACGTTTGCCTGGAGATTATAGGTCGGAAACGACCTAAGACTTTAAGCTTAACTCGCGAGCGACCTACGGCTTAAGGCCTAACTCGTGAGCGACCTACGACTTAAGGCTTAACTCGCGAGCGACCTAACTCCGAAGTGCCAATACTTCCAGAATGACCTAAAGCCCTGCGACCTATGGTACTAACTCGCGAGCGACCTAACGACTTAACTCGTGAGCGACCTAATTCCGAAGTGCCAATTCTCCCAGAACGACCTAAAGTTAACTCGTGAACGACTCACGACCCATGGACGAACGACTTAACTCCGAACGACCTAAAAATGGCCAGAACGACCTAGGGGTTAACTCGTACGCGACCTACGACCTAAGGTCCACACGACCTAACTCCGAGCGAGCTAAAAACGGCCAGAACGACCTAAATGCAGAAATTTCTCCCAAACACCAAAAATCGGAGTTTTTCGCCAATCCAATCCAAACCAAAAGCAAATATGCATGCTAAAGTGATAGGGAATCATTCCCAACAGTCCAATATAGTTATAGACTAGAATTGTGAGATAAAAATCTCACCTTTGCACTAAAGTTTATGAAGATGAAGCTTGAAAGCAAGGAGAAGCAATCCAAAGCTTGAATCCAATATCTTCTACTTGAATTTGGAGTTGAATGTTGGATTTGCAATTGAATTTGTGCTTGGAGTTTTAATTTCCCATTCCCTCCACCATTAATGCCAAAGCTTGATTAGTTAGGAAATTTATGAAGAGTGAGGAGAAGAGGGTTGGAACTTGGGCTTAATAGGCTAAACTAACCCAAAGTCCAAAGCGGGAAAAGTTAGTGAAATTTCACTAACTCCAAACCTATCGATGTTTATACTTAAAAAGTTGTAAACGACATTTCGAACTCAATGGAAGTGGTCTCGAGTCCTAATTTGACCGTTTGCAAAAAGTAGCTTTTCGGACCAAAATCCGATTAACGAGTTAATATTTAAATAAAATATTTAAATACAAACTCGATAAATATGCGGGTTGTTACAGATTTACGCGTCGTAACCAGCATTTCTAGGGTTTACCCCGCGTTCCGGACACAATGGAATAGGTTTCGGAAGCTAATTCGGAAGTATGTGCGAATTATGGCTATAAACGCTCAATTTGAATTAAACCGATTTAAGTCGATTTCTAGGCGTTTTAATTTGTACCGGACAAACGGTAAATCCAATTGACTTGAAATTTGAAACCTTACAATAATATCACATTACGGATCCGATGAAACTGGTTTCGTCGAAATCCGAGACTTTTTGAAAAATGGCTATTTTAGCTCGCCAAATTTAAATTAAAAATAAATCGATGTGTTTCGAGCTGCCACGATCAAACGATAGCTCCGATTGACACGAAATTTGAAATTCGATAATAACTAACTATTACGGATCCAATGGAACTGGTTTCGTTCAATTCTGAGACTATTCAAAAATTGACTATTTTTACTAGTCGATTTTAATATTAAAATATTTAATTTTCACAAATTAACTTTTAATTCGATTTTAAAAGTTCTAAAATATCATTCTAACTCCCATATGATAAAATAAAATTTTACAAATCATTTTCAATCATATTTAGCTCAATTTTCAATTATTTCCATAATTTAACATGTTAAATTATCGATTTAAATTATCCAATTAATTTCAATAATTCAAATAAACATTTATTTGACTTAAAAATTCACTTATTAATATTTAAAATTAATTAAATATTCAAATTTTAATTAATAAAAATTCTGGGTCGTTACACTACGGCTATGCGTTACCACCAGCCCAGATGCATAATTGGTATATCTACTCCGGCATTGCCTAGTTGTGTCGTGTCACCTACCCTAGCACGTCTTCTGCGAGTTTGTACCTTACCTATGGAGTGCCTCAGACAACACCCATTGCGGGTGGGATTACGGTACCATATAAACTATGGGAATATATAAATTGTGTTAAGCTAGAAAATGTAAAGCCTTAACGCTATTTTAATACCTTTACTTTACCGTAGACATGTTATAATAGCGTATTGTACTACATAGTAGATATTTTAATGGATCCTTAGAAGATGTGAATCCCGAACATCTCTTGAGTTACTGCACTCACGTTAGACACTAGATAGGAGATGTAAAACTCCATAAACATCTTTGACACCATTCCACTCAAATTTATTTACCATTGATTTAACTTACATAAGATCTTTTAGTTCTGACTCAAGTGTTTTATCTTT
Source organism: Allium cepa (assembly GCA_030765085.1). Taxonomy (NCBI): domain Eukaryota; kingdom Viridiplantae; phylum Streptophyta; class Magnoliopsida; order Asparagales; family Amaryllidaceae; genus Allium; species Allium cepa. The sequence goes on from CM060931.1 coordinate 962,542,016, forward strand.
TCAATTTGCTTGGGTCAGCCTGAGCATTTCAGGATTTGAAGAACTTATTTCTGGAGGACAAGGATGAAGATTGTATTATTATTATTTACTATATTATTCTACTCCATCACACTATTCCGCTGCATTATTTATTCATCTTTGATATATGTCTAATTCTGATTTTTTATTGTATAAGTATGATCAAATGTTTTGTATACAGCTTCATGTACTGTTATTTGACCCTTATATTTTGTCATTCCGCTGCGAGATTCTATTTTTTTCTGCTTTTTCTTATTCACCCCAATAATAATCCGCCCTTATGTATGGTTTGAGTTGGCATGTACGTCTGCTTAAACGTACAAAAAGGCGGGATGTTACAGTTGGTATCAGAGCTTTGGTTTAGCAAAAACCTTAGCTTTGTGGGGTCTGACTCTTTATTAATAGGGTAGTAATACCCTATGATGAGTCGCTGAGTGTATACATATGAGAGTGCATATTTGTTAGTGTTATAAAATGGTTTTTATATTTTGTTAATTTGTTCTATTTTGTATTTATAAATTCTGGTTGGTGCATATGATGCTATGAAATCGATAGGGATTTCTAAACGCTTAAGAGGACAGATTGACAAAATATTGTTTTGGAATACAGGTAAATGAAATAATTTTTCCTATTATATATTTTGTATATAAAATAATAAATTTTGTAAAGGATATACTTGGTTGTTATATATTTGTTTGTTAGATACTGAAATTTATAAATATTGGTTGAAAGTAAAGATGTGTAAATAAAATAGATGTAAATTGGAGATTTTAGAACTTAAGTTCCGGGATTTTGATTTTTTTCTCTTTCGAATGATTTTGGAATATAATAATAATATTATTTAGAAGTATTTTATGATATAAATATTACAACATAATTTGAAAGAATTGGTTTAAAGAAATTTGGAAATGAATAAGTTATGTACTCCCCTCTGTGTCGCTGAAAAATAATTTTGGTGATGAGTGCATGCATATGACATTCATTTTCAAGTTTTAAAGTGGGAATGCCACTATAGTAATTGTACTACAGATTTATTTTGATAAACAAATATAAATTTTGTTTCCAAATATGATTTGATACATACAAAAGATATGATATTTTTTTTTAAATGATTTGAAATGGAACCCGGCATTTAGTTCTTAAATTTCTATGAATTAGAGATTTTAATAAATGAAATGGAATTTAACTGATTAATAATTGGAACATCTAAATGAAATAAGAGATTAAATGCTAGGTTATAAATGAAATTATAAGAAAGTGGAAATTTGTAACGAATAAAGCAAAGGATATGATTATTGAACATTAAATTAATTAAAAGAAATGAGAAAAACTTTTATAACTTTCAATTGCTTTCTTAAAGCATATATATAACTTACCAAATATTAAAAGTTGTAATGTATAATAAGAAAATGTAATAGGATATTATGCAAGTAAAAGTTGAAGTAATGAAAGTATTCAATAAAATTCTTTAATAAATAAGAATTTGATGTTGCGATTGTTACAAACTTAAGTTATAATTGAAATGTTACTATAATAAAAGGTGGTAGAAAGTAGGTATTGTAAGTAAGTAATTATAAACTTAAGTAAATGAATTGATACACTAGGAAATTGAATTGAACATGAATACTATAAGTAAATGAATTATAAACTTAAGTAAATGTTGAAGTTATTTATTATAAAAATAAGTAGGAAGATGAATACTGTAAGTGAAAGATTATAAACTTAAGCTAATGTTTGAAGCTATGTACAACTAAAGGTGAATAAATGAAAATGAATTTTGTAAGTAGTAAATGAAATAAACACTGAATAAATGAATGGGAATAAGATTTTGTAAGAAATAAATGTAAAATTAAAGAGAGTAATCACTGGAAGAATGATAAAAAAGGAGAACAAAAATCTTGTGAAAATAAATTAATAAGAATAAACTTAAATAATGTTAAAATCTGTTGTTTGTTTGGTTTGTAGATTGTTTGGGAAATGATACTTCTAATTGTTTAGATGTATGAATAATCTATTGAGTTTTACCTAAGACTGTTGAGTAAATGATATGCTTAGTAATTATTTGTCATTTTATGTGATTGAAAGTGTCTTAACCCAAACAAACTATTTGTTTTCGCTGATATGGATGAATAATTGATTTGTTTTGATTTCATGTGATGGTTGCATATTGTGGTTACATGCGATTGTTGTTTTATATTGATTTGGTTGTTAACGATTGAAACAACTTTAAATATTTCATTTTATATAATTATTAACTCTTTTGGATTGTATAAGTGAAATACAAGTTATGGAAGCAATTGTTACTGCTTTTGGTTTTATAATTAAGCGTTGTTTGCCCGACAAATAGGTACGTTTTTGGATTATGGTTTTCTAGCGATATTATACTGTTTTTTCCGCTGTTGGGATATATTATTTTGAAAATTTATGATATTTATTATTTATTGGTATTATAATTTCTCCTGAGTCTCTCCGTAGAAAGGTGAATCTGCCGAAATTTTTCGTAAATTTTAGACTTAGAAATTTTTGTGAAATGTTTTCCAAACTCTTATTATCTTGATTATAAAAGGATCTAATTGTTATAAATTAATATATTTTATTTAGATTATTTTATTTTTTAAATTTATTTGTTTATAAATTTAATATTTTGAATAAGATATATTGATTGCTTAATTCCTTCTTTCCCTCCTTTTTCCTTTTCGGGAACGAAATGTTTTGAGTGGGGAGAGCGTAACAACCCGTAATTTTCGATAATTAAATTTATTATTATAATGAGATTTTGGTAATAAAATATTAAAAGAAATAAAATTTTAATTTGATAATGAAATAATAACTAAATTAAAATGTAACGATGCTAAATTAAACCAAAATTAAAGCGAATTATTAACAGGTGTGAATATTGAATCAATTAATGAGATAATATATGATTAATAGTATTTGAAGTAAATCAGCGTTAGGCAAGTAATTGTAACATTTGGTTATAGATAATAGACTTAATAATGTGAATAAAAGTTAATTGGTGATTAAGAGTTAATGGCAATAATTATTATAAATCGCCTATATATTTAATCCGGTATATTAAATTTGAAATCAATCGGAATTAAATGGAATTAAACATCACCTTAATAGGGATTTGGATGAAATTGAAATTATTAGTGTAATAAAATATAAACTAGTGTTCAGGATAATAATTGGTCTAATAATAAGATGGAAAGCAAATTAAATGGGGGTTTTGGAAATTTAATTACAATCTCTGAACATATTGAAATTGAAATTTAAAACCTTATAATTGTGAAATATTCCATAGTAAATTGATATAGAAATTTGTTTTAAAGGACTACAAATCACTAAGTAATTCAAAGTGATGGAAATTGTAAATTATTAAATATTAAATCAAAAAGCAATTAATTAATTTAATATTAATTTATTTAACTAACTGAAATATAACCATTTTGGGAACTGTCTTGGATTTCAACGAAACAAGTTTCATTAGATCCGTAATGGTGAATTATTATAGGATTTCAAGTTTCGTAACGATCGGACTTATCGTTTGATCATACGGGCTCGAAACGCCTAGAAATCAACTTAATTGAAATCAGTTGAAATCAATTTGAAATAAGCTGATTTTAATCATAACTTCTTCATACGATGGAATTAGGACTTGAACCTATTCCATTGAGTTTAAGATATTTGAAAACATTTATTTTTATATATGGGTTGACCCATTTGCATTCCGGAGGCAGAACCGATTTCCGGGTCATTTTTCGTTAAATGTGTAAATCAATCGGATCCATTCATTCTATTTCTGATCTGCCTATAAATACCTTGTTATGAACCCTAGATTGTTTCTATTCTCATTTTTCTGTATGTACATTCTTTCTCAACTCCTCATACCAATGGCAGAGAAAACCTAATCCCCAAACCTCAATTTCAAAACCAAATCAAAAACTCAAACTCCTCAAACTATATCGAAATATATATCGATTTAAAGCTCTCGACGAGCGCAAGTCTATTCTATTGTTCATTTTTTGATCTGGGTTTCTAGATGGCCGGAATTTGTTGATTTGTTCTCGGCTGTTCATAGAGGCGTGATCAACGTCGAACGATTATCGAAGCGTTGGTATGGAGGGGTAGAGAATGATGAGGGTAGCTCATCGATAAGGGTTGTTCAGCCAAATTATGGGTGAATTGGCCAGGAAAATGGATTAGGGTTTTGAGGTGGTGGTGATGGTTGCTCCAATTTTCAAGCGAAATGGTGGATGTTCGGGGATCGTCGTGGCTTGGGGAAGGTCGCGGCGCGTTGGGGTGTGGTCGCGCGTGGTTGCGGCGTGACTGAAGGCGTGTGCATTGGCGAATGACGACGAGGAGTGAGGGGCTTCTTTCATAACCTGTAGCATTGCTTTCATGTGCGTATAGGGCTTCGGGAGAGAAGATGACGTGGAGATGATTCCTGTTTATTTTTAATTTGTTTGAATTTTTAATTGTCCAATCTTCTAACTCGTATAACTTTTGCATACGACTCGGATTTGGGCACGGTTTGTTTCGCTAGGATCATATTGAAATTTCAGAAATTTTGATGCTAGTTTGGACAAATTATGAGACCTTTGAAATTTTGGCTTAAATTGGATTTAAATTCAATTTAAATTCAAAGGTGAGTGTTTTAACCCACTCGCAAATTTTTAAATTTCTTATGTTGTCAAATCGAAATTTATTTATGGTTGTCTGGTATATTTTAACCATCATTTCAGTTAACTTGAATTTATTTGAATTAAATCGTTGTCTAATTTATTATTGAATATAAATTGCCAGTTAAATATCTGTTATTGATTACCAGTTCAATACTATTATTGACTGATTGCTTTGGATGATGATTGTGATAGATGTTGATTGTTGATGTTGGTTGAATGGATGTTGTATTTTATACCGTTATAAATTGCAAGTTTGTTATAGACTTTTATTTATTTTAGGATTGCGTTTTGAAATGATATACAACCGTAAAATGTTTAAATTGCGGATTGAAATGATAAATATCCGTATCACTTGAGCATAGGGTTGAGAATTATATACGGGCACCAATTGGTTAAATTAAATGATTTTAAAATCCTTAATTTTTCAATGGGGATAGATAATATTTTGAAGTAAAATTTGATTAGTTTAAATTGAAGTATTTTGGAAAATCATGTTTTGTGTTAAAATGTGAATTGGCTTAAAAAAGAATTGTTTTAAGAAATTAAATGGAAATGGCCTGATTTTGTTGGAATGAAATAAATAGTTTTAAATTGATATAAGGGACGGGACTCCTCTAGGATATTGAAGTGCAAGATTTTATCCTGTGTGTCTGCAATCCGGTTGCGGAGCGAGCCCCATATAGATTTGTCCCAAGGTCTAATGAACTTACGGAGCGAGCGAAGTTTGGAGACTACTTTGGCAGTGGTAAACTGACACTGAGATGGTTGAGACCAAGCAAATCTGACGAAGTCATCAAAAGAAGGTTCAAGAAGCCATAGGCGTTCAAATCTGAATTGTTTATGTGGGTTGGCATGGATCCAGAATCTAGGAGAAGAGGGCAGTGGTTAGATAGAGTCGAGGCAAGGCCCATGATAAACGTTAATGGGTGAAGATCATCCTAGGTTGGATTGAATAGGAAGCGATCTAACTTAGCCCGAGATAGAATGGAACGTCGATTCAACTAGGTAAAGAGGCGGTTACTGATAGGTGGGTCAATGAGCGCACATGAGTTGATAAGGGCATTAAAAGCAACTGAGTCATTCGAATAGGAATTTGAGTTTCTATCAGAAGGGGATCTGGTTGTGTTGAAGTCTCCTCCAATAATGCAAGGACCATTGAAAAAAGAGGCGGTTTCTAGACAGTTCGACCAAATAGCTTCTCGCTCAATAGGACTTTGTGGGTCATAGACGTTAGAGATGAGATATAATATGTCAGAATGAGTGTGACAGAGGATTATATGTAAAGTTGCAGAGTGTTGGATGATTCGACACATGTTCCAATTGGATTCGTTCCACATAGTGATTATGCCACCACTTGAGCCAGTGGAACCAATGTGAGCCGACCCCAATAGATAGGGCCCACCTAAAATTCTAATTAATGAAGGGAATGGATCTGTTAGTTTAGTTTCTTGCAGAAGAAGGATGTCAGTTCTTTAGGGGGCCAGTAGAAGATTAATTGCGTGGCATTTAGAAGGGTCACCCAAACCCCTAACATTCCATGTGATAATTTTCATTAGGATAAAGATATACACTCATACTCTAGTCTTTGCATGGCTATGTGGTGTTCGTTAGTTAAATTAATTCCCATGCAACGACTTATTTTTTTATTTAATTTAGTGTTAGCTGATGAAAAGACGACAGGTTTAAGAAAACTGCCGGAGCTCCCTGACGCGGCCGCACCATGGTTAAGCCTTTTGCTCCGTTGAACAAGGGCAGGAGAGAGCGAGTCCAGATGTGGCAGAGCTAAAGTGAAGACATGGGGCGGCTGTGACTAGCTTGTGAGGCGATTCATCTTGTGGTTGTGGAAGCTGCAAGTTAATAGGGGTGGATAGGTCAAGGTCGGCCATGGGGTCCCAGCGAGGTTCATGATTTGGCATGTTACCAGCATTGGGTAGACTCATCACCTCTGGGGAGTCATCTTGGATACGTAACTGTGGGGCAGGGGGAAGTTAGGCGGAGACATGAAGGCCTTGAAGTTCATGGCATCAAAAGGGGCTTCAGAGTCTGATTGATCAGAGGAGATTACGAGGGGTTCATTGAAGCATTGCCAATCCCTTTCAAAGTCTGTGCCTAAGATGAAATTTTCTAGGCGCCTATTGGGATGTTCGTGATTACAGCGGACGATAGTGAAGAAATGGTATGAGTTGTTGAGGTAAGCAACAAAACTACATGGGGTGGTTATTTCTTCAAAAAACTGAATTCAGATGTATAGAAATCTGTGGTCAAAGTGCGCCCAGTCGCATTCATCGAGCGATAAAGTTCTGCCAATGGAGTTTAAGGCGGAACTTACCGCCTCAAAATTATTGTGCAATAGTTCAAAATTATGGGGCTTCTAGGCTAGGAGCAGATGGCGATATGAAATCCGACCATGGTTCAATAAGGACCAAACCAGCACTATTAATTTTGTTGATCAATCCGAGCCTTAATGCTTGATCTCTGACAATGACTGAAGGGCAAAAGACAAGAAAACGGTTGTCTGAAAGAAGCCATATCGGTCATTCTTGTATGTGGAGGTGGGCCGTAAGGGTGATTGAAAGAGTTTCCACGGTCCAGAAACCATCTATAATTGTGGCCGTGAAGTAGTTTGAGGGGTTATCCATGGGAAAGTTAGGAAGAGGAGAGAAGTTTGTGGGGGTATTTTGGTAAGAAAGATGATCAGGGTGAGGAGAGCAATTGCGATTGATAATTGACTTAGTTGGTAGGGTCCGCTTAGGCTGCGCAAATTGAAAATTACATTTGCCAATTGGATCAGCGGATGGGGCCCCCTTAGATTGCACATTAATTCGTTTGCCAGGAGGATCAGAGAGTGGGGACCCAGCAGACTGAGCGATTTGGCGATTTGGAATGATACGTGCGGCTCTCGATGTGTTGCAATTAATTACTTTTTTCTTGGGACACATCAGTTGCGAGTGGCCGAAAAAACCACAGAAAAAGAAAAACCTTTGGTTCTCTGCACTTTTTGGCCACGTGATCATTTCCTGCGTAACGGAAACATCACCGTTTTGACTTCAGGAATTCAATTGTCAATTGAGTAGATTTGAAGATAGGAAGAAATTTGTCGCGCTTAGTGATCGAAGGGTTAGGAAGTAGGGATGTAGAGGTGGATTGGCGGCTGCCTGGGCATACTTTTTTTGGGATTGACTTGGAGACCGTAGGAATCAGGTGGGGTGTGTTTGATGAATCGAATACCGTCGTGATTGGTAAAGAAGATGGCCGGGGGTTGTGGGCAGAGGTCAACGAAGAAGGGACGGGTTGTTGATTGGTAATGGAGCCAGGTTTAGCAGATGGATGGCCAAATGGAGGAGCGAGTGGAGTAGGAGGAACGGAAGGAACGGGAGGAACGGGAGGAACGGAAGCCATTTTTAAAATATGATAAGGGTTTTAAGTGGGATGATTTGCAAAGTTAACCATAATATGGCTAATATACACTGTATATGCCAGTGGACTCTATTTCATTGTTGAAACCAGGCCAGCCTACAACGGAAGTTATGGGTGAATTTCAAATTTTTTACCATATGGAATCCTTATTGGGCCCATAAAGTCTAATTTATTTAGAACATTTTTAAATTTGGTTTAACTAAATCATGTATTTTATTTAAATATATGTATTTTGTAGTATGAAGTTAATTTGTTTAGAATTAATTATACACACACATGTATCATATACACATAACATACATACATATCTCTATGTATGTGCACACATGCATGTGTAACATAATGATCCGTGAAGGGTATAACATGGCCGTATATCGATGTTGCGGTTTGCATCACAACGTACACATTAGCTCATTTATATATATTATATATTGTCCAAATATGTGCATGTATATATAGTTTCAAATTCCAATTGGTTGTATATATATAAATACATATATGTAAGTAAGTTTTATTATTCAAATATTACAAAATTATTTATATACAATCAAATGTTATACTGCAAGTAACAATTAAAATGTGCGTGTGTGTATATAATTAATTAAATATTTTTTATACGAATTTAAAATAAATTATATATTAATATGCATATATAAGTAAATATAATAACTAATGATATTTTATAATACACACACATGCACACATAATATAAATACTAAATAAATAAATATATATATATATATATATATATATATATAATATAATTGTTCATTAACTTTCCAGTTCGAAAATATATCAAATTTGGAAATATTATGATTTTAATATATAAATTATAAATTAATAAGTTAGTTTCGACCTTAATTAATTAATATCAAATTATATATAAACAAACGTTCTAATTGAATTTTTTGAAAGTCTTGGGTTTCATTTAAGAGGTCATAAAAAGTTTTCATAATATTTTTAATTAAGTAATCATAAAATGACTGAATTGAATTAATTTCAAAAAATATAAAGTAATGTTAGGAATACTAATTTTTTTCATAAGCTTCTGATGTGATTATTTAATTTTACTCAATATAAAATTAAATTTTACAAACATTATGTATTTTTACATTAAAAATTGATAATTAATATATAATAATAATATAAAATTTATTTTCAGAACTTATAATTCATAATAACCATAAACATGTATAAAAAAGTTTTAGGTTAATATTGTAAAGTATACTTGAACATATATGATTTTATACAATATATATATATGTATGTATGTATGTATGTATATATACAGATTTACAATTTAATATATAAATATATGTATGTATGTATATTGATTTACAATTTAATATGTATATATATATATAAATTAACTATTAAATAATAAATAAAATTTATTTAACTTATAATATCATATTATAACTATATTATGAATATGATCATATTTTATACACATAATAAATCTCCATTGTGACAAAACTACATATAATTTTTTTACTTAACTAATTAAATAACAATGACATATGTATGTAAATATGTATGTATGTATGTATGTATAGATAGACATAATCAACAGATCATATGAACATGATAATATATCTAAATTATGAATAAATATTACTTATGTAATGGCCCGAAGATTTTCAACCCCGAAAATCGACACTAATGCATTCGCTGTATAGAGTGCTAAGCAACCGAGTGCTGGAAATCCCAAACTGTTAGGGTTAAGAAGAAAAAGAAGTAGAATAAGAAACAGAAACAACATCATAGAATCTCACAATCGCAGCGGAACAAAATATAATATACAAATAACAACACTTTATACAAAGAAAAGCTGTAACTGTCAATATACATACAAGATATCAGAGTACAACAAATCTGGACAGTTAAAATAACTTGTCCTCTACTACTGTCTATATAGTATACTACATAGCGGAATATACTCAATACGTCTCTGCCATCCAGCTCGCCTCCTGACCTCCAGAACGTCCTAACCTGAAAATCTGTAATACTCAGTCTGACCCGAGCATTACAATAAAGTAACACCCGAGTCAGGCTGAAAACCAACGTGAGTAAACCCATCTAATATGAAATACTTAAGTTATAAAGTTTCTTTGAAAACCAGGGTAACTCTTCCAACATAACGAGTTCTTATCTTGTTATAACCAACGCTTGCAGCTAAGTCCATTATCAAAAAAATATCTAAGTGCAATTAATTATTCAAAAAATAGTTGGATTTACTTGATTTATTCAATTCCAGCCTATTTGAATCTACAATTTAAACCCATAAAGATTGTAGTAGTTATTAATTCGAAGTGGTTTCGGATAACGCTGATATCCGATCTCGGTCTCTTCAAATCCAAACGCCATCTTTTAAGCTAGGTTGTTTTTAACAAAAAACTCAATTCAAAATGTCATATTCACATAGAAATTTCATTTTGAATATCTATTTCAATTAAGCGCCTCATGTTTATGTTAACTGTTCGATTTAGGTTATTTTATATCACAGAATAATGGGAAATACATACTAGAGAACCAAGGCAGTCCAATGTACTTAACCATTTTTAAACTATTCATAGACTAGGTTAACCAGTCGCACAATCATCTTTTTAATTTAAACAGAATTAATTGTTTTCAAATCTTGTTTAATTATTACTAAACTAATTACAAACCATTTTATTTTATTTTAATTAAATATTTGGAATTAATTTATTTTTAACATGTATAATTAACTTAAGACTTTTGATTAATTAATGTTTTATTTTACCTTAACCCTTAGCTTAATTACAACTATTTATTTACCTTAATAAACTTTAGGAATTAGTGAATAATTAACATATATATAATTTTACTAAGCTTAATTAAGTTAAGTTGAAATCATTTTATTTGCATTGACCATTTATTAACCTAAGGTTTGGGTTAATTTAAAGTTTTAAATTACTTTATTCATACTAAGCATAAACTAACTAATTTGAAATAATTTAAAACTATTTTCTTTTCCCATTTAAACTTTTATTTTCCTTTTATTTTGAAAACTCAGCCCACCTGGCCCAAACCGAAACCCGATCTTTCCTACCCTTCCCTTTCTTTCTCTTTTCCTTACTCTACTTCCTCTTCTCTTATCTATTTTATATATTCTATTCCTTACCACTACCTACTTCTACCTGGTGCACAAACCTCTGTGAGCACGTGCACATGCAACCAGAGGCACATTGATCCTTGCCTACACCTCCACCCAGTCACCCACGCCACCCTCGCTCGCTCTAGCCACCTAAAGCCCTTGAAAACACCCAAATCAAAATCGAGCGAATATGCCATCACCCAAAAATCCCCTTCCTACTACTCATTCGCACCATCTCCACCGACCTCTAGAACCTTCGCCACCTTGCTTGGAGCTGCGCCTAACACCCATTTTCCTTTTCCCCCTCCTATGAGCCACCTCGATGCCATCGCGATGCCGCTAATCTTCGACAACCCCACCTTAGTCAAACGAGCCTTAAACCGTACTTTACCTCCTCCTCATCACCACGGAGGTTAGAAAATTAAGCTACCATTTTCCCTTGACTTCCATCATCTCAGCCCCCTTCGACCACAACCTCGAAGCTCAAAGCCCTAGCGGTCGCTGGAAAAATGCCCACGACCGTTTCCCGTTCAATTCCCAAAATCCAAGCACCCACTCAACTAAAAATCTAAACAAGGACACCAAAAATCATTATTTTCTAAGTCGAGTTCAATTATATATATGAAAACCTGATTTAAGACACTTGATTTTCTGACAATGTTTGATTTCCTCCTGTAAAAGCCTATTACCAAAGACATTGCTTACTAATCTTCCATGAAATTAATTTTAAAAATAAGTATACTTAAATATGAACATATTTCCTTCAAGAAACACTACCTATAACTAGTTAGATTAAGAGAATTTGAATTTTGAAAACTTGAGTATGATGGAAAGCAAGAGCAGAGGTAAGGCAAAAATTGTACAAGCATTCACACTTATATACAGACATATACATGCATCCATATGCAGGCATATCTATATTTCTTTCTATGCAAAAAATATAACCATATACTGTTATTCTATTTCATCTTTAACATACTCATATTTATAAGAAAGATTTGGTTTTTAAAGATGTAGTTTACTCACAGACTATTGTTTTGAACGGAGAACAAGGTTTTTGAAAACTGCTAGCCTGCTTTGTTGATCTTCTCTGTTGAATTGTTTTGATCTTCTTTAGTTTGTGAAATGGTAGTGATATTTATCTTTGTTTTACTAAGCTTGTTCTCGAATGAATAAATATGAAAACAAGTAGAGGTATATATATAAGAGAGTAGGCTGCATTCCTCTGTAACTCCTTTTTGCTCTTTTTATTTTTCTTTTTCATTGATCAGAGATTTCTTTTGAAATATCGGCTTGATTTAAGGTTTTGTATGCTGATTTGATTTCATGTGACATGCATAATGACTTTGATTATATGTTTTGTATGCTTGACTAGATATGTCTCCTAGCATGTTTACATGTACATTCATTGATGTGTGTGTGTGTGTGTCCTCATGTATATATACATGCCTTTTCCATTTCATGATAATGTACAAATACATGTATGCCTTTCTCATTTTTATAATAATGTTTATACTTATTTACACATGTATTTATATTCTACATGTATACTATTATATATACATATACACATACTTATGTATATATAGTTATGCATATGAATTTTTATCCTATTTTACTTGCATTTATACTTATTTTCATTTCCTTTTATAAAGTTGTATATACATATATGTTTACATTTCACTATTTAATATAATATACATTTGTTTTATATTTTTCATCATATATAAACATACATATTCATTCATATACTTATATATATTAAACATCTTAAGCTCGTATGTATTTTTATTCATATACAAATGTATTCTACCTTGAATTTCAATGATGGAGTTTTTATATGTATTTTATCTTAATTTAAATGATGGAGTCTCTACGTATATTATTATATATTTCCTATAAGATTTATCATATCCATAGGTCCTATAATTCAATATTTAATTTGGCCTTTAAATTAACTTATATACCCAGATATTTTAGATATCAGAAAATTATTTGTTTGAACTATTAATATTCCCATAATTTAAACCAGTTAATTACCCAATTATTTGAAGCTAAAAATCCGGGTTGTCACAACTTACTACGGATGCCCTTAAGTCCACGTTAAAATAGTGAATTCTCTTCCACGTTGATCCTTTATATTTTTAGTCTAGAATCACCGACCTTTTACTATCAAATATTTGGATTTAACTTGAACTTGATTTGAGATTTTGAAGTTATTTTGGAGATATGCTTTGACTAGCAAGGAGGAAGTTAATGGCGGACAAAAGAGTGTCAATCATTAGGGTTAGAAATAGATATTAGATGATTGCATAAGAGAGAAAGTTGATAAGTTTATTACCCCTTCTAACTCAATCTTAACCACACATCTCCAAGCCTATTCCCTATGTTTAGACGCTTCTAGCCCATGCCATATTCAAAAATTTTAGCACTAGAGATGGCACTTAAACCCATTTAATCTCAAGCCAAAATACTATGCAATTAAAATAAATTTAATCACTTATCGATATCGTATACTTTTATATGTAACAAAATTTATTTCTCAAATAATATTCAAAATTTATAACTAATATTTCATAAATATTAATTAATTAATTTATAACAATTATAAACTAATCAAATAGTTTGGTCTAAATAAATTTCATCATTTCGGTTGTGTAACTCTTGGGTGTAAATTCGGTTGGCAATTAGCATCGAACTATTCGAATGTTAATGTTCACATGCCATTAGCATTATGGCCAAATTTATTGCTTACTCAGTTTCGGTAAAATCCGATTTTAGTTTATTAAGTGTTACCCGACAGTGACATTATTTACAAAAAATTTCATCGTCAAAACTATACATAACAACCCGATATTTTCAACCATTCGCAAACATACATGCCAGATTTGAATTGCTTAAAATACCGTATTGTAATTTATATTTGGCAAAACTCAGCATATACAATAAATAAACAATCACAGAATTACAGACATAGTGCAATATAACAATAATGCAGTGGAAACAAAATGAATAGTAGTTCATGAAGCTACTATATATATAACAGAGTTAAATAAGATACAACAGAAGTCTCGAATACAATAGCCAAATACAAGATCAAAATACACTACTAGAATAAACTGAATATCTGAAAGCTGGATAGATAGCTGCATCTCCAAGCGAAGCTCCAACTCCAAAGGTGAGTTACAAATGCTAGTACGCTCAGTCTGACTCGAGCGTAAAGCAAAACACAAAACACTCGAGTCAGGATTAACATTCTTATATCAATAATTCCAACTCAAGTGAAATATAAACTAAAATATAAGTAAATCAAGGGATGTTTGGGATAACCATCCTCAAAGGATTCGTTAAACTATATAATATGTAGTAATATACGCTATTATAATAATGTCTAACGTAAAGTAAACTATCAAAATAGCGTTAAGGCGTTACCTATATCCCCCTTAACACATTTATATATTCTCATAGTCTATACGGTACCGTAATCCCACCCGTACTGGGTGTCGTTAGAGGGCACTCCATGGGTTTGGTACAAAACAAAATCGTATAAGTCATGCTAGGGTAGGTGACATGGCACAACTAGGCAATGCCAGGATAGATATACCAATTACACTTTCGGACCGGTGGTAACGCATAGCCGCAGCTACCGCCCACCTCCAGCCACACTCCTAAAAAAAAAATCAAAGGTGCACCCAATAAATCACAAAGTAATAGAATGGTATCGAAGGAGTGTGTCCGATCAGAGAAGCTACCTCATAAGCTCGTCAATTGCTTCTGTTTTGGCCACTTTATGCCAACTCATGGGAGTCGGGTCCACGTATATACCTCAATAGGACGTCGCCACCATCCTATTTCATTCTAAAATCTCCACTGCGTACATAGTTGTTAAAGTGGTCCTCGAAGTTGGGAGAGAGTATGGCAACTTTCGATATCAGTCTCTTTAACAACCAAACGTTATTATAACACCGCGGTCCTTTAAAAATAGTTTATACTTCAAAACCAAAATATCATTGCCATTTAAAAACCATATCAATACAATATCATTTCCATTTCAAAACAAAATACGGTATCATTTCCATTTCAAAACCAAATACAATATCATTTCCATTCAAATATATATCTTTTTCCAAATCATAGCATTTTCAAAGTTGTAACATTTCGAACCCAAACACTAGAATTATAATACTTTGGAAATCATAATTTGAAATTAAACTTCTACTACTTAAACCGTTTAGATATTGAAATAGTATATATAATAAAATTGTTTTCCTTAAATTTCACAAATTAATTCCAAATCAATTCGAATTCCAAAATTCAAATTTAATCATATCTCAAATCATTAATTCCAATTTAGCTTCTAAATAAACCATTCAAAATTATATCGATTTCATATACAGATTTAAACCACTAATAAACCATTTCAAAATATATATTTTAAAGCTTTAAATATTCTATAATTTCAAAACTAAATGTGATAATTTTATATATATCTTAATTAAATTTCTATTATTTAGTTTTGAATTATTTACTTAATAAATCCAATATCATTTAAATAAACTCCAAAATTCAAATAACTGAATAATCTTTCAATTCATTTAAACTTGATATATTCATTTAATCACCTTAAACTAAAATCAAGTTATAAAATCATGTCCTTTCAAAAATCACAAATTCAATAAGTTCCAAATCGATTTTAATTAATTATAATTCTTAATTAAATACAATTTCTAATCAATTTCAAATCCATCTTCCCAACCTTAATTTATTAAATATTATTATAAACTCTATATTAAAAATATAGTTTAAATAAATGCTTAACCATATTATATTTTTAATAAAATCAAACTTTATTATTAAACCTATTTTATATTGAAACAAATTTATACATAGCTTAAAATCAAGAATTTTAACTATATAAAATTGATGTTTGTATAATATCCAACATAAATATTTATATAAAACCATATATTTCTTTCCAAAAACTATAGAAATCCTTTTCAAAATATTTATATACATAGACCAGCAGTGTCTGTATATAATTTTATCCTATGGTCAAGTGATACGGATATTTATCATTTCAATCTGCAATTTAAATTATATACGTTTATATATCATTTCAACCCGCAATCCCAAATTCAATTCAATGAAAATCGCTTGGGTCTATCATTTCAACCCATAATGATTTTCTCCTATTCTACAGATCGTTCGGGTATGTGTCATTTCAATCCATAGTAAATTCTATACTAACAGGGAACTTGCAAAGTGATAACAGATATGATAATAATATAACAAACATGATCATCAATATAAATAACAGATAATGGTGTCAGATGTCACAGGTGAACAGATAAAGATAACAACATATAGGTATCAATGTAAAGAACTACAACAACATATTTCAATTGTCGTTTCAATTGAAATCAAATTTGATAAATATAAGAATGTTAATCGTGAGTGACTGCTCACCTTTCGAGGCTAGAGGCTAAAGAAGATATACAACACAACAAGCTACGAATTCCAAAGCAGAGCTAGATTGGACACAATTCGATGAAGAAAACATGCATGAAGGATAAAGATGATAAATGGGAAAGTGATGAGGACAATCAGAATCAGTTTTGATATAACTAAGAATACATACATTATATATATATATATATATATAATCAACCAACAACCCAAAAGATATATATACTATTATATAAACTACTATATAAACCGCAGTTAAAATATAACTTAGAAAAATATATATAATATATATATATATATATATATATACATATATATGTAACAACAGCCAATACAACTTGTACATCCTTTTACATAGTATTATTCTATAGTTTACATATTTTCATATTAATGACATATAAGTTACTATGTAAATATATATATAACTTAACTTAGATAAACTTTATATACGAAACAAACTGCTTTAGAACCTAGACTATGTATATATTACTATATTATAAACTTATATATATATAATAACAATATTTTCAATATTAAATAAAACTGTATATATATTTCCTATAAATAACAAGTTATAAAAAGTGTACATACATAAAAAAACAATACTTACAGTAACTAATATAAAATAAAATCTTATATAACTAAACAATATTTTATAATAAAACTGATATATATATATATAACCATCACGCGTATAAAACATATAACACAAAACTGTAGTTTACAAAACTTATATATATACAATACACAAATATATATATAACTTATATACATATCATATTGCATATATATATATATATATATATATATATATATATATATATATATATGCCGAAACAAGCATTGACAAGCATATACTACACAAACATATAACGTAGGTAAACTATATATCATATGTCAGATATATTATAAATATTACATATACACACACACACACACGAAAATAAATGAACTTGATAAATATATTTTACTTGAAAGTACCTAACCGGTTGCACGAGAGGGAGAGTAACTGGGTTCGACGAACCGTGCAAGGGCGACAGAGGTGGTTGATTGGGTAGCAAGTTTCGCCGGAGGAAGGGTTAGACGCGCGCTCGGGTTAGCATGGAGGAGCGGCACGTGCTGTGGTGGAGGAGCAGAGGCCTCGTGAGTAGTGTTGGCCGATGGTAGGCTTCGAAGCAGTAGGCGGTGGCATAAGCATGGGAATGAAGTGGTGGCAAGGCTGTTCATGGGTGAAGATAGGTTTCCAAACGAAAAGAAGCAAACAACATTGGTAGGAGAAGAGATGGTTGCGTGGCTTCAGATCTAAAAAAACATATAAAATATCATGCATTTCCCTTAGTAAGATAGGCAGAGAAAATGAAGCTGGGAACAAACAAAAGAATAGCAATTATATTCAACAGCTGGATGCCAACAATTATTCGATAAATTTTGGGAATAGAAATTGTTAAAAAAATGAGATAATAATGGTTGATGGCTGTTGGGTTTATATGGAGGAAAGTTGAATGGTCACAAAAATCAAAAGCCAAATTGCGGAACCGATACGGAAATCGTTCCATAGATTTCGCCACTTTTCGGACTCCAAAACATAGAATTGAATATACCACAGAGATCAGTCCAGCGAGACGATCAAAACAGTATACAGATATCAGTGGTATGATCATCCAATCAAAATCGATATCGGTATCAAAAATGCTGCAAAAATGACAGAAATAAGATAAATGGAGCAATAGAAGTCAAAATTTGACAAAACGAAATATGACGTCTCACTCAGAAGATGATTTACAAATTTTCTGTAGAAAAATATTCAGGTTTGGAAAACATTTTATTACCATCAATTTTAACTAATTTAGATTTAAATAGAATTACACAATGAAATGAACATCAATATTACCAGATGAAAATTTACCATTTGCTATGTTTAATTAGACGTATTCCAAATATTAGATTTTTATTCCGAAATTTTATTATTTAAAATTTCATAAAAATTCAATTAATTAAATTAATAAAACAAAAAATTATTAAGAATTTACGGGTCGTTATACTCTCCCCCACTCAAAACTTTTCGTCCTCGAAAAGGAACGAGCTAGGAGAATAGAAATAACCAGAAAGAAAATAGATTGAAATTCAAATAAAACAATTAATTTAAAACCCATATAAATTCCAACTTAAATTAATTAATATTAAACAATTGATTTTAAATTCAAGGTATTTAATTAAGTTGATTTAATTTCGATTTATTAATTCCTTGAAAACATAATTTATGTAATATATCTCATTTATTCATTATTTTATTATCTATTTATCCTTAATTGACAATTTCTAAAATCATGAATTTGATAGTCATCATATTTTATTCAATAAACTTAATTCTTCTTTATTCCAAATTATTAAACGTATTCCACTTAATATGTCTTATCACATATATTAAGTGTATTTACACTTATTATAACCACTCAAATGTATTTGTAAATTCCTTTAACATCTTTTCATACTGTATATTATTCAATTACATAGTTAACTTCTGAACAACTTTGGTAAGTTATATTAAAATGTAATTGGGTATTATACAAGTAAAATTTTCCAATGCAATTATTTCAAGTTTAAATATTTATTTAGAATTATGATTTCATTTTAGATAAATTAATATTCAACAATTTGATGTAATCCATTTTATAAAATCAATAAATAGTCATTCAATTCAAATTTGTTAGTTCAAGCTGTTAATTCAAATCATATAAATTTCATTTATACTAAAAATTCAGATTGACTTCCATTCAATTATTTCAAGTTTTAAATATATTAAAATTTTGGGCTTCATTTTATAATTGAAATCATTCTTTAACATAAATTTAATAAATAAAATTTCCTAATTCACTTCAAACAATTTAGAGATAACTGTACACATACATACATACATACATATATATATTCTATATACCAAAAATAATCATATACCAAATATAACTAAAATTTCGAATTGTGACATTTACTGAAATAATTTTAGATTCAGGTTTAAAAAGAATATTAGATCTCTACTTGAATCTTTATTCACTATTATTAGTTGGTATATATGGTTTGAAAGAAATCAAAGAATTTTTAATAATAGTAGTAGTCATATTAATAAATTGATTTATACAATTTCTTCTTTCTGTTTTCGTTGGATTCCTAATCTCAAATATAAATTAGCTAACAGTAATTCGTTTAAGGGGTATCTTAATATGGTTAGCTACAATATTAATTATTTTAAAAACAATTGTCTTATTAATGACAGCAGTACTAATATAAATATTTTTTCAAATTCATACCATCATCCATCGGTTAATCATAACCTACTTATGATTACAGATTCTTAGTTTTCTTTTATTTTTGGTTTTTATTTTTGTTCCTTTTTTGGTGTAATTGTTTTGAAATATTTTAATCCTGTTGTTACTGGTTTTGTCTCCTATTTTTTCTTTTTTCTTTTCTCTCTTTATTTATACACATATATGTATATTATTTATAATAATATACATATATATACATAATTCTTACTTTTTGCATAGTCGCCCCCCAGATGCAGATATGAATGAAAGGTTTCCAGGTTCTTCTTTCAGGTCCCCTTATCTTCAGAGCGCATGTTTTGGTTTGTTGAGAGACTTTCACAGAGGTTCCTTGCTACAACTTGGCATTTCTTCCGTTGTTTAGAGATTGTAGTGCAGATCATCTTATCCTGCATCTCGTTTATCTTCACTTCAGAGTTGAGGCTTCCTCTTTCCTTTTTGATCCAGGTGCATGGAGTTTTTATGCTTTTTGTGTTGCTCAGAGTCTCCGAGATTTTTGGAGCATCATTCCGGTCCAGTTGCACAGAGCTTTTTCCTCTTTTTGTTGCTTGGAGCTATTGAGATGTATAGTGCATCTTTCTTCTTTTGTATCTTTGTTTTTAGTTTTTGTTACCTGCCAGGCATGTTGGCAGCACCTTGCTTTTGTGTTATACATATATATATATATATTTGCATGTATGCTTTCCTCTATTCTATAGAGGATCACACATTTTCCTCAAAATAATAATAATCATATACCAGTATATATATTATAAATCAAATCATACTTAAGAAATTTAAATCAAATCCATTTTTCAAAACAAAAGTGTAGCAAAGCTACAAAATGGTCTCTCCACTCTGAAACTTGAAAATGAATGTCGATGATACAGTATTTACTGAAATTACGTTCCAACGACAAAATTGCAGTGCACTGATTTAAACATTTAGAATTCTTTGAAACAATTTCTATTCGAAAATAATTTTAAATAATATACATTTTAAAACATAAAAAAACCAAAGTTTGAATCACCGAAAATTAAATTCTCAATTTTAAGATTCCTTTAAATTTCAAATCAGATTATAGACCATGTTTTTTTAGTTCAGTTATATATATATATATATAGACAAAGCCAATGGCTTTTAAAATAATAAATGAAAATCAAATACTATCATTTCTGTTGACCAATTCATTTAACAATTTTATTTTTGGAAATTTTTTATACTTATGTATATATTATAATTATATAAAATTTATTTCATTTACTAAATTTGGGAACCATATTGTGTCGGTTTACTATGTTCAAGTGTTTTGAAAATCCTATTGATAGCGTTGATTAGACGAATCGATCGAAGATCCAAATCACATCAACAACTCAAACAACACAATATATAAAATATTATAAATATAAATTTTACAAGTACACTTGCTCGTTTGACGATACGGGAATGGATTTTCAAAGCAAGGATAGAGATTCAAATTTTGATGGACTCAAATCAAAGAGAATTCTGATTCGAAGATAAGTTCGAAACAAAAGATAAGATGATTAAATAACAGAATATAGAGATGGATAAGCTTGTATAAATCACAAGCAACCTTAACAGGGTCGATCGTGGCTATAGGAATAACATCGATGTGGAATTCTGAGACAAACCTACCTTTGATCTCATGAGATAGAATTCGGCGTAACAAAAGATATCAGCATCTAAACCGAGGATATATATATAAATCTTCGGTGAATCAATGCCTGTTGTAAAGGAATTTCACCCCTTTACAATCATTCAAAGATTGGACAGACAGCCGATTTATTATAGAGATTATTCGAAGTGGAGTTATGGAATATTCCAAAGTATGAATAGGGGTGGACAGAATGGATTTCAGAACCGAGGGAACATTCCAAAATTCAAAGGAAACTGAGTCAAAGAGGAAGAGATTTAAGCTTGAACGAAAGTGATTCTGTAATTGCATTTACTTTATATGCTAAGTTTTGCCTAAAACCAAAGCTCTGATACCACATGTAACATCCCGATATTTTCAACCATTCGCATGCACACATGCCAGATTTGAATTGCTCAAAATCCCAGATTGTAATTTATGTTTGGCAAAACTCAGCATATACGGTAAATAAACAATCACAGAATTACAGACATAGAGTAATATAACATTGATGCAGCGAAAACAAAATGAATAGTAGTTCATGAAGCTACTATATGTATAACAGAGTTAAATAAGATGCAACAGAAGTCTCGAATACAATAGTCAAATACAAGATCAGTTTACATCACTAGAATCAATTGAATATCTGAAAGCTGGATAGATAGCTGGATCTCCAAGCGAAGCTCCAACTCCAAAAGTGAGTTCCAAATGTCGTACACTCAGTCTGACCCGAGCGAAAAGCAAAACACAAAACACTCGAGTCAGGATTAACATTCTTATATCAATAAATCCAACTCAAGTGAAATAACAATTGAAACACAAGTAACTCAAAGGATGTTTAGGATAACCATGCTTTAAGGATTCGTTAAACTATCCACTATGTAGTAATGTACGCTATTATAGTAATGTCTAAAGTAAAATAAACTATCAAAATAGCATTAAGGCGTTACCCATATCCCCCTTAACACATTTATATATTCCAATAGTCTACACAGTACCGTAATCCCACCCGTACTGGTGTCGTCAGAGGGCACTCTATAGGTATGGTACAAAACAAAATCGTATAAGGCATGCTAGGGTAGGTGACACGGCACAACTAGGCAATGCAAGGGTAGATATATCAATTACACTTCCGGATCGGTGGTAACGCATAGCCGCAACTACCGTCCACCTCGAGCCACACTCCTAAAAAATCAAAGGCGCACCCAATCAATCACAAAGTAATAGAATAGTATCGAAGGAGTGTGTCCGATCAGAGAAGCTACCTCCTTAGCCCGTCAATTGCTCTTTTTTTAGCCACCTTATGCCAACTCATGGGAGTTGGGTCCACGTATATACCTCAATAGGACGTCGCCACTATCCTACTTCACTCTGGAATCTACACCGCGTACACAGTTGTTAAAGTGGTTTTCGGAGTTGGCAGAGAGTATGACAGCGTCCGATCTCGGTCTCTTTAACAACCAAGCGTTATTATAACACCACGGTCATTTCAAAATAGTTTATACTTCAAAACCAAAGTATCATTGCCATTTCAAAACCATATCAATACAATATCATTTCCATTTTAAATCCAAATACGATATCATTTCCATTTCAAAACCAAATACAATATCATTTCCATTCAAATATATTTCCTTTTCCAAAATCATAGCATTTTCAAACTTGTGACATTTCGAACCCAAACACTAAAAATTATAATACTTTGAAAATCATAACTTGAAATCATAACTTATACTACTTAAACCGTTTAGATATTAAACTAGTATATATAATAAAATTGTTTTCCTCAAATTTCACAAGTTAATTCCAAATCAACTCAAATTCAAAAATTTAAATTTAATCAGATCTCAAATCATTAATTCCAATTTAGCTTCTAAATAAACCATTCAAAATTATATCAATTTCAAATAGAGATTTAAACCACAAATAAACCATTTCAAAATATATATTTCAAAGCTTTAAATATTCTATAATTTCAAAACTAAATGTGATAATTTTATATATATCTTAATTAAATTTTATATTATTTAGTTTTGAATTATTTACTTAATAAATCGAATAACATTTAAATAAACTCAAAGTTTCAAATAATTGAGTAATCCTTCAATTCATTTAAACTTGATATATTCATTTAATCATCTTAAACCAAAATCAAGTTATAAAATCATATCCTTTCAAAAATCTCAAATTCAATAAGTTCCAAATCGATATTTGTTAATTATAATTCTTAATTAAATACAATTTCAAATCAATTTCAAATCCATCTTCTCAACCTTAATTTATTAAACATTATTATAAACTCTATATTAAAATATAATTTAAATAAATACTTAACCATATTATATTTCTAATAAAATCAAACTTTATTATTAAACCTATTTTATACTGAAATAAATTTATACATAGCTTAAAATCAAGAATTTTAACTATACAAAATTGACATTTATATAATATCCAACATAAATATTTATATAAAACCATATATTTCTTTCCAAAATCCATAGAAACCCTTTTCAAAATATTTATATATATATATATATATATATATATATATATATATATATATACCAGCAATGTCTGTATACAATTTTCTATCCCATGGTCAAGTGATACAGATATTTATAATTTCAATCCACAATTTATATTATATGTGGGTATATACCATTTCAACCAGCAATCCCAAATTCAATTCAATGAAAATCGCTTGGGTCTATCATTTCAACCCATAACGATTTTTTCCTATTCTGCAGATCGTTCGAGCATGTATCATTTCAACCCATAGTGAATTCTATACTAACAGGGAACTTGCAGAGTGATAACAGATATGATAATAATATAACAGGCATATATCATCAATATAAATAATAGATAATGGTGTCAGATGTACAGGTGAACAGATATAGATAACAGCATATATGTATCAATGTAAACAACTACAGAAACGTATTTCAATTATCATTTCAACTGAAATCAAATTTAATAAATATAAGAACGTTAATCGTGAGTTATTTCTCACCTTTCGAGGCTAGAGAAGATAGATGACACAACAAGCTACGAATTCCAAAGTAGAGCTAGATTAGACACAATTCGATGAAGAAAACAGGCACGACGGATAAAGCTGATAATTGGGAAAGCGATGATGACAATCAGAATCAGTTTTGATATAACTGAGAATACATACATTATTATTATTATATATATATATATATAATCAACCAACAACCCAAAAGATATAATATTATATAAACTGCACTTAAAATATAACTTAGAAAAATATATTATATATATATGTAACAACAACCAATACAACTTGTACAACCTTTTACATAGTACTATTCTATAGTTTACATATTTTCATATTAATGACATATAAGTTACCATGTAAATATATATATAACTTAGATAAACTTTATATATGAAACAAACTGCTTTAGAACCTAGACTATGTATATAGTACTATATTATAAACTTATATATATATATATATACTATTTTCAATATTAAATAAAACTGTATATATATTTCCTGTAAATAACAAGTTATAAAAACTGCACATACATTTAATAACAATACTTACAGTAACTAATATAAAATAAAATGTTATATAACTAACAATATTTTATAATAAAACTGATATATATATATATATATATATAACCATCACGAGTTTAAAACATATAACACAAAACTGTAGTTTATAAAACTTATATGTATATATATAATACACAAATATATATGTATATATATAACTTATATACGTATCATATTACAAATCAATATATATATATGTGCCAAATAAGCGTTGACAAGCATATACTACACATACATATAACGTAGGTAAACTATATATCATATGTCAGATATATTATAAATATTACATATATATATACACACACACGAAAATAAATGAACTTGATAAATATATTGTACTTGAATGTACCTAACAAGTTAAACGACAGGGAGAGTAACTGGGTTCGGCGAACCATGCACGGGCGACAGAGGTGGCTGATTGGGTAGCAAGTTTCGCCGGAGGGAGGGTTAGACGCATGCTCAAGTTAGCATGGAGGAGCGGAACGTGTTGTGGTGGAGGAGCAAAGGCCTCGCGAGAAGTGCTGGCCGATGGTAGGCTTCGGAGCAGTGGGGGTGGGACAAGCATGGGAACGAAGTGGTGGCAAGGCTGTTCACGAGAGAAGATAGGTTTCCAAACGAAAAGAAGCAAACAGCATTGTTGGGAGGAGAGATGGTTGCATGGCTTCAGATCTAAAACAAACATATAAAATATCATGTATTTCCCTTAGTAAGATAGGTAGACAAAAATGAAGCTGGGAACGAACAAAAGAATAGCAATTATATTCAATAGTTTGATACTAATAGTTATTCAATAAATTTTGGGAATAGAAAAGGTTAAAAAACTGAGATAATAATGGTTGATGGCTGTTGGGTTTATATGGAGGAAAGTTGAATGGTCACAAAAATCAAAAGCCAAATTGCGGAACCGATACAGAAATCATTCCGTAGATTTTGCCACTTTTCGGACTCGAAAACATAGAATTGAATATACCGTAGAGATCAGTCCGGCGAGATGATCAAAACGGTATACAGATATTAGTGGTATGATCATCCGATCAAAAGTCGATATTGGTACCGAAAATACTGCAAAAATGTCAGAAATAAGATAAATGGAGCAATAGAAGTCAAAATTTGGCGAAACAAAATATGACGTCTCACTCAGAAGATGATTTACAAATTTTCTGTAGATAAATATTCAAGTTTGGAAAACATTATATTACCATCAATTTTAACTGATTTAGATTTAAATAGAATTACACAATAAAATAAACGTCCATATTATCAGATGAAAATTTACCATTTGCTATGTTTAATTAGATATATTCCAAATATTAGATTTTTATTCCAAAATTTTATTATTTAAAATTTCACAAAACTTCAATTGATTAAATTCCAACTTCATATAAACATAAATGTATGCAAAAACAGATATATAATCCAACTTCATCCATATTTAACTCTATAATCCAAACATAAAGTCCTTGGTTCTATAATAACAAATGTATGAAAGTTATAACCACACTTCATATAAACATAAATGTATGCAAAAATAGATATATACTCAAGTTCATATTATCTCTTACTTGAATGAAAAGTAAACCATTGAGATTTGGGTAACATCAAATCGGCTGCATAAAAAATCAGTAATAAGTTAAATTTATGAATTGATGTCAGCTACATTTAGTAACTCTAGTTAAATATAAGTACCAACATGCTCTTAAGGAATAATATCGCTTTTTTCAGTGCTTTACATTCCATCTTCACACCGTTGAATTGAATGAAACACAAAGTACTATAATAAACATTTAATGTTGTGCATGTTGCAAGTTAAAAAGAGCAAAAAATATAACACACCTATTCGGAGGATCGATCTCAAGAACTTTCTTCAAATGAATATCCTAAGAGTTAACATGTAAGCAGCCCATGTCGAAACCATGTAAAAGTAACCAAGTGCTAAACCAAACCCCATGACAGAGACCCATGATTCACCGCCTTTATAAACAAATAAAATATAAGCAATACTATGAATATAGCAACTGCCTCATTATTATAAGATCCCGCCACATCTCGAAACAAACTAGTTAATATATGATCGGTGACATAGAAAGCACATACATTATGACATCTAACATTGACCACACTTACATTCAAGACAAGTTACAGCAGGCAACGACAAGAAAAATCTTCTAATTTACATGACGAGCTAGAAGGAAAAACCTTTATTCATGATTAATCGACCAGCAATAGCAAGAAATAGAGACAAGCCAAATCAAAAAAAAATTGAATTACCAAAAGCAAAACGAGGAAGCCAGAAGGACAAAAAATAGCTACATATGCTAGAACAAAACGAAAAAAATGAAAAGGCAGAACAATTAAACCTATAATGCCACCAAACTACTTTATCTAGAAAGCATGCCAATTGACAACAAAGGACAACACTACTCACCACTTTAGCAGTCTTTATGGTGTTGAATTACAGTGAAGAAAAAAAGATGAAGAGCATTCAATGGGAGAACTTGAAACAATCAACCACGTAGCTAGGCAAGTTACATTAATAACAGGATACAGTGGCATGTGTCATTAGCAAAACAAGCAAGGCATAACAGTTATCCTCCACACCATACAAAACCAAAAATGCAGAAAACGACCTAAATCGTCAAGAATTTACCCAAAAACAACCTACATAAACTGCACCCAAACAAAATGAGAGAAAACTGCATCGACACAATGGCGAGTCCGTCGATTTAGATTTTGATGAGGGTCAAGTTCCAATGAACTTATTTTTGTCACCATAAAGAAAGAGAAGATAAATACTAAATGCCTTTTCCCTGTTTAGAATTCCAAGCCTTTATTTATTTAATTGAAGGAGAGAATGACAATTTTAGTTTCAGAATTTTAAGTTTTTCTTTTTGAAGGAAATGTTGGAGGAGAAGGTTAACAAAAATGTTGCATGTATTAAGCGAGAGCAGCAAAATATTTTTTATGAAATGTTAGTGAATTTGTTGGAACTAGGCCAATACGCAGCAGAAATTATGGGTATATTTCAATTTTTTTACCTTATTAGATCTTTATTAGGCTTATAAAGTCTAATTCATTTAGAACATTTCTAAATTTCATTTAAATAAAATCTTATATTTTATTTAAATTTATATATTTTGTAGTATGAAGTTAATTTATTTAGAATTAATTACACATACACATATGTGTGTGTGCGTGCGCATGTGTAACATAATGATTTGTGAAGGGTATAACATGCCCGTATATAAATGTTGCAACTTATATCACAATAGACACATTAGCTCATTTTATATGTATTATATGTTGTCCAAATATGTGCATGTATATATAGTTTTAAATTCCAATTGATTGCATATATATAAATGTATATGTATAAATACATCTATGTAAATAAGTTTCATTATTAAAATATTACAAAATTATACATACATACATACATACATACAGGTTTTTTATAATTAAATGTTATACTGCAAGTAACAATTAAAAAGTGTGTATATTTAATTAATGAAATATATTTTTTATACGAATTTAATATATATGTAGATATAAAAGTAAATATAATAATGAATGATAAATTATTTTATAATATATATATGTATATTTATTTACACATACAAAATATAATTTTTATTAACTTTCTAGTTTGAAAATATCTCAGATTTGAATATATTATTATTTTAATATTTTAATATATATTGTAAATTAATAAAAAGTTTCGACCTCAACTAATTAATATAAATTTATTTATAAACAAAAACTCAATTTTAATGCATATTAACAACACATCAGTCGACAAATTGTGTGACACTGCTCGACCATTCAGCCAAATCATGACCTAAACTAGTCAATTGTTTCACCCCTAAATTACACTATTTTTATTTAGGTTTGCCTCAGATGTTCTTCTAGTCAATCAATCAACTGACAAGGCATTTTCCCGATGTTGGGTATTTCATCATTATAACTTGTTGCTTTTGTTAAATTTTGCTCGTTCGCTATTTAATCTTTTTTCTGGACTTCAAAAACAACTTATAATTCATTATATTTTCATATTAAAGATTTATTCATAATCAGTCATATCTCTTAATATGTCCAAGCAATTATTTTTCCTTTATCTCAATGAAAGCTCATTGTTTATGTAATTTATCAACACGGCCATATATACCATACTATGGTCGATATATTATAAAATTTAACTTTTATTCATCATAACTATATATTGTATCTACATAGTTTAAAGTGAGTTTTACATTTGATTTATCCTCCTCCCATTTCATATCCATTTCCTTATCAAAGTGACAATTTCAGTTTATCAAATTAACAATTTCAGTAATTAAATTATCAAATCAGTCATGTATTAAACTTTAATAAGATATATAAATGAAATATATAAATGAAATTTATTTTATATCTAACCGCATACCATTTTGTAGATAATCTCACTCAGCCAATTGCTGAATTGGCTAATGTAGGCTGAAATCTTCAAGCTTTCTTCTCCGATCTAATTGTAATTGGTGGCTTAGATTATGTTGCTCTTGCTATCCTCTTTATTTTAATATTTTATTTGATAGATTTGGAATAGATTTGAGGTAGAAAAGTGAATTTTAGATCAAAGGATTAGTGGAGGCTTTGGATGAAGAAAATGTTCCTCCAATTTTAATATATAATCCCAAAATCAATCCCCAGGCCTACTCAGGGCTACAACCTTGTATGGCCCAAAAAGCACATTGTAAATAATATGTACCTCCTTATTTGATACCCGTGTTTAACTCGTTATATATGAATTTGGGTAGAAAATTTTCCTTGATAGAATAGTAAAGTCATATTTCCCAAATACTTCAATTTTAAAAAAATTCTACTTTTCGTGTTTTATGTAAAATTAAAAAATACCCCACGTAATGCATTGTCCCTCTTTAAAAGAACTTCGTCCGTGACATTCCAAAAGTGGGAAAACGTAAGTTGTATACTTAAACATACAATAGCAACCATATGCATGTACATTACATACACTCAAACCACAACACAATCAAAGCAATCCAAACAATACATACCAAACATATATAATTTCTAACAATATAAGATGTGATATTTGTATCGATACCAACTATAATCTGGATATGTATAATAATATGTAGTGGCAATGATAAAAATGCAACTAGACAACAGACATCCATCAAACAAACATATGTCATGAATATGACATGTTACAAGTGCACAAATGCAACTAATCCGACCCTTATATGAAAGCAAAATCATAGCTTATAGTATTACGCAAAACAAACTAAAATATACTGATAATTTCTATATGTATACATATATACAAAGTCAAGTCACACAAGAAAATTATGTCACGGAACCAAATTTCAAATTTGATTAAGCATACAAAACGTGGAAAATACATAGAAAAAGAGCAAGGGATAAGAATCTCTAGTCTTCTCCTATGTCTCCCAAGTATTCTCAGCTGGATAATTTCCCCATTGGACTATAACCAATTTAATTACTTTGTTTCGGAGTTGCTTTGTCCAATACTCAATGTGCAAGTAGGTGCACATGGAATAAGTGACTCTCTCCCTCAACTTTGACCTCCTCTAACCGACTCAGCTCGACCACACCAAATTGAAACTTGTAAATAATTTTGCAAGTGCACTAGATGGAAAACATCAGGAATTCCCTCCTTCATTTCAGAAAGCTTTTTTTTATATGCTAACCTCCCCCACTCTCTCCAATATCTATAAAGGCAGTACAAACCTCAATGCTAACTTTCCCGAACTATTAAACCTCGTCACGTGTCTTAGTGGCGGGACACTCACGAAAACCATGTCGCCCACAACAAATTCTAATTCTGTGCGTCTCTTGATAGCGTACTAGTTCCACTTATCCTGAGCAGTTTTCATCCTCCTATAGATCTAATCTATTTTTTGAAGTCTCCTTGATCATGTCTGGTCCAAGAATAATCCAATTCTGGAGTGCCCCACCAGCAAGATGGAAGTCTATATAGCCACCCTCATTATGACAAAAAAAGCCTATTACAACGTTTCTGAAGCAAAAGTTGTAAAAACCATGTGTTTTACAACTTTTTTATACCAAACGTCGTAAAAACCTTGTTTTCTACAAATTTTTTATGTAAACATTATAATAATTCCCCTTTATCAAATTTTATACAAAAACATTGTAAAAATATTATCTTTTAAAACTTTTCCTTTTATATATTAATTTACTCCAGTAAAATTTGTTTTGCTAGTAGATTATAAAAATACTTGAGGAAACGTTTGATATAAGAAAGTGTTGAATTAACGTTAATATTTATGAATATATTTACTATTTCTTTAAATATTATATTAATTAATAATAAATAATTAATACTTACTTACTAATCCATAAATGGCAGTATATAATTAATAATTATATATGAATGATAATTTATGTAGGTCATTATTTATAATAATGATTATTAATAAATAATTTATAATTACTAATTATTATCAATAATCAATAATTGTTTTTATATTCAATAATATAATATATTTAATTATCAATAATCAGTAGATTATAGATAATATTTAATAATTATATTTAATAATTAATAAATATAATTAAAAATTAACAACTAATGTTAAACAATTACTATTATATAATTAATAATTAATAATTATTTTTTAATAATTAATGTTTAATATTTAATTAATTTACTGTTTAATAATTTATATTTAACAATTTATTATAGTTTACTATTTAATAATTAATATTTAAGTAATTAATAATTAATTCACTAATTAATAATATATTTAAGAATCAAAATCAATAATTAATGATTAATGATTGATAATTACTACTAATAAGTAATAATTAATAATATAAATATATAATAATTAATGATTAATAATTGCTACATATTAAACATTGATGGATAGAGGGAAGCATGAGCTCCAACTAGTTTTCGAACTACTAAGGTTGAAGAGAATGCGCTCATTCGAATATGGGATCAACAGAGCAATGAATATTGGGTTGCTAGAAGAGATTCTAAACCATTTTAATGTTGTATTCTAGTTAGGAGAGGGGACAAGGCAACTAATGACTGATACAACGACGATGCCAAGAGATTCTGAACTAGCAACAAATCTCATAATGGCAAAGCCAGAAATGGGAAGCGAAGTAAATCAGCTGCTTGATGAAATATTACATAACGACTTCACTTTTTCTACTCACTATCTATCCTCTCAATCTTGTTCAGTCTGTGTATCGCCAAGATCAACAACCATCGATCGTTTCTCTATATGAATCAGGCAATCTAGTAAGGTCAAACTCCTTCGACTATTTTGACGCATCAATTTGCTTCTCTGTGCTAAATGGACCGAGCAATGAGAATAAGCTCATCTACTGTAATTTAGTGCTTCTACGTCATTAAGTTTCATGTGACATTTGGTAACACCTCAGACTTGATAGTTCTTTTCCCATTTAAAATGAATTCTGAATGTAATAATGTATTGTTTTTCTATAAATTTTGATTCCTATTGGTAATCGGTTATGAGTCATATAAACCATTTAACGAAATCTGAATGGCTATACAGAAATGCATTATAAATTGCAGTTTCAATTTATTATCTTTAGGATTTTATTAATCACTAATGGATTCTAGTATCATTATCATAGATTTTAAAAATATACTACTATCCAACGTTTTTTAGGCAACTGTACTGTAGTGGTCATGGTCTTGAAGTTACTTAATCTTTCCTTGTAATTGACTTCAAAATTTAGAATGATCATGATATTTCACTTTTGCTAACCTTTATTCTTCTTTACAGCTTTGTAAGTTTAATCTTTTGCTAGCTTGTCTAAATAGTCGTTGATTTTAATAATCTTTGAGCACATGATTTTGATCTTTTATAAAATGAAGAAAGTAGAGGTCATTCGAGAGAGAGAGGCAGAAGATATGTTATTCATTCCTGAAATTAGACATGTATTTACATTACATAGCCTCCTTTATATAAAGGCTTCGGAGCTAAGGATTTAACATATTCCACAATGTGGGACTAAACAAAACAACATAAAAGCATATTCATTTCATGATTTACATATATTATAACACTCACCTATGAATATATGTCTTCAAAATCTTGAATGCTATGATAACTTGAAATTTTCCGTTTTGAAACATGTATGATGATTGCTCCCCCTCATTATTATCTTGCTTGCATTTATTGATTCAGTCGATATAGATATTGTCTGTTACCTCATTAAAAACCTCTATAAGGAAAACCCAATGGGAAA
The DNA here is from genome assembly GCA_030765085.1 of Allium cepa. Lineage (NCBI taxonomy): Eukaryota > Viridiplantae > Streptophyta > Magnoliopsida > Asparagales > Amaryllidaceae > Allium > Allium cepa. Next base: position 962,575,529 of record CM060931.1, read on the forward strand.
AACCTTGAAAGAGGAAAAGAGTGCAACTTGTGAAATCATAAACATCATACTAAAAATGATATTCCTTCTAAGAGTTTGATACTTGGGATCAAAATAATGCCTCATTAAACCCTTACTAAGAAAAACCCAATGGAAAAAATCTTAGTGAGGGAAAAAAAGAGTACAATGACATATCTTATTTTCTTATTTCTTCAAATGAAGTTTGATACTTCGGGATCAAACTAATGTCTCATTAAAACCTTACTAAGAAAAACTCTATGGGAAAAATCTTAGTGAAGGAAAAAGAGTACAAAATAGTATTACATATTTGAATAATTTACATAATCAAATAGAGTTTGATACTTCTGGATCAATAAAATATTTCATTAAAAACCTTGCAAATGAAAACCCGATGGGAAAAGCCTTAGTCAATGATAAAAATATAATTTAACTTAAATAACATATTTGAGATGTTATTTCTTGAAAAGATGTTTGATTCTTCTAGATCAAGATAATGCCTCATTAAAACCTTAGTAAGAAAAACCCAGTGGAAAAAATCTTAAATAAGAAAAAAAAGTAAATTGTAACTTATTTCCAAAATGTTACTAGGGAGATGATACTTCTGGATCAAGATAATGCCTCATTAAAACCTTACCGATAAAAACCCAGTGGGAAAAATCTTAGTTAAGGAAAAAAAGTGCGTCGTAAAATACTTATGGATACTCCCTCTGATTTAAAAGTTTCCTCTGAATTCGTATTCGTCTTTTTCGATAACTTAAATTGGTTATAGATACTTCTAGATCCATAAATATGTATCTCATTAATAATACAATTTATTAATAGTTTCCTTTGATAGAATCAAAATTTCAAAGATTGTTTCTTCCAAATATTATTTGCATTTTATGCATTTTGTTTGCTATCTTTATGAAAAACACATCACATGCTTTCATTTTTATGCTTCAAATCAGTTTTGCATATTGCAACTACATCTTTGATGAATATTAAAAGTTCTATTACAACAGTACTTAAAAGAAGGAAGTAATCTACTCATCTTGAAGTGCATCAAGATTTTCATTACAGCAATACTTAAGAGAAGGTTGTAATCTACAATCCATGTTCTTTGCATTCTTTATAGTCATCGAAATTATTTATATTCTTCAGGAACTTATATATTTTAATAAGATTTGCATATCGCAACTAACACTTTGATGGATATTAAGAGTTCCATTACAACAGTACTTAAAAATAGGAAGTAATCTACTCATCATGAATTATATCAAGATTTTCATTACAACAATACTTAAAAGTAGGTTGAAATCTACTCTCCTTGTTCTTTGCATTATTTATAACAATGAAAGTTATTTATATTCTTCAGGAATTTGTATACTTTCATTATTTAATATGATTTAAACCACATTTATACCTTCGTGGTATATTAAGCATTTCAAGTACTTTGGTACTTTGCGGACTACATGTCCATATTTCTCTACTATTAAAGGATTCACGATGGCCAGTCATGTTTTCCTCTAATTCAAGATTCTTAATCTATTTATAAATATAAGCGCTTTATTATTTATAAATTTATCATCAATAATTATTTCTTGTCGGTTCTAGACATGATTTATTGAGATCTATTTGATTATCATGTTTTAGGTACCTAAACCACTTCTAGGGTAATTTGATAATCATGTCATTAGTCTCTTCAAGAGCACCCTTAAGTGTTTCTTCAAGAACACTCACCTTCTTTATTTGGCATCTTTATTACTTACTCCAAAAGTATTTCAAACTGACTTTTATACCATATTTCATATGTGGTTTACACAGTTTGATCCTTCAGGGATTCAAATATATATCGGAGAAAGTCTACTGGGGATATTATTAATAATTTATTTGAGTTACTTAGTATTTTGCATCGTTATACATGTTAACAAATATTTGACTCTAATGATCAAAATGAACTTGTTTCCCTTTATCCCCCTCCCCCCCTCAATGTTGACAAACATTGTCACATTAAATAATAATCATCTTTAGATTATCATTTTGATCCATTATCATATTGCTACTAGCAAATACACCATACATATTAATAATAGGAGGATAATTCTTTTATCAATTGATCAGATGCATTCAAGTGATATTTGTGAGCTTCTGACTCATGTTTAAATATGGGATTCAATTATGCCAAATTTCTTAAAATATAATTCAATTGAAACTGTACCAAATTTTTCTAAAATAAGATTTCAGCTTTCAATTTGTAGAGATAACGCAAAGATATTCTTTGACGTTTTCATTACAGTTCCAATATGGTAGCCATTCATTTATATATCCTCAACACTTAACAAATTTCTTTTAAATTTGCTTGAGTATAATGTATTTTAAATTAAGATATATGTACCATTTGGTAATACTATATGGGCTCTTCCGGACCCTTCAATTATATAGGAAATTTGCGCTGGTTGAAATTTTAGCTAAAATATTTTCAGATAGTTCAGAGAAAACTTCTAGTTTTTCAAAATCATATGAGTCGTTGCATTATCTAGTAAGTATATATTACCACTCGAATATTGATGGTCCATATCTTAAGAATTAAAGACAATATAGTAAGTCAACTATTAAAATTTGTAAGCACTAAATAAAGCTAATACTTTCCAAAATAAAATAAAATGGACTACTAATTAAAACACAACATTCATCGATATATTATTACAATTAGTTCTGAAAAGAAAAACATACAAGCACCAACTTCCAACTAGTTGAAACTTCAGGTTCAACCGCTCTTGTTTAGTGTTTGGAAGTGTGACCATCTTCTAGTGGTTATAACGCTCCTTCAGGGGGTTTAATAAGTAAAGATGATTTTTTTCAGTTAAATGTCTTATTTTAAGATTGCCGTGGATATAACACCTTAATAATATAAGAGCCTTTGTTTTATCCTACTGGGACATATTATTATCATTTTAATGGCATATTCTAAGCATTGAGATTGTAATTGAATGTCAGATCCAATATCTATGATAAAAAGTTCTCCTAATAAGTCCAAAGTTTTAAAGTCAAGCTTGGCTATGTTTATCATATTACCAACTATCAGTGGAAATAAAAATGCATAAGCATCAAAATATTGTTCATGGGTATATAATTAATGCATTTCATAAAATAAAAAATCATATTGATAGTAATTACAGTGAAAGAATAAAAACATTACTGCAAAATAGTAAAAGACAACCAAATATATTCTATAAAAGCGACTATAATTTCTTATTTTCATCGTTTTGATAGCTCTAGATCCAATCTCATAAATTGCATTTATTAATTTCCTTGCAAATTCAAAATTACCCTTGAAAATATGGAAAGGCCTTTATATGTATTGATTGGTGGAGAAGGGATGAATTATAATCAAAGATTGTGCATAGCTTGCATGAAAATTATGATATGAAATATAGACCATCTCTTTGGGAGAATATTTAAAGATATTTCTTCAAGAAATTAGGATCCTTCATAATCATATTTATACACACTTATTTGGTTTAATAAAATTGCCAAATATATAAATAAATCTCTTATACAGATATTTATCATTTTCAAATTTATAAATCTCTTCTAGATATATTTTAGTATCACCACTTCCGAAGTGAACTTTCTCTTCTATATATATATGCACTATTGGAATGTCATATCAATATACAATATTTATTTTATATAAATTACATAATTACTACTTTTACAGTAGCATAAAATATCCATGCCGGATATTTTTGTTGTAACTGCTTTTAAAATGGCATATCAAACTTTAAATACAGTGAAAAATTAGATTTACGAATTGAAAGTAAGATACAAGAGATAAAACCACTACTTCTGGAGTGTAACATCGGTATACAATATCAGTTTTTTGGATAAATTATTGTTATTACTTCAAAAAAATTATATCATTATTCCTTCAGGGAATATAGTATTTCCTTTTAAGGAATTGCAATGTAACAAAAATGAAATTCCTATAACATATCTTCTGTGATGTTGGATTTTGCAATATAAATATAAATAAATCTCTAAAACATCTCTTTTGGGATGATTTATTAATTTCCTTTAACTTCTTCAAGGAGTACTACTTTATCATTTTACACAATTTCAATAGTGCTTCGAGCTTCTAATTCATGAACTTCAAGTTCATTAATTTGTTATGAACAATTTTTTTGTAAACTTCCTTTTTAGAAGATTGTACATTTTGAAAAATTAAAAAAAAAAGTACTAATAAGAATTCAAGCTTGTATACTTTATCAGAAATTCTTTTCATAATTCAAGACTTCAGGTCTTGGATTTTGAGTTATACAACTTCTATTAAAATAATTTCTTTGCACAACTTCAAGTTGTTATTAAACATAATTCTTCCATTACGCCAGACATTACTTATCAAAATAAATACATCAAATAGTACATCATACGTCAATTCTTATTCGAGACAAAAACATAAAATATTATTTAATTTACAATAACCAATGCATTTAATACATTTATGATAAAAATAAATGCATTTAACTTTTATTGATCTAAGATATAACTACTATCGCAACAAAATGATTTCATTATAAATATATATGAATCAATTAAACAAACAATAGTTAAAGTAACATAATTTCATCTTAGATCTAGGTTCGAGATTACTCAATAATAAAATTAAAATGGATATCCTAAAGAGAAAGTTTGTTCTCAATAATTAAAATTTTCTAAAATGAACAACATTATCATCTTAGATTTATCCATATCATTCATAATCATAAATTACTATACATCTCAGATGCAAATTATTTCCCTTATAAGAAAATTAACTTCAAAATTCTTTACCGAATATAGCAAAACAAACATGTAAATCTTCAAATGTTATCTCGTAAATTTGGGGAATTAAGATTATTTCCAAAAAATAAAAACATTTTAGAATTTTATTTAACTACACAAACAATATACAGATCATTTAGATCTTGCTTTCTACATCAGAAGCTACCTTTCGATCTAGGAAAAACAACTTAGCTTCAAACAAAATAAAAAATTATCAAAAAAAAAATCTTTCATACATAGATCAAATAGATCTAAAATTTGAGTAAGATACTACAAGAATTCAATGACTTACAAATAAAGTCGATTCAAAACTTACTCAAAAAAAATCAAAAATTCATAATGAAATCAAAGATGAGTGGATTTAATACCACTTATTAGAGATTTCGAATCAATTCAAACTGAATATTTATCAAGTACAAATTCTGAAAGAATAAAAAAAATTGCTTTCAACTAAAAGATATGTAATAATAAGTAATCTTTGAAGTCATACTTGATTTATAAATAAATAAGAGAAAAGGATGAATAAACATGAAAAAGAATAGATCTGATAACTAATATATATAGATCTGAAAGACATATCATTTGAGCATGATATCAAGATCTACAAAAGATCTAAAAAAATTAGAACATAAGATCTACAATAGAATAAGATCAAAAATTTAGATCTATGATTGAATGAGATCTAAGAAGATAAAATTAATAGAAGTAGATCTGAAAAGATAAGATCAATATAATTAAATCTAAAAAATTGCTTACCATCTTGAGATCTATAATTAGATCTGGAAAGCAAAGTAGATCTGCTCTTCTAGATTATCACAATTCAAATCTATAAAAAAAATTGTTTAGAGATCGTGCTGATAACGTGTTATAAAATGAAGAAAGTAGAAGTCATTAGAGAGAGAGGCAAAAGATATATATTCTTTCCTGAAATTATACAAGAATTTACATTACATAGCCTCCTTTATATAAAGGCTTCATAGCTAAGGATTTAACATATTCCACGATGTGGGACTAAACAAAACAACATAAAAACATATTCATTTCACGATTTACATATATTATAACATGATCTAAATTTTTGTAAATTTTTAGCTCAAAATAACAGCAATCTCGTACCATAATGTGGAACCATTTATGTTCCATATTACTGTTTTTATTTTGACTTTTTATTGGATGTGGAGATTACTTGGTGGGTGTGTTACAAATTAATAGTTGTTTTACTAAATGCTTAGATTTGAAAAAGGTGGGATAAGAAATAATATGCGGTCAAATAGTAAAGTACTGATACTTAAAAGAAGCTCATTTAATTAGACTAGTATTGCCATTACAATAATAACTAACTATGTATAATTAATAATGTTCCAAGTATTACTGAATATGCAGAACAATGTCACTTGTTTCTTTCGTTAGAGGTCATCCTTGTGTTACGAAAAATGCAAACAATTGTTAACCCAAAAAATGGATCAACACTATGCTTTGAGTATGAAAGCACCGGCCCTGTTCTCATAGAGCAATAATATAAATAATAAATGTAGAAAAAGACGGAAAAAGAAAGGAGTCAAGAGATTTTTACAGTGGTTAAGCTGTTAATGAAGCCTGCGTCCACTTTATATTTTATTATAGACTGATTGCTATTTTAAGAATTGTTTGATTACAAGATTCTTGGTTGTCCTTAGCTAGATTTGGTATCTAAGGTTAGAATCTACTGGAGAATCATGGTGAACCCCTTTAAAGATTATTGTGAGGAAGGTAGAGAACGAAGAAAGTTTCCAGCAGAGCTTCTACGACCAGTTCGGAGAAGATCCTCTTTGTGTTGCAGGTAGAATGGTATTTATAGAGATCATAGAGCTTCTAGACCAGACCTGTTCACTAACTGCTTGCAAATGGACATAGGAAGAGGCAACGACCCATGGATCGTGACCCAAGCAAAAACCATGGATCGCTAGCAATCCATAGCGTTAGTTCGCGAGCGAGCTAATTTCTTAAATCCCTTCTCCCCTTCTTCATTTAGTTATCTCGTCAAGAGACCATGAGCAATTATGGCTTATTGGCAATTCATATACATAGCATATTTTTGCTTCTTTCGCTCCTCATATACCTTAGCGAGCTGGCGATCCATACACTTGAGCTTTTTCTGGACTTTGATGTCTATCATGCTTTTGTTGCTTTGCATCGAGGTCGTTCGCGTAGTCTCGTTGCATGTTGCTTTGCTTTGATGATGATTTACAAGATGGTTGTATTTAGCTGCTGATTGGACTCAACGGACGTTGTTCCCTTGGTTTAGCCAAACTCAATCGATCTAGTAATATGACTTGGCTCTCTTTAACTTGTTGCCTTAACCCTTTTGGTCGGGTTCTGAGTCATTCTGGCCTCATTAAGTCGTTTTGTCTTCTCTTGGATCCTGTGGGTAAAAGACCCGGATAACGTTTGCCCCCCAGAGTATGTCTTCATTAGAAACAAGGCATGCTTTGGAAGTTATAGCTTTTAATATCTATTTGTCGAGCTCCCAGTAATCGTATTAAGGTTCTACGGATATGTTGCAGGTTACGCTGTCGATCACTCTATTTTGGTCTCGAACACTATCGGCTGTCACAACGGATCAAGTTTCTCCCTATAACTTCTCATTATACTCTGAAATAGTAGGTGGATGTCGCAATGAAAATATAAGTTCCGAGATAAGCAATTCTGTGGATCACTGGCGATCCATAGTTGATGGATCGCTGGCGATCCATAGTTGATGGTTCGCTGGCGATCCATAGTTGATTTTTCGCTGGCGATCCATAACTAATAGATCGCTAGCGACCCGAGTACTTAGGAAAATTTTCTTTTTTTGTTTTCATTTTCCTATATATCCAGTTGAGCCGAGTCATTCCCTTGCTCTCACATGACCCGACCTCTTCCTTCTCTCGCGCTATATGATTACTTAGCTTTGATTTGATTCAAGCCTTCGATCCATCAATCTGTTGCAATTCGAATCTTCACGTGTGCGACCTGATTCGTTACGAGTTCGATCTTTGCCTGAAGCCGTGCTTTCTTCTACGTTGCCACAACCCTAGCTCGCCATCACCTAAATCACCATCGCCTTAGCTCACCGCCTGGCTACAGACCACCACCGACTTGGTTTTTCTTACGCCTTGGGTCGCCTCTGACCTGCCGTTAGATCACCACTGATTCAGTGCAGTTTTCCAATCTCAAAGCATCTATCATTTAGGTCATTAATCTAAGGTAGGTTTCACTAATTACAATGTTTATTTGATGGTTTGATGGCGAGGTCGCGTTTGTGAAGTTGGTCGTGAGAAGTTTGAGTTGATTGCGGCTTAATGGGGAAAGATAGTAAATCGAGTCTTGGGTTCCCCTCGTAACGACATTCAAGCATTGTCCCGTTACTTAACATGTTTTTCTATCTTCATCCCTTAAGCCAGAATTGACTTGTGCCAAGTTTCATAGGTGATATTACATGACACGTTATAGATTGATCCTGGCTATTTCGAAGAATTTTGACTTGCCTTACTTGCTTATTGCATGCTCGGTGTCCCTGTAATGAAAAGAATCTTTCACGTCACTTCGGACAATGGGTCCGTTACCGATCATTGATCGATAACGGATAAGTGTAGAGGAAGTAAAAACAAATGGAATGGATACGGGAAGTACTTTTCCTTTTCCACTGCGAGCGAACTATCTACATGAGATAGAGCGTTTTAGTGTTTCGAGTACCGATTTTATCCCATATAGATAGCACATTGCACTTGCCCCAGTTCATGCTTGAAACCTGATGTGCCAACACAAATCAATGTATCTCTAGAATTCAGGTATGGTGGGGAAACTATTAGTTTAAGATAGAATTTCCTGATCGTTTTGGATGTGAGTTCTTTTGTTTATAATGAAGCATCCATCTTCATGTCGTAAGTCAAGCGGAGGAAGCCTGGTGCTTTTATAGGCCGAGTCATCATCAATCGCCTTTTCTCCTTCCACTTCGCAACCTGAACATTGCCAGTTGGTCCTAGGCCTAGCTAGTCCGGTCTTGCACCAAAAGCGCCTCAATTTTAGAGTTCTACTTAACCTGCCAGAGAGAGCTTCTTCGGTGGTTTCGGCTAAAGTTCTGCATAATATCTACATGCAACATAGTATACCAGAGGAGGACGTACGTCTACCGGAGAAGAACGAGTTTGCTCACATGCCTCCTTCGGGATATACCACTTACCATCGGTATATGTGTCTGAATGGAGCCGTGCCTCCCTTTAATGACTTTTTGTGCGAGATTCTTTCAAACTTAAGCATTGCCCCTTTCCAGATTCATCCCAACGGTTATGCCATAGCGACTTGCTTGCACGTTCTTTTCATGCGAACAATCAACCGTGCTCCAAGCTTTGACGAGTTGTAGTATTTTCTATCGTTCAAGAGGAGAGATAAATGTCCATTATTGATCGTAGTGAATCTAAAAGGAACCGAAATCAATTTTGCGTCTGCAGAGCAAATTGTCCCAGTTTAAGATGCAGTATTTCTTTGTTAGATGCCCCGAGGGGTTTAGCTGTCTATGGACGATAGGGGGTAAGTTTTTTTACCTACTTATCGAGTTTTGACGCGTTGCTAAGGAGTTCTAACAAGCCGTATACTTCTTGTAGTTATCCCAAGGCCAAATAGGGATATGTCTCTTGATGAAGTTTTTCGGACCCTAAATGTTATTGATGTTGAAGAAAGATCCGTCAATATCTTGCTGACTGAGAAACTTGCTCCGTTATGGATTAATGCATCCGGGGAGATCCACTGTTCAAGATGAGGTCCCTTCCCCTACTGAATCCAGGGTCCGCACATTATCTACTTCTTCCCGCGGTTCTGAAGAAGGCATTTCTTAAGAGAGAGAGGGCTTGTCCAGAGAATCAGCTGAAGAGGCCCGTGAAGGAAGAAATGTTACCGGGACCAGAGTTAGTGGCCTGGTCCAAATGCCTTCGAACCTAGAAGAAGGAGAAGAGGAGTTCAAACAGAGGGAAGGAAATGCCACAATGGACTTAGAAAAAGATGAGGGGGGACTCAAGAGTAGTAGGGATGAGTCCACTTCTAGCGACGACTTCTATGCAGAATCCGATGATGGGGATTCAGAATCGTGCAATGAGACTCTATGCATGAGTCTCCTCCTTCCAAGCTCAACTCCTCCAGATACGTGTGATAAAGACAATGACCTAGAAATCCGAGATCGTCAGGTTTCTTCGAGTTAAGATGTTGGCGCGGAGTTTGGAGAATTGAATGATGTTTACAATTATGATGCACTTGTGAGGGAAGATTTTAAATTTGAGGAAGTGCCGCCCTACGTTCGGGCAGTACTGCGCTCGAAGTTAGTTTGATTCTGCCTGCGACAGGCTCCGGATCCAGTTCGTGATGACGCTTTAGGCCTTCCCTCGAAACACACTACACATCTCATTAGGATTACACTCACTTTCTTACATTCTTTCCGTGTTTATTTTCTATTTCTAAAACATATTATTTATGCTTCGTGCCAGGTTTGATGAGGACGTAGCCTCTATCATGACTTCAAGGAATTTACTGACTCCCAATGTTGGCCGAAGAGTTCCTCCGACCGTCACCAACTCCGATAAATGGAGGAGGAGTATGGAAGAAGGAAGGAACTAGAGGTCAAAGCCCATCGCCAAGACAAAAGAGATTGGAGCTAGTCATACAAAGGTGGGTACGAGAAGTGGAGGACATTTGATGAGTCGGAGAAGTCATCGAAGAGGTCAAATTTTGATCAATGTCCTCATTCTTCAGAGTAGCAAGCCTTTGCTTTGACACACTCTTTGATGGGTCAAGAAATCCCCTTTACTATTGTCCCTACTTACATCACCCACCTTTTATTTTTCCTGCCCTTGGTGCTTCACATCCCTGTCGGAGACCTACCTATATTCTTCCTTCGGGTCCATCTAAGCTTGAGGCAGCGCTCCATGGATGGTTCTTGAGGGGAGTTAAGTTTGATCGTGATCAACACTCGGTTCGTAAAGTTTTATATATGCCACACCTTTAGGCTATTCAGAGCGATTTAGAGCAGGTCGAAGGGTGGGAGAAATTGTGTAAACAATTGGCAGATACAAATCTTAATAATTATCAGGAGATCCTCTCTTTGGAATCAGAGAAGGATGACTTTGAGAGGGCATTAGCGGATCATGATGCCAAGATCAAACATTTGGAGGAGGGGAAGGAAGCGACACTTAGTGAAAGTAAAAAAGAACGCCAGCCTGTTAGAGGAAGTGAAAGAGGCGCAAGTGAGAATCGAGACGTCTATAGGGACAAAATCAAGAAGACTCACATAGAAGAGGCCAAATTAAAAGAGGAGGTGGCAGCTTGCAAAGCGATCATTGAGGCCCAAAGGAAAACCATTGCTGATCATGACCTTATCATTGAGGGGCATAATAAGACTATTTCTGACTAGGCTGAGACAATTGCCAGGCTACAGGATCAAGTCGTGTAGGTCAGTGCTGTTAGTTCTACCATCGAAGTTAAGAAGGTTACTGTTAGAGTGGATTACCTGGAGCTTAAAAATGCTTTTGAAAGGAAGATGGAAAAGATGGATGAGACCATCTTGAATTTCTACGCCAACTCCCTGTTGCACCAGGGGAGTCTCAGCTACTTCGGCCCGAAATTCGCGCGCACTCTCTCTTTGGTCTGGGAAGAAATCTTGTCCCTGTATTTTGATAGCGGTAATGTCTACACCGAGCAAGTGTTAGAGGATGCCTACCTCAGTGAATAATCAAAGAAGGCATTGCTCGAGGGCTGGGACATTCTATGAGTCGAAAGAGAGAAAGAAGCCGCTGATGTTGCCATGACAGCTGCCGTCGAAGCGCTCACTAAGCCTTTTATTTCTACCGTTGGTGAACCATTAGTGAAGCCCTATGACCCGCTAACATATTTAGAGATTGATACTTTTCCTTAGGTAGTGAAACTGTCGAAAGAAGGCAAAGTCGGTGAGTATGAAGTCGACATTCTTGACCATTCCTTCGATCAAGGTAATGTTCTTGTTTCCTTTGAGTTCGGGAACTTCCAACTTACGCTGCGAGAGCAGGAAAAATTTAATGCTTTTTTTATCTTATAGGTCCTTTTACTTTATCTATCGATCTGCAGCTTCCTCTACACTCGGTCCTGCTGCTATTTCCACTGCTTCCATGCTTGTTTTCGTACTTGCTTCGGTTGCCGTATCCGTGTCTGGCTCGCAGCGGGGGCCAGAGCCCGAGAAGATTGCCGCACTTCATGGCTTGGATGACCCTTTAGTATCTTTGGAAGGTGACGTAACGGAGGCTAACGTTCAAGAGATGGATGTTCACATTGAGCAGCCTCATAAGACTCAACAAGAATTGATCGTTGTCAAAAAGGAGAAGGTCGAAGCGATCAAGGCCTCGAAGAGCTACCAGAAGTCCAAAAAGCGTAAAGCAAAATGCAGGTCATCTGAGAAGGATGTGGAGTAGGATGTCAGCGCTGAAGATATAGATGATATTATTGGCAGCAACACCACTTCTAAGGCACGGAAGAAACTCCGAACGCACGGTGGGAAATGGAGCGGTGGAAAGAAGCGTTGAGGAGTTTGGGTGGCGATCGATCTAATTTTGGTTCTTTTTGAGTCATTTTGTTAAGTGTAGAGTCTGCACTTAATTTCTCTTTTCTTTATGGAGTCTGTATTTTCTTTTTGTTGGCGCTGTTGTATAGGTACGACCCTCACGTTTTGACCCTATATAAAAAAAATTATATGTAATACATTGTCGATATTTTGATTGTACCCTTACTTGTCTGTTCATATATGTTCTATGCAATTGTACTTGCTTGTTTTACTTACGCATATGCATTTCTATGATTACTACCAAAATTCTTTGTTTGAAGTAATTGAACTTGTGAAACTATTGTTTCTAAGTATTTTTATTTAAGTACTGGTGTATGTCCTCCAGGTCACAGGACTGTTTACTTCAAATGACCGGTAACCTATAGTTTAGATAATTTTCATATTAAAGTTGAAATTTGGCTACGTCACATCTTGATTTTCCTTCTTTCGAAAGTTTTGCAACTTTATCATGTAATCCAAATTGCTTGTGATATTCTAGTAAGTATGCAATATATGGTGTTTGAGATGTGCAAACTGTATGGATAGACTGAAGGCAGTTACAAATTATCGACGTTAAATATTATCATTAGTCATTGAGTGTAAGCATTTGAAATTTTCTACTGGTTTGTAGCACTCCAATTTTGTTGGAGCCATGCCCCTTGCTTCCAATAAAGGCACAGGGTTGACTCCAGTTATTCTCATGTGGATAAGTTTTCCGGTGTTGCCAGGGCAATTCTGGGACTTGAAAGTACATGCGATTTTCGAGATCGATTTGATCCGTCGATCTGGGACGGTTCTGATGCTCCTCGGTGTTGCCTATCTTCAGGCAATGTGAGGAGTTTATGCTTTAGAAGCATGATTTTATGGAGACGCTCCTCGGTGTTGCCTATCTTCGGGAAATGTTGAGGAGTTGGTGCGCAGCTTACGGGTGCATGGCTTTTGATATTCCTCAGTGTTATCTTTCCTCGGGCAACGTGAGGGGTTTATGTTCTGAAACTTAGCGCAAAGCTTATTGGATGTGCGACTTTTTGTTCTCCTTGGTGTTTCCTATCTTCGGGCAACGTGAGGAGTTCATATTTTGGAAATTAGTGCACGGCTTATGAAGTGCGCAGTTTTGCATGCTCCTTGGTGTTGCCTATCTTCTGGCAATGTGAGGAGCATAAGATTTTTAAGAATTAATGTGAAACTTATGAAATGCACGGCTTTACATGCTCCTCGGTGTTGCCTATCTTCGGGCAATGTGAGGAATTTATGTTTTAGCATTCCCACTGTTATCGGAGCAATACCAGTCTTTAGAAGGCCAAGATCGGATTCCGTCGATCTAACGGTTTGAGTCGATTTGCTTCTGTCAATCCGTTGGGTAGCTATTATGAACACGGTTTTGTTGGTTCAAGAAGTGAATCGAGTTTTATTAAGGAAAGCACAACATATTTTCTTATTTATAATTCCCTCGGCATCCCGGGATGGTTTATTTTCTGAAAAATAGAAAGTACATAAGGTAGTTTTCAGAAGAAGTAACGGCAGATCGATTCGCTATTCATGCCCTAGGAACTTGAGTTCCATCAATGGTTTGTAGCTTGAAAGTCCCATCCCTTAGCTTTTAATTGATGACATATGGTCCTTCTTCATTCGGTTCGAAGGCTCCCGGAACAGGGTAAGCTCGCTTGAGCATGAGATGTCCCACTTTGAAGGTTTGGTTGTGAACTTTGGAGTTGAAGTACTATGCGACCCTTTTTTTGGTGCACGGCTTTTCTTAATTATGCTTCTTCTCTTCTTTCATCGACCATACCTAGCAATTCGAGGAGAAGCTGCTCGTTATGGTTTTGATTGAAATTTTGCTTCGGTGCGAGGGGACTTCTAATTCAGCATGAATCATTGCTTCCGAACTATACACCAAGGCGAACGAAGTGTGGCCGATTACTGCTTTGTGGGTAGTTCTGTAAGCCTATAGTGCAAGTGGAGTTCATCAACCCAGTTTTCCTTTGCTTTTGTTAGTCGATTTTTGATAGTGGACTTGATGATCTTGTTTATTGCTTCCACTTGCTCGTTTTCTTGCAGAACTGCAGAGAAACTTTTCTCAATCCAGAAGTGTTTGCAGAATTTTTTGAAATCGGCGCCATCAATATGGGTCCCATTATCAATGATATGGCACACCAAACCAGCAAATAATGTTTTTAATAACAAAATTAATGACTTTCTTTATGGTTATCGTGGCCCACGGTTTTTCTTTGGCCCATTTTGTGAAATAATATAGGGCAACTATAGCATATTTGGCCCCTCTTTTGCTATTGGTAGGACGCCAATCAAGTCAATTCTCCATATTGCAAATGGCCATGGGTTGACCATCTGCATTAACTCTGTTGAAGGAGTACTTTTAGTTTTGCTAAATCTTTGGCAGCGATCGCATCTTCTGACATGGTCTGCAGCATCGCGATTTATTGTTGGCTAGAAGTATCTGTACCGGAGAACTTTCTTCGCTAGGTTCTACGCCCTAGTGTGGTCTTTGCATTCGCCTTTGTGCACTTCCTTTAGGATTCGTCGGGCTTCATCATCGGACACACACCTAAGGGGGAGGGGTGGAGAATCCCCATCGATAGAGCATTCCATCTTGTAGCACGAATCGTGGTGATTTGCAGAGGATATTTTTTCATTGATTCCAGTCGGTCGTAAGGGTCCTTGTAAGTAAATATTCCTTTATCGATGTCATCCATGTCTCCAGCTCGTTGGTGATCTCAAGGATCCAATCAACATTCATATCGCCTATGCTCGGGTTGATTAGAGTTTTGACTGGCTAGCCCTAATGACTGAGCTTCTCCAGAGCTTGCTAGTTTACCAAATAGTCCGCCTTGATGTTTTGCTCCCGTGGGATGTGGGTTATGGTATAATGTTCGTTGTCGCTTAGCAGCTCTTGTACTTTAGACAGGTACGGGACAAGATTCTCCTATGGAGCCTAGTATTCCCCCTTTACTTGATAGATGACTAGCTGGAAATTACTGTAGATGTGAATAGATTTTATTTTAAGTTCTTTCACCATTTTTAATAATGCTATAAGCGCTTCATATTCTGCTTCGTTATTCGTCATAAGGAATTCCAAGCATAAGGCGTAGCAAATGGCTCTTCCTTCGAGCGTTTCGAGCACTACCCCTACCCTTGGACAAAGATTGTTGGATGCACCATCAACAAAGAGTCTCCATTGTATCTCCACTTCCAACTGTGCTTCTTCTTCGTCGTCTCGTATAGTAAACTCGGTGATGAAGTCTGCTAGAGCTTGCCCCATTGATGGCCTACCTAGGATGGTATGTGATATCGTATTGACTCAGTTTTATGTTCCACTTGAGAAGCCGTTTGGAAGTTTCAGGTCGATACAACACTTGCTTCGGGGGCCGATCAGTTAACACTTCTATTGAATGAGCCTAAAAGTATGGTCGTAACTTCCTTGATGCGATCAAGAGACAACACGCTAGTCTTTCTAGTGTCAAATAGTTTCTCTCGGCTCCAATGAACTGCTTGCTAATGTAATACATGAGTCACTGGATTCTTGCTTCTTCCCGCACGAGAGCAGCGCTCAGTGCATGTGGTGAGATCGCTAAGTTAATGAATAGGTCTTCTCCATCCACCAATTTAGATAAGATTAGCGGAACTTCCATGTGTCATAGCAATTCTTTGAATGTTGTTTGAAAAGACTCACTCCATTCGAAGTTTTTCTCTCCCTTCTTCAATGCATCGAAGTACGGTACGCACTTATCTGTAGTTTTCAAGACAAATCGGCTCAGTGCAGCGACTTTCCCATTCAGGCTTTGAATCTCCTTCTTATTCTTCAAGGCTTGGACCTCTCATAGCGCCATTATCTATTCTGGATTTGCTTCGATGCCCCAAACACTTACTATAAACCCTATGAATTTCCCACAGGCTACTCCGATGTGACATTTGAGTGGGCTGAGTTACATACCATACTATCAGAGTATTTCAAACATTTCAGCAAGAATTTCCAGATGGTTGGCACCTACTCGAGATTTGACTAACATATCATCCATGTAAACTTCCATTATTTTTTCGATTGGCGTTTAAACATGGTATTCACCAACCTTTGGTACGTCGCCCCTACGTTCTTAAAACCAAACGACATTTCCTTGTAGCATTATAGTTCCAAATCGATGATGAAGCTGGTATTCTCTTAATCAGGCTCATGCATCTCGTTGTAGCTCGAGTATACCTCCATAAATGATAGCAATTCGTGTCCCACCGTCGCATCCACAAGCTGATCAATTCTGGACAGGGTAAGCTATCTTTCGGGTAAGCATTGTTTAGGTCTAAAAGTCAATACAAGTTCACCATTTTCCATTGGACTTTTTGACTTAGACTGGATTTGATACCCATTCAGGGTAAGTTCCGTCCCAGACGAAACCACTGACCATTAGTTTATCTATCTCCTCTCTCAGTGCCTCAGATTGTTCAGGGCCCAAGCTATGCCTTTTTTACTTTACAGGTGTGAATTTGGGGTTAATATTGAGCGCGTGGCAGGCAATTTCAAGTGAACCTGTCACGACCCATATTTTTGATAATTAAAAATATTAAATTAAATAATATTTTCGAATTTATTATTGTGAGAAGTTAAAATTTATGATTTATAAATGCGAAAAATTTATTGAAATGTAATTTATAATGTTGATTGGATGAAATTGATAGTTGTTTGATGCAATTTCAATCAATTGTAATGGTAAAGCAAAATTGGGAATGTAATTGCAGAGTTTAAATTGGAAATAATTACAAGTCAATAAGGAATGAATTAAATGCTGTACTAATGGTGAAATAATATGTTTTAAATTGAGACTAGTTAATATAGAATATGAAATCGGTTTTGGTAAGCAATTTATAACCCTTGGCTGTAAATAATAAGTTAATGGATACGAATTATTAATGTAAAACAATTATTTCAATTATCACCATATTATTCAATCTATTTGAAATTAATTTGGTACTCCATTAATGCAATTGAAATATTGTAATTAATATGATAAAAGATGTTTATCACAGAATAATGAATGTAATAAGATGGAAACTTATGTTAAATGAATTCATAAGGTATTGGATGATTAAATAATAAGAGTATAAATCAAAATAAAAGAATTGGTTGAAATTAAAAATATAATAAACTAAAATTTTATTACTATTGTAATTTAATGTTGAAATTATTGCAATATTTAGATCTAGGAATTAATATGGAAAATTTGATTTTAAAAGATTAGTAATTTCAATTTAATCAAATGATGATCTAAAACTTTTAAATTTGAATTTAAAAGTGATTAAATTGATTTTTAATATAGTAATTCATTTCATTAAAGTTTAAAATTAGTCTTTTTGTATACTTTCTTGGATTTTTATGAAACAAGTTTCGTTGGATCCGCAATAGTGAATTACTATAAGATTTCAAGTTTCGTAGCGATCCGGCTTATTGTTTAATCGTGCGAGCTCGAATCGTGTAGAAATCAATTAAAATAATTTAGTAAAAATAATTTGATTTTAAAATCTAACTTCTATATGCAATAGAATTAAGGTTTGAAATTAGTTCCGTTAAAATTAAAAATATTGAAAACATATATTTCGATATATGGGATGACCTACTTTCATTTCCGGAATGAAACGGGGTTTTGGGGCAGTCGTTATCGCTTCGTCACATTCGACCTATTCCATCCATTCTTATCCATCTCTTCCTATATATAGGTTATTATAAACCCTAGCAGATTTCTTATTTCATTTTTCTGTATGTACTTTTATTCTCTTCCGCTCCTTCCCTCCTTCCCAATGGCAGACATCTCTAAACTCTAATCCCAATTCCAAATAAAATCAAAAATCAAACTACTTAAATCATGTCATATTATATATCATCGTGAAGTTCTCAATGAACATAATCTACGTCTGTAATTCATTTTTCGATCGGAGGTTTGGTTTGGCCAGAAATCAGCGAAACAGATTCGGCCGTCCATCCTAGCGTTTCACAATCAATGGTGGATCGTCAACCATTCGACGACCAAGGAATGGCGTTTGGAAGAGGAGATGAAGCAGAGTCAATCTATGCAGTTAGGTTGTCGAGATCATCAATAAAATCGCTAGAAACCTTGTTCGAAGTATACGATAGTGGACCGCCTTTGGCGGTGATGTGGAGGCCATGCATAGCCAGGAAGCTCGGCCGGAGATGGGAGACATGGCGGCGTGGTTGGATCTGGGGGGCGGCGTGTGTAGTGGCTTGCGATTCTGACGTGAAGATGGCGGTTGGAGGTCGAGTACGTGGTTTCAAGCATGATTGCTAGGGTTAGGAGTTGTTAGGTATTTACAGTATTGCCCTTATTTAATTTCAATTTAAATTTTTTTCAAATTTCAAAACCTCTAAACAGCATAGCTTTTGCATACGAACTCGAATTTGGATGCAGTTTCTTCTGTTGGGATCGTATCGAAATTATGGACAATATGGAAATAGTTTGGTTGCATTTGGAGATTATTGGAATTTGAGCGTTCTTTTGGATTTTAATTCGACTAAAAATCAAAGTGAGTGTTCAAACCACTCACAAAATATTATGATGTTCGTTAAATTGAAATCACGAATTGATTTAAATTTATTGATTGTTGTTTGATGGTTTAAAATTGACATTTATATTAAATTTTATCGATAGTGTAATTTAATTTGACAGTTAAATTGAAATTGAGATTCAAATTGAAATTGGAATTTAATTTGCTAGTTAAACACCCAAGAATTTATAACTAGTAATCTGTTATAATATGTGACTGTTTTGGATGTTGATTGTGATGGATGCCTAACGATTGATATGTTAGATGTTTGGATGTTTGTTTATGTTGATCTATTCTTGTTATTCACCCTAGATGTTTTATGCTTATTTATTCATGTTATTCACCCTAGATGTTACAAGCATCAAATAAATTTGAAATTAAACAAATTAAGAAATAGGTTGAAATGATATATACCTATGACACCCAATTCGGATTGTAATGATATATATCCAACCCTGAGATTAAGACTAAAATTAAATTTTAACTGATCACTTGGCCATAGGATAGAAAATTATAGGCGGACACGTTGGTCGATTTTAAATTATTTTCTAAAATTGTAAAGTATGTTTTGATTTAATAAATTTGATTTTTTTAATTTTTAATTTAAATATTTAAAACTTATATTTTAGTTAATATAAGTTATAAAAATCTAAATGTTAGGATTTTACTTATAATTTTATTTAGTTTTAAAATATATAATTTAAATAATGTAATATAATAAAAACACTTTAAAAATATAAATTAATAAAATATTAAATATAGTTTTAAAAGATTTATTTAAAATTTTAATTTAAGATAATTAATATAGACTTTTATAATGACTTTAATAGATAAAAGATTTTTGTTAAATATTTTAGAAGTTTTAAAAGGTTTTGTAAGGAATTTATAAAAGTTTTGTAAGAGAATTTATAAAAGGATTTTATAAAAGATTTTTATAAAGGAATTTATAATGGTGTCATAAAGGGTTATAAAGGTTTTAAAGGTTTTTATAAAGGGTTTATAAAAGAACTTGTATAAGGATTTGAAAGCATTTTAAAGGAATTTGGGTAGAAGTTTATGAAAATGGAAAGAGTTGTAAACTGTTTTGGAATTTATAAACATCTTTATAAATGGTTCTCAAGCATATGAATGGTTTTAGAGAGATTTATAAATTATTTTCGAAATTGATTGAGAGAAAATCTTCCTCGGTTTTTATGAATATATTTATACTTTTTGAATAAGTACATGGATATTTTGATATGAAGGTACAAACTATTTTTGGATTTTTTTTAATGGTCACGGTGTGAAATAAGCGGTTGACTGTTAAAGAAACTGGGGTCGGATATTGTCATACTCTCTACCAATTTCGAAACCACTTTAACAACTGTGCACAGTGGAGAATCTAGAACGAAGTAGGATGGTTTGACGAACGCTATTGGAATGAGGTAAGAAACACAGCCTTGACCTTCGGGTCATAATTATATGACAAAACAGGAGCCATAACCATGCCAAGTAAGGTCGCTCCTCCGATCGGGGATACTTCTTCGATACCATATCTGTTACTTTGTGATTGATTGGTGGTCACCTTCGATTTGATTATGAAGTGTTATTTCGAGGTTGGTGGTAGTTGCAGCTATGCGTTACTACTAGCCTGGTTCCGCAAAACTGCATAATCCTACCCTGGACATTGCCTCGTATGTCTTGTCATATTATCCTTATCAGTCCCACTACGATTTTGGTTTATGTCATACATATGGAGTGCCCCTGATAGCCCACCGGTTTATGGCGGAGTTTACAGTACTATATAGACTATGATGCTTATATAAAACGTGTTAAGGGGGATATGGGTAATGCTTTAACGCTATTTTTAATATTATACTTTCCTGATAGACACTACATATGTAGCGTATACTACTACATATAGATAGTTTGATGGATCCTTAAGAGATAGAAAAATCTCATAACATCTCTTATGTTATTGTACTCACGTTATAAATTGGATAGGAGATGAAAACCCCATAACATCTCTGACGCCATTACACTCATTTTCCACGTGATATTGATTTGACTTAAATGAGAATATTTTAGTTCCGACTCAAGCGTTTTGTCTTTTCATTACGCTCGGGTCAGCCTGAGATTCAGTGTTGAAGACCTTATTTTTAGAGGACGAAGATGGAGTTTGGTATATTATATTACTAGTAATTTTTCCACTGCATCATTACTTCATATGTTGTGACTGTACTTTGATTATGTTGTAAAAAAAATTGTGTACTCAAATGTATATTATAAATAGCTTCATGAACTGTTTATTTGATTATTATATTTTGTCAATTCCGCTGCGAGATTTTGTGTTTTGTTTTCCCTTCTTTTATCTTTTTCTTATGTACCCCATAGACAATCCTCCCTTTTGAATAGTTTGAGTTAGAAATGTGTGGTTTATTGTCGACTTAAACCATCCAAAAGGTGGGTCATCACAATAACCGCACATATCAGAGTGTGTCCAAGAAAATACGTCCAAGTTAGTGTGACCCGATCCTCCTCTGTACTCTTCTTTCTAAGGTCCAAATCCTTGTCGAACCGGCTATGGTCCCGAGCCAGGGGCGGCTCTATAATTTCTATTCAGTGGGGTCACGAATGTGAAGAGTTCTCCTCACATCCTTTCCTTTCTTCTCGACAAGTAATTCTGCGATATAGCATTCCTAGGTGGTACACTGGTCTCCTTTCATAACCTCGACTCCATTCTCTTTAAGGTACTTCATTGTAAGGCACCGTTGGGCCAACGATATTCTGAAGTCTGCTAATGCGGGCCGTTTTAAGAAGACGTTATCTGTAGACATTTCATCCATCATCACAAAAGTCTGAATGAGGGTGACTCTTCGCTCAACCTCTCCAAGTTCCACAGGTAGGCCAATTGTTCCCACCGGTTATTTTGGTTCGTCGGTAAACCCTTGAATCTTCATTTGGCACGCAAATACACTTTTCGTGCCGATCTTAATCTAATTGAAAGTACGTTTGAAAAGTATATTAACAAATCTTCTACTACCAACCAACAATCGTCGAACCATAGCAGTTTCGATTGCTACCATCACCACCATCGAATCGAGAGTTAGAGCTTCGATCCCTTCGGTGTCTCGATTTCGGACACTATATCGTCATTAAAAACCTTTTGCATCTTGGTCGGAGTTTCATCATCCATTGCGAGACACGAGTATTTCGGACCATGTTTCAACGAATTTGCATACCGCTTCATCTCTCCCCAACTTCTTTGCGCGGGGTATGTTCCCCCAGATATTATTCTAGTAATAGCCCTTGGTTAGTTTGTTTCGACCCTTCTTCACTAGTTCCAGCTTGATTCTTTCGTTCTCTAGGAGGCTGAGGATCCCATGTTGATTGGGTTTTTGTGGCTTTCTTACGTACTACTTGAGTTTATTATCTTGAATCAACTCGTCAATGAGATTCTTTAGGTGGCAGCATTCGTTTATATTATGGCCGTACGTTTCATGGAAGCGGTAGAATTTTCCTGAGCACTTTTGCTGCTCGGTTTCTTCCTTCCTAGGGGCTTATCGTATTCCTCGGTCCCTTTTGCCATGAGAAAAATATTTTTCGGTGTGTCATTTAGGGGAGTGTATCCTTCGGGCCTAAATCCTTTAAGCCTTTTGTTGCTGCCATTACCATTCCTCTTATTGGAGTTTTGACTTTTCCTCTTTGAATTTCCGTCTTTCTCAACGATTCTTCAGTAGTACCAGAGGCATGCACGTTTTGATTCATTGCAACATCACTATGCTCGATGTTCATCAATTGCACACTAGTAGACTTCCTTTCCATTTATGCGCTTCCTCCAACCTTAAGTACTGACTTGCTTTATGGTTGAAGTCCTTCCTTGAAGTCAGTTGCTTCATCTTGATCCACTTTTCGAATTCAGTCTCTGGGTGATTGGCACGATCTAATGCCATAAAAACCATGTCTTTATGGGGTTGGTTACTTTTGTCACTACAGTGTTAAATCTATTCATGGAAGATTTCAATGACTCGTTGCGTCCCTGGAACAATCTAGATAGGGATATGACATCTTTTTGTTGCACAGTATGGAGCCTGAATTGATCAGGAAATCTAGTTGCTAATTGGTCAAAAGTTGAGATAGATCTCGACGGAAGCCTAGTGAACCACATTAACGCAACTCCTTCGAGAAAGATAGGAAGACACCTACATCGAACAACTTCGGAGGCATTAGCTCCATCCATGTACCAACTGTAATTGAACAAGTAGGGTTTTGGGTCTTTTGTCCTGTCATAGGATGGAATAGTTGCCATCGTAATTTTTTTGGATATTTCTCATTCAAGATTTCATCAGTAAAGGGAGTCCGAATTGGTGTAGAGCCCCATTCATCATCTCTTCTATTTTTATTCTCCTCCATTAATCGTTTGACCATATCTGCTATGTATGCCTCTGAGGTCCGATAATCCTAGGGATGGTAGTCAGTCACTACCCTAAGTGTTTGGCTTTGCAAACGGTCTCGGTGAGTGGGCTGAAACCTATGCTCTCTTGTCTTTGGGAAAGCCACTCCCATAGGGTCCAGTTGGCACTTGGTTGGTCTAATTGGAGTAGTTTGAGCATTCTTAGCATTGTTGAATAAATTGAAATTTTCTTACAACTTGTCATCTTGCTCTCCATCCACTGAGTCGGAGAGGTCCATAGCTATACCTTCCAACGAAGTCTTCACTTCTTGGTTTAAGTTCAGAATTGGTTGCCTTATGGTGAACGGAATACTTTCATTTTCGTCTACGTTAAGTTCCGTTGTCACCCTTTTTTATGACTGTTTTTCGATATATGTAGACCAAAAATAGAGGAATTCTCTTATTCTATAGCAGCCGCGGGATCAGTCATAGTCCTTAAAGTAGGGTTTGACTATAAGGTTAAAAGAGTGTTAATCTTATCCATTAGGGCCTTTTGGCTACTTTTATTTTTTTGTTGATCTCATCAACCATCCTATTCAACTTATCCCTGGTGACAACTTCGTGCTGACTGGTGGATGCTGGCACCTAATTTCCTAAGTTAGCACCATTTACTTCAGTTTTTCGGGGATTAACATCTTCTCCAGCTATTACTGCCCCTATGGGTCTTCCAGAGCCAGTTCTTCTTCCAGGAGCCATTGACTACAAGCAGTGGATTTTTCCAGTAAAGATTGAGGATCTAACTTCTAGACCTATGGGGTCTAACGTAGATAACTAGATCTGAACCCTGAGTTGGAGTTGTCAGTGAAAGCACCAAAATATTACCCCCAAAAATGGTTCAACACCCTGGTCTTAGTATGAAAGCACCAGCCCTGTTCTCACAGAGTAATAATATAAACAGTTAATATAGAAAAAGACAGAAAAAGAAAGGAGACAAGAGATTTTTATAGTAGTTCAGCTGTTATTGAAACCTACATCCACTTTATAGTTTTATTATAGACTGGTCGCTGTTACAAGAAGTGTTTGATTATAAGATTTTTGATTGTCCTTGGTTAGATTGGATCTTCAAGGTTAGAATCCACTGGAGAATCACAGCGAACCTCCTTGGTGATTGTTGTGAGGGAGGTAGAGGGTGAAGAAAGTTTCCAGCAGAGCTTCCGCAACCAGTCTGGAGAAGTTACTCTTTACGTTGCAGGTAGGATGATATTTATAGAGATCGGAGAACTTCTGGATCGGGCCCGTTTACTAACTGCTTGCAAATGGACACATGAAGAGGCGAAGACCCTTGGCTTGCAACCAGAGCCAAAACCATGGGTCGCTAGCGATCCGTAGAGTTAGTTCGCGAGCGAGCCAATTGCTTAGTTCCCTTCTCCCCTTCTTCGTTTAGTTAGCTTGCCAAGAGACATAGCAAGTATGGATCGCTGGGGATCAATATACTAAGAATATTTTTGCTTCTTTCGCTCCTCAAATACCTTAGCGACCCTAAGATGAAGTATGGATCGCTAGCGATCCATAGTGTGTGGATCACTTACAATCCGTGCACTTGAGCTTTTCTAGGCTTTGATGTCTAGCATGCTTTTGTTGCTTTACGTCGAGGTCGTTCATGTAGGCTCGTTGCACGTTGCTCTACCTTGATGCCGATTTACTAGCTGGTTGTATTTAGCTGCTGATTGGACTCAACGAACGTTGGTCCTTTGGTTTAGTCAAACTCAATCGATGCTTTAGTAATATAACTTGGCTCCCTTTAACTTGTTGCCTTAACCCTTTTGGTTGGTTTTCGATCCATTCGGGCTTCATCAAGTCATTCTGTCTTCTCTTAGATCCTGATGGGTATTAAACCCAGATAATAACAATGAAGAACAATCTTGAGAATCTTAAAGGTCGTCATTATGTTCATTTTAAAGGAGGCCGATGGGCTGTTGCTTCTTTTATGGTTGGTAAGTATTTAAAAATATTCATGCTTGTGAATCATCTTTTCTTGAACTCTCTTGTTTATAGAAACCTTCATATGTTGTTGATATGTGAGTTTATAAATGTATGACTGTACCTTACCATTTCACAAGAAGTGAAGAACATATCTAAACCCCATTACTTAATGCATCAATGGTGCCATACAATACAAACATGTACCAGAAGTAATAATGATTCGAACGTGTAGCTGTAACCCCAATCTGCAAATATATCTTAGATTTAAGATTAAATAACACATCATATGTGTTATTTTGAAGTCTCTTATTATATATTATTTACATGCATTGTTATTTATTCTTGTGTGATATTATAAAACCTCGTAGGTTATTCTTTAAATGTAGCTTCATTTATGAATCGTCTAAGTGGACATCAAAGAACTAAAATAAGTAAATTTTATGAAATATATCTTACTATGTTTGTATGTTATTATTTCTCAACATTTTATTATTAGTTAGGAACTTGCTTATGAGGAGAACTTCTAAACTGATTCATGTTTTTCATACAAAGTACGTATATGCTCAAATGTTGGTATGTTACAAGATTTTCATACAAGATATATATATGCTCAAGTGTTGGTATGTTACAAGATTTTTATATAAGATATGTTTTGATGTCGCTATTTGTTATCATATGGTCATTAAAAATGAGTATTAGATGCATTTTATCTTGATAATACATAAAAGCTTCAATTTAAATAGTGAATTTCTCAAGGGATTCAAATAATAACCTACGATTCAACAAATCAGAGTTGGTTGAACTATTCACACATGTTGAATTGCAAGTTGAATCTTGAATCTCTACTTTGTTAAAATCTATATTAGACTTTTTAGAGAATTGTTAAATCAGAATGTAATGACCTATAATTTATGTATCGAATGATCGTAAAATATTGTTACTTAATTCATATGAGATCCTAAGACTCCAAAATTTTGGAAAATGACTCTTAGGGACCCTTTCCACATCTATGATTTTTATTCAAATTCTATCTGACCATTTTAATCTTGAAAAAATTGAATGAACTATATCTTTTGATATGATCCGAGTTAGGGTTTGAAACCAATTCCATTGCATCAGGATGATGGTTTCCATCCCATAAATTGGTCATAATAGGAAAGCGAACTTACTTTTTAAAAGTTATGCCAATTTTAAGTTTTGAATGCTGCCGACCAAACTTAGGCCCAAATGTAGGCCCACTAACTAATTTGGGATTTTCACCTAATTAGGGCTAAGGGACATCTCCAACCATGTTTTCCACTTCCCAATACAATCCCATAGCTCCATTAATCTTAATTTCATCAAAAAGCTTAGCTTAAATCATCATTAGAGGGGTAATTTGCATAGAAGAATTGAAGATTGTAATTTATGGCTGATTTGAATTCATTCTTTGTATAGTCCATTATAGACCTAGAGGAAAGCTGATATATTAAGTATTTGGTGAATGGTTTTTGATCTCTCACTATCTTATGCATGTTCATATAGTGAAATTTGATGTTTTTAACATGGTTTTGATGATAAACATTTTCTAACTTTAATCACACTTTTATACATTCTTACAGTCAAAAGTAAAGAGGTTTAAAATGATTTTTTTAATGGTTTTACAACCCCTTTTGATTATATTTACATGCAAGTGTAACAGTAGATCTAGGTTAGAATTTGTATGATTATCATATTTTGATGAATCACATGTGTGTATGAATGTATATGGATGATACTTAAGATTTGTATGATGTGCTTTGATTTGGTTTGCTAGTACTTTTAGGTAGTTAGGGAAAAGGTTGTTGAATTGGGTTAATCGAAGGCAAAATTTGTCGTAGTTGGACGAAATTTGGAGATCATGCTCTGGAGTAAGGAAGGAGCCTATAATTAAATTTCATCAAAATTTGATTGGAGGGAAGTGGTCGTGACGAGTAGATTCTGGCTGGTAGAAATTAGTTCGATGGAATTAGGCTTCAAGTCGAGCATTGGACTTGCTTGGAGAAAACAGAGGGATGCTTCGAATCAAGCCTTGGGTTTGGAAAGGAGAGAAATTCTAGTGTTCGGAAGCCAAAATTTGGCTAAGGGAAGGACTTGGTATCGAGCACTTTTTAGGAGGATGGAAGGGATCCGATGACCTAGAAGATGGAGCACTAAAGGACAGGGGCTTCATAGAAGTAGAGTGAACAAAATCAACGACGTATTGAATTCTGCATCAAGTAGTTGAGGTCGGTACCAACCTTTGAGTTTTGATCAGGTCAAGGTAAAACTAGAGTGAGGTGAATTAGGTGCTCTTTGAGTTGTGCTGGAGGTGTTCATTTGTTTATTCATCATTTGATGGTGATGTGATAACGTGATGAAGACTGATGGATAAGAAGTAAAGCAATATCGGAGTGCTTCAATGCGATGTCTTTGGAACCGCAATGATGGTAACTCGACAACGAATGGAGTTAGGTTTCGGTAATGGTGGCTCAATGATTGGAGCCGAAGTGATGGTCTAAAGGACGGGTTTAACGAGGAGAGCTCGTGAGTGGAATTGCGATTGTATTCCACTAAGGATATTGGTAGAATGGAATTATGTGTAACGACCTTGGATTTTGGCCCCGTTTATTTTAATAAATGTTTAATCTAATTTAAATAAAATGTAAATTGATCATATTAAAATGCTTATGATTTGGGAATACTGCCAATTTATTTAAATTGTATTTTTTTAAAAGGGAATTGGACTTTGGGAATTTAAAATAAATCTTTTGATAATATTATAATAGAATTTATTTTATATAATCGAATTAAAACACTTTACCTTGTTTACCTCTGATAAATATACATATGAATAATAATGTTTGAAATTTAAATTAACCTCTTCATAATATTTATCTTATACCATTAAATTAAATTACTTTGTCTTGAATGATAATGTTTGAAATTAAAAATCTAATTCTAGTAATATAAAATATAAATGTAAAATATGAATCAAACTTATATGCTTATAATTTAAATAAAATACAAATGAATTATAAAAATGAGAACAAATTTAAATATAACTTATGAATCTAACTCAAATATTAATGGCTAAAATAGAAAATAGAAAATATAAATAGATGATAAAGTTCAATATAAATATAAATATTATATATTAGACAAACACATGTATATAATTTAATAATGGGTAGCTAAACTAAGGATACAAATGAATGTATAAAGATAAAAATATAAGCACTAGTATAAAATAAAATTAGTCAAAATATAAAATATAAACCAGACATACACAATCACATGAGTTATGCAAGCAAAACAAATAATAAGACAATCATATATATATATATATATATATATATATATATATATATACAATCTTCACATGCAAGGTAAATATCAACCTGCAAGAGTACTA
This sequence comes from Allium cepa, assembly GCA_030765085.1. NCBI lineage: Eukaryota > Viridiplantae > Streptophyta > Magnoliopsida > Asparagales > Amaryllidaceae > Allium > Allium cepa. Next base: position 962,604,239 of record CM060931.1, read on the forward strand.
TTGTGTATGGTATGCCTTCAAATATAAGACAAAGGGTTTTTATACAAAACAAATGTCTTTATACTCAAGACATTGACCTGACAAGTATGTATGTAATTATTCAAGCTAGGAAATGTAAACTAGAAGATAATAAACAAGTAACATAATAAAAAAACAAAATATCTTCATAAGCAAAGCTTCTCACACAAGCCATGTTGACATCCATAAGTACAAACCTGCATACAAGAATTCATCCATGGCAAGACATAATTATACTGTGTAAGCCTATGAAGTAACCAAACATGTACTTATTTCTTCACGGCCAACTTTTGTTGTCAATTCAATATTATACAAATCTGTTTACAAAGGTAGGCGCTGACCAGATATTGCCTACCCTATTCAACTATTATTTTCTATATATTTGTCTGCATCTTTATTTAGTTGGTTCAGTCAAAAATAATTAGCAAACCTGAGACAACCACAGAAAAGAAAAAAAAGGGCAAGTTCAAAAAAATTTAGTTCAACAGCAAAAAAACAGATTCAAAGTCTGCAGTTTCAAACTTTAGTTTCAAGCAACTACGCTTCAAAAAACATTCATGCTTACTGATTCACAAGAATATATAGGTGAGTAAACTATTTATTTCTAAATCTTTAGTTGATAATTGTTCATTTAAACCTAGTGTTTGCTATCTACTGTAATTTGTGATCCTGAGATGCTCCTGTATCTTTAACAATTTCTGAGTGAATATACCTATACATCTTTACATGAATGCAAAGTTTAGAATTGGGTAGGTTGTTTAAATTTAAATCATCACTTGAAGATGAACTACAGCTTGTCAGAGAAATATAACAACAGAATATACAGGTTCAAGAAAAATAAATCAATAACTAAAATTTGAATATTTTAAAATTGTAAATTTGATTTCATGTATTGGTTTAGCATACAAAGTTAGGATTTTTGAAATAGAAATGATGATTTTTTAGATTAGTATTGAAGGTACAGATTGAATATGTATAAAAGCTGCACTTTTGTCAATACCCAATGATCTGATTAATTTTAATTACTGAAATTTGGTATGGTACAAGCTTAATGATGTATTTATATAGGAAAAATGCTAGTTAAATTTTACAATGCAATAATTGGACGAATGAAGCTAAGATAGGGTTTTAGTTCGTGATTTTACTGTTCTCTGTAAATCATCCTTTTCGTCGTCATAGTGTGATCGAGCTCCACGCGCTTCGAGGAGGAGGTTGTCGAGGGACAGGACGTGGCGCAGGCGAAGGGGTTCTGCTTCCGGTGGTTGGGGTTGGTGGATTTTAGCGACTTTAGGTTGAATGTTCGAGCTTGGGTTCAAGTTTTCAGGTGATATTTTGATTTTGTCCTCATCTCTAATTTCTAGGTTTCGATCTTGGGTGAGGAGCGAAATTGTGGTTTATGGGCGCTGGCGAGGGCCGCTGGAGGTTCGGCTAACCACCGTGCACATGCACGGTGGCGATGGAGGTGGGGTTTTGCATTTCGGTCGACGTGAAGGTGCTTCGTGTCGTGTTCAGGTTTTCTTCGGTAGTTGCCTCGAGTCGATTGCAAGCCAGATGGTTGAATACCTGATGTTCATTTATATGTAAACGTTTAACAAACTTACAGAAAGAAAAAAAAAGAGGGGAGAAGAAGAAGGATGCGTTCAGGGGCCGCTCGGGGAATCTAGGGGAAAAACTCGAAGTAGCGCACGGGTTTTAGCAGGGAGGGACTCGGGATCGTTGTATTCAAGCTGCTGATAAAAATAAAAATAAAAATATAGGTGAAATGTTTAACAAAATTCAGTAAACGTTGACACAAGTTTAGTTATGTAATTAATGTTTTACAATGTTTCAACCTCTTAGACTTTATTTTAATTAAGTAATTAAAAATTAAGTATAAGGTTATCTAATAATTAAGTTTGAAGTTAATATTATAGTTGGTCTTCAAAAATTTAAAGGAAGACTTTTAAATGTTTAATTAAGTTGAACATTTAATATATATAAATTATTTTAGAAAGAAATTAAGAACAATTATTCTTAAATTGTAATTAGTAATAGATTATAAATAATTGATAAAATTGTAATTAACTATTTAAGTTAATTTATGAATGATTAGTAGTAATTAATCGAGTAATTTAAGTAAGAATAAATAAAGGGTTAAGGAAGTAATTAGCAGTTAATAAATAGGTAATTAAGTTGATTAATAATTAAGGTTATTAATTAAATGGTTAATTAAAGTAAATAATTGAGTTAAGAAATAATTAAGTAATTGATAGTGTGAAATAAAATAAGTATGTAATTAAGACTAAATGATTAATTAAGAAATCATTAATTAAACTATTTGAAATGAAATAGGTAATTATTAGTTAATTAATGATTAATTAAATAGAGTTAAGTGATTAACTCTCAGGTAATTAATTCTAAACAGAATTAATTACAAATAAGACTTAAAGATGACTGCTTATGGATTGTATGAGTAGAATATCTGTTTGTGATATATATTGATGATGTTCTGTGATGCTCTGTGATATGTTATGTTATATCTATGATGCTTGTATATGTTTTATCTGTGATAAATGCTATGTTAATTCAATCGTTGAATTTAAATTATTTTAACTGTTAAGTTAATTAGACAACTTGGCCCTTAAAATGGCGTTTGGATTCGATGAGATCGAGATCAGAAGAATCAAATTTGATTCTCCGAAAACCACATCGATCCAATTTAAACGTTAGGTCGTGAATTCTGAAATGAAGATCGAAATGGTGTTTTCAAAATGCAAGGGTTATCGTCGTTGACTCTGAGGGTGATTCCAAAATGAGTGTAACGAGATAATGCCTTCGGTATCGTTCGAACCCGGAACGAACTTGTATGGATTGAATGCTTTCAGCACATCGTCAGGCGGGTGATGAGCATTCTAAGGAATATGTTCTGTAAAGGTAATCGCAGCCTCAAGCCTCATCAACCGAGAATGGCTAAAACAGGGGAGATGCAGCAAGGTTAGGTGGGTCATGCCCAAGCAGGACAAGATTTTCCCCTGTCTAGATGTCCCTTTTTATTCGGCTTAATGAGCGATTGGTTGCGCCAACTGCGGGGGTTATCTTGTTCGGGACTGTTCAGTAAGGAATGGTTCCGGCCTTGTGTTGTAGGGGGTCGAGAGTGATCCTCGGTACGGTGATCTAGGCCCCGTACTGTGACGGGCGGTACCCCAGTAGCCCTGCCATTGATGGAAATCCATTTTCCCTACGAGACCCTACGGTTCTGATTTGTATTACCCACTTTTGTGGCTAGTAGCTGGAATTTAATCATGTAACAATTTCAGCTATTTTCTATTTACTTGAAAACCCTAGACACTATTATAATATCACTGGATTTCCTATGAAATGTTTTGGTTAGCGTAAGGTAAAAACTTACCCGTATTTATTTGTGGGCAGTCATACGTGATACCTTTATTTTCAAATGTTTTCAGAGTTAAACAACTTTATACCGTTTACTCATACCAGACCCATGTCTGACCCGGAGTTTATATTTTGTTTTTCATAAACTCTTGGGTATTCAAATTTTTATGAGTAGCCAAGTGATAGGTTTTGGACTTTGATTTCTGGAGGAGCTTGGAGCAGGAGTTTCCAGACGTATGTAGCTATTTATCTAGTTCCGCTGTGTTAGTTGATGTATACTGTACCTCTGATGTATATAGTGATAAATGTATGTATAACAGTTATATGTATTGATATTGTATAGCTCTGATATATGTAAAACTATGAAATATTTATGTGATATATTATATTTTGTTCCGTTCCGCTGTGAGATTCTGATGTTGTTGTTTCTTTCTTTTCTTTCTCTTCTATTTCTATCCCTTTCTTTCTTTATGATGATACGTCTTTCTGGTAGTAGAACGACGGGTCGTCACGTTATGACTATGCTTTATTAAGAAGGCATGTGCGAAGGGATCATAGACACTTGGAGGTTTCTTGTGCGCTTATGTAGAGAGGCTACACGGGGACGCTCATCTAGAATAAGATCATATCTAGATCTTATGACGATGGATTACCCTAGACCCTATTACTATGGGTCTATATTCTGGCCTTACAAAGTATGATGGATTGAGCATCATGGAACTGAGATCTGATTTGGTATTTGGCTTATGATCGTGCTACCATACGAGTCGTCTTATATCCAAGCATGATGAGTGATAGTGTGGAATGCTTAATGAATGTTATGTTTTCTCTGATTTTCCCCTATAGTTTATCCCCATAGTCTATCACTCTTGGGGTGTCACTAATATAGGTATTTAGGATGCGGATACCTGGACACTCGATAATATACTTAGGACATAGTATATTTTGATGATGATAGTGGAGTATCATATTATAAATGTTATGTGCTAATTCTTTGGATGCAGGGACATGTGAGGTATGACTCGTATACCTTTTATTCCTCACCATATCGACTTGTATAGTATTTTAAGGTTCATTTATCACTCACTGAAGACTATCGTCTGGCTTGAGGTTTTATGCTTTGCTTTTAATTGTCTCAGGTACTCTTAAATGAGTAGACAACATAATAGGTATAGATGAGAAGCAGTAGCTGTGCAGAGGATGAGATGAATGGAGCTTTCTCATATTGCATATGGATATTATGCTTATTCCACTGTGTAATACGATAGAGCCTAGATAGTGCTTGCTTTACTATTATGAGATAGTTTATCTGAGTTTATTTCTGCCCTATATAAACTATACTGCTATATTGTATAACTTTGTGGATCTGTACACCGATATTTGGTTATTTTATACTTGTGATATATATTATATTTTATTCCATGCTCTATGAGATATATGATAGGTTTTTGATGTATTTTTGCTTTTGACCATTGACAGTCGTCCTACATCGATCGAGCATGTCAGTAGTGCACTATTTAATTATATTGAGTGTCGGTGGTATAGGACGGTCATCGCATAAAATGTAAATCATGAAATTTCTTTTCATAGAATTCTGATTTGGGTTTTTTAATCATTGTACAATTGTCTGCTACCTAAACATATGTCATAAGCTGGGAAAAACTAAATGACTCAACTATTCATTAGTTTTAAAAGCATTTCCTTTTTTTCCCTCTTTAGTTAATAATCTAGTTTATGCTAAAACATCTATGTGGATTCCATTAGCTATATTAAATAGTACATTGGAACTATAGTCCAAGTTGTCATCTTTCAGATAGCTTTAGAGCTAAGAATCATGAAAACATGAAGCATCATTCATATTAAAATTTTGAATGGGTGAATCCGTTGAGTTTCCAGAATTGTGAACTTTTACATCCATCATATCACATGCTATTTGAGATTCCACTAAACATGAATTTTTATCAAAATCTTTTTCAGGTGCATCACACGTAGTTATAGGATAACTAACTGAAGTACAGTTGGATACTATAATTTTCGAAAGCAAAGACATTGAATCTGGAAGATGGAGGAATAATGCAGATGAGGAACATGGATCCGTAGCATGGACTTTTTGGACATTACCCGCTGCAAAGCTATTCTCAAGAAGACCTTAAGGAACTACGCTTGCTTGAAGGCTGGTAGAAGTATAGCGATATACTGCAATAATAGCAGTTATCACATCAACGTATTGGAGAGTAAGCCTCGTGATGCTATGCATATTGTTGATACTAATTTTGAAGTCAACTTTTCACCTCCTCATGGTTTTGAATGGCCCCATAGCAAATAAAAATCAGCTGGTTTGAATGAAACTAAGTGCAATACTTCTAAAGGCAATGGAAAGCGTTGTGGCATCTTTATTTGAATATTATATGCAAAGTGAATGCTATGTTGTATGCCAGATGTCATAGTTTGAATCGATGAATTTTCTATATTTCAATTTCTGAAATTTTAATTCTATATAGTGAGTTTTAGGATAAAGTTGTTGGTTGAAAATAATTGGAATGTCCATTTAATTTTTTTTGACATACTTCGCGACATGTCAAAAAGTTGTAAAAAATACTATATGATAGTTAAAAATGTTATAAAACACATTTTCTAACATCTAAAAACAGTTGTAGCTGTAGCCATTACAATGTGTTTTGCAACAACTAAAAAAGTTGTAAAAGATGTCGACCCTGTTACAACTTGACTTAATATTACATTTACAAAAAAGTTGTGAAATCCATATTTCAAATTTTTATTGATGTTTTAATTGGGTATGTTAGTTGTTGTACATACAATGCCTCAAATGGTGCTATTCTAATACTTGCTTCATAACAGTTATTGGGACGCCCCACCTTGAGACCCACATTAAGAAAGAGTATTACTGGTTAATACTATCTGCTAATGCAAAGAATAAGGCTGGATAGGAGCAACCATCTATAGTTTTGTCTTAAATATCTATTGAATACGTCAACAATGCCATTTTTTTCAAGTGAATCGACATATTCAATAAATACTTAATACAAAGCCATAGGTGACTATAGGATCTATCACAACAAAATACAACAACTTGAATGCAAAACACATCACAAAACAGTAGATCATCACACACACACACACACACACACATACATATACAGATACATCACATAGTATACAAAATGATACATGTCAACCACAATATACAAGCGAGTCAAAAGAATGTACATATCAAAGTAGCAGACATAAAATGGACTACACAAAAAGCTATAACAAAAAGGGCTAGCAGAATAGAGTCCATGCAGAAGCAGAATAGGCTAAGTCCAAATGTACCTAACCTGAAACACCTTGGTCTGACCCGCATATAAAATACACGGGTTAGTCTAGCTAAACAAATCAGTTAATAAGGATAAGCGATAATATGAGCATAAGGATAATGTGATAATATTCTGAAGTGAGAAGAGACAATTAAAGTGTATGATTACATCAAGTGATAATATGGTATCACTACATAAACATATAATCTCAAAAGAGATAATATAACCTACAAAACGCTAAAAGTAGCAAGCCTCGTATCATCAACATTCATAGAACATCGAATATGGTTTAGGGGAAAACCTAAACCCGCCATCTTGGAAAACCCAAAACATGCATAATAAGATCCCATCTCAAACATGCCATATGGAAAATATATCTCCAAAGAGGAGAATAAAATCTCAAATAAACGCCAAAAGGCAAATCTCATACAATGTCGCCAAAAGGCAAATCTCAAATAATGCCATTGTAGGCAATTCAAATCTCAAAAATAGAACTTCCAAGAGTTCAAGTTGCTAAAAGGTAATCGCCACAAATATATATCGAATGGTTCAAAGGACCAATTCCGAAAAGGGGTGATGTACTAGGAAAAATAGTCAAAGAAACAATCTCAAAATTGTTTGTACGTGCATGTGGTCGAAGCCTTGCCAAGTACTGTTATCTCAATAGGTACCTCGTTTGAAGGCAAAATGTCACAATGAATAATACGTCGCAATGGAAAATACGCCGCAATGGCAAATGTGTCACAAACTCTCAAATAGGAACCCGAATAGTGTTAACGTGCGTCCCATACCACACGCTCATACTAAACAGTTTACAAACCGTTAGTAAATTTCACACTCTAAGCAGTAAAAAGTTTACCTCATCTCATCTGTAAACTCGACCTAAAGGTCCAAACGATCAAACAGACAAGTAAGAAATTAACCTATAAGATAAATGCATGTGTCTCATACCTGTGTTTTACCAAACCTTTTAATTCTCCTTTTCATTCATTCGAATAGTGCAAAAATGTGTATTTTATATGAAATAATTTATTTGAGAAAACAAGCTTTTAAAACCATTTTTCGAAATCAATTTTGAAGACAATATTTAAAAATTCCCTTCTAAAAGAGAATAAATAGATTTCTTAGCTTAAAATAATTTAAAAATACTACATAACAATTATTTTAAATGCCAATTTATTTTAAAAATTATTTCAAAATTGTTTGGAAAAATCTGTGCTCGAAATCAAAGAAATCGCTAAAAACCGTCATTCAAATTCAATTCAAATTCAATTTAAATTCAATCCAAATTTGAATTTCAAATTCATTAAAACTTGGCTAGCCTATTGATAGGCATCATAGCCCTCAAAACATTTAAAAAATATCACAAAAACATGAAGTAAAAGTCAAAAGTCGGACGGAAAAAGAACATAAAAACGCATAGGAAAAATAATACCCAAGTCTGAAATCTTCTCTAGGTTCAACTTTCGGACATGAACATAACCGGAGAATCACTAGACAAGACACAAGTGTACAGAAAAGAAAATCTCAACAATGCAGTTCACATATGTATATAGTGAATGCAACCAGAGCACCTAAAGTTCAACCAAACAAGGATGAAGCAAACAGCAATATGCATATGGTCAAGTACAAGTCCAGATACATTGAACAAGATGATTTGCGTCAAAGTACACGACTCAATGCAAATATGGAACATACTCAAGGAAAACCATGAAACAGTGGTAATTTCAAACCACATAGTGCAACAAATATATATATATATATATATATATATATATATATATATGTATGTAGTAATAATATGGGATGCAATGAAGCATATGGACCTGTACCCGATGCGAACCAAAACTTAATATAGTGAACTACAATGAACAAGACAAACAAAACTGTGCAGCAATAATTTTACTCACAAATCACACATGTATACATACATACTTATATATGTATACATAGAACCATTTGCAGTGAATTTCAAATTGATCAAGCTTTAAAAGTCAGCAAGTAACAGAGCATTTAACAATTACAACAAAGTCAAGGTCGAGATAAAAATCAATCAAATGATTAAATGTTCCAAGTCGAACAATTTTCCAGGTAGCTGTTTCAAATAAAAACAATGTCGTAGGGGATTTCAAACCGAATTCAGTTACAAAAATCAGGGTAACCATGCTTCAAACAAAATCAAAGTGCTGAATTCACAGAGAAAAATTCAAGTGGCCAAGCATAGAAAATTGAATAATTCAAAGTCGTGGGTAAAAAAATTTCAAACATACACACACACACACACACATATATATATATACATATGATAAATTGAACAAGTGGTAGAATCCATATAATGCCGAAGTCAAAGGGAATAAAGAATGGAACTAAAGTCAAGTTTTAATCGAAGCCATGGTGACCAAGAAAAAAAATCAAACAAGCCAAAATCAAAGCCATGATAATCAAGCAAAAGTGTATACGAAATTGAACTAGTTAGGATGAATCACATGTATTCGAACAGAATCAAACGGCCAAGCTAAAATTATCAGACGAATTCAAACAATATATTCGATAAAAAATTTAGGGTTTTCAACCCTATAAAATTCATTAACATCATCGGCATATAGAGGCAATCGAGTTCAAGCATATCAACGAGAATAACATAGCAAATTACATATTAGATTTTTTTCGAATCGAACTCGATGAATTGAGCAGTCGTTTGCGAATCAAAGTGATAAATTGACTGACGAAGCAAACTTTAGATAATTCATCATTCATTCAATCAATAAATAAAGTCGATGTCTTCAAAATCACGAAAACTAAAGTTTTGAAAGAGGAACGAACGAAGGCAAAAAGGAATTGGCCAACGTTTTTACTCAGAGAAAAAGGCGGATTCATTTTTTAACTTTTAAATTGGGGCGCTTATATTTTTTAAAAATAGGGTTTTGTGTTTAAATTGTTTTTAAATTTGTATTTCTCTTTTTAAAATTTTGTAATTTTCTAGTCGTGCGATTAGGGGACGAATTATGGTGGTGTAGTTCGAGAATTTGCAACTCAGTGGTTGAGCTGTGGCAGGGTTTTGAGCATAGAGTTAGGTTAGTCGATAGCGGGTGTCATGAGTTTATGTGTGTAAGCGTCGGACTTATTAATTTCTAGTAGATACCTTAGAGGCAGCACACAGGCAGGTTTTTGCCGAAGCTGAGTAAATCTGTGTTGTTCTATTTCTTCTTTTAATATTCTGCTATTATCTGCGTTGCTATTATTCTGCTATTATATGTGCTACAATTATTTCATATACTTTCGCATTAAATTTTTATAATTATTAGTATCACCCTATTCACCCCTCCCCTCTGGGATAAAATCGATCCTACAAGTGGTATCAGAGGTAGGAACAAAAGCCAATTTTTTTCTTTAAAAATTTGATTTTCGTTTTAAGTTTGAACTTCTGAAATGGCTTCTTTTAACAATTCTTTTGCTGAGGGTCAGTCCATTTGTTAGAACACCAATGTTCAATGATGAATATGCTTATTGGAAAAATAGAATGAAATTTGTTTTGAAAAGCATCGGTGCTCGGAATATTGTTAAGACAGGTTATAGAACACCAACTATAGTGGTAGATAATCAGGAAATAGATAAACCGATGGATCAATGGATAGATCTTGAAAATAAACTACAGAATGCTAATGCTGAAGCTATGAATTCTATTATTTGTTCATTAGATCAAATCGAATTGAATCGTGTCTCACATTGTCTTACTATGCAGGAAATATGGCACACACTTGAAGTGACTCACGAAGGAACATCTCAAGTCAAGGAATCTCGCCTTGCCATGCTCAGTAGCGAATACGAGAATTTCACAATGGATAAGGAAGAAAATGTGAAAGAGATGTATGGAAGACCTTCCAATATCGTATACAAATCAAAAGCTCTCGGAAAATCATACATAGAGTTGGAAATAGTTCTAAAAATCCTTAGAGTCCTTCCACAAAATTTTAAAGCAAAAAATTACTGCCATTTATGAATCAAAGGATTTGAAATAAATCAAAGTCAAAGAACTCATCAGAAATCTCACCACTTATGAGCTAGAAATGAAATTCAAGGAAGAGCGTGAAAGAGGCGATACCCAAAAGAAATCGATAAATCTCAAAGGAACAAAAAAATGATGATGATGATGGAGCAGCTGAACTGGCACTGTTAATGAAGAAATTCGAAAAGTGGAACCATAAATACAGAAATCCAGCCCTAAATCAACAATTGAAAAGCAGAATAGCCAAAGTACTAGACAACTCAGAGGAGCAAGAGATCAGTTCTCACAAATGCAATAAACTCGGTCATATCAATCCCAATTGTCCTTAGAATCGACTCAGCCATGGAAAGAAACATAAAAGGAGAAGTTTCACAGCCACTTGGGGTGGAACTAATGAAGATAATAAAAGCACTAGCAATGAGAGTGAAAAAATAGATTTGTGCCTTCGAGGTGATATAATTGATAGTGATGATGATGAGCTAGACGAGGTATCAAAACTCACTCACTCAGAATTGCCGATTATTTTCACGAAATAAATGGCTGTTTCGAACGACTTAGGGAGAAATACGCTAAAATTGAATCATAAAGAGATACTTTGATAGATTTAAATAAAAAGCTTGATCAATTAGTTAAAAACTATCAAACCAACAGCCCTAAGTGTGATAAGTGTCAATCACTTGAAGAAGAGATTAAAAAATCAGAACTTAAAATTAAATCATTCGAAAATGAAATTCTGATTTTGAAAAAGTGAAAATACGAGGAGAGGAAATTCTATTAAAAAGTGCACATAATTATTGAATGAAAATGAATCTCTCAAAACACAAGTCCAACAATTTTCTACAACTTTAGAAAAATTTTCCAAAGGAGAAAAATCACTAAATATGTTATTACAATCCTGTTAGACAAGGACTTGGGTATAATCAATCTAAACGTATTAGAGGTAAAATTAATCAAGTCAATTTCAAGTGCGCAATTTGTAGAAAAATTGGACATAATCAAAACAATTGTTGGTATAGACCCAAAAACCTAAAAACCATACTAATTTGGGTTCCAAAAGCCACGAATATAAAGTCCCTTAAAATTAAACAAATCTTGGTGCCAAAAGGAACAAATATAAATAGTCTTGGGTCTACTCAAGCATATTTTCAAAATCATTTTCCACTACCAACCATGGACTTATAAAAACAAATAGGTCACAAAAATCCTTTCTCGTATAGGTGTAGTGGCAGGTTAAGGGACAGCAATAGTATTACCTGGATTCTGGCTGTTCCAGGCACACGATATGCGACAAATCAAAGCTCCTTAGCCTTATATAAAGGTGACAGAATCACAATGGGCAATAACGAAAAATTATTGCAAAGGTAAAATAGGTAGCGGTATAATTATCTTGAACGATTTATTAAATGTGATAATCTACACCATAATCTGAATTAAATCTGCCAGTTATGTGATAGTGAATGTTGATAATTATTCTGACTTATTCAAAATTATTGGTCAATTATCTTTTTATGCAGAGAACACTACATGTATCTCTAGAATCTTTGAACTAGTTCATATAGATTTGTTTGGACTAATGATTATGTTTTATTAATTGATGATTACTTAAGATATTCGTGGATATACTTGGTTATTTTACCGCTGACACTATGTTCACTGTTTGTTCATTTGCATGGATTCAACTCAATTTCATTTAAAAGCTGTTAAAAATGATTTTAAGGTATTTTGTTACATACTTCACGGTCTGGTATATAACATCCAAATAATGATAATCTTAAGTCTAAGAGAAATCCAGATGCACTAGTAATCTAGTTAGTAGAAAAATTACTAGTGGAACGTGATCTATGTTGAGATATTCAGTAGTTGCATCAGTTTCAAAGAAAATATCTGCATATTTTTCATTTCAACTAGTTTTTAATTAGCAGAAATTTCTCTTATAAAACCACTTTCAGAAAATAGTTTTTGTTGACCTTGTTTCGGATTAGTCATTTTAATTATTCTTGGATTTGATCTTAAATGACTACATCAACTAATCTGATTCCCTACTGATTACCGAAAAGATAACTAGTGATTGAAAAAGTGATGAGTGTTGATATTAATCATATGTTATAACTTGAGACAGTATATTTAGTAAATTTCTTTAAAAAATTAAACAAGATTTATAATAATTTTTTATGGGTAAAAATTTCCATGATCATCTCTATTTCTATAATATTTCTATACCATCACCCATCAAAATCCAATATAGTATGTCAATATGTGGTATTTTAAGCGAGAAATTATTCATTTTAATATATTTTTAGCAATAAAAACATCCAAAGTATTCACTCTCATTTAAAATTCCTCACGGTTATGCATGGTGAATTACTTGGAATTTTTGATTATTTGCTTTCATGCTCATTTAAAAGTCCTCATGATTATGCATGTATGGAACGCATATCAAAATTGATAATTAAATAGACAAGTTGACTCTAATCCTATTTAAAAGTCCTCACGGTTATGCGTGGTTAGAAGATACTTGAATTTATTTTTTTAATAAAAATTTAGAATACTACTAATCTCATTTAAAATTCCTAACGGTTATGCATGGTTAGTAGATATTCAAATTCCTCATATAAATATACGTGAAATAGACACAACTATATGGTTTTGCATCATTCCTATCATTCTAAAGTGGAATATGTGCCTAACAGAGTATTTATGATTTTTGTTTGATTTTTTTTGAAATTTAATATTTATACTCGATTGGGTTTTAATGTCTATCACTTTATCACTATTTTTCTAGCACTAGTACTCTTTTGCTGATAACAAAAGGGGGAGAGAAAAGTTAATATTTTAAAAATAGAGGTCAAATATTTTATTTTTTATTTTCCATTTGCATCTAGGTTCATTTGCATATTTTATTTATTTTCATGGATATCTGAAGGGGGAGCTTTGTGTAGAGAGGGAGCATTCAAATAGGGGGAGCAAATTGAATGATCAAATAAATTTAATAAATTTAAAATCTTAAATATATGTTTGTTATCATCAAAAGGAGAGATTGTTGAATATGCTAATATATGATTTTTGTTTGATGATAATAAACATATATATATATATATATATATATATATATATTTAAATGTATTTGTTATTGTACTATTTTATTTTTCACATAATTAAATAAATATTTGCTGAATAAATAAATAACATAGAATTTAAATTCAAACAAATATTTTATTACAATTTTTAATGGTATAAATTTGAGCTCTCACTATATATATATATATATATACACAATTTTTGATTACAATAAAATTTCAATTACAATACATTTCAATTTACATAACGTCCTCACTACATATCACTCGTTCACTCATATCTGATCTTCAACTGTACTCCAATTCGAATTCGGCATCTGAGTTATCTGTAAAATACACACTGACACAGTAAAAGTGAAAAAGAAATATTTGTGTTGTGTAAAATAAATTGTGTATTTTAAAAAAAATATTATTTGCTTCGATTCTTTAGGATGTTCGTCATCATCTAATTTTGAATTCATCTTACAAGAACAATTTGTGACATGCACAGTGTTTCACTGTACATGCCACAAGGCCGTGCACACCAATATACACTTGACAAAACTACAGGTACAAGTGAGCACAAGGTCAAACCTGAACCAAGCCTGGATTCAACTCGGGTGCAATACACGTACATCACTAAATTGTCGAGTACAACAACACTAGTTTCTAAAATCAATACAGTAAAGACCAAACTCAAATCAACAATGAATTGATCCGAAGCAACCAAGGTCAGCCCAGAAACAAGAACATGCATAAGCACATGCATCATGAAACAAAGAACAGACCCAACATTTCAGAAATACTACAAGAAAATGCAACACTGACATATATATGCTATGCATAAAAAATTTCATGTGGAACTAGTCAGCATGAATCACATGTATTCAACCAGTCAGGAAATAGTCAAAATGAAAGCCTTGATAATTAACCAAACGTATATATGAAATTGAACCAGTCATGATGAATAACATGTATTCGACCAAAATCAAACGGCCAAGCTAAAATTATCAGACGAATCAAACACAATATATTCGGTCGAAAATTTAGGGCTTCCAACCCTATGAAATTCGTTAACATCAACGGCATATGGAAGAAATCGAGTTCAAGCATATCAATGAGAATGACAAAGCAAATTGCATACCAGATTTTTTCAAATTGAACTCGAAGAATTGAAGCAGCCATTTGCGAATCAAAGTGATAAATTGACCGACGAAGCAAACTGTAGATCATTCGTAATTTAATCAACAATTAAAGTCGGCGTCTTCAAATCACGAAGCCCTAAAGTTTTGAAAGAGGAACGAACGAAGGCAAAAAGGAATCGGCCAACATTTTTACTCGGAGAAAAAGCAAAAAGGGGGATTCATTTTTTAACTTTTAAATGGGCCGGATCAAATAGCTTAGGGCTTATATTTTTAAAAAATAGGGTTTTGTGTTTAAACTGTTTTTAATTTGTATTTCACTTTTTAAACTTTTGTAATTTTCCAGTCGTGTGACTAGGGGACGAACTACGGTGGTGTAGTTTGAGAATTCGCAACTCAGTGGTTAAGTTGTGGTAGGGTTTTGAGTGTTGAGCTAGGTTAGTCGATAGCGGATGTCGTGAGTTTATGTGTGTAAGCGTCTGACTACTTAATTTCTAGAAGAAACCTTGAGGGCAGCACATATGCAGGGTTTTTGTGGAAGCTGGGTAAATCTATGTTATTCTATTTCTTCTTTTAATATTCTGCTATTATCTGTTTTGCTATTATTCTGCTATTATCTATGCTGCAATTATTTTATATACCTCCGTATTAAATTTTTATAATTATTAGTATCACCCTATTCACCCCCCTCTAGGGTGGAATCGATCCTACATTTAGGAACCGCTCGTGTTTGGAATCACCCGGCACTCGCCCCGATCCAATAGGTTAGAGTCAAAGTGCTAGAGCTCCATTCGAAAAATATGAGCAACACCTATGTGATAAGATAATAATTTTATTCTTTTATGGAGCAAAACTCGAACCCGGGTCTATAGTTTAGAAAGCAAGTGCTTTAACCAATTGAGCTGATTCAACTTTCATTTTAAACATGGGTCAGTCGACTAACTTGGTATATTAGTCGACTGAACCTAAGGGTTTTTGCATTATCTTCTTCCTGGATAAAAATCCCTGTAATTCAGTCGACTAAATCACTTAGTTCGGTCGATTGAACATTGCAACAACCATTTTTTAGTTGAAATTTTTAAAGGGGTCTTCTCCTCCATGAAGAGACAGTTTCCTCCAATATTGGCTACACGCTTCGATAAGTTATCATGCTTCACTAATAGTTGCAACTGCTCATTCTGTATATAGAGCAATCTCTATTCTTTAATTCACAACCATTCATGCTCTCCAATCTCTAATATTTGTTCGAATTCTCTTGCATTCAAAAGATTTACATTGCTTTCAAATTTGATCACTTGCACGTTCAAGTATACTTCTCTTGTGGTCAAATCATTTCCAATTCTTCATGAATACACTTCATACCACTAAGAAGAAAATTATAGGAAGGTTGTACTTATCGACTTATTCGTGCTATACTAGGGCATATTAAGTTACAAACTTCTTTACTACTTTTGAAGTTGAAGTCATGTTCTGCTGCTCAGGCAACAGTGTTGAGGTCTCATTCAGCTCTTCGGGCAAGTGTATTGAAATACTATTCTGCTACTCAGGTGCCTATTCCTTCGACAAAGTGATGGTGTTGTTTAAATCCAAAAGGAGTTTGAGACTGGACGTAAAATGGGAAATTCGAACCTTCATAAAAATCTCTTGTGTGATCGTTTTTTACTTTCTTTACTTTATTCCGCTGCTTATTTACTGGTAGTTAGATATAATAGCTTTATTGATATACAATTCGCAGTTTTAGTAGAATATCTCATATTACTTGATCCATAGCGACTTTCACTTCATATATGCCAAGTTGGTCAATGGAGGGTCGGTAATGGCAGTAGGGTTGAGGTGTGGTAGAATGATGGTAATGTTATGGATGATGATGGATGTTAAATGGATCGTAGGAAGGATAAGATTGAGTGTGACACATGTTTTGATACGGCATATAACCATACTCGTGTTGTGGTAGAAGGATTTTTTATTGGTTATGAAGATAGTCGTTGCGATAATCGATGCAAGGGTATGATAGATTCAATGGTGATTGAGAAGTGGTATTTGTTTTTTTTGCTTGCTATATTTTTGGCTTATTCTTTTGCCTAAAGAAGACATGGTTCTCTAGTAGAGAGGAAGGAGGTGAAGAAGTTCAGTGTGGGGAGATGAAGAAGGGATGTTATGTGTCGGTTAGGGAAGGAAAATGGTTGTTGGAAACTAGCTGTTGGGGTGAATGTTGGCATGAACTTAAATGGAAAAGTCTTCACCCTTTTAAATATAAAACAGAAAAGTCTTCACCGTTTGATTTAAAATAACAGTGTCTTTCCATGTTATATTTAAAAAGGCAAAAGGGGTGAACGTTGGCATGAATTAAAATGACAAAGTCTTCACCATTTTAAATATAAAACGGCAAAATCTTTACCGTTTGATTTAGAACAACAAAATCTTTGCCATTTTATATTTAAAATGGTAAAGGCTTTGTCGTTTTAACTACCAGCCCTTTGTTTAATTCACCAACCACCGAAATGAATAAAACTAGTCATGATTAAATGAACAAGTCATATCTGGTTACATGATAATTAGTTCAATTCACATTTCTACTAAATAAGTCGTTGTTGGTTGTGCTTTTAGACATAAATAAAAATTCAACACGTACAAAGTCAGCACCATTAGTTATTTAACTATCCTGTGTACTAATTCTTAACAGCAACATGCTATTCTTATATCTTATGATAGAAAATAAAAAATAAATTGAGAAAGAAAGAAGTTTTATCAGAAAAAATATAAAAGCCATCCTCAAACTCGAGTTTGATTTTAGAAAAGCAGACATTTGGAATGATCAACATCCCTCAAAACTTGCATCCTACCAAATTGACATTAGCAATTTTATTCAAACTTATCAATTAAATAACAATTAAGCTAATTAAAAAAAAACCTCATTAACTCACATGTTTATTTCCTTAGGCAGTCAAAATCGACTCGAGACTTTAAATATTAGAGCTGAGAGGTAAATGCGTTGGATATTGCAGTTGGTAAAGTAGGATGCGGAGGTAGCAATATTGTGGAGGCGGCAACATCACTGTAGGGTCTGTGGACGACATATACGATAGAGGTCTAGCATTGATCGTCCAACGTGGATTTTGAATTGAGGACTAGGGTGAATTTGGAAACGAGTATATTTTGCATTTGCGTATTGAAATTAGGGCCACACATATTCATCTTATATGAAGTTCTACTTGTGTCAATTAGACCAGTGGACCTGATCCGACCCAATGGTCTCGGTTATATATGGACCGAGCTTTGTCTGGTTTAAATTATACATTTTAAAACCTAGATCCGACCTGATCCAACATGAAGATTGGTTCAATTCGGTTCGGGTATGTTTGGCCCCATTTGAATAATAACACTTACAATATATATAGTTTTATGTTTTCGGCCAAGTTTTGGAGTTGGTTTTGATCGAGTCTGAATAATATTTTCCATCACCTAAACTCAACCCGAGACTTATTGGATTCGGATGGGATTCGATTTAGATTTATGGGTCTCTATTCTAATTTTCAGCCATACTTTAACAATAAAAAAAATTTGAAGGAAAGAGGCAGGAATTTCATACGCTCGGTGCCAGTTTACACTTAAGTGGGGGATTGGTAACTCCGTACGCCTACCTCACTCACTATTTCTTAACATAGGAAAAGTGTAGAAATTTCTATGTCCAACCTAAGTCTACCGAATCAAAGTGTAGATTGTGAATAAGGTTTAGGTAGGTGTAGGTAATTTCTACCTCTTCTTCACGCATCTTTTACAACCTGACCCATGCACTCGGGAAAAATGATATCCGTATTTTAGTGTTTTTTAGTATCTATATTAGGATGCTTGAGAAACTTAATGGATAAAGCCGGTTAGAGCCAAAGTGCAATAGCAAATAGAAATTCTCAAACAATGACCTTTTTTTTCTCTGAATCAAATTATGGTCTAACATTAGGCTTCGCATATTGGGGAACGAAAAGATTGTCTGCCTTGAATTTTAGTTATAGGCGAAGGCCTAGTTAAGTAAGGAAGCGTTAGGTTGGATCAGGTTTTAACATTTGGGCTTAGCTCGTCTATTTTATTCGCTACATAGATACTGTAGCATACTGTAGTTAGCAAAGGAAGCTTTTTAATCTTGTTCAACGAAAATGCTCCAAACATTATTTTTATTTGCAAACCCTCGTTGCTACCTAATTCTTATGCATCGCTGTCACAGATTTAGATTCCACTATTTCCAGTTGCATCTCATTCAAAGTTATTCACAGTTTAAATCTATTTACTAGGTTGGGAGGTTGGAAGCGGGAAAAAAAATTCAATATTTTTATATATTTGTTCATGCATCAATGCAAAATCTAAACAAAAGCAAATTAAAAAAATTCATAAATTTTCTAGTCATTTTGATAAATCTAAAAATGAATACAAATATATCTAATTTAACTAGGTATATAAGATTTGTATCCGCCACTTTCCATAAACATATTACTAAAAATACACATATTTTTATCTATAGAATATTTGCGGAAATTTCTATAAATATTTAAAGTTCCCCCACTTCAAATATTTGTAGAGTTTTTTGTTCTACAAATTTTTATAAACTTTTTTAAAAAATTCAAACAAAAATTATTTTGATCGTAGAAACATATGATTATTATTCAGATTTAGTTTTCAATAAAAAATTTTAAGTTTTATTTGAAATTAAAAATAAGGTTGCGATTTAAAACTTGATTGAGAATGTTTTCCGCGTATCGGTTTAAAATCAAGTGGTGGAACCAAATTTTCACTCTATTAATAGAGTGCGTTATGGGTCATCTAACTTGGTTATTTGAATCATCTTCTTTAAAAGGAATAAAGAAAAAACAGCTTCTTACTTTTCATGCACATATGCAGAGTACGCGTTATTATGATTAAATTTTGGGAAAAAAATGATAAAATAAAGAATAAAAACGTTGAATTCAACTGTAATTGAAGGTTATAAAATTATTTTTCCAATATACAGATAGGACGCAATACCTACCCCTTGCTAAATGACTTTTTTTTAACGGTTAAACAATTAGAAATTGACTTATTGACTCGGAGCCATCACCTACCATTGTGAGTGAACATCGTTTACCAATTTCAACGCATGCAGTCAGCTTCTTTGACAACATTTGAATTCAACAATGTATTTGGTACAGACACTGAACTTCAACCTTTTACAGACTTGGAACAAAATTATTTATAATCTATTATATTCAATACAGCAATTTATTTATAGTTTCACATTGTTTAACAGTTTGTCTTCCCCAACTTGTTACCATCATCCAGAGGTTTGCTTTAGGCGATAACCTGACTGGTCTAGCCTTTAAACCGATTATAATGACAAGAGGATCGAATCCACGGTATATACTTCAAGTAATTCAAATGAATATGTAGTTGCTGAAAATTGAATCTTCAGACTTTTAGATGATCTTTAAGCATTTTTTTTATTTGAAAAACAGAATTCAAGTTGAATTAGTGTTCATTCAATTCTAACCTAATACTAAACCCTATGTACCCTAAAATTCCCATGTCACTCCAGTATATCAAGTACCTTTCCCGACACCGAGGATTTTTCGTATTAAATAACTCAACGTCGGCGTCTTCTAAGCCAAAACCTGCATTTTTCCTAAATAAAACTATGCTGGAGTAAAATGCAACTCTAAATCTCTATAAATAGCAATGTCAATCAATAGCAGAAGAGAAGCAAAACAAAGGCAAAAGCCACGCCGTTCCTTCTCAAACCCGTTCGTTATTTCTCTCTCCTCCAAATTTGGTTCTTCTTTTTCTTCTTCCTCCTTTCCGGTTTCTCTTCTTTCGAAAATTTCCATTTTCATAAGCGTTAAAGGCTAGACAAGAAAAGGCGAGACCTTTCTATCAAATGTAGGTACATTATGCAATAATATCATATGGGTTTTATGTTTCTTTGCATTTTAGCTTAACATTGAGCGGTGAATTACGATTTTTATATGTATTACTTTCAATTTGTTTATTCTTATTTAGATGTTATGTAATTTTTGCCTTTCCGTTTCAAATCAGGTTTCGTGAAAAGTTAATCATGCTACAATTGAGAATCAGATAGATGTTATTAAATAAGTGTTTAGGTAGATAGACAGCTTTAGTCATATGGTATTACAATGTGCTGTAACTAGTTTGAAGGCTAGTTTGATTGGATTCTTGTTTACATGTAACATCATAGTCATAAATATTCGATTTCATTCAATAATTTTGGTTAGAAAATGATAATAACCTTTTTGTGCTTTGAAACATGATAAGCTTGAAAAGTTCCTGTGTTTGAGAGTTGCCCTTTTTGTACATCCATTGTATTCCATGAATGCAGGATGGCACGTAATTGGTAAATAATTATTGCACTTGTTTAACTAAATTCAATTTTTGGTTCATTTCTTTGTGCAGAAAAAGTGACTGTAAAATTTCCATTATAACAAAACAAAATGGGACTAGCATTTTCATACCCAGAAGAAGATTATGATGCCTTTGATCAAAGTCTTGATGCTTTACTCAAATCTCTAAACCTTGGCAACGACTACACAAAAACAACTCGGAAATCAATGAGGTCAATGAGTTTCAATGGTCGAGATTCGGAGCCTGTTTTGAAAGCTTGGGGTTCTGGTAAATGGATCATTAAAAGATCGCTAAGTTTTAATAAAAAGGATAAAGATTTATTCCATGTAGAGCCCAAACATACAACAAAGAGCCCAAAAACTCGAAAAGCGCATTTTGAAAAGGAGAAAAAACCTAGTATTAAAAACACTAGATTTGGTCCTTTACCTGAGAAAGTAAACGATCCGAAACATGAAGCTGCAGTGAAGTTGCAGAAGGTTTATAAAAGTTTTCGTACACGAAGGCAGCTTGCTGATTGTGCAGTTCTTGTTGAACAAAGATGGTACAATTTTTTTAATCTGATCAGTTAAAACTTTTGTTACTTTTTTTGAAGATTGTGTACTGATATGGTGACATGTAAAAAAAATGAAGGTGGAAATTGTTAGATTTTGCTATGCTCAAAATGAACTCGGTGTCCTTTTTCGATATTAAGAAAACTGAATCTGCTTTGTCAAAATGGACCAGAGCCAAATCTCGGGCTGCTAAGGTACATTTCTTATATTTATACTATGACCATGACCATCTAAGCCAAGTAAGCTTTAACAGATTGTTCATGCCTTGCACAGGTAGGAAAAGGTTTATCAAAGGATGAGAAAGCCCGAAAACTAGCTCTGCAGCATTGGCTTGAAGCAGTATGTCTTATAAATATTTTCATCTTTATGTCTGATTGAGGTTTTAAAATACTTTGTCTAATATAATGTAGATAGATCCTCGTCATAGATATGGTCATAACTTGCATTTCTACTATGATCAGTGGCTTATATGTGAGAGCAAGCAACCATTTTTCTACTGGTAAAGTTTTATCATTTTGTATTTCAATTTTTTTTCAAAATATTATTAAGGTTACTTATTTTTGAACTAATAGTTCTGATTTACAGGCTAGATGTCGGAGAAGGGAAGGAGGTGAGCCTTGATGATAAATGCCCAAGACATAAGCTTCAAAGCCAGTGCATCAAGTATCTTGGACCAGTGAGTTTCTCTTGTAACAACCCGTAATACACTACATTTTTCATTTCAAATTTTGATAGTATAAAAATTGGTAGATAAAATTTTGAAGCTTTTGAATATATAAGTTGGGAAATTTATTAGAAATGTTATATAGTGGCCTTCTCCATAAACGTGAATTGTCCAATCTGAGCTACTTTGCACTTTAAATATGGACATTTTAATTGGAAGTTTCTTGGTATCATTTTGTTAGTATCATATGTGTACATCAGCTTAACAATATGTAATGAAGAATTTTTTTTCGACAGAAAGAACGAGAGGGTTATGAGGTTATAGTAGAAGATGGTAAATTAATGTACAAGAATAGTGGGAAACTCCTCGACTCAACTGAAGGTTCCGGTGATTCAAAGTGGATATTTGTTCTTAGCACTTTAAAATCCTTATATGTCGGTCAGGTACATTTCTATGCCTTTTACATTGTATCATTAAATTCTAGTCTAAAATCAGACTGATATCATATATTTTTTCTTCTGCTGCAGAAAAAGAAGGGTGTGTTTCAACATTCAAGTTTCCTTGCTGGAGGAGCAACATCAGCCGCAGGGAGACTGGAAGTACAAAATGGAATACTCAAGGTATGTGCAAATCAAAACAAAGAAATACAAATAAAAATCATACATTTTAACATGCGGTATCCATTAATATAACATAGAAAATTATATGTGGTGTAAAACTGAAAATAATCCGTGATGTGTAACACAGAAACTTGTTTGTAGCATGACATATGAAATTGTATGTTATACAACCGAAAATGCCAAAATGCTCCTGTCTGTATTATACCCAGGAACAATTTTGCCTCACAATAATGTACCATATTCATTGACTTGCTCATGCATATTCTGCAGGCAATTTGGCCTCATAGTGGACATTACCGTCCCACCGAGGAGAATTTCCAAGAATTCATTCTGTATCTCAAATCCAAAAATGTGGATCTTGACAATGTAAAGGTCGGTTTATACATACATATATAGATACATATAATTTTTGATCATACTAATCGTTAAAAGTGATCATGACTTTGAACATATACAGACAAGTCCAATTGAAGATGAGGAAGAACCAGGCAGCAAAATCGAAACTGTCTTCTCGAGCCTTGCTTCAAGCATAAATGCCTCGGTTAACTATGACAATGCAAGAAATGACTTGGAAGGGAGCACTGAAGAAGTGAAAGTAGTTGATGTAAGGCCAAAACAAAGAGCGGCCAGTGAACTCATCCTTCGAAGATCGAAATTCAGAAAGGATACACTTTCACTTCAGTTGGTAAAACAAACTTCTTGTAAGTGGAGTAGTGGTACTGGTCCTCGAATCAGCTGCGTTAGAGACTTCCCATCTGAAATAAGGTTCCGAGCATTGGAAGAAGTTAGTTTATCTCCAAGGCCTAATCCATTTAAAGTTTGGAATGTTTCGGGGAATTTGCCTAGTCCAATTCCCAGAGCAGCGAAGTCATCAGCCGGAGTTGCGGAGACATGATATATGTTAGATAAATAGTTGGATTTTATTTTCAATGCATGTTGAAATTCTTTATTTATAGTAGTTAAATCGACGAAAATTTACGTATTAGCTACAGTTAAATGTGTGTGCACAGATACACTTACATATGTACATGCACGCATATCTCAAAAAATTCAAAGTTTGGCCATGCCTGTCAACACATCGGTCGTTTTAGCGAATAACATTTTCCCACTAACTTTTCAATCTGAGTTCAATACAATTTAGTTATAAATTACGCAAAATTCGACTTTTACCCTGGAATATTTCTTCAAAATCAACAATTCATACTTTCTATTGGCAAAATGAAACTCTTTATAAGATCAAAGATTCACTAAAGCATATAGTGGGGTAGATCAATGAACTTGAAGTGATCAAGTTCAAATCAACTAGAAGTGATCAAGTTCAAAGTAAACAAGAACACAAAAGTCAAGAAGATCTTCAAAGGCTTCAAACTCACCTTGTAGACAATGAATGACAATGCAATCGTCTTAAATTCAAATAGTGAGAATAGCGAAAACATTGTTGTCCACAATCCGGTTGAGGATGAAGAGGAGGAATAAGAAGAAGAGAAAGAAGCCATGGTTGACGACGATGAGGAAGTACGGTGTTTGGTATAGCCATGTACACTTAGAGCGGTGAAGTGTGAAGTTGCGACAAAAGCTTTTGTGTGTGTTACCCCACCGCATCATACATTAGTTTCAAATCATTCCTTAGTTAATCATTATCACAATGTGTTGTTTATATGAAGTTTGAATGTGTGGTACTTGTGATATGTAATGTTTTGTACTGTGTGTCTTTGTGTGTTTTAATAAAATGTGTATTTATTTCATATTGATTTCAATTCCCTGTGTGATTTAACAATTATATATTTTCATAACCTATCATATATCCATGCATTTTGTATGTGCTAACACCGAAATACTTGACATTTTGTTGATGGCAAAAGTGAAGGAAATGTAATTTAAATTTACAAGTATAACATCCTCCAGTTTCGAAACACCGTGAAATCATTTTTGACGACAACGTGAGATCAGTTATATAAATCAACGATTTAAGTAAATATGGCAATCAACAAATATTATACATAACCATTTTTACATTTTCAAATTCACCATAAACATGTCCATGCAGAAGTTAAAAATATAATGCAACATGGATAATAGTGACATGCCCAATATACAAAGATGCTTGCATGAGCACTTCGTACATCGAAATCAAATCAACATTTATATCATCTAAGTTTTCTGCTTCGTCTTTGGAACTGTTCGTTCGTCTTCTAAAAGCAACCTGCTTAGATCCATTAACACGGCCCATTCGAATGAGTATCCATGAGTTTATGAGAAAAACAATGACAAAGTGTATTAGTTGTTTTCTCTTTCGAAAGTAATCTATTTAGATCCGTAAACTCAGTCTGTTATTAAACTTCTTCCGGAAGTCAATAGATTCTGGCATTAACCTTCTTTCAAAAGTCAATAGATTCTGGTATTGACCATCTTAAGCCTCGGTATTAGTTCCTTTCTCTTTCGACTCGATTACTCTACTACCCACACCACTTTAGGTATACATAAAAAGCCTACCCACTGCGCATTTGATGCCACCTTTACACGTATCGACTCCTAATTCATTCTAATTTCATCCTTTTACAGTTATTACAGTGCTTTATCTGACTAACTCAACACTTATTATAGATATGGTTCCTTGATTATTATTTAAATATTTTACTCATTTAAATTATCTCCTGGACTCCTACATTTCCCTTTGGCCATGAATATTTTAATTAGGAAATCACTTATAAAAATTCTAGAAAATCTTAGAAAATATACATACGTATTTTCTTTCATAAAATTTTTCAAACTCCATATTTTTTTAACATTTCCTGTAATAAACGATTCTTAGATAATTCATATCTAATTATTTATTTATGTGAAAATTCTACAAATCGAATTCTGTCTCTAAAATTGTGATTGTAACACATCATATTAAAGTTTAAGATCACTTTAAGCAAAAGGAGCATAAAAAATATCTTATAATCGGGTGCACGAATAATTACAAGCGAAAAATCAGGATTAAATCAATATATTACTCATCTTGATCTCTTTGCCGATAAAGTTTCTAGTTCCCATAACTTTGATCTCTCGTTTCCTTCATTTTTTTCTTAGCTATCAGGATTAAAATGCTTCAACCTTGTGTTTTATTTTAAGCGAGTAAATGAAACGAAAAGAGATAAAGTGGTTTAACTTTTACATTAAACTACACATATAAAATATTCTAGTGTTGAGATATACTTTAATGATATTAATGATATTTCCCTGATGACCTCCCCTCTCCCTTCCATTTTTTTTCCTTTTTCAACCTATTGTTTGTACTCGAAGAATACCAACTTTTATAGGAAACTAGACATGGTCCACAAGTTTGTAATTCAATAATTTCATAAGTTGGGATTTAATATAGGGATAATTTGACTCACATCTCTATTAAATTTCAAAATAGAAAAAACATCCTCCCCAAATCAGACTTACGTTTCTAGTCTCTGTTTCTGCGCCAAAAGACCCAAATAGCTTTTATGCTTTTAGCGTTTCAAACGCGTATAACTTTCTGTAGAAATACCGGATTAGCATAACGTTTTCATCAAAAAATCATAAATTTTATGATCTTTACAATGAGATCCATTGTTGATACAAAAAAAAAAAAATCATATTTGTAATAAGACTGCAATTATTTCATATATTTACAGAGATTTTTGCAATTTTTGAATATCATCGATTTTTCTTCAAATGTCAGCAATTAGTCCATATAATTGCAGACTTTTATGCAATTATATGTAATAATTGTAGACTTCTCTGTTTTTATTACATATAATTGCCGACTTTTCTGCAATTATTCAGTGTACTTGCCATTTCTGCAATTATATGAAATGATCATCAATTTTTCTTTAAATATCAGCAATTATTCCATATAATTGCAGACTTTTATGCAATTATATGGAATAGATTTTTCTATAATTATTCCATATAATTGCAGAAAATTTTGCAATTATTTCAAGTAATAACAGAAAAATACAACTATACCATATATTGCAAATTTTTCTACAATTATTGCATATGATTGCTGAGTTGTCGGTACAGGAAATTATTGTCAAGGACAAAATTTTACAGATTTTTAGCCTCAAGGACAGACCTTCAATATTTTATCCTGAAGGACAACTTTCTGTAGGTATCAGTTTTTAGTTATTGATAGCAGTTTTTAGGTATTAGTTTGTAGTTATCGGTAGCAGTTTTTAGGTATCAGTTTTAGTTTGGTAGCAGTTTTGTTGTCCTTATGAATAATTTTGAAAAATGTTTGTCCTTGTGAATAATTTTTAGAAGAATGTTTGTTCTTATGCTAAAAATATTAAGGTCGTGTCCTTAAGACAAAAAATATACAAATTTTTGTCCTTTAAAATAATTCCCCCTTGTCGGTAATCATACAATATAATTGCAAGAAATTGAAAACATCAGTTTATAAATTTTTTTAGAGCTCATGTCGTCATTTTTACATATGCACAATGTCACCCATTGGAAAGATAATAAAATTTGTGATTTAATGTGAAAACGGTTTGTTAATCCGTCGTTTCTACAAAAAGTTATTGCATTTTAAATATTGATAATTAATGAGGTGCAAAATTTAATTATGGATACGAGAATAACATCCACATATGAAAAACATCAACGTTCAACAATGGAGTTGGAGAAATATTTTAGGAAGAAAATTGTAATGTTTGAAAATAGACATGTAACTTGTATATTTTTTTGGAAGAATGTTTTGTGTATTAAGTTATCTTCGCTGTAATATATCCCTATCCTAGGAATATGCAATTTTGTCACAAAAGCATTTTTTTTGTTTAGGTACCTATGTTTAAAAAGAAAAAGAAAAAATAACTTACATTCTTCCCATAAAATGAATTTACATATGTTATTTAAGAATTTCCATTGGTGAATTTCCATTGGAGCAATCCAAACCACAACAACATATACAAAAATATTGATTATTTTGTATCGGCGCAATACAAAATGTTGGATCAGCACCAACATTGAAGAAACATGTACTGTGCAATATGTTCTGAAAGTGTACTAATTTTGTTATAATCTGTTTAGAAGTGGGTCAATTTGAAAAATCCTTTGTTTTCTTTAATGGTTGATCAGGAATATATATCACATGTTGCATGAATATAAATCTATTTTAAAAAATGTAAACGTTCACATGCAGGATTGAAGCCTGCAGTATTTGCTCTGCTTGTCCCAAACAGTGCAGATAAACTTCTGATGAAGGTGGCCAAAGAGATTACGGGTGACCGTGAGATGATGGTTGTTCTTAAAACTCAAAAAATACACCCATGTATAACACTTCTTGCAGTCTGCTCGACAGAGGAGTTGAACCTGGAAGTTTAAGATGTTATCATGCAAATAAGCTGTTTTAACTGGTCTTCTGAATATAATGTTTATGCTGGGAGTTTGAGGATGATGTCCAAGTATTTGTCCAAAGCAGCACATTTCTGAAATAAAAATAAAGAAAAGTTGCATGTAATGAACCTTATGGCAGCGATACATACTCGTAACATATGTCAGATTTATTCAGGTATAAACAATCATAAATATTTTGGTTGCTGTGGACCATACAATCTGTTCTAATATATTAGAACTCTGTATATCTACTGTAAGTTAAAGTTGGAGGATGAACATCGAAGCCATTTGTCATTTTTTCTGATGAACTAATTGAATACTATGTGAATCACTGATATGGACAGTTTACTGGAATTTTAGTTAAACTGATTGTTAAAGTAGAAAAAGAGGAGAGAGAATTATAATTTTAGAGGAGAATAGACAATTTTTTTTTTATAACTTGTTTTTTGTCTTGTCTACAACTTGCATTCAACACAACAAAATGACCACATATATATAGTGGTTTACAACCCTTACAAACGGACATAACCTTTTTGAACAGACACCCTTTCACTTCAATAGACATGACTTTTACTTAATAGACACGACTCTTCATTTCAATAGACACGACTTTTCAGTGAACGGACACGACTCTTCACTGAATAGATATGACTTTTCATTCGAATAGACATGACTCTTCATTCGAATAGACATGACTTTTCACATCAGCAGACACGACTCTTAATTTTGGTTTACACCAACAATGCCTTCCCTAAACCAAAATTCCTTCGAACACCTAATGCAGCAACAATTCTTGAGAAAGTAGTCCCTCCAAGCGGCTTTGTGAAGATATCAGCAATTTGTTCTTCACTTCGACAATACTCAAGACTCACTTCTTCTTCACGAACGAGTTCTCGTAGGAAATGGAAACGTAGACGAATATGTTTTGTTCTTCCATGCAAAATAGGATCCTTTGAGACAGAAATAGTAGAACTATTGTCGCAATAAATGATCGTAGGATCTTTTTGCTTGAAGCTTAGATTTTCAAGAATTACTCTTAGCCACAAAGTTTGACATCCTGCTAGAGATGCTGCGATGTACTCCGCTTCGGTGGTAGAAAGTGCCACAACTGGTTGTTTTTTTGAACACCAAGAAATAATTCCACTTCCAAGGTTAAATGCATAACCTGAAGTACTCCTTGAATCATCGATACTTCCACCTAGATCGCTGTCCGTATATCCAACAAGCTTCACAGGCACATGAGCTTCATAGAAAATGCCATAGTCAATAGTTCCTTTAACGTATCGTAAAATTCTTTTTGCAGCTTCCCAATGGTTTGAGAAAGGCTTCTCCATGAATCTGCTAATCAAGCTTACTGCGTACATGATGTCGGGTCTTGTAGCAGTGAGATACATCAAATTTCCAACTAGGCTTCGAAAAATAGTTGGATCCACAAACTTTCCTTCACCATTTTTGCACAATTTCGAACCTGCAACACAAAGAGTTGAAACTGGATTTTCATTCATCATATTGAACTTCTCCAATACTTGAGCAGCATATTTTTCTTGCGAGATAAAAATCCCACATTTTGATTGCTGAACACATATCCCTAGAAAATGATGTAATTCTCCCAAATCCGTCATCTCGAACTCCTTCATCATTGAATTTTTGAATTCAGATAACATCTCCATATTATCTCCAGTAAAAATCAGATCATCCACGTATAAACTCACGATCATGAAATCTCCTTTTGAATGCTTCTTCATGTAAAGAGTGTGTTCAAAAGGACACCTTTCAAAGCCATTCTTTAAGAAGAAATTGTTGATACGATCATACCATGCACGGGGGGATTGCTTCAGCCCGTATAAAGCTTTCCGCAGCTTATACACCTTTTCCTCTTCGCCCCTCTTCACAAAACCAGGAGGTTGTTGAAGATAAATTTCATCTTGAAGAAAACCATTCAAGAAAGCTGATTTCACATCCATATGCAGCAGCTTCCAGCCATTTTGGGCAGCAAGAGAAATCAATAATCGAATTGTATCAAGTCGAGAGACAGGAGCGAATACCTCATTGAAATCTTCCCCTTCCTTTTGCTTATACCCCTTCGCAACCAAACGTGCTTTGTACTTGTTGATGGAGCCATCAAGATTTGTTTTGGTTTTGAACACCCATTTTACACCAATGGCTGATTTGTGTGAAGGCAATGTGGTAAGCTCCCACGTACCATTTTTCTCAATAGACTTTATTTCATCCTTCATTGCATTCACCCATTTTTCTTCCTTTGATGCTTCTTCATAAGTGATTGGATCTTCTCCCGCAAAAAATGCAAAATATACATGATCCATAGTGTCAACTTCTTCGGTTGTATCATAGATTTCTCTCAAGGATCGCGTCCTTCTTTCCGCCGTTGGTGGTGAATTTTGCTCCTGCTCAACCCCATTATTTTTAAGCTGTTGTTCTTCAATACCAACATCAGCATCAACATCTTGTTCCAAAGAAGTTTCCTCTTCAAGATTTAGAGTTTGCCATCTAGGTAATTCTGCAAAATCTGAAAAATTATAACACCCATTTTCATCAAAGCGAACATCTCTGCTGATAATCATCTTCTTCGTCTTCGGATTGTAAAGCTTGTAAGCTTTAGTCCTTTGACTATAACCAATGAAAATGCCTTTTTCAGATTTGTCGTCGAGCTTCGATCTTAAAGCATCAGGAATATGAGAGTATGCAAGACAACCAAAAGTTTTTAAATGAGCAACATTTGGTTTCTTGCCATACCAGACTTCATTTGGAGTGGAATCCTTTAAGCTCTTCGTTGGTGATCGGTTGATTAAGTAAACGGCACAAGAAACCGCTTCAGCCCAAAAACATGCAGGCAAGTTCTTATTCTTCAACATGCATCTGACCATATTCATTATTGTTCGATTTTTGCGCTCTGCGACTCCGTTTTGTTGAGGTGAGTACCTAGCAGTTAACTCATGGCGGATTCCATGATTTTGGCAGAATTCTTCAAACTGAGAGGACATGTATTCTCCTCCACGGTCACTCCTTAGATTTTTTATTTGATGACCAGAATGTTTTTCAACTTGAAATTTGAACTCTTTGAAGCAAGAGAAGGCATCTGATTTTTCTTTGACACAATAAACCCAAATTTTTCTTGTGTAATCGTCAACAAATAACAAGAAATATCTGCTGCCTCCAAGCGATGGCACTTGCATTGGTCCACAGAGGTCGGTGTGAACAAGCTCCAGAGGTGATTGAGAAATCCACTTCGATTTGGATGGGAAAGATTCACGATGTTGTTTTCCCAATTGGCATTCCTCACATGCTTCGTTTATCACTTCAAGTTTAGGCAGCCCTCGGACTATTTCTTTGGTAGACATTTCCTTCAAACTCCGGAAGTTTAAATGGCCAAACCTCTCATGCCATAACTTGAAAACTTCATCATTAGAAGTAGCAATCATGCACGTACTGCTTACGATGTCAAGTTTGATCGGAAATAATTTGTTGGATCCCATCACAATATTTGCCACTTGTTGGTCGTTCTTCTTCATGCTACATTGATCTCCAACGAATCGAAAATCAAATCCTTTCTTCAGTAAGTGACCGACGCTAAGAAGATTGCTACGTATGCCTGGTACATAAAGAACCTCCGACATTTTTTCAACTTTTCCAGCCTTGGTTTTGAAAGAAATTTCGCCAACACCTTGAATTTTGTATGATTTTGCATCTCCAATAGTAACCTGACCATCATCAGCTTCCACAAGACTTGAAAATAGATTTTTATTTCCAGTCATATGCCTACTTGCACCACTATCCAAGTACCATACGTTTTCAACATTTCCATCCGAAGCGATCAACAAAGATTCAGATTTTTCTGCTTCATTATGCATAAAACCAGCAACTGGCTTCTTTTCAGGATGTTTCTCCCAACAATCATTTGCTTTATGACCCGGCTTGTGACAGAAATTGCATTCAAAATATGGTTTTTTGCCTTTGTATTTGCCTCGCGCCTTGTTACTTTGGAATGATCATTTCTCCTCCTTTGATTCTTCAAATTTTCCACTATTCCTGCTGTTACTTTTGCCATGGGATGGGCCTTGAATTTTTATGGATGTGAATTGAGATTTTAAGGCTTGATCTTGAGAAGAATTTGTTTGTTTACTTCTCATCAAGATTCTAGCCTCATGAGCTTCCAGCCTTCCTTGCAAGCCTTCAAGAGAAAGTGAAGCAATATCATTTGATTCCTCAATTGCAACCACAATATGATCGAACTTGATTGGTAGGCTCCGTAGAATTTTTTCAACGGCTCTTTGAGTCTCCATGACTTCTCCGTTTGAAGCCATCTGATTTATGATGGAAGTGAGACGAGTAAAATACTCTGAGATTTTCTCACTATCCTTCATTTCGAGCTTTTCGAATTCGGCTCGTAGTGACTGCAGGCGAACCTTTTTTACTTGATCTTGGCCAGAATACGTTGTATTCAATATTTTCCAAGCCTCCTGAGCATTTGCAACTTTTGAAATTCTCTCATAAACTTGAATTTCAAGTGTCTGATAGATTTGGAAGAGAGCCTTCCGATCTTTCTGTTTTTTGCTTTTCAGAAGATCTCTTTGGGCAACTGTGAGTTGCGTCTCATCTTCTGGCGCACCAACACCTTCTTCAACAACTGTCCACAAGTCTTGAGATTCAAGACAGAGCCTCATTAGATTGCTCCAATAATCAAACTTTTCACCGTTGAATCGAGGAACAAGGGAGACAAGATTGTTTGACATTTTTCAACCAAGCTCCGATACCAATTTGTTAAAGTAGAAAAAGAGGAGAGAGAATTATAATTTTAGAGGAGAATAGACAATTTTTTTTTTATATAACTTGCTTTTTGTCTTGTCTACAACTTGCATTCAACACAACAAAATGACCACATATATATAGTGGTTTACAACCCTTACAAACGGACATAACCTTTTTGAACAGACACCCTTTCACTTCAATAGACATGACTTTTACTTAATAGACACGACTCTTCATTTCAATAGACACGACTTTTCAGTGAACGGACACGACTCTTCACTGAATAGATATGACTTTTCATTCGAATAGACATGACTCTTCATTCGAATAGACATGACTTTTCACATCAGCAGACACGACTCTTAATTTTGGTTTACACCAACACTGATGATCCAAGTTCCAAGTTGCCCCTCTTCTATAATAACCAAAAGCTTGTTAATTTGGATCTCACGTTTCTCGTCCTTTTCTATCAATTTCCTAGTGTATGTCGAGTAAATAGATATTGCATATGAATATAAATAGTTACATCGAGTAATTTGTGTGTGTATGTCAATCGCATAATTTTACCTTGTAATTCTATACCCAACAGATGCATTTCCTTTCAAATTTTGTTTAATGAATCTATTGGGTACAGAAGTACCTTATATTTGATATATTTTGTCTAGTTGACTCAAGTATCAAGAGAGCTTGAAAGTTATATTTTTTGGCAGGTTTTGTATTCAGTTTTGAACAAGACGAGGCATCTCCTAGGTAGATGCTGTTAGATGTTGCATACTTCATATGATTCGATGAAAAATGCTATGGTTCATGCTCTCTCTGTAGTGGACTGTTAGCATAGGTTGATGTCAATGTGTTTATATTGATTGTGTAAAAAAATTATTCTAATGGAAGGCTAGTTTGCAGGGTTACGGTACTCTGATGTGTTTGCATTGGCCTCATGACATGATTGTCTTGATAAACATGACTACTATGAGTCCTTTCTTTTTGTTAATTTTGGCGACACTATATGGTGAATTGAAAAGGTCGAGAATAGCTTGATAACGGTGAAAACGACACGCGAATCAGAGCTGGGATGCTCAAGTTATCACGATTTGAAGATGCACAGATTGAAAGTTGTGTCAGACGTCTAACAAGAATCCTCATGCGTCTGACTGTAGGTTCAATGCAGCCCAAAAATTGTGACAGATATCTAATGCGCTGCAGTTTTGTTTTTTCAACTCAGAATTTATGTATCTGCTTGTAGGGCTTCAAGGGGCAAATGGGGTATTTGTCAAGAAAGGATGGTTCATTATATAAGTTATTTTCAAAATTCAAAGCAAGGTGACTGGATCATTTTAAGGATTTTAATCAAGCGTTTTATTCTCCATTAACTAGGGTTTAGAAAATCCTAGTTTTCTTTAATTCTCTTCTTCACAAATCTTTTCTATATGAATATTGATCGTTGCAATCAATCTATTGTACTCTTCTCGTTGGTATTAATAAAAGTTCTCTCTCAAAATGGATGTATACTAATAAAACGTTAGTGGAACCTCTATAAATCAGTGTGTGGTTTATTTTATCGTTATTGCTTTGTTTTCTTATTGCCTGTTCGATGATTGTGATTGGTTTTGAATTGGATTAAGATTTGAATTGAAATATTGATCGGTTGTTTTTGCACTTTTTACAACGCTCTCGTCTTTCGATGTGCTTTGGGGTTATGAGTTTTGTGGTCTCGAGTTATAATTCCCATAACATTTGGTATCAGAGCTTCGATGTTGGTAGGCGGTTGTAGAAATGTCGAAATCAGAAAATACCCCGGGTAGTCCCTCAATGGTTAGCCCAAGTGGTGTAGCATCATATGTAATGGTTCATGCGCGACTTCAAGATCACAATTGGTTATAGACAAGTGGAATGACGATAATGATTTTGAAAAGTGGCAATTGAAGATGAAAGCGGTTCTTAGGTGCGATTGAGTGCATCAGGTAGTGTTTGATACACATTTGTTATTGGCAGACCCCTCGGATGTTGGGAGAGAGAAAATGGAAGAGTTCGCGTTCACTACACTTCAACTTGATATGGGAGAGAATGTGATCTCCGAAATTTGTGGTGAGACTACCGCTAACGACATTTGGGACAAGGTGGAGGAGCTGTATATAAAGAAGTCTCTAACTGATCGTTTGATCTTGTTGCGAACGTTCTTCACCTATAAGATGAAGGAGGGTACTTCGCTTAACGCACACCTGAATGTATTTGATGATTTACTAACGAAGATGAAGGCGGTAGATTTGAAGATTAAGGAAGAGCCAGAGGCAATGGTATTACTGTGTTCGTTGTCGGACCGTTATAAAGGTTTCTCAAATAATTTGATCTATAGCCAACATATTTTGACTCTTGATAATGTCAAAACGGGTCTTCTTAGCGAGGAGTTGTGAGATCAAATGAAGGAGTTGGGTGATGGAATTACTGATGCTAGTAGTGGTTATAGTTTATTTGTGGAGAAGGAGAGATGCGAGAAGAAAGGGAACCGGGGACGTTCTAAATACAGAAAGCTTGGTTGGAGAGGAAAGTCAAAGAAAAGAAATGACAAGTGCTTTATTTATAAGAAACCTGATTATTGGAAGAATGAGTGTTTGGACAAGAAGAAGGCAAAACAGGAAGTAGTATCTTCATCCGTAGCAGTGGAGAGCGGAGTTGGTGAGGGAGACATAGATGTTTTGATGGCGGTAGCATCAGATGCTTCGAGTCGCGATTGGGTGCTTAATTCGAAGGCATCTTATTATATGACGCCGAATATGAATTGTTTTTCTTCTTATGTCAAAAAAGAGGGAAATTCAATTGGTATGGGTAATGGTGTTATTTGTAAGTCAAATAGTGTTAGTTTCATGTAAATTCAAATGTTTGATGGAGTGATTCGTACTCTCACTAATACACGCTATATTCAAGGACTTTTGAAGTCTCTTATCTCTTTAGGGTAGCTGGATTCTTTAGGATGTAAGATCACCATACAGAATGATAGCTTGTGGGTTTCCAAGGGTGTGCTTAGGGTAATGAAGGGTGCTAGGATTCATGGAGTTTATTTGCTTGAAAGTGTGACTATATAAGTCATCTTCTTTTTTATTTTTATTTTTCATGATTAATTTTTCATTTTTCCTCCAAAACTCAATATATATATATATATTTCAAAAACAATTTTTTTAAGCATTTTGATTTATTTTTAAAAGAAACACTATATGATAAATATATGGTTTTGGTTTATTAAATTGAACTTTTTGAAAATTTATTCGTCTTAACAAAAATAAATACGAAGTTTGATTACAAGTAACAATGATTTAACTAGTATATAGAAAGATTCATACGTGTTAATTATGAAATACATCCTACTTGAAAATCTTTGTCTTAAAAAGTGGTGAATTTAAAGTAAAGGATATAACATGTTTTTTTTTTCTTCTAAGTTAAAGGGTGCTAAGATGATTTTGCGAAACCCTATCTTCTAAAAAAAATTGAAAATTTTTTTCTTGTATATATGTATATATTTTTCTTAATAAACACCTAGAGTCATGTGTTCATCACTATGCGCTGTACCATTCTCACGTAAGTCCAAAAGAAAGTGCACGATCGGTATATCCGGCCTCAGTTTATCTGAGTTAGGTGTGTGTGTATATATATATGTATATAATTCTTTACGTCTAAGTCGATAGGTGTTCACATTCATGTGTTCACTCGCCACGCTCTGTATTCCCCTCACAGAAGCCCAAAAGGCAGTGCATGGGTAATATATCTGGCCTTAGTTTTCTGAGTTAGTCATATATAGATATTGTTAATATCAATAAAATTTTCAAATGAAAAAAATGGAGAGAGTAAGCAAATGAAATCCAAGCACTATTTTAACTTATTGGATTTGACTTGTTATCGAAAAGAAATGAAAATACCACTTTGATAAATTTTGATAATCAACTAAGGATTTATTTCATAGTTATACTTTGTTATCAACCTAAGCAACGAGTTAAACTATTGTCTATTCGCTATGATAACTTGATTTTTGTTGGAAATTTTGACAAGTAAAAGGTCTTAAATTTCTTGATAATAATCAAAACCTATATTTAACTTATGTGTGTTAATTTAAATGTAAATCCTGCATTCATAAATATTTTCAAAAACTCGCATTCATCTCTTTGAAACAAATCTTACATTATATAAATATTTTCATCCTACATTTGGATTTTGTGGGTAGTATCCACTTAAAACCCTCACGAGACAACACTTTTAAATTGTTTTTCTACTCTCAACAAAAATGAAATTATGATACCTTTTTGGTAATTTGTGAGTTTAGTTGATGCATTTATCATAAGCATGGCCTAACTGTGTTATTAATTAACACACTTAAACTATCAAACTTTAATGCATCCTCTAATACACTTACTAACTCTTATGAAAATAACACAAAGTTGAAAATGAAATCTATTTTAAGCATGGCCTATTAACTACTTTTTAAAAATATAAACCATCAAATTTTGATTTAAACATTCACTTCTTTTCCATAATCATATATAGATGAAGAGGCAATTTCTGATTCATATGACTAAGCATAACCTATTTGTTTTGAGCAACATAAGCTATCAAACTCAATACTAAACATAAAATTACATAAACATCATTTTTACATGAAGCAAAAAAAGAGAGCATTAATTATCAAACTATGTTGAAGCTACATAATTAGAGAGCTTCATTACCCCTAAATTGAAGGGGTTTAGCCTCTCATATTTGTTATCAAATCAACAAATGTAGCATGCAGCATTAAATGAAAACAAGCAGAAAAAGAGAGAAAAATGAAAAGAAAAGCTAAGTAAAGAAATTAATACTAATCTACTTGCATGAATAAATGAAACTACACTACAAGTATGAAAGTAAATAAACAAGAAAAGAGAAAAATACTAATTAACATTGCATAAAAATAAAATAAAATTACACAAAATAAAAATGGCTAAGTAACCATGAAAAGAGAAAGAGGGCTTGTCTTTTATTTTTGATTCTAAACTAAAACTAAGAGCAGGAGGAGGGTTACATGAAAGAAATGGCTAAGTAGCCATGAAAAAAAAGAGAAGTTTTCTTTTATTTCTAAGCTAAAAACTAACTAAGAGGAAGGGAGGTTACATGAAGATATGAGTTATTTATACAAGTTAGAAACCGTAATTTATTTTTTTGGGGAATGCCCAAAATATTCTTAAGGTAGTGTGGTGGCCAGGTTATCATCAGCTTCAATAATCACCCATTAAGTATGCATGAAAGTGTAATGGCCATTAGCATGTGGATTAGCTTCTAATTTGTACATGAAGGAAGGTGGGTAGGTGGGGTCTTCCATGATCATGGCTTTGAAATATTTCCATCTCCATTCCTTTGTGTTCACTCTTATGCATGTATATATCTTCATGAAACCACTTGTATATGAAGCCAAATTTTTACAAAATAGTATATAAATTTCCAATTAAATTTTTTCAAATTAACATATGCACAAAAATGATCATTTTTCCCCTATATGGAGATGAATATGTGACAATTTTGAAATAATTTGAATTTGGTTTAAACAAGTTAAAATACTCAATATCATCATTTATTTAATTTAAATAGACTAAATATGGTGGTAAAAATATGCACATTTGCGTGCACATCAAGAAGGTAAAACTTGTATAGGAGTTGATAGTTCTCATGGCTTGAATACGGCTAGGGGTTGACATTTGAGATTAGGTCATGTCTCGAAGAGGAGTTTGGATATTCTTAGAAAGAGAAAGATAATCAATGGAGAGAATTTCAACAAATTGGATTTTTACGAGGAATGTGTCATGGAAAAGCAAGCTAAAGTATCATTCGGTGAGGGAAAACATGATTTGAGAAGGTTTCTTGAGTAACATGAATTTTTGGTGTTCGGCACTAGTAGCTTTTTTGAGAGGAGCTTGCTATTATATTTCTTTTATTGATGAATTTTCTCCGAAGGTATGTGTATGCAATGAAGGCCAAGTCGGTGGCGTTTGCAAAGTTTAAAGCATGGAAGACTCTTGTTGAGAGTGAGAGCGGCAAGTCTTTCAAGGTTCTAAGATCCAAAAATGGCGGAGAGTATGTTTGTGGAGAGTTCTTGGAGTTTTGTAAGCATCATGATATTCAGAGACATTTTACTATACTAGGAGATCCATGGCCAAAAGGTGTTGCCAAGAGGATGAACCGTATTCTACTCGAGAAAGCTCGATGCTTGAAATTGACCTCAGGCTCGTCTAAGGCATTTTAGGCCAAAGCTTTGTCAACCGCGATGCATATTGTTAATCAAATTGCATGCTCAGCTATTGGAAGCATAATTCTAGAAGAAGTGTGGAAGGAAAAGAGCATTGAATTGGGTTATCTTCGTGTATTTGGTAGTCCGATTTATGTGCATGTTCTAGGAAATGATAAGCTTGAGGCTAAAGCTTTCAAAGGAATCTTGCTTGGCTATATGAACAGAGTAAAAGGCTATCGGATATGTAATCTTGAAATGAAGAAGGTTGTGAACTCTCGTCATGTTACTTTTGATGAGAAGGTTTTGTTCAAGGAGAATGAGAGCTCATTCTAATGTTCCAGTTTTGGTTCATGGTGAATCAAAGGAGAAGGAAATTATTCCCACCTTTTGTCCAAAAGTAGAGTAGTTGAAGATGCTTGCGAGGAGGAAGTAGTTGATGTTACATCGCATAGTCCATATGGTTCCTTTAATGACGTTGGTGATGTACATGATTCTAGAGATAATTCAGTTCAAGGTGGAGCCGAAAGGAGTTTGGGTGATAGTATTGCTAATCGAGTGGGTCGATGTGCTATAAGGCCACCTGATAGATATGGTGATTGGAACTATCTTAGCTTTTGTGATAGTTTGGACTATGCCGTTCATGTAGTCCAAGATGAGCTGATGAAGCTTGATGATGTCATGGATTCGAATGATAGTTCAAAGTGGATTTGTGTCATAGAGGAAGGGATCCAATTGTTGATGAAGAATCAAACTTGGGATTTGGTTCCACTTCCTAAAGGAAACCATGCTATTGGGTGGAAATGGATATACAAGGTGAAGGATATTGGGAGATACAAAATTAGGCTAGTGGCTAAGGGGTTGTGCATCATACTTCAATCTAGATATTATATGCTATAATTTCTATTCACGACTTGGAGTTGGAGCAACTTGATATGAAAAATGCCTTCTTGCATGGTGACTTCGATAAAAACATCTACATGGAGCAACCGGATGGGTTTATTGTAAATAATAAGCTAATTTAGTTTGCAAGTTGAAGAAATCGCTATATAATTTGAAGCAATCACCTAGACAATAGTACAAGAGATTTGATCATTTTATGCAGAAAATGGTTTTGATAGAAGCATCAAGGATGTTTGTGTATAGTTCAGGAGATTGGAAAATGATTGTTAGGTGTACTTATTCTTGTATATGGACGATGGCTCATTGCTTCTAAGGATATGAAAGAAGTCAACAAGTTAAAATTGAGTTTAAAATCGAAATTCGAAATGAAGGATCTTGGAGAAGCAAAGAGGATATTGGGCATGAAAATAGAGAGGGTTTGAAAGCGATTTAGTTAAAATTGGCTCAAAAGGAGTATATAGAGAAAGTGCTTTGGTGGTTTAGCATGGACAATGCAAAGGCGTCAAATACACCTTTACCTTTGCATACGAAGCTTTCGCGTAAGGGATCACCTATCTTGGAGAAAGATAAGGCTTATATGGAAAATGTGTCATATTCTAGTGTAACGACCCACCTTTTTGGATAATTTAAATTTAAAGTAAATCACATATGTCAAATCAAACCATTCAAATGGGAGGATTGTTATGGGGAAAACAAGAAAATGAAGGGAAAGTAATATAACAAACATAAAATCTCGCAGTAGAATGACAAAATATAATAATTAAATAGCAATTCATGAAGCTGTTTTACAAATACATTTGATTACACTTTTACAATACAAATCAGAGTTACATACAGCAGAAATAAATAAATAAAAAGCTATTGCACAACATGATGCATAAGTATAAATATGATAAATAGCATACGATTCTCCATCTTCGTCCTCTAGAGATAAATGGACTTCAATACACTAAAAAGCTCAGAATGACCCGAGCGTAATGAAAAGATAAAACACTCAAGCCAAAACTAAAAGATCTTATGTAAGTTAAATCAGGATAAGATAAATATGAGTGTAATGGCTTCAGAGATGTTTACAAGGTTTTACATTTCCTATCCAATGTCTAATGTGCATGCAATAACCTAAGAGATGTTCGGGATTGCCATCTCCGAAGAATCCATTAAGCTATTACTATGTAGTAATATACGCTATTATAATATGTCTATCAGTTGAGTAAATTGCATATCCCTCTTAGCACTTTTTTATATATTCTCCTAGTCTACCAAACCGGTGGTTTTACTCAGTGAGCCATAGGTACGGTACAAACCAAACTCGTAATGGGCGTGATAAGGCATGTGACAAGGCACATGAGGCAATGCGAGGGTAGGATTCTACCATTTGCACTCTCGGACTGGTGTTATCACATAGCAGCTACTGCCACCCACCTCTGAACACACTCCTATAATTAAATTGAGGGGTGGACACTAAATCAATCACAAAGTCATAATATGGTATCGAAAAAATGTGCCCGATAGGAGGAGCAACCTCACTTGCCAGATTTAGCCCATGTTTTAGTCACATCAAGCTAACTTGAGGGAGTCAGGATACGTTAATACCTTATACAGAATTATTCACCAAACCATCCTACTTCATTCTGAAATCTCCACCACGTACACAGTTGTTAAAGCAGTTTTCGTTATTGGCAAAGAGTATGACAATATCTGATCCCGATCTCTTTAACAACCAAACGCTTATTTCACACCAGATGGTTCTTTTATATTTCCAAAACCGGTTCACAATTAATATCAAAATATCATATTCAATTCAAACCATATCGCTTTCGAAATCATATTCACTTTCGAAATCATATCACATTTGAAATCATATCATTTTCGAAGCCATATTCACAAAATAGGTTAAACTCTCATTTCAAAATCATCATATTTACTCAAAATATGTCATTTCACTAGAAAATATCATTCAAATCCCAACTTTAAGTTGTAGCATTATTTAACCATATTCGCTTTTAAATCAAGGATTTGAATCTAAACAATTCAGCCTTGCATAGTTGAATTTTAAAAGGTAGTTTAGATAGTCACAAATAGTTTAAGTAGTTTAAAAATAGTTTAAAATAGTTTAAATGTTTGAAATAGTTCAAATTAGATTAAATAGCTTAAAATATATTAAAATAGTTTAAAAAGGTTTAAATATATTTAAATATATTTTAATGGTTTAAAATAGATTAAAATAGACTAAAATAGTTAAATCGTTTGAAATAGTTGAAAATAGTTTTTAATATCTTAAAATAGTTAAATGGTTTGATTATTGAAGTGGTTTATATAATAAATAGCTTGAAAATCTAAATAAATCTGAATTTAAAATAATATATCTTTAAACAGTTTGTATTAGAAATAATTAATTTGAAATTAATATCGAATCTAACTATTTCTTCCATTTCAATA
The DNA here is from genome assembly GCA_030765085.1 of Allium cepa. Taxonomy (NCBI): domain Eukaryota; kingdom Viridiplantae; phylum Streptophyta; class Magnoliopsida; order Asparagales; family Amaryllidaceae; genus Allium; species Allium cepa. The sequence goes on from CM060931.1 coordinate 962,647,068, forward strand.
AATCCAGATCATATCCAACTTTTAAATCAACAAAATTCAATTTTAGATGATTTAATTCAAATTCTCAAATAAACCATTTAAATCTATTTCATTTCAAATCCATGTTTGAACTATATATTTAAACTACTTCAATTTAGTAGATTTAAAAGTTTAAATATTCAAAGTTTACAATAATCTCAATTTCGGTAAATTTCTCTTATATTTCAAATTTCAACTTTGAAATTTCAGTTTAAATTCTTTTAAACAATTCATACGAAAAAATTTCAATTTCAACATTTAAGCTTGGTTTTTCGAAAGTAATTCAGTTTATATAATATAATTTCTTCAAAATATCATTTAACGGGATTCGAAATTTAAGGATTTAGAACCATTTTAACTTAACTAATCCGGTGTCCGTATATAATTTTCTACCCTAGGGACAAGCGGTACATATATAGATCATTTCAACTCGTAATAAATTTTATATTTATGAATATATAACATTTCAACCCACAATCCCCAAAAAAATTCAAAATCCACAAAATCACTAGAGTTTATCATTTCAATCCATACCGGTTTTTTCCTAATCTATAGATCATTCGGGTATGTATCATTCCAACCCATAGTGATTTTCTATCGATAAACTAAGCGAACTTGCAGTGTGATAATAATATATAAAATAAACATAACATCCAGTCATCCAATATCAAAAATTAAACATCCATCACAATCATCATTCAAATCAGTTAGTAAATAACAACAATTAACTGGTTATCATTAACAGATATTTAACTGAAAATTTAAAGTTCAATAACAAATTTAATAGCGATTAAATTCAATAAAAGTCAGATTTAACTGAATGACAATTTAAGTATACCAAATAACAATCAATTTCTAATCACATCATAAATTTAATTTAACCAACATAAGAAAATTTAATAGTTATGAGTGGGTTAAAACACTCACCTTTGAATTTTCGACGATTTAAAATACAATTTAAGCCCAAAAATTTAATACAACCAAACCAGTTCCAAAATGTCCGAATTTCGATACGGTCGCAATGGAGAAAACTGCACGTGAAACCGAGCTCATATGAAAAGGATATGTAAGTTAAAACATTTAAAGTTTGAATTTAAATTAAATAATATAATGTTAAAAAATACCACGTCATCACGCGCCAACGAAGCCCTGACTCCCTCAATATCGCGATCGAGCTAAGTTATGCAGCCGCCACCAAACATCGACGCCACGCCTACCCTCGGCCTGTTAGGCTTCGATCAGACATCACCACAACGTCAGCCTCTTCACACCGACCCTACAATGATGACGCCGCCACCTCCATCACCCTTAGGACATCACACCGTCATTCAACTTTGGAGCCCCACCACGGCGAATTCCAACCCAATGAGCATGAGCGAACATCATCCTCGTGACCTACTCGACCTCCTCTTCCCAATGCGCCTCGCGATCGTCAAACGGTCGACGATCCACCGTTGGATCTCGAAAATCCCAATATGTACGGTCGAATCATCCTCAATTTCTGATCAAATGATGCACAAAATCAAAAAATGAATTGCTGCTGTGATTGCACTCGTCGAGTGCTTTCCAACAATATAATGTGACATAGTTTTGAGGAGTTTGATTTTCGATTTGAAGTTGAAATTTGATTTACGCTTTTAGGGTTTCTGCCATTAGAACAAAGTAGATGTTAATAGATGGAATAAACAGATACATACAGAAATAAGAAAATAGAGGTTGCTAGATTTAAAAACAAAATCTATTTATATGGATAGATCTGGATAAGAATGAATAACACAACGAATTGGTTCGAAACGACAATACCGACCCGGAAATCCCGTTCCGTTTCCGAGACGAAAGTATGTCACCCCATATATCAAAATAGATATTTACGATATTTTAAAACTCAGTGGAATAGGTCGCAAATCCAAATTCTATTATATATAGAAGTTAGCTTTTAAAATCAGCTTATTTCAATTTATTTCATTAAATTGATTTCTACGCGTTTCGATCCCGCACGATCAAATGACAAGTCCGATTGCTATGAAATTTGAAACCCTACAATAATTCATTGTTAGGATCCGATGAAACTAGTTTCATCGAAATCTGAGATAGTGGCCAAAATGGCTATTTCCACGTTAATTAAATAAATTATTATTAAATTAATTTAACCAACTTTAATTCAAATTCAAAAGTTAGCTAATTTTTTCATTTTTGATTACCTAGTAATTTATAATCTTTTAAAATAAATTTCTACGTCAAATCCAATGTTAAATATTGCACTAATTACAGCCTTCAATTTCAATTGCAATAAATTCATTAATTATAATTTAAATTCCAGTAAATTCATTTATTTGATGTACATCTTATTATTCAACCAATTATCATCATATGTATATAATTAACATTGGTTTACCATTTATTACATAAATATTCTATGGTCATCATTTTAATCTATATTAATTGCAATATTTAAGTAGATTAATTGCAATTGATTTCCTGTTTAATTTCAACGATTAAATAGTGAAATGATAATTAAACTATTGCTACAACTTACAATTTCAAACACATTTCTACGTTTTTTATTTACAACCCAAGCTAATAAATTCACATACTGATTAATCATTCTATATTATCCTATTTCAATTAATTATGTACAATTCTAAAATTTAAATACAACATTTGGTTTAATTCCTTATATACAACTTTTAACCAAATTAACTTACAATTATTCCAATTGATTGAGATTCATTCAAATAGTTATCAATTACATTAAATTGACATTATTAGATTACATACTAATTGTTTTTCTCATTAAAAAATCATAACTTTTCAATTTCCCACAATATTAAATTCAAAATCTTATTTAAACTGATATTTTAATTATCGAAAATTATGGATTGTTACACTCTCCCCACTCAGAACTTGTTGACGTCAAAAATGGCAAAGAACGAATTTAAGGGATTAATGTATTTTATTCAAAGTATTCAATTTATAAATAGTTAATTTACATGATTAAGTATTTTAAATAAAATATACCAATTTATAAACAATTAAATCTTCTATAAAAGTTCAATATAAATTCGAAAATATTTTCCCCTTCACAAAAATATTGTAAGTCAAAAATTCATGGAAAATTTCGGCAGAGTCTACTTTGTATGGAGTGGTCCGAAAAATAATAATATCAACAATAACAATACATATATATAGATATATATATCATATTTCAAAAATAAAATATCCCAAACCACGTAAATAAACATTATAATATCGCTATAAAACCGTAGTCCGAAAAATGTACCTATTTATCGGGCTAACAACGCTTTATTTATGAAACCAAAAGCAGTAACTATCGCTTCCATAAACTTGTATTTCACTTATAAATCCATAATAGTGAGAATTATGTAAAGGAGAAATATTTTAGTTGTTTCAAATTAATAGCACCAGCAACACAACCTAACAACATAACATAACAATGGTCACTTGCAAACAAAACAATACAACTATTATATGCAATAAAGAAATCAACCATACATCTATAGCAGCCAAAACTAATGGTTTGTTTAGGTTCAGAAACTTTTAATTGTACAAGAGTGATAAATAAACTATCAAGTGTATAGTTGGAAGTATCCTTTCCCAAACATCCCATAAGCCAAAACAACAAAGAATTTAAAATATTATTTGAGTTTATTCTTATTAATTTCCTTTCACATTATTTACCGTTCATTTTTTTTCATTCATTCATACAATGATTATTTTACTAATTAATTTATCTTCATTACTTACTAGATTTATTTCTCATTCTATATTTGAAATCATTATTGAATGCATGTTAAAGCATTACATACATTTCATTTTAGTTTATTTCACATTTATTACTTAATTATAATCCTTGACATCGATTTTAATATTAATATTCATTAGTGAATCATCTTGAGTTTATATCATTTATTTAAACAGTATTTACTTTTACTATTTAATTTAATTACAAGCATTTCACAATATTAACTTATATTTATGACATTTCTTGTAACATCAAAATTCAGTAGGGCTGTTATGGTAATGGTTACCTTTACCATTTGACAAATATCGCTACCGTACCATTTTTACTGGTAATCTAAAATTGCTTACCATTGTCATTACCGATCGGCTGGTATAGCGAAGATTGGTATACCGATATTCTGATAACCGTTACATTGGTAATTGTAAATTACCAGTTGCCCAAAAAAATCCATAACTTGACATCTTTCTACACTATAGCGCATCTTCGGTATACTATTAATAGTGTTGCTTATTAAAAGGCATAAATGAGAAAGAAAAAAGTGTATTTGGCATTATTTGACCTGATTACCGAACTAAATTTAGTCATTTGTTTGGTGCTAAATGTCTATATTAAAGCATATCATATGAATGTACATGCGTTTTAAATTGACTGGTAAATTTGCCATTACTACTGGTTTTGAAGAAATGTTATCGATAATTTACCGTAGAAAATGGTAAATCCACCATTACCATATCGATTAAATTGGTATACCGATATCAATCAATAATGGCAACCGACTGACTGGTAATGGTATGATAATGGTAAATTTACCGTTACCATAATAGCCCTAAAACTCATATTTATAGAAATAATTCCATTTGAACACTCTCATTACTTAAGTTTTACTTATATAATACTCTATCACATATATTTATTTACATTCAACTTTTTAAACATTTCTGGTAAGTTATATATATGTTTTAAGAATGTAATCGAATGTTGCACAAGTTTATCTTATTTATTTTAGCTAACAAAGTGTTTAGTAATTACATCTTCTAAATTTTCATATCTTTTGATTTACAATTTACAATTTACAAATTTCTGGTTCCATATATATTTCATTAATCACTTAGTATCTAGTTTCTTATTTTCATTTAGAAGTTTTCAATTATTAATATAGTCAAGATTTGATTCATTATAATAATTAAAATTTCTAATTTATAGAAACTTAAGAGCTAAATACCAGGTTCCCTTTCCAATCATTTAAAATAATATAGATACTCATATCTTTTATATATCAATCATATTTAGAAACTAAGATTAAGATTTTTTTACCAAATGAATTTGCAGCAAAACTACTACCGCGGTCTTTCCACTTTGTAATTCGAAAATGAATGTCGATGATGCGTGCACTCATCATCGAAATTATTTTCCAGCGACAGAGAGTGAGTGTAGAACTTATTTGCTTTAAAATTCATTTATAAACATTTGAAACAAATCTATCCGAAAATATTTTAAATCTTAATGAGAATATTTATCCGAAAATACTTCCAAATAATACTAATATTCTTTGAAACAAATTTCATAACCCCGAAACTTAAGTTGTCAAATTTCCAATTTATATTTACTTTATTTGTAAATCCTATTTTTCAACCAATATTTATAAAATTCACTACCTAACAAACATATCACCTATAATTATAACCATTTATAAAAGTTATTCTTTTATATACAAAATATAATACCAGGTAAAATTATTTCATTTACCTATATTTCAAAAACAATATTGTGTCGGTCTGCCCTATTAAGTATTTAGAAATCCCTAACGATACCATAGCATTCTATGTTCCGACCAGAATGTATAAATACTAAACAGAACAAATTAACACAATATAAAACATTTTATTGCACTAACAAGTACGCTTTCTCACTCAGAGAAACTCATTCTAGGGTATTACTACCCTATTACTAATGAGTTAGACCCCAACAACTATGGTTATTGTTAAACCAAAGCACTAATACCAGATGTAACGACCCACCTTTTTGGTCAGTTTAAATTGACAATAAACCACACATGTCAACTCAAACCATTCAAAAGGGAGGATTGTTATGGAAAAAAATGAGAAAAAGAAGAGAAAGAACTAAAAAAACATAGAATCTCACATGGAATGACAGTATAATAATCAAATAGCAGCTCATAAAGCTGTTTTACAAATACATTCAACTACACTTTTACAACGCAAATCAGAGTTACATAGAGCAGAAATAAATAAACAAAGCAGCGAAACAACATAATGTAGTAATATAAATACAATAAATAGCATACGAGTCTCCATCTTCATCCTTCAGAGATAAAATGGTCTTCAATACACTGAAAGCTCAGATGGACTCAAGTGTAATGAAAAGAAAAAACACTCAAGTCGGAACTAAAAGATCTTATGTAAGTTAAATCAGGATAAAATAAATATGAGTGTAATAGCTTAAGAGATATTTATGGGGTTTTACATCTCCTTTCCAGTGTCTAACGCGCATGCAATAACTTAAGAGCTGTTCGAGATTGCCATCTCCTAAGGATTCATTAAACTATTAACACTGTAGCAATATACACTATTATATTATGTCTATTAGTAAAGCAAAATATTAAAATAGCGTTAAGGCTTTGTCCATATCCCCCTTAACACATTTTTATATATTCCCGTAGTCTATACAGATGTTGTAAGCTCCAACTAATTGGTGTACTCAGTGAGCACTCCATTGGTACGATACAAACCAAACTCGTAATGGGCATGACAAGGCATGTGATAAGGCACGCAAGGCAATGTCAGGGTAGTACTCTATCATTTACACTCCCGAACTGGTGGTAATGCATAACAGCTACTACCTCCCACCTCAGAAGACACTCCTATAATCAAATCAAGGGGTGACCACCAAATCAATCACAAAGTAACAATATGGTATCAAAGAAATGCGCCCGATAGGAGGAGCGACCTCAGCCCGATATAGCTCCTATTTTAGCTTCGTTAAGCTAACTCGAGGGACTCAGGACTACGTTAATAGATCATACGAATCGTTTGCTAAATCATCCTACTTCATTCTGGAATCTCCGCTACATATATAGTTGTTAAAGTGGTTTTCGATATTGGCAGAGAGTATGACAATATCCGATACCGGTCTCTTAACAACAAAATGCTTATTTCACACCGGATGGTTCTTTTACATTTCGAAAACTGATTCACAATTAACATCAAAATATTCAATTCAAACCATATCACTTTCGAAATTATATTCACTTTCGAAATCATATCACATTCGAAATCATATCACTTTCGAAGCCATATTCACAAAATAGGTTAAACTCTCATTTCAAAATCATTATATTTACTCAAAATATGTCATTTCATCAGAAAATATCTTTTCAAATCCCAACTTCAAGTTGTAACATCATTTGACCATATTCACTTTTAAATCCAAATTATTCAGCCTTGCACGGTCGAATTTTAGAATATAATTTAAATAGTCGCAAATAATTCAAGTAGTTTCAAAATATTTTAAATGGTTTAAAATAGTTTAAATTAGATTAAACAGCTTAAAATAGATTAAAATATTTTCAAATAGATTAAAATAGTTAAATGGTTTGAAATAGTTGAAAATAATTTTAATATACTTTAAAATAGTTAAATGGTTTGATTATTGAAGTGGTTTATATAGTAAATAGCTTGAAAATCTAAATAGATCTGAATTTAAAATAATATATCTTGGAACGGTTGACATTAAAATAATTAATTTGAAATTAATATCAAATTTTGCCATTTCTTCCATTTCAACAAATCTGGACCATGTCCAACTTTCAAACCAACAAAACTCAATTTTAAATCTTTCAATTTAGATCCTCAAATAAACCATTTAAATCTATATCGATTTCAAATCCACGTTTTAACCATAAATTTAAACTACTTCAATCAATAGATTTCAAAGTTTGAATATTCAAACGTTTACAATAGTCTCAATTTCGATAAATTTCATTTATATTTCAAAATTCAACTTTGAAATTTCAATTTGAATTCTTTTAAATAGTTCATTTGACCAAATTTCAATTTCAACATTTAAAGCTTAGAATTTTGAAAGTAATTCAGTTTATATAAATCAAATTTCTTCAAAATATCATTTAATTAGATTCGAAATTTAAGGATTTAGAACCATTCAGTCAGGTATCTTTATATAATTTTCTACCCTATGGACAAGCGATGCAGATATAGATCATTTCAACTCGCAATAAATTTTATATTTACGAATATATTTCATTTTGACCCACAATCCCGAATAAATCTCAAAATCCATAAAATCGCTCGAGTTTATCATTTCAACCCATACCAGTTTTTTCCTAATCTATAGATCGGTCGAGTATGCATCATTTCAACCCATAGTGATTTTCTATCGATAAACTAAGGGAACTTGCAGCGTGATAATAATACATAAAATAAACATAACATCCAATCATCGAATATCAACAATTAAACATCCATCATAATCATCATTAAAATCAATCAATAAATCACAATAATTTATTTGTTATCATTAATAGAAATTTAACTGGAAATTTAAAATTCAATATTAAATTAAATAGTGATTGAATTCAATAAAAGTCAGATTTAACTGGAATGACAATTTAGATATACCAAACAACAATCAATCAATTTCTAATCACATCATAAATTAATTTAACTAACATTAAAAAATTTAGTAGTTGTGAGTGGGTTAAAACACTCTCCTTTGAATTTTCAACGATTTATAATCCAATTTAGGCCCAAAAATTTAACAGTCTTAGAACTCGACCAAAGCAGTTTAAAATTGTTTGAAATTTTGATACGGTCGCAATGGAGAAAAACGCGCGTGAAACCGAGCTCGTATGAAAAAATACGTGAGTTAGAACATTTAAACTTTGAATTTAAATTAAATAATATAATGTTAGAACATACCACACCTCACGTTCCAACGAAGCCCTAATTCCCTCAACATTGTGATCGATCTAACGTATGCAGCCACCACCAAACTTAGATGTCGTGCCTACCCTCGACCCGCTAGGCTTCGATCAGACATCACCACAACATTAGCCTCTTCACGCTGACCCTACAACGATGACGCTGCCACCTCCATCGCCCTCAGGCCATCATGTCGTCGTTCGACCTTGGAGCCCCATCTTGGCGAATTCCGACCCTTTGAGCACGAGCGAACATCATTTCCATGACCCGCTCGACCAACTCTTTCCAACACCGCCTCCCGATCGTCAAACGGTCAACGATCCACCATTAGATCTCGAAAACCCCAATATGGACGGTCGAGGTTCATCCTCGATTTCTGATAAAATGATATGCCAAATCGAAAAAAGAATTGTTGCATTATATTTCACTCGTGGAGAGCTTTACAAAGATATATAATATGACATAGTTTAAGGAGTTTGATTTTCGTTTTTGAATTTGAAATTGGATTTAGGGTTTATGCCCTTAAAAGAAAGAAGATGCTGGTATATGGAATAGACAAATACGTATAGAAATAAGAAAAATAGAGGCGGCTAGGGTTAGAAACTAAATCTATTTATATGGATAAACCTGGATAAGAATGAATAACATCACGAATTGGTTCAAAATTACAACACCGACCCGAAAAGCCCGTTCCGTTTTCAAAACGAAAAAAGGTCATCCCATGCATCAAACAGATGTTTTCGATATTTTAAAACTCAATGGAGTATATTTCAAATCCAAATTCCATTGTATACAGAAATTAGCTTTTAAAATCATCTTATTTCAATTGATTTCATTAAATTGATTACTACGCATTTCAAGCCGCACGATCAAACGACAAGTTCGAAGCTACGAAACTTGAAATCCTTCAATAATTAACTGTTATGGATCCGATGAAACTGGTTTCGTTGTAATCCGAAACAGTGTCAAAAATGGCTATTTTCACGTTAATTAAATAAATTATTATTAAATTATTTTAATCAAATTTCAATTCAAATTCAAAAGTTAACCAATTTTTATCATTTTTGATTAACTAGTAATTTATTATCTTTTAAACTAAATTTCCATGTCAAATCCAATGTTAAATATTGCACTAATTACAGTGTTCAATTTCAATTGCAATAAATTCATTAATTATAATTTAATTCCAGTAAATTCTTTTATTTTATTTACATCTTATTATTCAACCAATTATCATCTTATGGATATAATTAACATTGGTTTACCATTTATTACATCAATATTCTACGGCCATCATTTTAATTCATATTAATTGCAATATTTAAGTAGATTAATTGCAAAAGATTTCCAGTTTAATTTTAACGGATTAAATAGTGAAATGATAATTAAATCATTTTACAACTTACAATTTCAAACACATTTCTATATTTATTGTTTACAACCCAAGCTAATAAATTCACATACTAGTTAATCATTCTATATTAACCAATTTCAATTAATGACATGTAATTTTACCATTTAAATACAACATTTGGTTTAATTTATTATTTATGATTTCTAACCATATTAACTTTACAATTATTCCAAATGATTGAGATTCACTTAAATAGTTATCAGTTACATTAAATCAACATTATTAGATTACATTCTAATTGTTTTTCTTATTAACAAATCATAAATTTTCAATTTATCATAATATTAAATTCAAAATCTTATTTAAATTGATATTTTAATTATCGAAAATTATGGGTCGTTACATCTAGTGCGGTTGGAAGTTTAATGTATGCTATGGTGTTTCAAGTCCCGATATTGCAAATGTCATTGGGATGGTTAGTCGGTATATGGCTAATCCAGGAAAATCGCATTGGGAAGCTGTGAAGTGTATGTTTAAATACCTTAGAGGTACATCATCTCATGATCCCTGTTTTGGCAGTAGTGAGGGGATGAATTACAAGTTAATTAGTTATTGTGATTCAGACTATGCTAGTGATAGAGATTGGGGAAGTCAAACGTTTAATCTCTTTTTGACTAAAGCAACCACTTTAAAACGGACCTAGAAAACCCATATGGATTTGGATGGACTTGTAAATTTAGGAGAACACTTAGAAGACATAAAAGAAGACACTCATCCAAAATGTGTTTGATTGAATAAGTTTAGATAGATCGCTAGCGACCTAATTAGATGGATGCTATCGACCCATGCAGATTAGGCCCCACCACCTGAAATTTTTAGTATAGGTCCTAGACAACCTCTAGAGTGAACCGACATGTTATCTCGAGCCGCCTTAAGTTTCTTTGGACTTCATCCATGAGCTGAATGGGCCTGAAATGAATGAAAGCCGACACTTTCGTGATTTGATAGAAGAACTGGTTTGGAACAACCAGCTGCCACAGTATGTGAGGAATAGAACTGTGGTAGAATTGCAAGAACAACCACGATCCGTGGCAAATGCATCAATAAATGCCCAGGGATTTAAGCCAAGACAAATTATCCCATAACTGGTGTAGCTGGGAGTCAGATCCGGCTCCCATGCTTTGCTTTTTCATTGCTTTTTCTGCACTTTTCCTCTGATATTTAGACAATAATAATCTTAGGATGCTTATATGTGTGCGGAAGCCCAAACAGTCCTTAGGCACGCTCTAAGTCAGATGTCGGAGATGACTATTTAGGAAAATAATAACCTTGAACCACTTACACATGTATGAGGCCCAAATTTATCTCCATGAATGCTTTGAGTCAGATCTCCAAGGTGAAAATTTAGGATTTTTGCTTGTTTTAATTTTTTCTAGTTTGATTTCTGCTTATTTGTTTTGATTTGGATATTTTTGATTGTGATGACTAATATTGATCACCTTAGAGTCCCAACATGCGACCGGAGTGCAATGTGCAAATCCTCTTGCTAGAAAAGCAAGTGGATAGACTTGTATGATATTATCACCTTAGAGTCCTGACACGAGACCAGAGTGCAAGGTGCAAGTGCCCTTGGATGGGCTTGTACAATATTAACGCCTTAGAGTCCCAACCAGAGAGACAGGACTGGAGTGAAAGAAGTAAGTCCCCTCACCAGAGAGTGAGCAGTTGTGCCTATTTAATCACTTTTAACTTAATAAACAAACGATCTGGAGAGTTCATCCTCCTTAACTTAAATATTAAACTCTTTAATGATCCAGAGAGATCGAACCGATTTGAATTAATAAAAGGATTTGAATGGCTTATAAATAGAATAAAACTGATAAATCCTGGATGAACATAGGATAATTTCGATATTTGATGTGATTTTGATATATCATGTGATTTGATATATAATATGATTTTGATATATATTGTGATGTTATAATATGATTTTGATATAATAATATATATAATATGTTATAACTCTGAACGAGAGTTGGAATGATAATAATGTAAATCGCAGATGGACACTTGATAATTAGAGATGTATGATGTAATAACTTCGAATGCAATCAGAAAGATTGTGATGTATAGATAACACTTAGGTAGACTCTAGAGTCTTAGGTTATAACAAGTTTGGAACGACTTGTAATTGGCAAGAGAATCCGAAGAAACTGAACGATTCACCAAGGATGAAGCAGCTAGAAAGCTAAACTATCGAAGACTAGAGATAAAAACTTGTTCTTAAGAAAAGCGTACCTTTCATTCAAAAGGCATACTTTAGAGGGAAAATGCTTATCCACTTTTTGACCAAAGCAGCTAACATAAAACATACATAGAAAACTCGTACGGAGTCGAATTGACTTGAAATTTTAGAACACTTAGAAGACATAAAAAAGGCACTCACCAAAAATGGCTTGATTGGATAAAGCTAGATGGATCGCTAGAGATTTCATGTAGATTTGGCCCCACCATCTAAAAATTTTAGGGTTGGTCCCAGACACCCTCTAAATTATACCTGCAAAGTTTTGTCTGATTTCATTAAGTTTTGAGCAAGTTATGGATGATTCTTATGGACTACGTGACCGATGAAGATGGATGATCAAACAAACTCTAAACGGCTTGATATTTTGGTAAGGTATTCAAATAGATGAAAGGAAGAAAAACCAAAAGGGTTGGCTCAAAAATGGTTGAAGGGCATGGATCGCTAGCGATCCGTCATGTTAGCTCGGGTCGTCTTGAGTTTTTCTAAACTTCTTCCTAGCACTGAGTAGACGCTTCTGACAAGTCAGTCTTGTCCCAACTGCATTCCTACCCTATAGATAAAAATTCTACCTACAACATAAAAAAGATCTTCTTGACTATCTACTAGAATTCTATAGAGATTATTCTTCACTCTTCTTATCTTACACAACAGTCGACTAGGAGTTCAATGTGATTGTCCGGTGAACTCTTACACTTGTGACTTATTCTAATCTTATCAACTTGTAACCCAATTCAACTTGTAATAGTAGTCCGTCGATAGTAAAGCTTATAAAGTGGGCATAGGCCTCGTTAATTGCCGAACCACTATAAAATCTTCTTATCTCTTTACTATTTCTACTCTTTTTACATTTATTTTCTATATTATCACTCTATAAGAATTGAGCTGGTGCTTTCACACTCAATCCAGGGTGCTGATTCATTTTTTTTGGGTTAACAGTCTAACTTTTGGATATGTCTTCACACTTGGTGGTATGACCATAAGTTGGAGATCGAGATTGCAAACCATAGTTGCTTTATCCACTATGGAGGAGGAGTTAATAATCATGGTGGAGGCGGCAAAGGAGGCACTTTATTCGGGGTGATTGTTGTGTGACTTGGGATTTGAATATGATAGCATCGATATTCGATGTGATTACCAAAGTGTTATTCACTTGGTGGAGAATTTTGCGTTTAGCTCACAGACTAAACATATTGAAGTGAAAGAGTCATTTTTTGCAATCAGGGATGAAGATAAGAAGGTATATCTTTGGAAAGTGAACACAAAGAATAACATGGCAGATTTGTTCACCAAAGCATTTTCGGTTGGGAAGATCAAGATTGTCGAACTTGATTTGCTTGAGGAAGTGCTAAGTGCCTTGGGGTGGCACAACTGATGGAGGATCTTGGTTATCGATGATGAAGAGTATCAGTGAGAGATCATGGTTCTATCTACTTGGTGAGTACTATTTTACTCTCTTTAGTACTTTTGTCTTTTGGTCTGTTTTGGATTTGGGTTCTTTTAACACTTCGTTAACGAGCGAGGCTTTGCCTGACCTTGTTGATAGAGTGCAATTGGCAGTGGCTTTGCCAAAGCTCATTGAGAAAGCATTCAAGCTTATTTGGTTGAAGGTAGAAAAAGTGATAGTTTGGTATCATCGGTTGTTGGTGATGGTACAGTCCCATTGGTTCATGATGATGGAGACAGATATAGTATCGAGGTGGAGCGTTAAATTTTGACAAAACTATATGGTGAATTGAAAAGGTCGAGAATAACTTGATAAAGGTGAAACGACGCGCGAATCAGAGCTTGGATGCTCAAGTTATCGCGATTTAAAGTTATACAGGCTGAAAGATATGTCAGACATCTGATAGGAATCCTCATAGGTTTGGCAGCAAGTTTACTGTAGATTAAAATTGCAACAGACATCTAAGAGGTTATGACATACATTTGATGCGCTGCAGTTTTGTTTTTTTGGTTCATAATTTGAAAATTTGGTTGTAGGGCTTCAATGGTAAAATTAGGCATTTATCAAGGAAGATTAATTCACTATATAAACTATTTTCAGAATTCAAATCAAGGTGACTAGATCATTCCAAGGGTTTTAAACAAGTGTTTTTATCCTCCATTAAGTAGGGTTTAGAAAAACCTAGTTTTTTTCAGTTCTCTTCTCTACAAATATATTCTATTTGAATATTGGTCTTTGTAATCAATCTCTTGTACCCTTCACGTTGGTATTAATAAAATCTCTCTCTCAAAGTGGATGTACACCAACATGACATTAGTGGAACCACTACAAATTGGTGTGTGATTTAATTTATCATTATTGTTTGTTTGGTGATTGTGATTGATCTTCAATCGGATGAGATTTGTTTAAGATATTGGTCGGTTGTTTTTGCACTTCTTACCACGATCTCGTCTTCCACCGTGCTTTAGTGTTTTGATTTGAGTGATCTAGAGTTAGAATTCCCATAACACTTCTTTACTAGATATCATATCTATTTTATTACTGGATAAACATGACCACTACAACATGGTTTCTTTACTAGAATGCCATGTTAGTTTTGTTTAGAAGAGTGCATGTTTAAAATTAACATGAGTCCACAAATAGGAAACCTTTCTCCTTTTCTATTCTATCTCAAGTCAGTGATATAAATAAATAGTCTTGTTGGATATTATTGAACTACATGCTGCCATTATTCTTTTGTCAATTTTGAAATGAGTAATTACATTATAAACCTACATGTCATGTTACCATTTTCATAGTAGACAAGTTCTTCCATTAATTGAAGATTACTATGTCGATATACTATTTGAAGCGAGAGAAAGAAGATGATCATAAAGATATCATTAGGCAAGTCATCTAGGTAGCATTTGATTGAACTCATTTAACAAAACTGCAAACAATTGTACGTTATTTTCAATCTTTTTTATGATCATGTATCAATAATTCGTACATGCATCACCCTTCATTTGCCATGATATTTTAGCATTTTTCCTAGCATTTAGAATTGCTATTTTATTATGTTCTTTCCATTTTAAATTAGCATGCACTAAACTATCAAACATGGAATTATCCAGTGGGTTATCATCAGTTGCTTTATGTGCTAGCTTGAATTCTTCATCATGTTAAGGTAATAAGTGCCTCTCTTTGACGGTGTTTAGGTTTCATTTTTTTATTATAAAAAACCATGTTTACAGGACGTTTTATCTAGTATACCTCGGTTTTCTTTAGTTATGTTGGCATTTCTGCATATTGAATGATTTATATTTATAAATTTCATTTCTTTCTTATAAATAAAGCATGATACACTTAGTTTAATCATCTAGTACAATGTTGCAAAAATTTAAAATCTTACGATTTAAATCCCAATTCAGATCGGATCCCTCCCTTTACGATTTGATTTATGTTCAGATTCAAACTTAGTCAAAACTGCAATTTAAAAAACATTCAACTTATACTAGCATACTTAATATACTTATTGGATTCACAATTGAAGTTATAATGTCTTTAAACAAATAAAAATATAAAAAAGAAGAAAATTGAGTTTTAAGTTAAGTCGAAGAAGTTTTAACATCAAAATTAATTTCAAAGTGTGTATATACCTTAAATGTGGATCTTTTGAGTCTATGGTTTACAATTTGAATCTCGTTTCTATTTAAAGTTTGAAATTTATGACTTAAATACCATTTTGAAAACCTTGATCCCACACTTTTACACTTGTATAAATATGGGAAACATCATTAGCACATTCATACCATGCTTTGTTAAAGTCATTGGCAATTTATTTGTAGCTCATTTTAGTTTTCACTCTGGCAAATCTTATAGGTGAACCATGTTATTAGGAAGGAAACTATTTACAAAATAGGCCCGGTTTTGTGTAATTTATATTTGTGCAAGTGTAAAAATTTTTTAAAAAATTTATGCTTGAGAAAATATGGATTCCGCAAGAGTATTTTTTTAAAATAAATTTATGCTTACGCATTCCATATTCGCACCAATGTAATGTTTTTTTAAAAAAAATTGTGCTTGCGCAAACTTGGAATGCGCAAGTACAAAATGCTATTATATGTAAAAATAGATCAATTTTTGTAATAAATTTTGATTGAGGTCTAAAGTTGAAATAAGCTTTTTTCCTCCGATCTAAAATAAAAAAATTCCAACTAGGAAAATTTAATGTTAATTAAATATTAATAGAACATACAATGTTAGAGAACAATTCATAACATTTGCTGCTATTAAATGATATGTCTTTTAATATTTCTATATTCCTTTAATGAGCCTTTTCTTAGGTCCTCCAATGTCAGCAACCTATCCGTTGTAAAAGGAAAGTAGTTATGATAGTATTAGTACACATGTTATGCTACCTTTTCATTTACATTGAAGTTCGTTTAATGCTCATCTTCTTTCCCTTGATATTTTTTTTGGTTCAACATAAAGTTGCTTAGGTCCTAATATTTATATTTTAACATTTAGTTATTAATAGCACAAAAAACTATAACATATTTCACTTTGGAATGTATTACAAACATAGTCATATTTATAAACCACATTGTCCATTAAAGCTGTCTTTTTTAGGCAAAAATCCATTGTTGATAGTTGTTTGAAAATATAATCAAACTAAGGTACAAAGACAAGATAAAAAGAATAAAATAGAGACTTACCCATTGCAAACTCTAACAACAAGAAGCTTGAAATTTTCATTAAAGCGAGCTTACAACACAAAATCATATTGGATAACAACAATAATAATTTAGTCCCACATTGCCTAATATTTTGTTGTTCCCTTCTTTATATATCTTTATTTCTACTGCTTATTAATTAAGCATGAATGATAAGGACCACCAGGCAAGCTTGCACGTGCACATAGCTTGGTTGTCCCACTTTCTTCTATCCGTTTCTTTTTATTTTAGCTTTCAAAATTGAAAAGACAATTTTTTTTATCTGCTTAGCAATTACAATTTTGATTAATAGAATTTATAAATGTATTAAAAGAATGGTCTCCTCATTGCTCAGACTGTTCAAAATTTTCACCTTTTGAATTCTGAGCTACGGTTTCTACACCACACATATTAATAGCTATCTGTGGAGAAAAAGGATACAAAGAAAAAGAATCCTATCCATCTTCTTAAAATTCTTCTTTCTAGAAATTGTATTTATACACTCCTCTAAATTCTTCAATTCTAAGTGCACAAGTTTGAAGTCAGTTGTGTAAACTTTAGGGAACAAACAATAATCAACAATTGCACCTTAGTTGTTGGAATTCGCTTTCAAGGTGGCTTGTCCATGACACAACCTCTCTGTTCTACTCTTTACTGACTATTTTTCTAGCAATGAATGCGACTTCCCACAGTTAAGAGTAACGGACCTACCAACCAACCGCATTCTTCCTGGCCCTTCCAAATTTGAAGCATTGGATGGAACCAACTACAAACGCTGGTCCCAGAAACTTCTCATCCTATTCGACCAATTGGAAGTTGATTATGTCCTGTATACTGAACCCCCGATCGAGGTTTCAAAATCTATTGGATCAATCACAACCGAAATTCATAACAAAGCATCGTACCAAAGGATAATGATGATGAAATCAAAAAGAAAATTGAAAAGGACAACAAGTTAGTTAGATTATATATGTTGACATACATGTCAAACATACTGTTTATTAATCAGAAATCAGTAAAGATCATCTGGGAAACACTATAAAAGAAGTATGAAGCAGATGATACTGGAAGGAAAAAGTAATTGGTAGGTAAATGGTTGCAATTTCAAATGGTAGATGACAAGTCAATTATGAAGCCGATTCATCGATAAGAAAACTTCGTATCTGACATACTCAATGGAGGAATGAAGATGTGGGAGATTCTGCAAGAAAATGCATGGTTGGAAAAATTCCCACCATCTTGGAACAATTACAGAAATTATCTCAAGCATAAAAGGAAGGATCTTTCTCTTTACAAACTAATTGGTCATCTACAGATGGAAGATGCAAATCGCTTGAAGGATGAATTCAGTGCTCTGACTATTGACACTGGTAATGCTAATCTTATAGAAACTGAAAATCAATCTAATGTAGATAGATTCAAAAATAAAGGAAAACGACTAAAAAATTCCAAAATGTTGTGAAAAAAAGTAATAAAACTCAAAAGAAAAGGGCAATATATTATGTTTGTGGCAAACCAATTTATAAGACACATCAATGCATTCAGTGGAAAGGATGACGCAACCAGAAGCAAGCTGCCAATGTTAAAGCACAAACTAATCTTGCAGAGGATGAAGGTATCATAGCTGCAATCATTCTTGAGGTTAACTTGGTGGAAAACAAGACTGGTTAGGTGCTAAACATAGGAGCTTCTAGACATCTCTATGTAAATCTGGAGCTTTTCCATCAATTCAGGATGTAGAAGATGGTGAGTGTATCTTTATAGGAGACTCTGCTACTGCTAAGTACTTAACAATGGAAAGGTTCTTCTTAAACTTACTTCTGGAAAAACTTTAGCTTTGAATGATGTGTTGTATGTCTGCTCCCTTCGTAGGAATTTAGTATCTAGTGGATTATTGCATAAGGCTGCGACGAAACTTGTTATTGAATCTGATAAAGTTGTAATAACTAGGAATGCAGTATTTGTGGGAAAGGGATATCTAGCTGATGGTTTGTTTGTATTAAACTCTGTTGTTTCTAATAATAAAAGTGCTTTAGCTTTTTCTTATGTGACTGAATCCTTTGATTTATTGCATAACAGATTAGGACATGTTAATGCAGGCTCAATCAATAAACTAAGAAAACTGAATATGCTACAAAAATTTTTTATCTCCCTAATATCCTATATGCGTTGATGCTAAACATGCTAAAAAACTTTTCAAATCAGTCGCTAAGAGAAGTTTAAGAACACAATCAGTAGAGGAGGCAATTGTTATTATGTAACCTTCTTTGATGACTTTTAGATACACCAAAATTAATCTACTTAGATCTAAATACGAGACTGTAAAGATGTTCTTAAGATTTAAGGTTGAAGTTGAAAACTAATTTTATCAAAAAATCAAAAGATTAGGTCTGATAAGGGTGGAGAGTATTGTGCTGACTTTCTAAAATATTTCTGTGAGAAAGATGGAATTATCCATGAAACAAGTGCTCCTTGCAGCCCCCAACAAAATGGAATAGCCAAAAGAAAAAATAGGACTCCTAGGAGTATGATGAATGGCATGCTCTTAAACTCTGGTATGACTGACAATATGTCGAGGGAAGCTGTATTATCCGCATGTTATATACTTAATAGAGCGCCTCATTAAAGGTTGGATAAAACCTCTTACGAATTGTGAAGAGGTCCTCCTCTAGATCTAAACTTTTTGAAAGCTTGGGGGTGTCTTACTAAGGTAGGCTTAGCGGATTTTAGAAAAACCAATCTAGGGCCTAAAACATTTGATTATGTATTCATTCTATGCTTCTAATAGTGCATATATAGATTCATGTCCTTCAATGAGCAAACCATTTATGAGGCTACAGATGTTGTCTTCTTTGAAATTGTATTTCCTTTAAAGAACTATAATAATGAGAGCTCTTTACTGATGTGTTATTGTCTTTGCCTACTCTACCATCTGTTGCAAATGACTCTAACATTGAACTTAAAAGGAGTAAAGGGCAATGTACAGAGACGAATTTGGGACCAAATTTCATTACCGTCTTTTTGGTAGAAAATGTCAATTTTGAAAGGATTGATGATACTACTATTTTTATACTTTTAATTGAGGAAAATCCTTAAACATACGAAGAAGCAATTAACTCTAGGGATGGTAATTCTTGGAAAGATGCTTTAAAAGTGAATTGACTCTATAACATCAAACCATAGCTAGAACTAGTTGACCTACCAAAGGGATGCAAACCAATTAGGACTAAGTGAATATTTAGAATGAATTGAAAACTGATGGTTTTATAGATAAATTCAAAGCTAATTAGTATCCGTTGGTTTCACTCAAAAGAAAACATTGATTGTCTTGACACGTATTCCCATTTCACTAAGGTGGGTACTCTTAGTACTTCAGTTGCCTAGGCTGCTATTCATAATCTAGCAGTGCACTAAATGGACGTGAAAACTGCTTTTCTCAATGATGACTTAGAATAAAAAAAATTATTTGGAACAACTTATTGGTTGCATGGTACCTGGTCAAGAGAATAAGGTTTGCAAATTAAAATAGTCTCTTTACGGCCTAAAACAGGCTTCTAAATAATGGTATGAAAAATTTGATAGGACCTTTATAAATAATGGTTATATGGTGAATGCCTTAGATTCCTGTGTATATTCAAAGATGCTTAGTCCTCAATGTGTGATTATTTTCCTTTATGTAGATGACATGTTGATCTTTGGTACAAAAATAGTGTCTTAAATGATGCAAAAAAAATTTGCCCTCTCAGTTTGAGATGAAAGATCTAGGATAGGCTGATGTGATATTAGGAATTAAAACGAGACAAAAAAACCAGTTTCTCACTGAATCAGTCTCACTACATAGAGAAAATTTTAAAAATGTTTAATTATTTTGATGCGACTCTTGTTCGACCTTCATAGAATCCTTATAAGCATCTTAAAATGAAAAAAGGACCCAGTATGTCACAAGATGAATATGTCAAAGTCATTAGAAGTGTAATGTTTCTTATGAATTATACTAGAACTGACATAACTCCAACAACGAATATCAGGATGCCCTTCGTTGTCTTTTAAGGCATCTTAAGGATACAATTGATTGGTGCTTGCATTTTAATAATTATCCTGCTATTTTGGAGGGATTTTAATATGCAAACTGGGCTACTAATAACAATGAAGTTAGCTCCACTACTGGCTATGTATTCACTTTGAGAGGCTAGCGATATCGTGGAAGTCCTACCAACATACATGCGTAACATGATCTACAATGGAATTTGAGTTATTACTCTTGAGTTAGCAGTTCAAGAAGCATAATGGTTGAAAGACTTGTTGGTAGAAATTCAACTAGGGGAAAAAACTAATTCTCCAGTTTCTTCGCACTGTGATTCACATGCCGCTATTGGAATTGCAAAGTACAATGTATATAATGGGGAAAGAAGGCACATTCGTTTCAGACACAAAGCGGTCAGGAAAATTTTGAAGGAATGGGTGATTTCATTAGAATATGTAAGATCAGAAAGGAACTTGGTGAAAGGATTACCAAGAATTATGGTCTTTGAATCTTTAAGAGGAATAGGCCTTAGGCCTATAGTAGAGGAAAATTTAATGAATGATTGACAATCAAATATGACCCATGATCACTCTTTTCCTTCCTGTTCTTGTGATTGATTTTCTTTAAATCCATATCCTGTTTTGATGGTGCTCTTGTGACGCACTTGATGGATTCATTCATGGAAGTACTGATTTTGACATTAGACAGTTTTAGTGGTGCTTATGTTATGCAATTGGTGGATTTTTTCAAAGATTGAGTCTATTACTCTTTTTGATCCATAACCAGTTTTGGTGGTTCTTTTGAGACACACTTGATGAATTCTATAAACTATTTCCCTATAAAATCCATAACCGTTTTTAGTGATGCTTTTGAGATGCACTTAGTGGATTTTATAAACCCTTTTACTCTTACATCCATAACCAGTTTTGGTGGTCCTTTTGGGATGCACTTGATGGATTATATAAACTTTTTCCCAAATAAATCCATAACCCGCTTTGGTGCTGCTTTTGAGATGCACTAGATGGATTTTACTAATATTTCCCTAATAATTCCATAACCAGTTTTGGCGCTGCTTTTGAGATTCACTTGATGGATATTACTTATATTTCTCTAGTCTTACTAAATATAATATATAACCAGGAATGGTGGTGCATTTGAAGTGCACTTGATGGATGCTATTATTTGACATAAGGTTGAGCTTTATGCTCTTAATATGTCCATAGCTAGATTTGGTAGTGCTAAGGAGAGGTACTTGAAGGATTCATCTAATTCAGTGTGAAGGTGGGGCCGCCTTCTGTGGGAGATTTTAATTGATCTCTCTAGAGCACTCATGAGGTCCTAAGGTAAGCGCATGGCCATAAAAGCGCATATTTATCACGAAGACGTGTAGATATCAAAAGCATGAGTTATGAAGCTTGAATCAAATCTTGTAGCTCAAGAGAAATTCACTACATAGATAAAATTGTTGTTTCGCTTCTTGTGCATCAATTTAAATTGAAATATATAAGTGCATATGTAAGAAACTTTTCTTTTGTTCAGGTTGTTTATCTTTCATCTTTTTGGAGTTCTATTGTAATTAGTAGGGGATTGTTGAATAACTACAATAAATTTTTTGTCCCATATCATTTAATATTTTGTTATTATCTTCTTTATATATCCTTATTTCTACTACTAATTAATTATACATGGATGGTATGGATCACCAGGCATGGTTGTGCACACGTGCATGCGTGCATGGGAGATTGGGTGCATGTGTCGCTTTGACGGCACACTTGGCACTTAGCACTGCATCACGATGAAATAAGCTTGGTTACACTTTCTTCTCTCTTTTCTTCTTTTATTTCAGCTCTCAAAACTGAATAGACAAATCTTTTTATATGTTTATCAGTCGTAATTGTGATTAATAAAATTTCTGAATGTATTAAAGAATTGTCTCTTCATTCCCCCCAACTATTCAAATTTCTCACCTCTTGAGTTTTGAGCTACAGTTTCTACACCAACACTTGTCCATGACTATCTCTTTTGTGGAGAAAAATGAAACATAAAAAGATTCATATTCATCTTCTTAAAATTCTTCTTCCTGAGCAATTGCATTTCTAAACCCCTACAAATTCTTCAACATTAAGTGCACAAGTTTGAAATCAGTTGTGTGGATCGTGGGAAGCGAACGATAATCAATGATTGCACCTTAGTCGCACTGGAATTTGTTTTTAAAGCAGTGGCCTATCCACGGCACAACCTCTTTGTTCTACTCTTTACTGACTATTTTTCTAACAAATGAAAGTGAATTCACACAGTAAAGAGTAACTATCCCTTTAGTCAACTGCATTCTACATGATCCTTCCAGATTTGAAGCATTGGATGGAACCAACTACAAATGCGGGTCCCAAAAAATCTCATCCTATTTGAGCAATTAAAATTCGATTATGTCCTATATATTAAACCCCCAATCATGGTTTCAAAAGCTACTGTACTAGCCACAATCGAAACTGCACAACAAAGCATCATACCGAAGGAGAGTAATGATAAAATCAAAAGGAAATTTAAAAAGCACAAGAAGTTAGTCAGGGACATACATTGACATACATGTCAATCAAACTTTTTGATCTATTTGTTAGTAAGAAATCAAAAAAGGTCATTTAGGAAACAATGGAAAAGAAGTTTCGAGCAAATGATGTGTGCGACCGCCTTATACCACCAACACCAACAATATCTAAATAGAGTGTTGTAGCCACGCCCGGTTGATATAGGCCGATCATTAGAGTTGAGAATGAAACAAATATAGCATATAATCTATCAAATATCTCACAATGCATGGATAAAATATAATATCGTAGGTATAACAAGAGAGACAGTAGTAACTATGTGAACAAATCATCAAAATGCAGATCCACAGATTTATATACAAATGTAGTAGAGTTTATACAATGGAAATAAACACAACAACTGTCTCATAATAAGAAAATAAGTGGTCACTGCTAAGGCTCCTCAGTACCGCACAACGAAATAAGCATAGAAATCCATACAACTATATAAATCATCCAGCGCGTCATTTGCACGGCTACTATGTCACCTAGACCAGCTATCTAGTCTACTCATTTAAAGGTACCTAAGATAATAAGAAGTTAAGCATAAAACCTTGGGTCAGACAACAATCTGGTATAAGGGGTAAATGAATCTCAAAATACTATGCAGGTAAATATAATAAGGAATAAAGGTATATGAATCATACCCGACATGTCCCCGCAACCAAAGAGTTAACATATAACATTATGACATGCTACTCTATAATAACATAAAAGTACTCTTATCAAAGAGGATATTTGCTCTCCAGGTATTCCTATCTCCAATACCTACTCCTGATGATATCTTCAAGTGATAGCCAAGAAAGCAACTAAATCAAACATTGCAACCGTAACATCCATCAAGCAATCACAACTATTACTCCGGTGCTCTGAATACATGATAACTCATATGGCTTATTTACTGCCAAGAACTAATGGAAATCCAAGTTTTCAATGTACTCTCATATCTCATAGCCCAAATCTTGATATGTGTCTCATAGCCCAAAGCTAGACACTATACACAAAGCTACTAGTCTAGCGTATTCAGATATACTCCATTGATCCATGGGTGTCCCTACTTACAATACCCTTGTTTCGAGTACAATAGAAACACTTCGAGTATCAACGATTCCTTAGCACATACATCCGCCCTCATTTGATCCATTCAAATTCAAGCCCTTCCTTTGCTCAATCCAGTTTCCATTATTCAAAACCCTTCACATTTTCTTTCCATGACTCACTCCTTTATCGAACTGCAATCTTCGGTACCTACTTCCTTCATGAGTCACAAACCGAAGATGCAAAGCTTTTATCATAGTGTTACACTGTCATCCAATTTTCAAGTGAACAAGCCAACACCTCTGGCATGATCGACAGAATCCCTTGCGTCCTCCTTGTACAAACCTAGCCCCATAACTCTCAGCAAAACAACTCGGTACCGAGTCAAATGACTTGGCACTGAGTCATTTACATAGCCAATTTTGGCTAAGTAAATTACTCTACTTCTAGTGCTTCCTTTTCAAGTACCTTGGACCTCAACCTATTAACCAAAACAACTCGGCACCCAATCTAAAGCATTTCAACTCCAAGTTCTAGAAACAACTTGGCATATTTCCCAACACTTAGCCAATCCTCTGAAACTTTCCGTGGTCCATCCCCACTAGTCAACACATAGAGATTCCCAAAGTCGCCGACCCAACTGAGCAATAGAAATCACTCAGTACCGACCCTTCCACTTGGTGTCGAATTAATCCTTTAAGCAATTATGAAGTGCGACTTATTCTCCAAGCTTCCCTCATAATCTAGAGCCTCCAAGTTTCATCAAATTCCGACGAACTTTTACGTTGATTTTCCAAATTCGCCAACCTATCTTCCTCAACATCCAAAATACAAGCAAACAACATTAAAGCACAACATACAAGCATAGAATAACATGCATACTCATCCATTCATATAACAAATACACAAGAATGTGATAGACAAACCAATTCTAATCTAAATCTACATATACATGCATATATGAATATTAATAAGAATAAACAGTAAATCGTTTTTGAAAACCATTTTAAAGATTAAAAATTTAGGTCACAAGCATAAGATAACATGAAAGTAAAGTTAGAAAATGTTTTAAAGCCAAATATCATGTTAAAACAAGTAATTTTATGATATAAACATACACAGGATAGTAAGAGAGCATAAACCACTCACCAATTACTAAAAACACCAATCCAAGTCTAGATTCGATGTGGATAGCAATAGAAAGTAATGTGAATCAACCAAAACGATGATCTCTAACTTCTATTTGATGATCTCCTCTCTACTAGTGATTTGGCAAAGATTAGAGAGTAATTTATGTGATTTTGAATGAATTTACGGTTATTGAGGGCTTAGATCTGATTTAGGAAGGAGGGAAAAGTTTAATTTTGACTCCTATAGCCCCTTATTTTTAATAATCTCGGATTGGACTAATCAACCTGCTTATGGACTCGACTAATTACACACTAATATTGGCAAAAATCTCTTCAAATTCAAAACATGCATAACTTCCTAACCGAAAGTCTGTTTTTCTGTTATGACCACTCCACAGAATGAGAAACCATCATCCTGAACCAATGGAACTGGTTTGAGACTCTAATTTGACTCTATTAAAAGTTATAGCCAAAACAAGATTTTCAAAGGCAAAATGGTCTGATGGAAATTCAAAAAAATCAGGGATGCGTAAAATGTCCTTAAGAGTCATATTCCTAAATTATAGAATCATACGACCTTGTAGGAATGAAATAAAAATATTTTACGATCCTACGATACGTAAAATATGGGTTCTTTACATTCTCCTCCCTTTAAGAATTTCACCCCCGAAATTCCTAACTAGTCAAGAAATAATTAACCATAGGTACTATGCATGCCTAACAACCATATGCAACCATCAATCATATCAAACAAATATTCACACAATTAATAGAACATGTGATCCTACCCAAGCATGTAGAATACTAACCTATTAAATGCGGTATACACTGGTGAAATTAGATAGGATAAATGATGCATCTTACCATTCAAAGAGCTCCAAATACGTTGTCCTTATGCTCCCCTTAGTTTCCCATGTACAATCATCATCACTTCTGTTCTATTGTACATTTACTAGCTTCACCAACTTTCTCCTAAGCTGTTTTATATCATGTCCAACAATATAAACCGATCTATGAGATCTTGAAATTTTTGGTTCTACCTTAACATCTTCAATTTGGTCCAGTGTAATCGTCACACATGAGTCATGCACAAATTTCTATAAATATGAGACATAAAAGGCGTTGTGCACATCCATGATCTTTAGACTAAGTCGACCTTATACGCTACTTCCTAGTCCTCTCTACAATCGAAAAGAACCTATGAATCTTGATGCCAACTTCCCCTTATTATAGAATCAAACAACATTCTTAATGGAGATACTTTCATAAAACCATCCCTTCAACAGAAAATTCCATTTCTCTAAGTCTTTTATCGATGTAGCTCTTTTATCGATCTTGAATGGCTTTATTCGATGCTGAATGATCCCATTCTTTTTTGAAGTTTCTCTAATCATATCTGACCCAAGTTTCGGTTTCTCGCCCGCTTCTCACCAACATGAAGGAGCATTACACGGTCAACCAACAATGCTTCATAAGGAGCCATGCCAATACTTGCCTAATAATTACTGTTGTATGCGAACTCCATAGGATATATATGGTCGTCCTATGATCCTCCAAAATCTATAATACATGCTCATAAGAGATTTTCTAAGATATTATTTACTCTTTCGATTTTCCCATTTGTTTATGGGTGACAAGCCATTCTAAGTTGCAGCTCTATCCCTAACGCCTCATGTAAGCTCTTCCAAAACCAACTGGTGAACGGTGGATCTCGGTCGCTCATAATTCTCCTTGGTATACTATGAAATCATACTATCCACTTTACATGGAACTCTACCATCTTGGATGTCGTTCTACTTGACTTGATAGGTATAAGTCTTATGCTCATGGTTAACCGATCAACCACAACCCAAACGCTATCGTACTATGGTCAAGACCTTGGTAGTCCTTCAATAAAATCCATAGTTCTACCTCAACATCTTCAATTTGATCCAGTGCAATCCTCACAGATGAGTCATGCAATTTTTTTTGTAAATATGAGACATAAATGACATTATGCATGACCGCCATTGTTATCCCGCTTTTTAGCAAAGCCGTGATACCAAAAGATCGGTCAAAAACAAAAGACAGTTCGTCTCAGAGATTGGTTGTACTTCACTTCGCTATGGATATCGATGAATTTTGTCCGAGCCCGGATCAGGCTACAATTGATAGGACATGACTAGCAAAGCCATGAAAGCTAGTGTTCCAAATTTCAGGTTAATCGGAGGTCGTATGAACGAGATATGATCGATGCAAGTTAGCCAAAGAATGTCGTTCGAACCCATCAAAAAGTGGAGGAGATGCTCATTTCGAACCCAAAGGATTCGAATCCATCTTGTTCGAATCCATCGGTTTGCATACGCTTCGAGTCGATCGAGTTCGAACCGATCAGGCATGATATTGATCACTTCGAATCGATCGGTTCGAATCCATCAGATGGGTATCCCCCCAGCACGTTTGTATCCATGCTAGAGCACTGTTTCGTATCCATCGAGTCTAGAGAACTTCAAATCCATCACCATCAGTATGCCCTACTTCGAATCGATCAGTCTTGTGCCCATACACTACTTCGTATCGATCGTCTTCGTATCCATTAGATTCGAACCAAGTCAACTAGTTGGGATGACGTGTCATTCAACGATACAAACGAAGCGAAGATCATGGATGCGAAGCGGTCGACTCGGAGAAAAAATAGGATCGATGCGAGGAGTGCACGTCGCCAAAGAACCACGTGACCGATCGAGTCGAAGGGAGTGGATTCGAAGCAATGGATTCGAACGCAACAGCCCTCACGAAAAACCACAACTTGAATCGATCATATCTCCTAAACCACTGATCCAAATGCAACGAAATTTTCACAGTAGCTTCCATACAAGGTAAAAATTGTTCCTGCCAAGTTTCAACTCGATTGGATCATTTTTTGATGGATTCGAAATCACTTCGTATCGATCTCAGATCGAGTCAAAACTTGGTGGGGTCGGTCGCGTGGTCCCACTCACGTGCCAGAAAAAGTCTCCCGAAGTTTGAGCGAGATCTGGGCCTCCCACGCCTATAAATAGAGCCCATGGTCATTCAGGAACGGGGATCTTCTGGATCTTCTGCCATTAAACGTCCAGACTCTGCCGGATTCAATTCCATACTTCATTATCGCTGTTGTAATCAGATTTGAAAGATATCATCAATTGTAATCTGCTGTAATCGATTGGAATTATCAAGTGAATCAATAAAGACATAAGCTTCAAAGTGGACGTAGGCAAGATCGCCGAACCACTATAAATCCTGTGTTTGTGATTGTTATTTGAGAATTATTGTGATTGTTATTGTTATTGTTTAGATTTGAGTTCTATATTGATTGTTGCTGATTTGTGCTCATAAACGGGTGCTTTCACGATATTGGGCGTTTGTGACCAATTTTGGCGCAAACATTTTGGTGCTTTCATTGAGAATTGAACTCAGGATAATTTGAATTTGAAGACTTAAGAATTTAGATCTAAGAACCATGACGAGACAAGCAAGTAAGAAACAAAGGCCAGAGAGAAGTGAACACCAAGGAAGTCAAGAGGCTTCTTCAGGAGCGAATCAACCGTCGATCTTCATCACTAGAGACGAGATGGAGACAATGATGAAGAAACAAGAGGAGTTGATCCAGAGTTTATTTCAACAGAAAGGACAGCTTGGAGTACAGAATAGAGAAGCAGATGGAGTTCGAAACAAAGCAGGACCATCCGGCGTAGCACCTGAGCTAGGGGGCACGCACATGGAGAATGTTGATCCAGTCTCGGAGAGAGAAAGAGGAGCATCTATGCAACCTAGGAGTAGCAGAGGAGTGAACGCTCAGTCAAGGGGGCAGATCCTAGAATTCCCTCCTGAACTCGGGGGGCAGGTCGAAAGCGATGAACAAGTCGCAAACCTCTCACTAACACGGTTAGATCATTTACACATGTAAGCGATCGCGCACGATCCATAAGCATGCTCTGAATGACTACTGACCGCACCATAGTAAGAATTTACACTTTGACATCCTCGTCTTGCTCTTGCTTTGATCTTGACTTGAACATTCCTGTTGTGGAATTCGTATGATTATTGCTTTGATATTTGCAAATTTACTTGTATGCCCGTTGGATCGCAAACGGTCCACGAGCACCTCTTGTATGGCGATGAACCGCCAAAGTATTTGATTCAAAATCTCCCCCGAACATGAAATCTGGCAAACGATCCAGGGACCCACTCGAATGTGAACCTGGTATCAACAATACCAAGCCCCCCCGGGCACACTTATTCGCCTCTAATAGGCACACAAACGATCCAGGAACTCACCCAACGTGACCCTGGCATCGATAATACCAAGCCCTCCCGGGAACACTTTCTCGCCTCGAACGGCACTCGACCGCGAACGGTCACAATTCGCCTCGAACGGCACCCGACCTTGAACGGTCACAACTCGCCTCGAACGGCACAACTCGCCTCGAACGGCACAACTCGCCCCGAACGGCACAACTCCCCTCACCTCAAATGGCTCGATCACGAACGGTCATCATTTGAGGTTCGCCACCTGACCGCACACGGTTGCACTTCACCTCAAATGGCTTGATCCCGAACGATCGTCATTTGCAGTAAGGCGCTTGATCGTGAACGGACACATTTCATCTCACATGGCTCGATCCCGAACGGTCGTTATATTAAGTTAAGTGCTTGACCGCGCACGGTCGCACTTCACCTCAAATGGCTCGATCTCGAACGATCGTCATTTGAAGTTAGGTGCTTGACCATGAACGGTCGCACTTCATCTCAAATATCTCGACCCCGAACGGTCGTCATTTGAGGTCATATAAAACTGTGAATTCCTTTGCAAGACATCAACAGGATATGAACATCCAGCTCATGGCATTACAAAATACGCCTTCCTACCGCAAGGCATATTTTGGGGGGGAAATGTTATCCCGCTTTTTGGCAAAGCCGTGATACCAAAAGATCGGTCAAAAACAAAAGACAGTTCGTCTTAGAGAGTGGTTGTACTTCACTTCGCTATGGATATCAATGAATTTTGTCCGAGCCCGGTTCAGGCTACAATTGGTAGGACATGGCGAGCAAAGCCATGAAAGCCAGTGTTCCAAATTTCAGGTTAATCGGAGGTCGTATGAACGAGATATAATCGATGCACGTTAGCCAAAGAATGTCGTTCGAACCCATCAAAAAGTGGAGGAGATGCTCATTTCGAACCCATAGGATTCGAATCCATCTTTTTCGAATCCATCGGTTTGCATACGCTTCGAGTCGATCGAGTTCGAACCGATCAGGCATGATATTGATCACTTCGAATCGATCGGTTCGAATCCATCAGATGGGCATCCCCTCAGCACGTTCGTATCCATGCTAGAGCACTGTTTCTTATCCATCGTATCCAGAGAACTTCGAATCGATCGCCATCAGTATGCCCTACTTCGAATCGATCGGTCTCGTGCCCATGCACTGCTTCGTATCGATCGTCTTCGCATCCATCAGATTCGAACAAAGTCAACTAGCAGGGATGACGTGTCATTCAACGATACAAACGAAGCGAAGATCATGGATGCGAAGCGGTCGACTCGGAGAAAAAATAGGATTGATGCGAGGAATGCACGCCACTTCACCAAAGAACCACGTGACCGATCGAATCGAAGGGAGTGGATTCGAAGCAATGGATTCGAACGCAACAGCCCTCACGAAAAACCACAACTTGAATCGATCATATCTCCTAAACCACTGATCGAAATGCAACGAAATTTTCGCAGTAGCTTCCATACAAGGTAAAGATTGTTCCTGCCAAGTTTCAACTCGATTGGATCATTTTTTAATGGATCTGAAATCACTTCGTATCGATCTCAGATCGAGTCAAAACTTGGTGGGGTCGGTCGCGTGGTCCCACTCACGTGTCAGAAAAAGTCTCCCGAAGTTTGAGCGAGATCTGGGCCTCCCACGCCTATAAATAGAGCCCCTGGTCATTCAGGAACGGGGATCTTCTGGATCTTCTGCCATTAAACGTCCAGACTCTGCAGGATTCAATTCCATGCTTCATTATCGCTGTTGTAATCAGATTTGAAAGCTATCATCAATTGTAATCTGCTGTAATCGATTGGAATCATCAAGTGAATCAATAAAGACATAAGCTTCAAAGTGGACGTAGGCAAGATCGCCGAACCACTATAAATCCTGTGTTTGTGGTTGTTATTTGAGAATTTTTGTGATTGTTATTGTTTAGATCTGAGTTCTATATTGATTGTTGCTGATTTGTGCTCATAAACGGGTGCTTTCACGATATTGGGTGTTTGTGACCAATTTTGGCGCAAATAGCCATCTTTTGAATAAGTCGACCATATACGCTAAATTCCCAATCCTCTCTACTATCGAAAAAGGACATATGAATCTCGGTGCTAACTTCCTCTTATTATCGAATCAAACAACATTCTTAAAAGGAGATACTTTCACAATAACCATATCCTCAATAGAAAATTTCCGATTCTCTAAGTCTTTTATCGACTTACCTCTTCTGTCGATCCTGAGCGGCTTTCATTCAATGCCGAATGATCCCAATCTTTTTTGAAGTATCTTTAATCATATCTGACCCCAAGTATCAGTTTCTAGCCTGCTTCCCGCCAACACGAAGGAGCGTTACACGGTCAACCATACAATGCTTCGTAAGGAGCCATACCAATACTCGATTGATAACAATTGTTGCATGCAAACTCCACCAGATACAAATGGTCATCCCATAATCCTCCAAAATCTATAATACATGCTCGCAAGAGATCTTTTAGTATACGATTAACTCTTTCGGTTTTCCTATCCGTTTGTCGATGACAAGCCATACTAAGGTGCAGTTCTATCCCCAACTCCTCTTGTAAGCTCTTTTAAAACCCACTAGTGAACAATGGATCTCGGTCGCTGACAATGCTCTTTGGCACACCGTGAAATTGTACCACCCACTTTACATGCAACTCTACAATCTTGGATGTCGTTCTACTTGACTTGATAGCTGTGCAGTTAAAGCGCTCGACAGATTCAAAGCGGTGGAGGTGCAAAAAGTCATAGCGGGGATACAGCGACGATATAGCGGGATATAGCGGATGGCTCTAAAATAGCATATAAAACTCGTACTTAATGTTTTTACAGATATATAAATGGTAATTAAATGAAAAATTTTCATTCAATTGAATTATAATTATTACATAAATGATTTAAAAAAAAACATGTGTGGATATACTTTCAATAAACGTAAAACTGTTATATAACATAATTGAATTTAGTAGAATATTAAAGTATTTTCATCTCTGATAATATATTAAAAGTTAAATCAAATAAATTTGTTCATAATTTTTGTAACGTATAAATGCATTTTTTTAATTCATTTTATTAAAGAAGATATAGCGAAAATTGCAAAATATAGCGGGAATAAAGGGATATAGCGGAAATAGCAGTGATTAAAGCGGAAAGACTATATTTTGGGGCTATATGGAAAAATCGTAGCGGTAGAAATCCGCTATGAGATACTGCGGGGTTATAGCGGGGTAATATCGGGGCATTAACTACACAGCTTGACAGGTATAAATCTAGTGCTCACGGTCAACCGATTAACCATGACCTAAATGCTATTGTACCATGCTCGAGTCCTCGGCAGTCCATCAATTCTTGCTCCCATTTCCACTCAGGAACTTTTAGTGGTTGCAACAATCCACGACGTTTCTTTTTCTCTACCATTACAATTTGGCAGTTCATACACTTCGAGATGAATGCCCTAATATCCTTCTTCATACCTTCCCAATAATAGGTTTGCTTAATATCCTGATAAATATTATTAACCTCTAGGATGTATTATTAACCTAGAATGGTGGCACTATCATAGCATTTCATCTTGCAATTCATCAATATCGGTAACAACCAGTATTCCATCCTTACAGAGCCAACCTTCTTGGTTGAGTCTATATTGCTTCATATCCTCATACTCTACTCCTACTGTCTTCATTATGATCTCCCCATGCTAGCATCGTACTTCTAACTAGCATCAATCCTTTCTATTAGAGTAGGTCTGACCGAAAGACATGCTAACATCTATGGTTTCGGCTCATTATGAGGTTTGAAATCATATCCAAAATATACTCGATCCGCTTCCATTCCAAGAACATTGCCCCTAAACTAGCATGTCTTATGTTCAATGCATTGGCGACAAAGGCTGAGATCATTTTGAGAGAAAAAGGTACTTCAAAGATTTACGGTCCGTAAACAACTCTAACCTTTTTCCTAGCAGATAATGCCTATATATCCATAAAGTAAAGACTATTGCAGTTAATTCCAAATTATGAGTTGGATAATTCCTTTCGTGCGACTTCATTGTCCGCCAGCACAGATAACAATTTTCCCTTTCTACATTATCACTGCACCCAATCTAGTACCGTAAGCACTTGTTTATACCGTCAACTCCTCGTTCTCGCTTAGAATGGTCAATACTGGTGCACTCTCCAACCTCTCCTTCAGACTTATAAACGCATGCTCACACTTTACATCGCAAATAAAAGTTTGATTCTTCTTCGTCAAATTGGTCAATGGTGCTGCTAACTATGAGAAGTCCTTAATAAAATGCCTATAATATCCTTCCAATCCTAGAAAACTTCTCACATCCATAGCATTCTTAAGCCAGTTCCATTGTTGGACTGCTACCACCTTCGTAGAATCCACTGCTACAGCCTATCCAGAAATGATGTGACCCAAAAACCTTACTTCTTTTCTCCTGAAGTAACACTTAAAAAACTTCACTCCCAACTTGTTCTTTCTCAACACCTAAAGCACAATCCTCAAGTGCGTCTTATGCTCCTCTTTAGTTCTGGAATAGATCGGAATATCATCCACGAACATGAGCACGGTGTTGTTTAATTAGTCCCTGAAAACCCAATTCATGAGACCCAAAAAGTATGCCAGAGCATTGGTCAACCCGAATGACATCACCAACCACTCATAAAAATC
Organism: Allium cepa; assembly: GCA_030765085.1. Classification (NCBI taxonomy): domain Eukaryota; kingdom Viridiplantae; phylum Streptophyta; class Magnoliopsida; order Asparagales; family Amaryllidaceae; genus Allium; species Allium cepa. Next base: position 962,681,857 of record CM060931.1, read on the forward strand.
TGATGGTGCATGAAACGTAAACACTCACCTTCACTATTCTCAACTGGTGAAATCCCGCTGATGAATCCATTTGAGGGAACACCTTCGTACCATGAAGTTGATCAAATAAGTCATCAACACGTGTGACTGGATACCTATTCTTCTTAGACATTTAATTTAGCTTACAATAATCTACACACAACCTTAAAGTGCCATACGCCTTAGTCGCGAATATTACAGGTGCACCTCACTTAGATATACTCATTCGAATGAACCCTCTCCATAATAGGTCACTCACTTGCACCTCTAATTCCTTCTGCTCTCGGGTGCCGTATGCCTCAAAGGCATAACTAAAGGTCTAGTTTCCTTCATTAAGTTTATCTGAAACTCAATATCTCTATGCAGTGGAAATTTGGCCACTCCCTTAAATACATCCAGATACTTTTTAGCGATAGGCACATATAACAACCTCTCTTGTGGAACTTCAAGCAAATATAGAAAGCTAACCATTACCCCATCCTATGGTAGGTAGCCAATCGCTACCATTTTCCCTTCCACATCCTTGATTGTCACCGATTGACTCATGCACTCCATTATCGCCGCATACCTCATAAGCCAGTCCATCCTAAGATAATCCCAAATCGAATAAAATTCAAGACAAAGTAATCACAAACAAAAGAGCATCCATGACTCGATAACACTAGGTCACGACAAACCATGCAAAGGCTAGTAGAACCTCCAAGTGATTCGTCACAATCAGGGATCGATCTACTATATCAGGTCACAATCCCAATATGTCTACTAGGTCATAACACATAAATGAATGTGAAGCCCCGGTATCAAACAAAACACGAATGGTAACATCCTTAATGGAAAGCATATCTTGAATAATGACTCCCTTTCCCTTCTCCGTTACTAAGGGAGACTCGATGAAGTTCGGACACCGTCCAAAGTGTGTGCTTTCACAACCTGCTTATCCTTCATCGGTTTTGGACAATCCTTCTTTAAATGCCCGGGCTTTTCACAATCGTAGCACTTCTTGTTCTCGCTCACTTTGCAATCCCTAATCAAGTGATCCTTCTCCTTGCACTAATAACAAGTAGGTTCCTACTAAGATTTCTTTTGGCCATTTTTCCTTGAGACTTCTTCCTCTTTCCGTTCCTCTTTTTCTTGCCTCCACCTCCTTGGTACAGTTTTGGCTCTTCCTTCTCAGCAGAAACAACAATAGCTGTCTTGGCCTTTAGATACAAATTCTCATGACAAAGAGCTTTCTTAGCAAGCTTCTCAAATGGCTCATCAATGTGGTCTACTAGCTTCTGTTTAAGATAATCATCCAAACCAATGATGAACTTCTTATTTTTTCTCAATAAAGTATCGACGAATGACATATCATACTTTGATAAACCATCAAATTATAAAATATACTCATAAACTGACATCTTCCCTTACTTAAGATCAACAAACTTTCTGAACAACACCGACTTCTGAGTAGCTGGAATGAATTTGTCTTCAAATCTTGCTTTGATCTAGTCCCAAGTAGAATGATCTTTTGATTAGCAATGGTAATGATGTTCCACCAGTTCATAGCTCATCCTTGAAGTTCTCCAGATGCCAGTTTCCTCTTTATTGCATCATCCACTTCCTTATCACTAAAGATGCCCTCATAGGTATCCAACAAATCAAGCAGTACTATGGCTAACTCCGTTCCATGGAATGGTTTTCCCCTAGAGTAGAATAGTCTTTACTCAACTTGGCAAAATCAATCCTAGGCGCTTGCATGGGAGCCCATCCTCCAACAACCACACTAGGAGTAGTAGCATAAACATTCCTCATCTAAGTTGTCTTCATAGCGTTCAACATTGCTTGAACTTAAGGTGTAGCATCTCCAGACCCTATTCCTTCCTCAACTCTCGAGGCAGAATTCCTCATACTATCTCTTGTATGCCAACTCATTCTTAATCTACAACAAGAATGATCAGTCTATCATAAAAAAAATATGTATATGGTGCTCGTGTGCATGCGACTTATATTATATAATATATGTTAGTATATAGTTTTAGAAACCAAAGTATATAACATGTACGAACTCTCTTGTACATATACATTCTGGATCTAGTCTATGGCGATTACTCCTTCCTTATCTCTTTTGGACCATAGTATCAACTCAGGTTAATCGTGTAACTAAAGCTTTGATACCAAATGTGACGACCGACCTATACCACTGACACCAATAATATCTAAATAGCGTGCTGTAGCCATGCCCGGCCAATATAGAATGATCATCAGGGTTGAAAATGAAGCAAATACAGTATACGACCTATCCAATATCTCACAGGGCATGAAAAAAATATAATATCATAGAGATAATAGGAAAGACAGTAATAACTATATGAAAGAAACATCAAAACATAGATCCATAGAGTTTTGTACAAATTTAGTAGAGTTCATACAATGAAAATGAACCCAACAGCTGTTTTATAACAACAAAATAAGCACTTAGTGCTAAGGCTTCCCGGAACTACACAGCAGAATAAGCATAGAAATCCATATTAGTATATAATATGAGATAGCTCCATACAGCTCAACCTATGTACTGCAACTGCACCACCTAGACCTGTTATCTAGTCTTCTCATTTAAGAGTATCCAAGATAATAAGAGCAAAGCATAAAACCTTGGGTCAGACAACAGTCTGGTATGAGTGGTAAATGAATATCAAAATACTATACAGGTAATTATTGTAAGGAGCAAATGTACACGAATCATACCTGACCTGTCCCTACAACCAAAGAGTTAGCACATAAAATCATAACATGCTACTCTATAATAATATAAAAGTACTCTACTCAAATAAGGATATCAGCTCTCTATGTATTTCTATCTCCAATACCAACTTCCGATGATATCTTCAAGTGATAGCCTGAAAACTAACTAAAGTTAAAATAAAAACCATAACATCAATCAAGAAATTACTACTATCACTCCAAGTGTTTTGAATATTTATAACCGATATGGCCTTCTTACTGCTAAGGACTAATGGAAATCCCATTTTTTAGTGTACTCACGTATCATGTAGCCCAAAACTCGATACATATCTCATAGCCTAAAGCTAGACTATAGACCTAAAGCCACTAGTTTAGGGTATTCAGACCCACTCCATTGATATATAGGCATCCCCACTTACAATAATTGTGCTATGAGTATTACAGAAAACACTTATATTATCAACAATTCCTTAGTACATACGTATGAGCCCTTTTTTCTCCATTTGGGTTTGTGCCCTTCCTTTGCTCAATCCAGTTTCCATTATTCAAAACCCTTCAAATTCCTTATCCATAGCTCAATCCTTTACCGAACCGATGTGTTGGGTACCTACTCCCTTCATGAGTCAAAAACCAAAGATCCAATGGTTTTATCTTGCTGTTACATCGCCATACAATCCTCAAGCGAATAAGCCAAAGCCTTCATCATGATCAACAGAGTCTCTTGCTTCCTTCTTATACAAGCCTAACCCCATAACTCTCAATAAAACAACTCGTGATTGATTTAATTTACTTAGCCAATACTTAGCCAATGTTGGCTAAGTAAATTACCCTACCTCTAGTGCTTCCTTTTCAAGTGCTTTGGACCCCGATCCTATTCACCAAAACAACTCGACCCCCAATCCAAAGTATTCAACTCCAAGTTCTAGAAAAAGCTCGACATCCCAATACTTAGCCAATCCTATGAAACATGCCTTGGCCCATCCTTACTAGCCAGATCCTTTATGCCACTGACCTAAACAAGCAAAAAATGACTCGGGATCGACCCTTCAACTCGGTCCTGAGTTAAGCCTTAAGCAATTATGATGTGCGACTTATGCTCTAAGCTTCCCCTATAATCCAGAACCTCTCCTTTAAGTTTCATCCAATTTGACCAACTTTGCCTCTTATTTGCCAAATTCGCCAAATTATCTTGCTAAGCAACCAAATGCTAGCAAAACAACACCAAAGCACAACATACAAGTAGAATAACATTCATATTCATCCATTCATACAAGAAGTACAAAAGAATGTTAAACAAACCAATTCTACTAAAAATATACATATTACATGCACATATGAATATGATTAAGGAGAATTACTAAATAATTTTTGAAAGCATTTCAAAGACTCACAATTTAGGTCATAAGCATATGATAAAACGTAAATTCGAATTGAATTAATTCCTTATTAGTCTTTAGCTCTCTTCGTCAATGCATAAATAATATAATGGGACTTCGAACTATTCATGATATTTTTTATTTCCAAATAGAAGTTTCCTTTTATAGAATGATGATTCCATACAACATTTCATAGTTTTTTATGCATACCCAGTATAGACTTTTCATTCTTGCTTCTACTTTGATGTTGCGCTCATCTTCACAATTAAAGTTAGAAAAGGTTTTAAGGCCAAAAATCATGCTAAAACATGCAATTCTACCATATAAACATGCCTAGGATAGTGAGAAGGCATAAACCACACACCAATTACCAAAATCGATCAATCCATGTCTAGATTCGACGTGGACAACAATAGAAAGCATGAAAGTAAACCAAAATGATAATATCTAACTTCTATTTGATGATCTCCTCCCTAATTAGCGATTTGACAAAAAAGAAAGAGTAAATCATGTGATTTTGGATGAAATTAGGGTTAACGGGAGTTTATATATGATTTAGGAAAGAGGAAAAACTTTTAATATGACACCTATATCTCGCTATTTATAATAATTTTGGATTAGCCTAATGGGCCTACTTATGGGCTTAATTAATTACACACTAATACTGGTCAGTAACTTTCAAACTTAAAACAGGCATAACATCTTAACCATAAGTCCGTTTTTGTATGATGATCACTTTACAAAATGAAAAAATGTCATCCTAAAGTAATGGAATTAGTTTTAGATCCTAATTCGACTCATATCAAAAGTTACTTCCCATACAGATTTCCAAGAACAAAATGGTCACGTGGAAATTCGGAAAAAATCATAGGTGTGTAAAATGTCCTTAAGCGTCATATCTCAAAATTATAGAATCATAAAACTTCATAGAAATAAAATAATAATATTTCACGATCCTCCAATACATAAAATAAGGGTCGTTGCATGATGATCGACGGAAAAAGTACGTGGTAAGTAAATGGTTGCAATTTTAGATGGTTGACAACAAGTCAATTATTGAGCAAATTCATGAATTTGAAAACTTGGTACCTAACATACACAATGAAGAAATGAAGATGTGTGAGATCCTACAAGAAAATGTGTTGCCGAATAATTTCTCACCATCTTCAAGCGGTTATAAAAATTATCTCAAGCATAAAGGAATGGCCTTTCTCTTTATGAACTATCAGTCGTATGCAGATCGAGGAAGTGAACCGCTTGAAGGATATCAGTGCCATAATCATTGACTTAAATAATGCTAATCTTATGGAAACCGAAAATCAGTCTAGTGCGAATGGATTCAAAAATGTATGGAATAAGACTCGGAATTTTGCTAATCAAAAAAATTTAGAGTGTTGTAAACAAAAATAAAAAATTCAAAAGAAAAGGACCATCTATTATGTTTGTGGCAAACAAGGTCATAAGGCGCATTAATGTTTCTAGCTAAAAGGATGACATAATTAGAACCAAGCTGCTAATGTCAAAGCATAAGCTAATCTTACTAAGGATGAAGATATTATAGCTACAGTCATTGTCGAGGCTAACATTTTTAGAAACAAGGACACCTATGTGTTGGACACATAGGCTTCTAGACATCACTGTGTAAATCGAGAGCTTTTCCATCAATTTCGAGATGAAAAAGACAGTAAGCATGTCTTCATGGGAAACTTTAATACTATTGGAGTTCTTGGCAAAGGAAGGGTTCTTTTAAATTTACTTCTTGAATAACTTTATCTTTGAATGATGTATTGCATATCCCTTCCCTTCATAGGAATGTAGTATCTCGTGGGTTTTTTAACAAGGCGGGGATGAAGCTTATTTTTGAACCCGATAAAGTTGTAGTAACTAGGAATGCGATATTTGTGGGAAAGGGATATCTTGTTGATGGTCTATTTGTATTAAACTCTATTTTTTCTAGTAATGAAAGTACTCGTGCATTTGCTTACGTGACTGAATCCTTTGATTTGTGGCATAAAGTATTAGGACACATTAATGCAAGCTCACTAGATAGACCAAGAAAACCGAATATTTTAAAAATAGAAAATGATAGTTTATCTCCTAAATGTCCTATGTGTGTTGATGTCGAACATGCTAATTTTTTTTAAAATTAGCCACTAAGAGAAGTACTGAATTACTAAAATTAATGCACTACGACTTGGCAAATTTGAAGAACACAATCAGCAAAGGAGGCAAATCCTATTATGTAACCTTCGTTGATGACTTTTCTAGATACACTAAAATCTATCTTCTTAGATCTAAAACTGATACTATAGAAATATTCCTAAATTTAAGGTTGAAGTTGAAAACCAATTAGATCGATAAATCAAAAGACTTAGGTCCGGCAGGGGTGGAGAGCAATGTACTGATCTTTTGAAAGGTTTCTGTGAGAAACATGGAATTATCCATGAAACTTGTGCGCCTTATAGCCTTAACAAAATAAAGTAGCCAAAAGAAAAAAAACAGGACTCCTAGGAATATGATGAATGTCACGCTTTTAAGCTCTAGTATGACTAACAATATGTTCGAAGAAGATGTATTATCCGCATGTTATATAGTTAATAGAGTGCCTTATAAAAGTTGGATAAAACATCTTAGTAATTATGGAGAAGTTTTCCTCCAGACCTAAACATTTTGAAAGTGTGGGGGTGTCTTGCTAAGGTAGGTTTAGCAGACTGTAGAAAAACAAATGTGGGACCTAAAACATTTGATTGTGTGTTCATTAGCTATGCTTCTAATAGTGCTGCATACAGATTCATGTTTTTAAATGACCAAACCATTTATGAGGTCAGAGATGTTGTGTTCTTTGAAAATGCCTTTTCTTTAAAGAACTATAATAACGAGAGCTTTTTTGTCTCTTTTATTGTCACTGATATGTCATTGTCTTTGCCTACTCTACCCTCTTTTGCAAATGAATCTAACAATGAACTTAGAAGGAGCAAAGGCAATGTATAGAAATTAACTTTGGACCAGACTTCATTACCACCTTTTTGGTAGAAAATATCAATTTTGAAAGGTTGAGGATACTGATTTTTCTATACTTTTAAATGAGGAAGATCCTAAAATATACTAAGGGGCAATTAATTCAAGAGATGGTAATTCCTAGAAAGTTGTTATTAAATGTGAACTTGACTCTATAACATCTAATGAAACCTGGGACTTAGTTGACCTACCTAAGGGATGTAAACGAATTAGGATTAAGTGGATCTTTAGTAAGAAATTGGAAACTGATGGACTGTAGATAAATTCAAAGCTAGATTAGTAGCCGTTGGTTTCACTCAAAAGAAAGCCATTGACTATTTTGTAATGCAACCTGGGTTGCTAATAATGATGAAGTTTTCTCGGTAGCGGCTATGTACTCACTCGGGGAGGAGGTCTTATAACATAGAAGTCCTATGAACAAACATGCATAGCTCAATCTACTATGGAATCAGAGTTTATTGCTTTTGTGCTGGCAGGTCAAAAAGCAGAATGGCTGAACTAATATTTTTGTTCTTTGCACTATGATTCACAAGCCGCAATTGGAGTGCAAATAGTGTATATAATAGAAAAGAAGGCACATTTCTATCAGACACAAAGCGGTCAAGAAACTTTAAAGGAATGGGTGATTTCATTAGAATATGTAAGATTAGAAAGGAACTTAGTAGATCCACTCATGAAAGTACTACCAAGAAATGCGGTCCTTGGATCTTGAAGGGGAATCGGCCTAGGGCCTATAATATAGGAAAACTTAATGAATACCCATTTACAATCAAATAAGACCACATGCTTACTCTTTTCCTTCCCATTATTATGATTGATTTTTTGAATCCTTACCCAGTTTTAGTGGTGCTCTTGTGATGCACTTGATGGATTCATTTGTTAAACTCTTGATTTTAAACTATACGTGCATCATAATCCATAGCCAGTTTTGAAGGAACTTTCTCTTCAAGAACTAATAAGTCATATGTAGATCGATGAAGAAAATTGCTCAAAGGATACATTCAGTGCTATAATCATTGACTCTGATAATGCTAATCTTTTGGAAATTGGAAATCAATCTAATGCTGAACGATTCAAAAATAAAGGGAAAAACATAGAATTTTGATAATTAGAAAATTCAGAGTGTTGCAAACAAAAATAATAAAATTTAGAAGAGAAAGACCATCTATTATGTTTGTGGCAAACCAGGTCATAAAGCGCGTCAATGCTTCCAATAGAAATGTTGACGCAATTAGAAGCAAACTGCCAATGTCAAAGCACAAGCTAATCTTGCTGAGGATGAGGATATCGTAACTGTAGTCATTGACAAGGAAAACTTGGTGAAAAACAAAAATGATTAGGTGTTGGACACAGGAGCTTCTAAACATCTCTGTGAAAATTGAGAGCTTTTCCATTAATTTCAGGATATAGAAGATAGTTAGTGTTTCTTCATAGGAATCTCTACTACTGCTGCAGTACTTGGCAAAGGAAAGGTTCTTCATAAATTTACATCTAGAAAAAATTTAGCCATGAATGACGTATTGTATATCCCCTCCCTTCATAGGAATTAGTATCTAGTGGGTTATTGAACAAGGATAGGATGAAGCTTGTTTTTGAATATGATAAAGTTGTAGTAACTAGGAATGTGATATTCATGGGAAAGACATATCAGTTGATGGTCTATTTTTATTGAACTATGTTGCTTCTGCTAATGAAAGTACTTATGTTTTTGCTTGTGTACTGAATCCTTTGACTTATGGCATAAAAGATTAGGCATGTTAATACAAGCTCAATCAATAGACTAAGAAAATTGAATATGCTAAAAATAGAAAATTATACTTTATCTCCCAAGTGTCTATATGTGTTGATGTCAAACATGTTAAAAAACTTTCAAATTGGTCGCTAAGAGAAATATTAAGTTACTAGGATTAATACACTCAGACTTGGCAGATTCTAAGAACAAAATTAGTAGAGAAGGTAAATGTTGTTATGTGACCTTCATTGATAACTTTCCTAGATACACCAAAATCTTCTACCTGGATCTGAAGATGAGGCTGCATAAATGTTACTAAAATTTAAGCTTGAAGTTAAAAACGAATTAGATCAGAAAATCAAAAGACTTATGTCTGGTAGTGGTGGATAGTATTATAACTTTCCAAAAGGTTTCTATGAGAAAAATGAAATTATCCATGAAACTAAAGCTCCTTACAGCCCCAACAAAATGGAATTGCTGAAAGGAAAAAAATAAGGCTTTTAAGAATATGATGAGTTCCATTTACTTAAGCTCTGGCATAACTGAAAATATATCGGGAGAAGTTGTATTATCTGCATGTTATATACTTAACATAGTGCCTCATAAAAGATTGGATAAAACCCCATATAAATAGTGGAGAGGTTTTCCTCCAAACTTAATTTTTTTAAAATACGGTGGTGTCTTGCTAAGGTAGGCCTAGCAGACTTTAGAAAAACCAATGTGGGTCCTAAAACCTTTGATTGTGTATTCATTGGCTATGTTTTAATATTTCTGCATATAGATTCATGCCTTTGAATGATCTGACCAATTGTGAGGCCAGAAATGCTATGTTCTTTTAAAATGCCTTTCCTTTAAGAACTGTAATAACTAGAGCCCTTTTGGCTCATCTATTATCAATAATGTGCCCTTATCTTTGCCTACCCTACCACTGTTGCAAACGAATAAAATAATGAACTTAGAAGGGGTAAAAGGCAACATACATAGACTATCTTGGACCAGACTTCATTACTACCTTTTTCATAGAAAAAACCTATTTTGAAAGGATTAATGATACTGTTGTTTCTGTACTTTTAATTAAGGAAGATCTTAACGCATACGACGAGGCAATTTACTTTAGGGATGGTTATTTTTGGAAAGATGATATTAAAAGTGAACTTGACTCTATAACATCTAAGCATACCTAGGACATAGTTGACCTACCCAACGGATGCAAACCAATTAGGACTAAGTGGATCTTTAGAAAGAATTGAAACAGACAGTTCTATAGATAAATTCAAAGTTAGATTAGTAGCTCGTTAGTTTCACTCAAAAGATAGATATTGAATATTTTGACGCTCATTCCCCTATCACCAAGATGGGTACTAGTAGAACTTTAATTGCCTTAGCTGCTATTCATAATTTAGCAGTACACCAAATGGTTGTGAAAACTGCTTTTTTTAATGGTGACTGGGAAGAAGAAATTTATGTGAAAATATCTCTTTGTTGCGTAGGTACCTAGTCAAGAGAATAAGTTTTGCAAATTAGGAAAGTCTCTTTATGTCCTAAAACAGGCTCCAAAACAATGATATGAAAAATTTGATAGGACCTTTATAAATAATGATTATATAGTGATTTTCTATGATTTTGTGTATTTCAAAGGTGTTTGGTCCTTATTATGTGATTATTTGCCTTCATGTTGACGACATGTTTATCTTTAATAAAAACATAGTTGTAGTAAATGATGCAAAAAAAAATTCTATCCTGCCAATTTGAGATGAATGATCTGGGAGATACTGATATGATATTAGGAATTAAAATGTTAAAAACCACAACCAGTTTCTCACTGATTCAGTTTCACTACATAGAGAATTTTTTTAAAAGGTTTAATTATTTTGATGCGACTTTTGTTCGAACTTCATATGATCCTAGTAAGCATCTTAAAAAGAAATAAGGGACTTAGTGTGTCATAAGATGAATGTGCCAAAGTCATTGGAAGTGTAATGTTTCTTATTAATTATATCATACTTATCATAGCTTATGCCGTGAGTCATTTCAGTAGGTACACTCACAACAAAACAACGAATATTAGGATGCCCTTCGTTGTCTTTTGAGGTATCTTATGGGTACAATTGATTGGTGCTCGCATTTTAATAAATATCCTACTATTTTGAAGGGATATTATGATGCAAACTGGGTTACTTATAACGTTGAAGTTAGCTCAACTAGCAGATATTTATTCACTTTGGAAGGAGGTGTTATATCATGGAAGTCCTACAAACAGAGATGCGTAGCATGATCTATTATGGAATCTTAATTTATTGCTCTTGAGTGGGCATGTCAAAAAAAAGAATGGTTAAAAGACTTGTTGGAAGAAATTCCATGATGGAAAAAAACTAATGTTCCAGTTTCTTTACACTATGATTCATAGACCGCTATTGGAATTGCAAAGAATAGTGTGTATAATGGAAAACGAAGGCAAATTCATGTCAGACACAAAGTGGTAAGAAACTTTGAAGGAAGGGATAATTTCATTAGAATATGAAAGATCAGAAAGAAACTTGACAGATCCACTCACAAAAGGATTACCAAGAAATGTGGTCTTTGAATCTTCCGGAGGGAATGGGCCTTAAGCCTGTAGTGGAGGAAACTTCAATGAATATCTATTGACAATCAAATAAGACCACATGATTACTCTTTCGTTCCTATTCTTGTGATCGATTTACTTGAATGCATAACCAGTTGGTGGTGCTCTTGTGACCACTTGATGAATTCGTTCGTGAAAGTCTTGATTTTGAACTATGCGTTCATTATTAATCCATAGCTAGTTTTGGTGATGCTTATTTTATGCAGTTTATTGATCTTTTCTATGATTGAGTCTAATATTCTTACTGAATCCATAACTAGTTTTGGTGGTGCTTTTGAGATACACTTGATGGATTTTATAAAATATTTCCCTGTTAAATCCATAACCAGTTTTAGTCGTGCATTTGAGAAGCAGTTAATGGATTCTATAAACCTTTTTACTAATAAATCCATTTGAGAAGCAGTTAATGGATTCTATAAACCTTTTTACTATTAAATCCATAACCAGTTTTGATGGTGCTTTGAAGACACACTTGATGGGTTATATAAACTTTCTTTGTGGTGCTTTAGAGACTCACTTGATGGACGTTGCTTATTTTTCTCTAGTCTTAACATAAAAAATCTATAACCAGAATTGGTGGTGTATTTGAAGTGCACTCAATGGATTCTATTATCTGACTTAGGGTTGAGTTTTATGCTCTTAACGAGTCCATAGAAAGATTTGGTGGTGCTAGGGAGAGACACTCGAAGGACTCACCTACTTGAGTGTGAAGGTGGGACCGCCTTTTATGGGAGATTTTAATTGATCTCTCTAGAGCACTCATGAGGTCCTAAAATAACCGCATGGCCATAAAAGAACATACTTACCACGGAGAAGTGTAGATATCAAAAGCATAGTACGAGTTGTGACGTTTCAGTCAAATATTGTATTTCAAGAGAAATTCACTATGTAAATGAGGTCGTAGCTTCGCTTCTTGTGCACCAATTCAAATCGAAAGATACTAGGGCATATGTATGAAATTTTTCTTCATCTCCGATTATCTTTCATCCGTTTGGACCTCTATTGTAGTTAGTAGGGGATTATTAGATAACTATAATAAAACTTTAGTCCCACATTACCTAATATTTTTATTATCTTCTTTATGTATCCTTATTTATCTACTTATTAATTAAACATGGCTAGTATGGATCACCAAACAAGCTAGACACATATATGCACGCACGCATGGGTGAGTGTGTGCATGTGGCGCTTTGATGGCGCACTTGGCACTTATCACTTCGCCCTGTATCACAATGAAATAAGCTTGGATATCCTTTACACTTTCTTCTCTCTTTTATTTTTTATTTCAACTCTCAAAACTAAAAATAAAAATCTTTTTATCTGCTTATCAGTTACAATTATGATTAATAGGATCTATGAATGTTTTAAAAGAATTGTCTCTTCATTGCCCTAACAGTTCCAGTTTCCACCTTTTGAGTTCTGAGCTACAGTTTGCACATCCAGACTTATTTAAAACTATTTCTTCTATGGGGAAAAACGATACAGAAAAAGAATCCTATTTATCTTCTTAAAAATTATACTTCCTGAGCAATTACATTTCTATACTCCTCTAATTCTTCAACCTTGAGTGCGTAAGATTGAAGTCAGTTCTGTGAACCTTAAGGAGCAAATAACAATCAATGACCACACCTTAGCTGCCTCAAAATTCATTTTCAAGACAGTGGTCTGTATGCATTTCAAACTCGCCCAATGGTTTCCATACTCATAAAATGTAAGATTTAAAATACAATAGTATGGTTTGCTGCCAACAACATAGGCGAGGATTGAATTGCTCCAATATTTTGTTGCTCTTTCACATACTGCTTCTTTAACCAAACTAAACTTCTTGTTATTGATATTTATTGGTGCAAGGATTTCAAGATTGAACTCCTCCTCTATTGGTTTATCAGGTTCCTCGACAACAATATTGACCCTATATTATGGTCTTGCTCTTTATTTAGTGAGAAGGTAGCCGACTTCCTTGTCCCTGTCTCAAATTTGTCTCTATATAGTTGTGGGAAAGTGATTCTTGGAGCCTCTTTTCCGTTTAGGTTGCTTTTAATGGGAGTCGGTGACAACCCTTGAGTTTTCTTGGCCTTTTTCCTTCGAAAACTTGGTTAACCCATCATCATCAATAACAATTCCCCCGATGTCTTTCTGATGTTTGAAAGTCTTAATGTTGATATGAAAATATAGCTTGTTTGTAATACATTACCATGTTCCAAGGTTATATTATTGTAAATGCTGAATAAAACTAAGCAAAACTCAAAATCAAAATGGTAATCCAAGGTTATATTATTGTAAATGCTGAATAAAACTAAGCAAAACTCAAAATCAATATGTTACCATTTTATTACATAGGCAAGCACAATTATTAATCAATAATAGTTGCATTATTGTTATATACATACAAGAAGAATATAAAGCCAACAAACACAATATGTAACAAGTGAGTAGTTATGGCTATAGTGACCATGTGAATTGTAATAAACAATTCACATGAATTACACACAACTACCTCCAAAAATTAAGACTGTCCTATTTTTATGGGTGGTATTGTCCAATATGCCACTTCAATTTACACAAAAATATGTGCGTCTATAGTGTATAAAATGACCCAAAATAAATTTAATATATATAACATGATTCATATAAAAGTGATTACTTGTTACTTATTTTTTCCATATAAGTAAAAATGTTTTCTCTTTTTATGCTTGTTTAATTTTCATATATTTTTAATGCAAATTTTCATAATTTATATTCATAAATATCTCGTTTCACATATTAAATTCACTCCATTTTCCCTCCATTGACTAAATTTCTATCCGATCTCGGAAGCATGATAGAAGTAGGTATTAGCTAAGGTAATTCACTAATGTCATACTTAAAAAATATAAAACGAGGAGTTATGAGCTATAGTGAAAGAAAGATATATAACATGGGATTTGAAGTGAATCGATCTTGATGAATATTTACGTCCACTATAGTAAATAATTATATTGATATAAATCTTTGATGATAAGAGTTTCATTACTAGAGCTTTGAGCTAATATTTCATGTTAGAGAGAAAAGTTCGATCCCTATATAAATGTATGTGAATATATATTTGTAGCTGCCGAGATCATGCACTAGAGGGCTCAAATTGAACCTCTGGGCCATGGGTTTTCTAGTAGCAATTGATAATGATATGTGGCTTAGATGCCAGTCTTCCAGGATGCCAAACGGGGAGAACGGCTTGGAAAAAGGCCAACTGGCAGTCGTACCATGGCATGCTCGGGTGAAAAAAACATAGAGGTAGAGAGTTGTAGCTGAACAATGGTGCTACTATCATGTGGATTGCGAAGTATAGAGGGCGGTTGCTATAAAGTGACAATTTTTTAGATGAACATTGTCATTTTATGTTGATTTTTTCATGGGACTAGTACAGGATGATTGTTTCTTTATACATGGATGATTATATGTTTTTTTCAAATGTTTGCTGAATTATGACAAACTAAGATGAACGGAGCAGTTTGCACCAAGAGAGAGATTGGTAGGGAGAGTCGAAAAGCTTGAATGGGTAGTAGGAGGTAAGTATCTCATGTTGCGACTTGGTCATCTAATGACAAGGCGTGGCGTAGTTATTCGTGAGAATTCGAGATTTCTACTGATAGCGAAAATCTGAAGGGCCACTGTTCGAACCTAGCAAGTAGTGGGGTACCCGTATTTTCAAGGGTTGATTACTTGAAATGTGCATACAAACTTTGGGTCTATTCAGATCGGCTCCTTAGTAGGGCAATATGGCACAAGCCTGTGTTGTCGAACCTTTAACTAATGGATCCTATATTTATTATAAGAAACCTTAGCAAAATTTTGACCCCAAGCTTGCCTCTACAGCATAGACAGACTTGTGATTATGCACATTTGATGCAAATGACACATGTCGCAAGTTTATTGGTTATGATATTTTATTATTCGAGGTAGTTTCGGATATGTGACCTTTGATGTGATTGGGAACTCGATTAAACCTTGATGGTCGAGATTGACTCTTCTTGTCCCATTCAACGGTTAAGATTAGAGTCCCAAATAAATAAAAGGGGAACGCCTCTTGTTCCTCTTCCCTTTACCGAAATTCCATGAATCCTCTATTAAAACTCTTCCAAGCTCTCAATTTCAAACATTCTTCAAGAAACTCTCACACTACCAACATTAGTAAGCCTTCTTCTCTTTTGTTTTCACTTATATGATTTGAACGTTCTTTTACTTTCCAACACCAATTTTTTTTGCGTTTTCTACTCCTTTTTCCTTGTTTTGTTTTGCACTAGTTAACTTTGAGATTTTAGTTCCCGCAGAACAAGACGGTGGTCGCTCGATGTTGAGCGGGCGATGCTAAATTATTCCAGCCATTTCCTTAAAACCAAAAACTCAAAAATAATTAATAAATTACTAATTCTGTAAAAACCGCACCACGATGGGCCCGAATTTTAGCTAAATCAAAAATCTAAGTTCACTAAGGTACAGATAGTTGGTGTTGGTATCTTGTAAGTAACAAAAGCATATCAGAGCACCATCGATATAAAATCACAACAGAATAATAAAGTATAATAAAATATATAGTTATTGACCAGGGCTAATATCTTTGGTAGTTAGTACTTTTGTAAGTGCTGAGCATAAATAAGGAAATTTATCCTTCTATCATTCTGCGTTGTATGAGTAATTGTCCCTCAAAGTCTATCATATGGGTTATAATGAGGAGGGAGTCGACTAGTAAATTAAAAAAATTATACATAACGCTATTTTATGCCGATAGTCTTCTATTACGTGTTATATCTACCATTTTATCCTAGTCACCCTGGCTTTACGTACGCGTAAGATACACCCCATATATTCGAGGTATACAATAATTACATATGTACACACACACACAAATATATATATATATATATATATATATATATATATAACTACCACAATATCACCATAGAGCAAGACACATTCCTCGCCAGTATCCATAACTCTGTCCAGTCCTAGGTATCTGCCATACGTGTCTAGTTGAATTGCCCGCAAGCACTGAGGAACTTCTCGATAGTGCCTGATAATTACATTACAACTATTTAGCCATATTCCACTTGTCTTAAAGACTCATCTAAGGGTTATAAGGCATTATCTCCTAAATACAAAGAAGCAAACAACTGCAAGGCAATGAATGTTCCATATGTTATATACACTAGTAGAAGGTGTCGTCCATATAGGCTTAACTTGAGTCTTTCTACCAACCACTCCAGGATTGATGACGCTCTCAACCTGTGTGTATATCCCTACTCCTCACATATATGGTACCAACCTTACTGATATAGCATCGAGCCTACACTCACAAACCCATATAGATTACTTAATGCAATCAAGGAAATGCCCACTTTGTCATTTAACGCATACCCCCTAAGAATTAAAGTAGATCCTACTTGGTCCTTTAATACTCCAACCGAGGTTAACCCTACTTTGGTATATTCTCTTCAGCTATACCCGAACGTATAATTCCATGGGCTCTATAGTTAGAGATGCCTAACATCAGTACCGTGTATACAAAACCAATTTTAGCTCCTTCTAGATGACAGATTTGTATTGTGCAACAATATTGACCTTACATCACAACACATACTAATGACTACATCATTTTTAGTTAATCAAAGTTATTGGCTAGATCCAATAATTCACACCCGTTATAAACACACAATTGAGGCTATATAAATTTATTTAATTACTATGCCTTAATGTTCAATTATTGGTATATCGTTATTCTTACATAACTTATTTCTTTTTTCATTAATGTCATTTAATGTTGTTTACCTCATATCTCCAATTTAATAAATTAAATACTTTTACCGCTTGACTTCCACTTGATACCATTTTGGTATATTCTACTATTCCCTTTTTAATTATTAACATCTTTTTTTAATTATTATAACTTCTTAATCACTCATTTCATTACTTTACTTACACTTCATTGCTTATTTTCAACTTACCATGAATCACATATATTAATTTACAATTTAAATTATTGCTATTATCTCTACTTACTATACACTGGGTTTGAACATAAGAATTTCTGCATTTTAATGCGCTGGGATTACATCTTCCCAACAGGAAATGTTAACATTGTATTTTTCCATAAATTATCTAAAAAGGGACTTATATTATTTTTAAGATTATAATGAATTATCTTTTCTGTTATTATTGAATAGACGGTAGAAAATACTATAAATTCCCTTATATAGTATATTTCTTTCTTTTAGGCATGTTTCTTGTTATTTCAAACGATGCACTTTACTCATAATTTTAAAGCTAGATAATTTATAGAAATTTACATTGTAATAAACTTCATTACAAAGAAAAAAATACTACGTAAATACCAACCCAATTTTCGTCTTCTTCCAATTCATGTTTATTAATATATATCATTTAACTAACAAACTTGGAATTTTTAAACAATCTCATTAACAAATTATTTCATTAATTTAAGGACTAATTTCACTCTTACTTTCCATATTCAAGTATACGTAATATTTAATCAAAGTTAAAAATTCAAAGAATATGTAGGCATGTTTCTCAAATTGATTGCATACGTATATTTAAGCCCACAACTCTAAAATTTACATTTAGGCGTACATGAAATAGATTTACAATGATATAAATCTAATATTATATAAAGACATATAATTCCCACTCATCTCTAAGCTTCCAAATCTCTAGATCTAAATCATGTAGTTCCCGTTTGACTCCATTTTTTCCCACCAAAATATGTATCGAAAGCATATACATAATTACTACAATTTTAGATCCAAGAAGGGATTTGAATTTTGATTTACAGTTTGCCTTGGCTTTGGATATTCGATTCGTCCCCATTCTTCTTCTTTACTATTCTTCGCTGTTCTCCACTTATATAAACAAGGATTATAATCTATATAGATTTTAGAATTTGTACAGAAAATAAAACGACTGAGCTTGGTAGATGCTTCAAAAAATATAAGAATAAATTGAAGGACTAGGCATATATTTATTGGGCTTGTATTTATGAGAATAAAAGTATTTTATTTTTAAAAGAAACAGTCAGGATTTACCATTGGGATAACATAATGACCCAGAATTTTACCACTTATTTAATAAATTTTTAAATATTCAAATCATAGGTCGTATAATTAAAATATAACTCTTTTAAATAATAAGAAATGTTGGTAAAATAGATTTGTAACAACCTAAGATTTTGCCACTTTGAGATATGCTATTTAAATATATTTTATATA